>JARQOC010000011.1:163227184-163827184 GCA_033576535.1 Allobates femoralis
GAGCCGACGGCTGCTGAAAGTGTCTGGTTACCATATCAATCCATACACAGGAGGCGCATAGCGTTACCTGCTGGTAATGCTATGCGCTGCTCCGTGCAGGAACTAAGCTTCTGACGGATCCTGTAGGCTAGGGGCAGACACAAGTCTGACCTTAGCCTATGGCTTCCACAGTGAAGTGGCACTAAAACACATACACGTCCTTACCTTCAGATTTTCTGTATGTATTACCGAAAAATTTATGGGGAAAATTTGCACATAATGGTTCACTCACATCTGCGTATAAAACCTGCCAGTGCGAGAAAACATTGCCTTGAGCTCGCACCAATGTTAAACAATAGGTTAAAGCATATCAGCTAGTTTTTCCTGTGCAAAATCTGGCATTGGGGTAAAATCGCAGCATGCTGCAATTTGCTGCGTACCTCTCCGATGCAAGTTAATTGGTAGGAGAAAAACACGCAGCACACAAACGACACGTGGGCAGCACACAGATGGCACACACAATGCGTTTTTATCATCACCTCTTACATCCTGTAAAAAGCTAGAACAGATAGATAGATAGATAGATAGATAGATAGATAGATAGATAGATATATAGATAGATACATTTATGTCAAACAGCAAGATTATGACCCAACCCCCTTCTAAACTTGCATCATTTATTGCCTTTCAGCGTGCATCCTGAGAGCTGGTGAGTGTGACAAGCTGTAATTTCACTGACTTCATTGCACATCACACTCTCCAGATCACACTATACACCCTATATAATATGGTGAGTGTGACCTTCAGTAACCTCATTGACATTACTGTTACTGCTCATCTCACTTGGCTCCCGCATAGCTCAGTGTAAGATCCGGAAGTCAGGTAGTGTCTGCTCTTCTAGCCTGTGGACATGCATATGGGAGTCGTCGTGGGACCATCATGAGATTACGTTGGATCTGTTTTGGATTTGGATGTGGAATACATTGGTAAATAAGGGTGTCTATTTGTTTACTTATACTTTCTTTTTCTGTCCTGTTTGCTTTTGAGGACTATGTCATATTCTGTGGACTATGTTGGAATCTGTGGACTACTGAGGATTTTCTTTTGGGAGGGGGCTTTTTCAATAAATTGGAGAAACAGTGAATGTGTTTGTTTGGGAGTGTTTTTTAAACAAAATATTTTTTGGTGTGTTTATTTTTCTGATTATTGACTAGGTTTGTAATGTGGTCGTCTGAGAGATGCCTTGACATTACAAACCCCTGGGCTGGATTTCATCTGGCATTAACCCCAAATGCTATTGCTCCATTTGCCACTGAACCAGGTAAATAGGAAGAGATGGGGCGAATCGTCAAGATTGATGCATCTAATGGAGACACCACTTCAGAGGTGGAAATGGTCCTTCCCAGCCTTAGAATACCAGATCCCAGCTTACAGCTTCACCTCGTGATACAATTTGGTGAGGACCTCACATTTCTTTTTTATTATTTTCAATTACATGATTTAAAAATACAGCATGGGTGACCTCTATTTTGGATTACCAGCCAAGGTAAAGCTGCCAGCTGTGCATGCAGGCTGCCCCTGTTTGCTTTACTTCAGCTAGCTACAAAAAAATGCCGGACCCCACATTGGTTTTTTACTTAATTATTTATTTAGTTGCTAAATACAAGGCTTAAAATCTTTAGTGACACATGAAAAGCACTAAAGGGTGCAATATTAGAATATGTAGGGGAGTAGGATATAATATAGTTCTTTGAAATCTGTCTGTCTGTCTGTCTATCTATCTAAATAGAAAAGACAGATAGGAGCACAAACTTGAGCAGATTTTGGGTGCAATACTTCCTGAGTCATGCGGTTGTCTAACGCAAAATATATAAATAGAGACATATCAGGCAGCACTCCAGTTCAAGGAAAAATTGTGGGTCCACTGGAGTGCAGTCTGATTTTTCATCTATCTATCTATCTATCTATCTATCTATCTATCTAGGCTGTATTTTTTTCCCAGCAAAAATGCATAGCATACTCCTCGTGAGAACTTAACCTAATGCTACATGCACACTGAGTTTTTCTGCTGAAATTTCAAAGCAAAAGCTGACCATAAACTCCAAATTTGTGAAGACCGAAATTAGTCAGGCCGCCTGTCCTCTGTGCAATCTAACATACAGAACTGCACATAGAGCCAGTTAGCTCTGCAACTTGCAGATAAGACTAGCCATAGCAATTTAGTAGTGTGGCACCCCTGCGGGGGATTGCCACTGGACCCACCGATGCAGGAAGGAATGTACACCTTGGCACACACAGCATTCAACACCTTTCACCCCAGACCTGGAGGGGGAGCACCACTGGCTGTCCTTAATCCAGATCCCCTATAAAGATCCAGGCCTGAGGGGAGGAGTCAGCCAGTTAGTACTGAAGTCAGTGAGTAGTCAGTTGGAGGAAGTAAAAGGAGCTGATTCCTGGGACCAAGCCAGGCACAGAACCAGGAGCTTGACCCAGCTCTGCAGCACCCTAGGGTGAGGGATGGAGGCCAGTAGAAGTAGGAAGAAAGAGGAACGGAACATACCTAGTATCCCTTTAGCCCACCCAGACACCAGAGTCCGAAGTTGCTATTCACTTAAGTGTAGCAGAGAAAGCCAAGAGGATCTAGTCCCCCTGAAGTTACACCAAGTGAGACGCCAAACCTGACCAAGCATAGGACCAGGGGCCCAAGAGGAGAATAGGGACCCCCACAGCAAGGTCCTCATTGTCGGTTGTGGAGTAGTACCCTGAGAGGGAGAAAAAGCGGCGAGTTGAGTTACAGGCAGAACTTACCCCAATCACGGCACAACTTTCCAAGGTGGATGTCCCAAGCTGCACCAAAATCTGGTTACCCTACTGGACTGTGCCTGTTACCAGACATCAGTAAAAAGGTACCGAAACAGAGACTATTGTGTGTGCCTGCTTCACCGCCGCCGCTTGCAGCGTTCACAGCAGAACCACTACTACTACTCCCCTCATCCACCCCGCTGCCCTGAGGTAAAGCTCAACCCGTGGGAGCTGTACTACCAAAGCTGCATTCACATCACCTCAGTGGCTGGCCGCAGCGCTGGTAACCTTATAACGAGGTACCACAGGTGGCGTCACGTTACCATTACCCCATCATCATCACCTCCAAGCCCGCCATTGAGGGTCCAGGGCACGGAACCGACCAGCCTTGATCCCCCACCGAAGTAACCCCCTGTCCCGGTATCCGAGTACCCCCTACCCTGTCGACCGAATCAGTAGCCCGTGTATCTTGAATGTATCTTGAATCCCACATGCCGTTTGGCATACACAGCATGCATACAAGAATAGGTTGCTATGGTGTCGCTTCATAAAAATGCTGCTGTATCCTTAAAAAATGCTTATTGTTAATGGCTGTGCACAATAAGCAAGCAATTTGAAATTAATTTTTTAATGATAGTGTGAAATACTGCTTCACTTTTTGGCAATGACACCTTAAAAACACTAAATTCACCATGGGAGTACAGCCTAGTAGACGTCTTGAAGAAGTTGTCCACAGCTAGTATAGTCTCTTCTCATTGCCCATATTTTGTCCCTTTAAAATAAAAAAGTTTCTACTCACCCTCTGTGCTGGTGCCATTCCAGCAGTGGCAGCACTCGCTATCCTAGGACTCAGGTGAGGTTGTTACATCACAAAAGCCCCAAGCCCAATCACCGCTGGCTTCTCTCTCCAGTCTTTGGATATGTAAGTAATTAACGGAAGTGAGTAGCCAGGCACAGCTTTCGCTTCCTGTTGATTACTTTGGCCAAAGGCAGGAAGAGAAAAAACAGTGGTGACTGGGTCCGGGGTATGTGGCACATAAACACATATGAACGTATCATTATTTTCAGCTGTATCGGCATCTAGGATGTTGATACAGTTGACTGTATGATGACGGGCGCAAGGGGGACTTGTTGATGGTCCTGGTGCCAGGCTCCCCTGACTCACAATCTCCATAGTACACCACTGAATGGAAGTTATTTACATATAATTGCTTTACCTGAAAACCTGAATGCTCTGAAATTAATTTAAGGCTTTTTGAAGTGTAGGAGAAAACAAAGAAGCTAATATCATGCCTCGTCTAGTGCCCAATTAATACACTCAGATGGCATGGAATTGGAGTTGAAGTCTGTATTCCCACCCAGTTCCTTATTTGAAACATCTTGTTAAGATTTTCAAGGTGCACTGCAATTTACAAATTAAAAAATACCACAGAACATACTAGAATTAAAAACCCTTACTGATTCTCTATAGAAGGGGATTTCAGTGTGTAATGGCACACCCTATGGGTTGTCACTTCAAAGAGATCCCATCAAATTGATGTGCTTGGGAAATCAGTTACCCATAGCAAAACAGTAAGAAGAGTGAGTGGTAGATTGAGCTGTAAAATGTTTTTGAACCCTTATAATCAGAGATGAGCCACCTCCCTGATGTTTGAATTCGATTCGATTCGTCAAATTTGATGTTTGATCGTCGAATGTTCGTCGAACAACATCGAACCCCATTGAAAACAATGGCAGGCAAACACAAACACATAGAAAACACCTTCTAAGGTGTCCAAAAGGTGGCAAACTACTCAAAACACACAACAAACACATGGAAAAGTGACAATTGCATATAAAAATGCGAAAAGAAATGAGATGGACGAGTAAAAGGAGGAGACACAGATATAGGCATGTCATGACCCTCTAAAATCCCTTTTTAGGCTGGGGTCACAGTTTTTTTAGTGCCTTTTAAAAACGCATGCTTTTTTACATGCGTTTTTCATGTCAGCATGAGTTTTTTAAGGTCTCTGATGGCTCCCTGCGTTTTTGGCTGCGTTTTTGAATCTGCACATAAAAATAGTGCTTGTAGTATTTTTTTGAGCGTTTTGAAAAACGCATGCGTTTTTGTAGAAAACGCATGCGTTTTTATAACATGGGTTCCTATGGGAAACGCATGCAAAAACGCATGTACACTTAGTACCTTTTAGTGCCATTCAAAAACGCATGCATTTCCCATAGGAGCCCATGTTAACAAAAACGCATGCGTTTCCGGAAACGCATGCGTTTTTGTTAACATGGGCTCCTATGGGAAACGCATGCGTTTTTGAATGGCACTAAAAGGTACTAACTGTACATGCGTTTTTGCATGCGTTTTCCATAGGAACCCATGTTATAAAAACGCATGCGTTTTCTACAAAAACGCATGCGTTTTCTACAGAAACGCATGCGTTTTTGGATATGCTCCAAAAACGCATGGGACAGTCACACATGCTTTTTGGCTATTAGGGCATGCGTTTTTTAACATGGGGGCCTATGGGTGCGTTTTTTACATGCGTTTTTGAAAACGCAGGTCTCCAAAAATGCATGTGAAAAATGGTACTGTGACCCCAGCCTTACTCCAGTATTTGTAAGGCATCATGCAGACGATAGGTATTTGTAGAGTTTTACTTCAGTATCTGTAAGGCCACGTTCAGAAGAGGAGCACTTGGTGAGTTTTACTTCACTATCTGGAAGGCTACGTTCAGACGAGGAGCACTTGGTGAGTTTTACTTCAGTATCTGTAAGGCCATGTTCAGACAAGGACTACTTGGTGAGTTTTAGTTCAGTATCTAAAAGGCCATGCTCAGACAAGTATTTGGTGACTTTTACTTCAGTATCTGTAAGGCCATGCTCAGACAAGGACTACTTGGTGAGTTTTACTTCAATATCTGTAAGGCCATGTTCAGACGAGGAAAACTTGTTGAGTTTTACTTCAGTATCTGTAAGGCCATGCTCAGTTGAGGAGAACTTGGTGAGTTTTACTTCAGTATCTGTAATGGCCACTTTACACGCGGCAACAGGAAGATAGAAACCGGCAGGTGTCGGAGACAATTGTACCTTTTACCTTCAAAACACCTTGCAGATACCTGAATTACACGCAGCCACTTCAAGGTGTTTTGAAGGTAAAAGGTACAATTGTCTCCGACACCTGCCGATTTCTATCTTCCTGTTGCCACGTGTAAAGTGGCCATAAGGCCTTGTGCAGGCGATGAGTATTTGGTGCGGTTTTTACCGCAGCATCTGGAAGGCCTCGTGCAGGCAATGAGTATTTCGTGTTTTTTACCTCAGCATCTGTAAGGCCTTGTGCACACGCTGAGCATTGTGTCTCATTTAGGGGACTATAACAAGAGTCTCCATTTTTTCCAAAAAATTGGGCACAGACACCACTTCAGTGGCATCAATTGCCCCGCAGTTGCAAGCTTAAAATGGTTGGTGAGGTGACTTTCATGCAGCACATTCCAAAATCCACAAGCCTTTAGTCTCCCCATGTTATCTGTAAGATCTGTAAGATTTGTAACCAAAATCTAAGAAGAGGCCAAAAAATCAATACTTTGAGTAGTTCATGCATGAATTGTCACATGGATATGAAGCAAAAGCCGCAGTGGGAAGCTCACTGTGCTACAATACAGCCTAGCAGGCCGGGCCAACCACCAACTGGCCCATCAAGTGCATCCGCTGCCTCTTCATCCTCTGTGACTGTGGGGACAGCAGTCACACATGCTTTTGGACACAGACCTTCCACCTTTACCCGCAACAGCCAGTATGATTAGAAGGTCGTCAGTTCTTTAGGAAGTGGAAACACCTGCTGGTGTTGAGCGCTGTCAGACATCAAGAGCACCACCTTTGAATGAAGGCAACATAATATGTCCACCTGCACCTTCCTCACAGACCAACAGTTTGCCGGGGACACCCTACTCAACAGTGTCTCAGCACAGCCGCCAGCCCTCGGTCCCTCAGATGTGGACAAGTAATAGACCATTTCCTCCTAGCCATGACAAAGCTAATAGGTTGAATTTCACCATCTGCAAGCTGTTGGCTACAGAAATGCTCCCTCTCCACCTGTTGTACACAGAGGATTTTTGAGACCTTTTGTCCGTCGCAGTGCCTCAGTACCAGATGCACAGTCGCCACTACTTCTCAAGAAAGCTGTGCCTGCGCTACACCGGCATGTCGCACACAAAATCACCGCTTCCTTAAGAAACTCTGTGTGTGACAGGGTGCTTTTCACCACAGACACTTGGACCAGTAAGCAGGGACAGGGGCGTTAAATGGCGGTGACTGTGCACTGGGTAACTATGAAGACAGCAGGAGAAGGGTCTGCTGGTCAAGTCTTGCCATCCCCACGAGTTGTGCTTCAATCCTCTGTATGTATAAGTTCCTCCACTCCTTCTGCCTCCTCAACCTCGTATTGGTCCTCCACCTGCACCCAAAGCCTGTCTGGTAATGTCACCCGCGTTCTAACTGCGCACAAGGAATCCTGCACACCTCCTTACTATGATGGCAGCAGGCTCAACGGCTTCAGGCGGTCTTTACCTTGAAATGTCTGGGAAATATAAGTCACACAGCTGAGGATTTGTGGTCAGCTGTGGAGACCGAGTTTCATCAATGCTTGTTTCCACTGAACCTGCAGCCAGTGAAGGCTGTGTGCACCAATGCTGCAATGCTGAGTGCAGCCCTCCACCGGGGCAATGTGACACACGTGCCTTGCATAGCTCAGGTCTTAAACCTGGTTGTTCAGCCAATTTTTGCACACTATCCAGGACTAGATGGTCTTAAGCAGAGGGCACGGTCGCTGTGTGCTCACTTCCGCTGTTCGCATCCCGCAGCTCAATGCCTTGCATCTCTACAGAAGTCGTTCGGTCTGCCAGTTCACTGGCTAAAATGCGATGTGCCGACACGATGGAATTCAACTCTACACATGTTGCAGCAACTGTGGCAGCACCGACGAGCCCTGGTGTAATAAGTCATGACGTATAATCTGGGCCTACGAGATCCAGAGATGGGGCAAATCACACAGTTGGAGTGGTCTGAAATGAATGACCTATGCACCATTCTGTACAGCATTGAAATGTCGATGAAGATGTTTAGTGATGATTATGCCATTATCAGCATGACTATTCCCATCATTTACATGCTGGAGCTCACTTTAAACAGTATTCAGAGTCAGGTGGTGGCACTAGAGGAGGGGAGGAAGTACAGGAGGAGTCGTATGCGGAGGGGCTCACAAGATCTCCAAGGTGCAGTTCACAGTCTATGAATGAGGGTCTACATTATGGTTGCTCAGACCCTTCTTTATCTGGGCCTGGATCTGACTCCAAAAGCTTTAGTGCAGATAATTTCCTCGTCTTGACTCACAAAAGATTTTGAGCAGACCTCTAATTCCCAGGCTATAGTATGAGAGAAGTGCGATGCATACTCAACCATCTGTCTTACCCCATACTCAGATGGGTGGCTGGAGACTTGGGAGCTGTGCTGAAGCAAGTGGGATTAGGGTGACACCTCTGAGGACTGGTGTATTTGTGATGTAGAAGTTGAGGTGGAGGAGAGCCCACTTGCTGGAGCGCTTGCTATCTATTCAAGTGCCTGCTCTTTTTGTGCCTCATCGAGAATTGGTATCGATCGTCGTCTGAGTCGTGTCCGTACGAAAGGGATCATAACAGAACCTCCACGGAAAGAAGTGGACATCTTACTTTGGCTGGAAGATTGCCTTTCTTCAGTAGATGTTAATGTAGATTTAGCATCTAACCCACGGACACAAACATTTTTTCCCTTTCTACCACGCCTACTCCCATTCCCACCAGCAGCAGGCCATTTGCCACTCATTTTGTATGGGACAAAATTTGCAACTGTTACAGTTGTTGGACAACAAAAAGCTGGATGTAAATCAAGCAGAGGTAACTGAACCAACACTGCTACTTGACTAGTGATGGGCGAGTCCTAAATTACTCGGAATCGCTTGACTCTAGCGAGTCCGAGCCGGGACTCGCTACTCGTTGCGAGTCTAGCGAGTCCAATGTTAATGAATGGGGAAGCGAGTAATAGCGAGTAGTGTTCGATTTTCAAATCACCGATGTGTCTCGGAAGCTTCAGCCTGAAGCAATCCTAGTTTTGTCAGAGACTCTGACAAAACTAGGATTGGCATTGACTTGCATTGGACTCGTTTACTGTGCAAGTAATCGCTGGGAAACTCCCACAGTAAGGAGTCAGGCTGTCTGCTCTGTGCTGGCTGCCGCAGCTCCAGGGTCCTAGAGCCCGCCTGCTGCCTGATGTAGCAGAGCTGAGATTGTTCTCAGTCTGCTCACTCCCTGTGCATAGACATCTATATCTATGCACAGGGGATGTAGCAGAGAGGACCAGCCGGATCCAGCAGGCAGCGACGGGCTGCCCCCAACCCCCAGGTGCCTATTTGTACCTGGCCGGACACAAGAATATAGGGGAGCCCTTTTTTTTAATTATTTCATGAATTTCATGAAATAATAAATAAAAAATGCGTGGGGCTCCATGCAATTTCTATGTCAAGCCAGGTACAGCTAAGCAGCTGGGGGCTGGAATCCGCAGCGCAGGGAGGCCCAAGCTTTCTGGGCACCCCCCACTGCAAATTGCAGCCCGCAGCCGCCCCAGAAGATGGCGCGTTCATTGAAGCGCCATCCTTTGGCGCTGAACCCCGCTCTTCCAGCGGCCCTGGTGGCGATGGCACGCTGGGTAATAAAAGGGTTAATACCAGCTTTGTTATACAAGCTGGTATTAAGCCCGAGATTCTTAATGTCAGGCCACGTTTGACCCGGCCACTAAGAATCTCCACTAAAGGGTTAAAAAAACACAACACAGAGAAAATTTTTTATTAGAAATAAAAAAAAAAAGCCATTAGGGACTCCATCTTTAATTAATAAAATCCTCTTTCGTCCGACGTAGTCCAAAACGCGATGTCCTCTCTGCTACATCCCCTGTGCATAGATATAGATGTCTATGCACAGGGAATGAGCAGACTGAGAACAATCGCAGCTCTGCTACATCATCTCTGTGAGCAGGCGGGCTCTAGGACCCTGGAGCTGCAGCAGCCTGCACAGAGCAGACAGCCGGACTCAGCTCGCAAAGTAACAGCTGTTACTTTGCGAGTTTCCCTGCGATTACTTGCACAGTAATGAGACCAATGCAAGTGAATGGCAATCCTAGTTTTGTCAGAGTCTCTGACAAAACTAGGATTGCCATTGATTTGCATTGGACTCGTAGCTGTGCGAGTAATCGCTGGGAAACTCGCAGAGTACCGAGTCCTGCGACTCCCTTACTACTCGCCGAGTAACGAGTCCTAGCGAGTAGAGTCGCCCATCCCTATACTTGACCCGAAGTGAGACCTGGGCAAGGTGCAGTTAAAAATTAGAAGCAAGTGACTACACAGGCGGTGTAGTTGTTTGTATTAGGCTAGGGTGACACATAAGCCTTTGGTCCGTTTTTGGCTTCATTTTTAGCACTTTTTTTTTCTAAGTCCAAAAACTGATAGAAAAATGGATTAGATGTAATAAACACCCTATCCGTTTTTTTTCTGCACCTCAAAACATTGCTAGGTCCGTTTTTGAGCCAAAAACGTTGCTAGTAACGTTTTTGGGGTCCATTTTTCAAAAAAAAAAATGTTAACATGGGCTCTATGGAAAAATGGATTCGTTTTTTTTGGGCGCCTTAAAAAAACGGATCAGTTTTTTCTTGAATTTTGGTCAAAAAATGACTAAGTCCAATAACGTTCAGGGGTGCAGGAGGCTCAAAAAGCACCCAAAAAAAACGGATTGATCATGGAAATCACTTTCAAAAACGGATTTCTATGTGTGACCTCAGCCTTAGAAGTGGCCTACACTACTTCTTTTTTAGTGGCACTGCTACTTGACCCAAAGTGAGACCTGGGCAAGGTGCAGTTAAAAATTAGAATCAAGTGACTACACAGGCGGTGTAGTTGTTTGTATTAGAAGTGGCCTACACTACTTCTTTTTTAGTGGCACTGCTACTTGACCCAAAGTGAGACCTGGGCAAGGTGCAGTTAGAAATTAGAAGTAAGTGACTACACAAGCTGTGTAGTTGTTTGTATTAGAAGTGGCCTACACTACCTCTTTTTTAGTGGCACTGCTACTTGACCCAAAGTGAGACCTGGGCAAGGTGCAGGTAAAAATTAGCACCAACTACACAGGTGGTGTAGCTTCTTTCACAAGTGGGCTACACCACTGTGTAAGTGACACTGCTACAGTACTAGCCCAAACAAATTGCCTGGACTAGCTGCAGCCAAAAAATGCCTACTAAGGCAGGTGGTGTAGCTTTCTTCACAGCAGTGCTACACTACCTGCCCTAAAGGATTCACAGAGCTAAATGTGGCCAGATGCTGTGAAAAACGCTTGCCCAGCACTGGCAAACTTCTGCCTGGCAAAAACTAATAGGGACTGCTCTAACCTAGCCCTAAAAAGGGCTGAAATTAAAACTAGTCCCTGCTTCTATGAAGTACACTTGAAAAGGGCTGCTAGACTACTAGTCCCTAGTCCCTAATCGCTACTCCTATGAAGCAGCCCTCAAAAGGGCTGATACTCCTAAAATTCGCACCCTCCCTCCAGTCCCTACTCCCTAAACCTATCTATCTACCTCACTAGCTTAATCAGAACACAATTGCTTGATTTCGCTCTATATCGTCCACAGCAGCAGCAGTGCCGTCTGACACAGAGCTACAGCAATATGCAAATGGTGGCGATGAAGAAAATGGCTGGGTTTTATATGGCTAGGACATGGGACTTACACAGCCAATGATGCCTGAGCTTGCTTGTGTGCAAAAAATTCACTTTGCTGTGTGTATGTGTGATTGGATGACAGCCTGCACCGCCCCACTGTATCTGCAGTTTGGAGAAAAAAAAATAGAGATCGCCATAATTTCTGCAGCACTGGTACAACCCCCCCGCCCGCACATTATACCCATAAACTGGATATTCACAGTCATTAACACGGGTAGGGTTAGGGTTAAGCTTTTGGTGATCAAAGCGTTATCGAACATAACTGCGAACTGCCGAATTTCAAGTTAATTGTTCTAATCGACGAATGCCTCGAACACCACCCAAAACAGCTCAAATTTGAGATTGGCGAACAAATCGAATTGAACACCGCTCCTCTCTACTTATAATCACATCTAGGTCAGGAGCACAGAGAAGAGTCTTCCAGTAGGACTATTGTATAATAACCCCAAAATAGTATTTTTAGAAAGTAAAACTGTTCATGCAGTGATGCAAAAATGCAAAAATCATCTTATCCAAACGAATCCTGTGTCTACGACAACATATTTAGATAGAAGATTCATAAAGAAGTGAATAAAGAAAGGCGGCACTCATCATGTAGGCTGGTGGAAGAGTGTTTTAATCCAGGTGGCTTAATCCATTAAAACATTGTTGGTGCGGTGGGGAGAGGGAGTGAGAGGCCGTCGGAACGACGGTACCGTTTCATATCGTGTAGTGATACTTCTGCGGGTTCCAGTACTTGTAAACCTTGTGGATCTCTGATGAAGTGGTCTGAAGTACCACGAAACACGTAAGAATTAGACATTAAAGGTATTGCTTTTGACATCTTGTGATTCCTTGGATTTCTTGGAACCAACGGACAGACGGCAGCGCACGAATTGCCACCTTTCATCTAATGCTTTAATCGGTTTCCCTTGGGCGGAGTGCTGCAAGTCGGCTTATGCTTCAATAGTTGTTGTGACTCTCACAACAACATGAGGTTAGTGCAACAGCACACAATACAACACCCCGGTTACACCCGGATAAGACCCTATGTGCGCTTTTCTACTTTTTTTCTAGTTTTCAATATTTTGACATGACACTAAACTCTGCAGGCTAATCAATACAGAGGAGGACAATTTTATAGTAAATAATAATGGCAAACGAGCTTTAATGGGATAAATGTAAGGTAATGTACATGGGCAGAGGAAATAAAATTTTTTGATTATGTGCTTAATTGTAAAACACTGGGCAAAACTATCACTGAAAAAGACTTAGGTGTATGGGAGGACGACAAACTCACATTTAGTGGCTATGTCAGGTAGCTGTTGCAAAGGCAAATAAAATAATGGGATGTATTTAAAGAGGCATAGATTCTTATGAGGAGAACTAGGGATGAGCGAGTCCTAAATTACTCGGAATCGCTAGACCCGCACGAGTCCGAGCCCAGGACTCGCTACTCGTTGCGAGTCTAGCGAGTCCAATGTTAATGAATAGGGAAACGAGTAATAGCGAATAATGCTATTTACAAATCGCTGATGTGTCTCTGAAAGTGTGCGAGTCCAAACTCGCAGGTTTTTCTCTTATTTGGAGCCGATGATGGGAGGGGGAAGCGATTCTCGGGCACACACCATGCTGTAAAAGCAAACAGGAAACGACTCGCTCTGACAGACGCACACACAGAGCAATCCATTCTCCAGAGCAATCATGGCCGGCCGTGTCGCTGTGAACACGCTGCGATTGATTCCTCTGGTGGAGGCTCGGCCACTGCTATGGCTCCCAACAGACCCTGACTATGGGGATAACATCATGAGGACTACTGCCTGGAGAGAGATCGCCCAAGTGATGTTCCCTGCGTTCCATCTGAGTGGCCATGATGAACAGAGCAATATGAGTAAGTTAAATGAGTTCACCCGTTATATATTGGATTTACTGTATATATACTCGTGTATAAGCCGACCCGTGTATAAACCGACCCCCCTATTTTTGCCCCCAAAACTGTGAAAACATATTGACCGCCATCCTGGTATACAGCGGCTATCACTGGTAGACAGCCCCCCAGCAGAGTATACAGCTCCCCCTGCAGAGTATACAGGCCCCCAGATGGGTATCCATGCCCCCATATTATGGTATACAGGCAGGGGCGGACTGGCCCAGGTGCCTGGGGGGCAATTGCCCCCCAGGCCGGTGTATTTTCCCCTATTTTGGGCCGCCTGGACCATGAAAAGGGCTGCCGCCCGCACGGCTCATGCGGCTGCAGGAGCATGAAGCAGCGCATGACCCCGAAGCAGCAGCCGGAACCGCAAGCTCCTGGCCGCGCGATGACGTCATCAGCGCGCGGCTGCGGCCGGGAGTGAGCGGCTGTGAGGAGCGCGAGGCTGCGGCTGGGAGCGAGCCCTAGGAGACTGCGGGAGCTGCGGTGACTGTGAGGCGGCCGCCTGTCATCACCCCCCCACCCCCGTCCTCACCTGTGTCGGATCGGTGAGGGAGGGCTGGCACCCAAACTGTAGGGTTCCAGTCAGTCCCTGTATACAGGGCCCTCAGTGGGTCTACAGCCCCCCCGGCAGTGGGTATACAGGGCCCCCAGCAGTGGGTATACAGGGCCCTCGTGGGTATACAGGCCCCCCATAGCAGGGTATACAGGACCCTCAATGTGTTATCATGCGTCGTCGCATAGTTGCCTATATTTGGATGGGGTCACAACAGTACACTTAGTTTAAGGGCTGGTGCTCCTGGCTCTTACGGCCAGGGGGTTGGGTGTATATTAATACCACTAATGAGCAGAGTCTGGTGCCCGCACTATTACCTTCTCGATGCGTCGACATGTGACCTGCCTCATTTGTGATAGTGTCCACGTGAGCTCAATGTCCGTAATGCTGTTGATGATGTTCCACACTGTCGTGTCACTGTGCCTTGTATACACATTACACACACAACATGAATAAAATGTTATTGTTGATTTGTACACAAACTTTTGGTGTTTCAAATATTACACATGTCTAAACCCGGTTTGAAATCATTTCACAGTTGACCATCTTCAAAAACGTTGGAGGAGCTGCCGCGATCAACATCGCAAACAATATCGCCAGATTGCAGAGGGGGACCCGGGAGCAGCTCCAGAGCTGATATACAAACACTATGACCGGCTGTCCTTCCTTGGACCGGTGGCCCGTATGCCAAGGTATGTGTCTGCAGCACTGTTCTCTACTATTATTATAATTTATTTATATAGCGCCATTAGGTCTCATGGCACTTTACATGAGGATAATGGTTAACTACAAAAAACAGTAAAGGAAGACAATCAGGTCGTACAGGTACAAGAGGAGAGGACCCTGTCCACGAGGGCACACAGTGTACGTTTGAAGCTCTATAATGAGTATGCTGGTTTACATACCCACACTGGGGTTTGTTTCTGCCATGGTGCAACAGATTTCTATTACCTTTGGCAGTGATCCAGGACATACACATTTATATTCACATTGTGACGTTGGGACAAATAAGCAGGGTGGGCAGACACAATGTTCCGTGACCTCACAATTAGCTCTTATTGTTGGCATGTTTGTGGAACAAAGCCATGTTCTTCCCTGCAATGGCCTCTAAGGTGTGTGGCCTTGTCTGGTTTGCCTGTCGTAAGCATCATTTGTATGTGTTCCTAATGGCCTCCCTCCACTTGCATAAGGGCCACATACATCCCTACACGTTTAATTGTGGGTGTTTTTTAGGCTAAATAACGTTGTAAGGATATACCCCTTTTGCACTAAACTGTTTGTACACCATCCCTGATTGTTTACACAGTCATACACATTTCAGGACATACCCTGTATCACTACAAATATGTGTGGGTGAGTTTGGCCATGGGTATATTTGTGGCTGCAAGGTGATGGTGTAGATATTAGGATCCACATGTGAATTTAATTGTTTTGTTGTTAACTGATGGCTACATTAAGAATCCTTCGAAAAACATAGTCTAATAATGCTGTATAAAATTAAACTTAAGGGGGCCATATTTTCAGTGCAACAGCCTTTTATGTACAAGGTCCTTTAGGAAACAAGAAGATTGCCCTTGCTGTTCCCGTCTTTGTGTTCGGCCCCGTTGGAATAATTGTAAAACTGTCCATCTGGGAATACCACCTTGTTTGGCACCAACGATGTGTGACCTGCTGATCAAAAACACCCCCATACTCTATGTCCATTACAGTCGTTTCAAAATCCAAGCCATATGTTTTGTGGGGTTTATTTACCAAGACATTCCTGATTAGCATACATGGCAGCAATAAGGAGTCTAGGCCACTAACGCCGAATGCTCATGTGTCACCTATGCTGCATGACTCCATTTACTGTCTTGCTCACCTGCCATATAGATGTGGGTTATGTGCTTTGAAACCAAGGTCGCCCACACTGCGTCTTTTACTGTCCATCTGATGGTAAGCAACCTGAAGAATGTGTTTGCCTCTAAGTGTCAGGCTATAGCTTTGTCCACATAAAGTTACAACAAAAAGTAAATGCTATACTTGTGGCCACTAATATGTCTTCAAGTGCCTAAATAGCTGTCCTGCCTAAGGCAGGGCACAGTGTAATTGGGCAGACAAATGGTTAAATTTCAAATGTAATGTCAAAAAATCGAGGACCAACACTACCCACACATAGAATATTGGTTGAGGCATGAGCCAAAATGTCCTAATTTATTGGCTGCAATTCAATCTTAAGGTCAACAATGAAAAGACAGAATACACAGATATGGAAGCCATGGACGAGGGTTGAGAAAGAAGTGGATGGAGATAGTGGCTGAATAGTCATTATTATATATATTGTATTATATTAAATATTATATTATATATATATATTGTATACGTTTGAACCCCTTCACTGGTTTATATAGCTGATGTAACCTAAAAGTTTGGTAAATTAAGTATGTCAAGTTAAAAGTGAAGTCAGGTGGACGTTTTTTTGTCATGTGAAACATTGGTGTTATTGATCGTCTAGATTACATGGGATGGGGGGGGGGGTTAATAATGTGTGGAAAAATTATGTATTATTATGGAATTAGCAAACCAAGTGACGTATTCCTTTATGTTATGTAGAGTTGGTTATTCTTTAATAATAATAAAAAATATCTGATTCAGAACACACTGATACACAGTCAAAAAAGCGTGCAACTTAATGTTTGACCTATGTTTTTGTTTATAAATGCAATGCATTCACCAAACTTTTTTGGCCTTTACCCACAGAGAGGTTCACTACCGCAGGCGCCGTGCACCACAACAGCTGCCTGAACAGGCGAGGGAGGCCCCAGAAGCCCCGGAAGTGGAGGACCAAGGCCAAGCTGGTGGAATACCACCACCGCCGCCGCCACCAGCTCCAACACCACCACCGCCGCCGCGCCACCAGCACAAACACCACCACCACCGCCGCCACCAGCAACAACACCACCACCACCACCGCCGCCACCAGCACCAACACCACCACCGCCGCCACCAGCACCAACCCCAGCTTTGGGGCATGTCCGGCCGCCAGAGGAGGTTGTTGCAGGGCCAGAAAATCGTGCACAAAGTAATGCTGACTTTGCCCGCAGTCTCCTACCGTTCTTGGATGACATTCCATTCGAGAGACGACTGCGGGCATGGTCAGCCATACATATTGTCATCGATGCATGTCGGCCTCCAAACCACCCTGGCCAGGTCTTTTCATATTTGGAGGAGTGGCAGCAATCTGGTGCAAACATTCTGGACAGGCAGACACCACGGCGGGACAGCTATGTGGCAACCCAGAGGCCGTACCAACCTTTCTGGCCAACCCACATGCACCTCCCAACCCAAGGCCATTTTGAGAGACCTGCCCAGGTGACCCAACCTACAGGGTTAGAAGCAGTGGGGGAGGCTATCCATGGGGCCCTGGACCTCCTCCATGACCAGGGTGATGGTGGTGGTGTAGAGGCTACCCCACACAATCGTCCCACCTACCACCAGCTGTAGGTTCAACTTTTTTTTTTTTTGTTTGTTAATGTAAATAGTGCATGTTTGCACTTTTTACATCTTTATTTCTGTTTTTTCGGTTGCTTTTCGAAAGCTTAAAAAAAAAAAAAATCTGACATCTTTGCCATTAAGGCATAATTGTCACGCTGGGAGCGGGAGAGACACTCAGCGTAGGACAACGACGGGGGGGGGAATAAGGAGTCCCTAAAGCTATGGGCACAAGAGGGAGAGGGTGACCCCTAGTCTTCCTGGGGCTGACCCTGTCTGCCCTGACGTACCTATACAGTTTCCTCAACTGTCGCCGACCACGAACCTCGTCCCTCTCTGATCCTAGCACTACCTTATCTAAGGATCAGATGGAGAGGTTCACTAGACCCCTCCACTAACAACTAGAGACAAACACAAGGAAAAACAGACAATGGGGAAAGAAAACACTTATCTTGCAGCAGAGCACAGCAACCTCCACAACCTCAGCTTCTGCTGGAGCAAGGATAATGAGTGTCCAAGGAAATATCACCTGCACCGAGGGAGGGCAATGAAACTCCTTATAAAGGTGGGAAGAACCTGCTGGGTCCTAGTGACCCAGAATACTGGTGTAGAAACCAGACCGAGCACAAGACCTTCCCAGCCGTCTCCCCATGATAGGGAGATCTTATCATACCTTCTCTCTATCTACACAGAAGGTAAATGCCCCTGAAAGACGGACCATCCTCAAACATTATGGCTGATTGGCCAAACGCTGGGACCGTCTGCGCGTGGCCTCTACCCTGTCATCCGTGCCACCCGTGACAATAATAATACAGATTTTAAAAAAAATGCTTTGTGTCTGTCTTTTTTCAGGGAATGGATGTGCAGGTTGTTTTGTGGGTGGCCTTAAAGTCATCATCATTAGCAAGTACTTTACGGCCTGCATGACGCATGAGGGCACCTTGGTTAGTACGTGTAAAATCATTACTGCACATAGCAATGTTGCTAACAAAGAAATAGTACCTGTGTTTGGGGGGGGTTACTTAATGACTCGGTATGTTAACAACACTAGGAACACAGATGCGAGAGGCTGGGACGTCTACTTGCAACACACAACGTCTATGCGTTATCTCCGTAGCGTAGAGTGGGACCCTTCGCCAGGCTACAGCAGGATCATAGTACAAGCAACGTCTTCGATGCAGGCATAGGCTTGTTGCCTCAAACAATTAGCCCAAGGGGCTGTTTGGCATTTTGGGTATAAATGCAGGCCTAAGGGCCATGATCAGCTTGTTAGCCATGGTGGCTCCAAAAATTAGCCCAAGGGGCTGTTTGGCATTTTGAGTGTAAATGCAGGCCTAAGGGCCATGATAAGCCTCTTAGGCTGGGTGTCTCCAAAAATTAGCCCAAGGGGCTGTTTTGCATTTTGGGTATAAATGCAGGCCTAAGGGCCATGATCAGCTTGTTAGCCATGGTGGCTCCAAAAATTAGCCCAAGGGGCTGTTTTGCATTTTGGGTATAAATGCAGGCCTAAGGGCCATGATCAGCTTGTTAGCCATGGTGGCTCCAAAAATTAGCCCAAGGGGCTGTTTGGCATTTTGAGTGTAAATGCAGGCCTAAGGGCCATGATAAGCCTCTTAGGCTGGGTGTCTCCAAAAATTAGCCCAAGGGGCTGTTTTGCATTTTGGGTATAAATGCAGGCCTAAGGGCCATGATCAGCTTGTTAGCCATGGTGGCTCAAAAAATTAGCCCAAGGGGCTGTTTTGCATTTTGGGTATAAATGCAGGCCTAAGGGCCATGATCAGCTTGTTAGCCATGGTGGCTCAAAAAATTAGCCCAAGGGGCTGTTTTGCATTTTGGGTATAAATGCAGGCCTAAGGGCCATGATCAGCTTGTTAGCCATGGTGGCTCAAAAAATTAGCCCAAGGGGCTGTTTTGCATTTTGGGTATAAATGCAGGCCTAAGGGCCATGATCAGCTTGTTAGCCATGGTGGCTCAAAAAATTAGCCCAAGGGGCTGTTTTGCATTTTGGGTATAAATGCAGGCCTAAGGGCCATGATCAGCTTGTTAGCCAGGGTGGCTCAAAAAATTAGCCCAAGGGGCTTTTAAATGTTTGCTAACAGAAAATAAAGGTTGATTCCTTGTGAAAAGGTGTTGTGATGGTTAATGAAACCGAAGTTAAGGTGTAGTGTTGGTTTAAGATGAAGCAGCCTCATTACCAGGTTGCAGGAACATGGTTACGCAAATCGTTACTGGTCTTGTACATACTGCTTGTACCAAAAAGACACAATATAATACAATGATTAATTATATCATTGTTCTGTCTCTGACATCCAATCCATCTCCAAATGTTTGTTTCTGCTTAATGTCGTTATTAATTTGTAGCTGTAGATTTTTAATGAGCTTATCTCATATGTAGTGTTCTGCTCCCGCTAGTGGCCAATGCTATGTTTGCAGTCTCTGTGTCTAATTCTCCTCCCTCTTGCAATGCATTTTGGTAGCTCAGCCCCCATTTTTACTTTCATTTCTGGAAGGAAGACATTCAGCATCACTGTTCCCATGCGATTGCATTGCCGGTATGTATTCATGCCTTCTTTAGTTGTTTTCTGCTCTAGTTTTAGCCTGGCTCATCCAGTTATAGTCTAGATTAGTTACTAGTTCATGCATATTGTATATCCATGTATAATGTGTATTCTGCTGTACCATGCACTGATTCTTCTGTATTCTCATTGTTTCCAGTTTTACCATTTAAAAATATACTGCAACGTTCAATAAAAGCACAGACTTCACCACAGTCTTCTCATTGGACTCAGTATAAAGGTTTGGCTGTCTGTTTAAATTCATGAGCCCCCGGCCCATTTAGTGAGAACAGAACAGTAAAACGGCAGCCATCCTACTGGGAAACAGTGAAGCAGCAGCCATCCAGATAGTAGGATACAAGTCACCGGCTACACAGAGACTTTGTACAGCTACAGCAATCTCTGCACAGCCAAGAACTTTCCCAGAACACCATGTCCCACAGATCACACAGGACAAGATCCGTTACTTCTACCTCCTCAAAGACAACATCCATCAGCAGTGCGGTTGCCATCGCCCGCGCAAATGCCGAAGCCGCCAAAATGCGAGCAAGCTTTGCCGAACAAGAGATGCAACTTAAGTTAGAGAAGGCACGCCTGGATGACCAAGACAGAAGGTCACAGTTAGAGAAGGCACGCCTGGATGCCGCCTTAGAAAACCTAGTAGCGAAAAGGGAGGCTGCAGCCGCCATCGCAGAAGCAGAGTCACTAGAAGCCGCACAAAACCCAGAGCTGCATAGGCGAAACAGTGTGCTGAGTCTGGAGTTTCCACTGCAAGATCCTCCACAACGCACATCTCAGTACGTTAATGAACTCCCCGATCCAAACTACAATCCTGATCTGGACCCAAAACGCGAACACGACACCTCCAGAGAAGAAAGCAGGAGCCGTCATGAGCCTCAGCTCCAGAACAGACGCAAACTTGAAAATGTTGCACAAAACAACTCTGCTAATGACTACCTTCCCCCTCAACAGGTAACCAACGTAAACCACCTTGCTGACACATCGTACGTCAGACCGAAGCAACATGACACCGGCTGGCGCCACCCAGAGGATACTAACAGGTACGAACATACCTCACACCACTTACCCTTACCGGTGCACCCACCACTAGTATACTCTGCTGACAACCTTTTCACAACAGAATTTGCAAAGTTCTTGACGCGACGTGAGCTGGTTGCCAAAGGACTCATGAAATTCACAGACCAAGCTGAAAGCTACAGAGCTTGGAAAGCCTCTTTCCAAAATGTCACTAGAGACTTGGGGTTGCTACACAGGGAAGAGATAGACCTCTTAGTGAAGTACCTGGGAGAAGAGTCAGTCAAACATGCAATAAGGATCAGAGATGCTAATATAAGCCACCCTGAGATTGGCCTCAGAGAGATCTGGAAGAGACTGGATGAGCGTTACGGCTCAGCAGAGGTAATAGAAAGTGCTTTGTTCAAAAGAATCGATGGCTTCCCTAAAATATCTAACAAAGAGCTACAGAAACTTACAGAACTTAGTGACCTGCTAATGGAAGTCCAAGTTGCCAAATATGAAGATGATCTACAGGGACTTGCATTCCTCGACACAGCCAGAGGAGTGAACCCTATAGTCCAAAAGTTACCCTACAATTTGCAGGAGAAGTGGCTCACACATGGTTCCACATACAAATACAAGCACAGTGTTCCATTCCCTCCCTTCTCTGTTTTTGTAGACTTTATACACCAACAAGCAAGAATTAGAAATGATCCCAGCTTCGACTTTACAATGTCATATGCCGCACCGCTACCAGCAGCAAATCCACGCAGAACGTCTGTGGCTGTACACAAGACTAATGTTTCTTCTTCAGATTCCAATCACAGGTCTGCTGACTACTCCCAATCGGAGACAAAGATGCAGGACCCTGACAAGCAGTGCCCGCTCCATCAGAAGCCTCATCCTCTTCTCGAATGCAGGACCTTCAGAAGAAAATCTATGTCAGATCGCAGAAGCTTCCTGAAAGAACATGGTATCTGCTATAAGTGCTGCTCGTCCACGGCTCATCTCGCCAAGGATTGCAAGGTCAGTGTAAAATGCACAGAGTGTGGCACCACAGACCATAACACGGCTCTACACCCTGACCCAGCTCCATGGTATACACAAAACACATCAGCTGACAGTGAGCATGGCGGGGAGGAAAGGAACACTGCTACACCTACGCCAGAGATCACTTCACAATGTACAGAAGTCTGCAAAGGGACAATAGACAGCAGGTCCTGTTCTAAGATATGCCTCGTCAGAGTATACCCAAAGGGCCACAGAGACAAAGCTATAAAACTGTATGCTATCTTGGATGATCAAAGTAATCGATCCCTGGCTAGATCAACATTCTTTGACCTATTCAACATCAAAGGGCCAAGCACTCCCTACTCATTAAAGACGTGTGCAGGTACTGTGACAACAGCAGGCAGGAAAGCTACTGACTATCAAATCGAGTCCTTAGATGGACAATTCTGCCTACCACTACCCACGATCATTGAATGCAACCAGATCCCAGACAACAGATCTGAAATTCCTACGCCAGATGTAGCAACCCACCACGCTCACTTAAAACGCATAGCTCACCTCATACCGGAACTAGACCATCAGGCCCAGATAATCCTGCTGTTGGGAAGAGATATCCTGCAGGTGCATAAAGTGAGACGTCATATCAATGGACACCACAATGCTCCCTATGCCCAAAGGCTAGACCTAGGATGGGTCATAATAGGAGGCGTATGCCTGGAACGCATGCACGCCCCCTCTTCTGTGTCAAGCATGCTGACAAGTACGCTGGAAGAAGGATGCCCATCTCTGTTTCAACCTTGTAACAGCCTCAGAGACCTGGATTTGGGGTCAGACCCCGCACCAATTCAACGTAGCCTCGGACTTCTCTGGAATCTACGATCAGATGCTTTCACCTTTCAAGTCAGCCAAGGAGGAAAGCCTTTTACTCGTAAAGGTGTTCTGTCTACCATCAACAGTCTGTACGATCCCCTGGGTTTCGCAGCTCCTGTCACAGTACAAGGCAAGGCCTTGCCAAGAGACTTAACTAGGGAAACATCTAACTGGGATGCACCTCTGCCACCCAATAAGAGAATCCAGTTGGAAGGATGGAAGAACTCGTTAGCTACCCTCTCCAACCTGAACGTGCCAAGACCATACACCCCTGTACCGTCAACAGAAATACGAAGCCGAAAACTGTATATATTCGCGGATGCTTCTGTGAAAGCAATTGCTGCTGTTGCCTACCTTAAAACCTACCTTAAAGACTCCAAATGTCAGAGCCACATTGAGTTTGTTATGGAGAAGACCAAGCTTGCACACGCAACCAGGACAGTTAACGCAAGTCAGCTACAAAGTACAACGTGGCTTTCAGAACCAAAACTATTATACGTTGAAGAACACCTTACAGACACCTTTGAAGTAGTAGGAGAGGACACAGATGCTGAAATCAACCCTCAGGTGTCTACACTTCATACAATGACTTCTGCTACCCAGCTTGGATCTTACAGGTTCGTCAAATTCTCAAGGTGGAAGTCACTCGTTCGAGCCATTACCTGCTTGAGCTACATAGCTCGCTCCTTCAGAACTCCCAGAACTTGTGATACAGGAGAATGTAAATGCCTATGTTACCTCAGACTTGGATTCCTCTAGAAACCACATAATCCTCACTATTCAAAGAGAATCCTGCTTTACAGAAATCCAATGTCTTATTAACAAAGCTCAAATACCAGCGAGTAGCGTGTTAAGAATTCTCAACGCTACTCTTCAAGCAGGAGCAGCGAGGCTTACCCACGAAAGCCTAATCTCCTACATGGTGGAAGCCACAGCTATAATCAATGCAAGACCCTTAGTTCTAGTTCCTAACGACTCTGAGGAGCCCTTGTTATTGACTCTAGCTACCCTCCTTACCCAGAAAACAGGACCGACCAGTACCCCTCCAGGAAGATTAGATGCCAAGAACTTCCACAAGTGCCAATGGAGACAGGTACAAAGTCTTGCGAATACTTTCTGGGACAGGTGGCGCAAACAATATCTGTTTACACTGCAGCCACGGACAAAGTGGCAATCTACTTGTCCCAATCTGAACATAGGTGACCTTGTCCTTGTGAAAGACTCTCAAGTACACCGAAACCAGTGGCTACTTGGTCTAGTTACTGCAACATTTCCGAGCAATGATGGCAATGTCCGCAAGGTTGAACTAAGAATGACTAAGGGAAATGAACCTAAGACATTTCTTAGACCAGTATCTGAACTGGTCCTGCTGTTACCCTCAGAAGACAGGGATAGTGACATCCAGTGATGCCAGGCAGGGAGTGTTCTGTCTCTGACATCCAATCCATCTCCAAATGTTTGTTTCTGCTTAATGTCGTTATTAATTTGTAGCTGTAGATTTTTAATGAGCTTATCTCATATGTAGTGTTCTGCTCCCGCTAGTGGCCAATGCTATGTTTGCAGTCTCTGTGTCTAATTCTCCTCCCTCTTGCAATGCATTTTGGTAGCTCAGCCCCCATTTTTACTTTCATTTCTGGAAGGAAGACATTCAGCATCACTGTTCCCATGTGATTGCATTGCCGGTATGTATTCATGCCTTCTTTAGTTGTTTTCTGCTCTAGTTTTAGCCTGGCTCATCCAGTTATAGTCTAGATTAGTTACTAGTTCATGCATATTGTATATCCATGTATAATGTGTATTCTGCTGTACCATGCACTGATTCTTCTGTATTCTCATTGTTTCCAGTTTTACCATTTAAAAATATACTGCAACGTTCAATAAAAGCACAGACTTCACCACAGTCTTCTCATTGGACTCAGTATAAAGGTTTGGCTGTCTGTTTAAATTCATGAGCCCCCGGCCCATTTAGTGAGAACAGAACAATCATATTGATGTTGAACGTGGCACTTCAGCTCTGAGTACTGTCGTCTTCAGGGCTCAAGAAGTCTTGTGAAATCCAGTTCCTATTAAACTTAATTAGAGTAAGCCTGTCTGCATTCTCTGGAGTAAGACGTGTCCTGGTATCAGTTATGATACCCCCAGCGGCACTGAAAACCCGCTCTGATGTCACACTAGCTGCAGGGCATGCCAGCACCTCCAAGGCATACAACGAGAGCTCTGTCCAAGTGTGGAGCTTGGAGACCCAGTAATTAAACGGGACTGCGGCATCAGTCAGGAAGCAGGTACTGTCACTTAAGTATTCTTGTACCATGTTGGTAAGTTTCTGTCTCCGCGAGATGGTTACTGGAGCAACATGGCGCTGCAGGTTCGATGGCTTATTGAACATAGCCCACTTTGCGGACATCTTTCCAGCATCTCTTCTGGACAGCGTGGATGATTGTGCCCCGACCAAAGGCTGCTGTTGCACAGAGTTGCTAACTATGGGCAGAGTGTTGTCTGACGGTGATATTCGAAGCATATTATCCACAAGAACCCTCTTGAAATAGTCAATTGTCAAGCCACGTGGTGACTGAAACAGCAGCGAGGTGAATTTATCTTTATAACGTGGGTCCAGAAAGGTGGCCAACCAGTAGAGGTCGTTGTGCAATATGTTAATCACTCGTGGGTCTTCTAGCAGACAAGTCAACATGAAGTCAGCCATGTGTCCTAAGCTGCATAGAGTCATGTCTTCAGTGTCATCAGAACGATGTTCAATACCCATTGTATCCGCAAAGTCTGTCTCCGCCTCCTCCTCTCCAGGCCACCCATGGTGGACAGACACAAAGCTGGGGTTGTGAGTACCATCTGGGTTGACATCGGCACCAACAAAAAATAAATCCTCTTCATCGTCTTGCTCCTGTTCCTCCTCAGGAGCCATTGTTGCCTGGTCATACTGGCTTTGCTGGCTAGGTACTGCGCTGTTTAAATCTGGCTCCATAGCCATCTGCTGGGCTCTCAATGCTTCATTTTTCTGATTAATGAGGGATTCTTTCAGCAGACACAGCATGGGTATAGTGACACTGATGATGGACTGATCACCGCTCACCAGTTTTGTGCAGTAGTCAAAATTATCAAGAACCTCAGATGTGTCAGCGATCCACACCCACTCCATTGTACTAATATGTCGTGGCTGACTGCCGGTCTGACGGGCATGTTGCAACTGATACTCGGATATTGCCCTCTGCTGCTCATTGATCCTCGATAACATATGGAATGTAGAGTTCCATCGTGTCGGCATGTCACAAATGAGTCTGTGGTTGGGCAAATTCAATTGCTTTTGAAGCAATGAAAGTTTTCCAACCGCTGTTGACGAATGACGAAAATGTGCACAAACTCGACGCACCTTCTCCAGTAGGTCACATAGCTCTGGGTATGTACGCAGGAATTTCTGCACTACTAGATTCAGCACGTGAGCCATGCAAGGCACGTGCACAAGGTTTCCGAGCTTTAGTGCAGCCACTAGGTTACGACCATTGTCGCTCACCACGAGACCGGTCTGGAGTTGGAGTGGGGATAGCCACTCATCTGTCTGTTGCTTCAGACCTTTCAACAGCTCTACTGCAGTGTGCGGTGTGTGACCTAAACAGATCAGCTTCAGCAGAGCCTGTTGGCGTCTTGCTGAAGCACTGCAGCAAACCTCCCAACTTGGCCGTGATGTTGAGGGCAATTGAGGATTGGTCGAGGAAGCGGAAGATGGGGTAGTGGACATATAGGATGATGCAGAGACCCTGAATGAGGTTGTGCCAGCTATCCGTGGCGTGGGTAGGATGTTTGATGTAACACTAACATCGTTTGGCACACTCTCCACAACGTTGATCCAATGCGCGGTGAGCGAGATGTACCGGCCCTGTCCTGAACTGCTTGTCCACGTGTCCGTAGTAAGGTGTACTTTCCCGGTTACAGCGTTGGTGAGGGCACGCTTGAGGTTGTTAATGACATGCTCATGTAACGCGGGGACGGCACAACGTGAAAAGTAGTGGCGGCTTGGAACCGAGTAGCGTGGTACTGCCACAGCCAAAAGCTCACGGAAAGAGTCTGTACCCACAAGCCTAAACGGCAACATCTCGACTGCTAACAACTTAGCTATCTGGGCATTTATTTTTTTGGCTAATGGGTGGGAAGAGTGGTATTTCTGCTTCCTTTCGTACAGCTGTGTCACTGATAACTGTAAGGATGTTGCTGACCGAGAACTGTCTGCACTCGTGTTCAGTCTCTCTGCAACCGCTGCTTGTGATGAGTACATATGAGCTGGACCAGCTTCAGCAACACTTGATTGTGACGGACGTATCTCAGTTACCGTCGCAGTCTTTGGGTCAGATGACACTGTTGTGGAAGGCTGCACTTTTGACCACTGAATAGGGTGCTGACCAGCCATGTGCTTCCGCATACTGCTGGTGCTCTGGTTTCCTTTCCCGTGGCCTCTGCTTAGCCTTGCATGGCAGATGGTACAGATGACCACATTTTCTTGAGAAGGCCCATCTTTAAAAAATTTCCACACAGTGGCTGACCGACCTCTAGGCTTGACTGTACTCCCTGAGGGATTACTGAGGCCCACATTTGACACATTTTGTCCAACAGTTGACAAATTTTGAGCCACAGTGGACACATTTTGGGCAACAGTGGTGACTCTTTCAGTTCTGGTGGGAGGAGTAGGCCTTGGTGCCTTTGTTGGTGGGACATACACACTTTCTTCCTCCGTGCTGCTCTGCTGGCTCTGCATCGCAACATTCCACGTGGGATCAGTTGTCTCATCATCAACCCCTTCCTCTTCTAAATCTACCCGATAACAAGATAGATTTTGCTCCCCAGATGACAAGTGTGTCACTGTCTCATCATCATCATCCTCCAACTCCTGAGACGGTCTAAGACTTTGCTGAAAGACACGTTCATGTGGCCGGGGTGTCTCTAAAACTTGTCCATGATTGGACAATTCTTCATCAAGTATCTCATCTACTACGGAGTCTGGCAAACCGGATTCATGTAAAGGATTATATGTACCAAATAAGTCATCTGAGTGACCCATGTCTGTGTCAACATTTTCATGGGGCTGCTGTTGGTCTGAGGAACTGTGAAGAGGTTGTGGATTAGATGACCCAGCATGGTATGTACCAACAGTAGACACAGTGCTCAAGGAACCTTGAGTGCTGCAAGAACCTGTTGTTGAGGTCTTGTCTGCCAGCCAAGACGTTAGATGCTGTTCGTCTTCCGGCCTCAATACTCGTTTACTTTCCTGACGGGGAAAGTTAGACAGGAGGAACGATCGATCAATCCTCGTCTGTCTGCCCGAACTGGTGGATAGTTGGCCACGACTACCAATGCCTGTACCTCGTCCCTGTCCCTTAGCAAGACTTTTTTTGGGATTTGTTTTTTTGTGTGACATTTTATAATTTCTGGTGGCTTTCTGGGGGCTTGTAAAACAAGTAGCAGGTACTATTTCGTGAAAGGTACACACTAGAGGCTAAGATATTTTAAGACAGATGGAAGGTACCGTGCGAGCTGCAGGCAGGACACCGTACAGCAACGCACTGGCACAGGAAAAAATTGTTTAGTACGCAGAACCAGGCACTGTTAGGCTGCGGTGCTGGCTGCGTGCAAGTTTACAAGTACCGTGCGAGCTGCAGGCAGGACACCGTACAGCAACGCACCGGCACAGGAAAAAATTGTTTAGTACGCAGAACCAGGCACTGTTAGGCTGCGGTGCTGGCTGCGTGCAAGTTTACAAGTACCGTGCAAGCTGCAGGCAGGACACCGTACAGCAACGCACTGGCACAGGAAAAAATTGTTTAGTACGCAGAACCAGGCACTATTAGGCTGCGGTGCTGGCTGCGTAAAATGTTACAAGTACCGTGCGAGCTGCAGGCAGGACACCGTACAGCAACGCACTGGCACAGGAAAAAATTGTTTAGTACGCAGAACCAGGCACTGTTAGGCTGCGGTGCTGGCTGCGTGCAAGTTTACAAGTACCGTGCGAGCTGCAGGCAGGACACCGTACAGCAACGCACTGGCACAGGAAAAAATTGTTTAGTACGCAGAACCAGGCACTGTTTGGCTGCGGTGCTGGCTGCGTGCAAGTTTACAAGTACCGTGCGAGCTGCAGGCAGGACACCGTACAGCAACGCACTGGCACAGGAAAAAATTGTTTAGTACGCAGAACCAGGCACTGTTAGGCTGCGGTGCTGGCTGCGTGCAAGTTTACAAGTACCGTGCGAGCTGCAGGCAGGACACCGTACAGCAACGCACTGGCACAGGAAAAAATTGTTTAGTACGCAGAACCAGGCACTGTTAGGCTGCGGTGCTGGCTGCGTGCAAGTTTACAAGTACCGTGCGAGCTGCAGGCAGGACACCGTACAGCAACGCACTGGCACAGGAAAAAATTGTTTAGTACGCAGAACCAGGCACTATTAGGCTGCGGTGCTGGCTGCGTAAAATGTTACAAGTACCGTGCGAGCTGCAGGCAGGACACCGTACAGCAACGCACTGGCACAGGAAAAAATTGTTTAGTACGCAGAACCAGGCACTGTTAGGCTGCGGTGCTGGCTGCGTGCAAGTTTACAAGTACCGTGCGAGCTGCAGGCAGGACACCGTACAGCAACGCACTGGCACAGGAAAAAATTGTTTAGTACGCAGAACCAGGCACTGTTTGGCTGCGGTGCTGGCTGCGTGCAAGTTTACAAGTACCGTGCGAGCTGCAGGCAGGACACCGTACAGCAACGCACTGGCACAGGAAAAAATTGTTTAGTACGCAGAACCAGGCACTGTTAGGCTGCGGTGCTGGCTGCGTGCAAGTTTACAAGTACCGTGCGAGCTGCAGGCAGGACACCGTACAGCAACGCACTGGCACAGGAAAAAATTGTTTAGTACGCAGAACCAGGCACTGTTAGGCTGCGGTGCTGGCTGCGTGCAAGTTTACAAGTACCGTGCGAGCTGCAGGCAGGACACCGTACAGCAACGCACTGGCACAGGAAAAAATTGTTTAGTACGCAGAACCAGGCACTATTAGGCTGCGGTGCTGGCTGCGTAAAATGTTACAAGTACCGTGCGAGCTGCAGGCAGGACACCGTACAGCAACGCACTGGCACAGGAAAAAATTGTTTAGTACGCAGAACCAGGCACTGTTAGGCTGCGGTGCTGGCTGCGTGCAAGTTTACAAGTACCGTGCGAGCTGCAGGCAGGACACCGTACAGCAACGCACTGGCACAGGAAAAAATTGTTTAGTACGCAGAACCAGGCACTGTTAGGCTGCGGTGCTGGCTGCGTGCAAGTTTACAAGTACCGTGCGAGCTGCAGGCAGGACACCGTACAGCAACGCACTGGCACAGGAAAAAATTGTTTAGTACGCAGAACCAGGCACTGTTAGGCTGCGGTGCTGGCTGCGTGCAAGTTTACAAGTACCGTGCGAGCTGCAGGCAGGACACCGTACAGCAACGCACTGGCACAGGAAAAAATTGTTTAGTACGCAGAACCAGGCACTGTTAGGCTGCGGTGCTGGCTGCGTGCAAGTTTACAAGTACCGTGCGAGCTGCAGGCAGGACACCGTACAGCAACGCACTGGCACAGGAAAAAATTGTTTAGTACGCAGAATCAGGCACTATTAGGCTGCGGTGCTGGCTGCGTAAAATGTTACAAGTACCGTGCGAGCTGCAGGCAGGACACCGTACAGCAACGCACTGGCACAGGAAAAAATTGTTTAGTACGCAGAACCAGGCACTATTAGGCTGCGGTGCTGGCTGCGTGCAAGTTTACAAGTACCGTGCGAGCTGCAGGCAGGACACCGTACAGCAACGCACTGGCACAGGAAATTTTTTGTGGAAAAATGGCACCAAAATTATTTGGTAGACTAGTGCCAAAAATAAGAAAAAGCTTAGGATTACAGCTCTGCGGAAAGCTGGGTGAACTAAGCTCTGAGGATGGTGCCGGATTCACTGTAAGGCTGCTCCTATCTCCCCTTCCTTACAGTCCTGTACAGCAATCCTCCGTCCTGGTAGTTCTGAAAAGAACTTTTGGGTTATGTGTGAGGAATCTTGACTCCTACACTCCGTCCTGTTAGTTCTGAAAAGAACTTTTGGGTTATATGTGACTCCTACACTGCCTAACTGTCCCTAGATCTGCTCCAAGTCTCCCTGCACTAGGTCAGCTCTTCTCAGGAATGTGCCCAAAATGGCAGGGGCAAGCCTTATATACTGCCTTGCCTGTCATAGATGACATAGGCATCACGATGGACAGCAGCCAATCATAGTCCTGACACAACCAAAGCTGCTATGGCATTACTGACTATGATTGGCTAAGATGCTTGTCCTTCTTCACAAGTTTTCTGACCTAACACGCAATGCTGACTAGTAACATAAAAGATTCTGGATTCGCGAGTCCCGAATAGAGAATACAGGACTCGGAATCGCAGACTCGCTAGGATTCGGACTCGTAGACTCGCTCAGACTCGCTGCTGTTTGGGGAGATTCAAGCTATATAGCGATGTGATAGAGCGAGTCTAGCGAGTCTAGCGAGTGAGATAAAGTAAACTCTGACAAAACTAAGATTGCCATTGACTTGCATTGGACTCGTTACTGAGCGAGTATTCGCTAAAAGACTCGCCGATTACCGAGTCCAGCGAGTCCCTTAAGAATCGCCGAGTAACGAGTCCTAGCGAGTAGACTCGCTCATCCCTAAGGAGAACATAATTTTACCTCTATACAAGTTGCTAGTGCGACCACACTTAGAATACTGTGTACAATTCTGGTCTCCGGTGTATAAAAAAGACATAGCTGAACTAGAGCAGGTGCAGAGAAGAGCGGCCAAGGTTATTAGAGGACTGGATGGTCTGCAATACCAAGAAGGTTTAATCATAATCACAGACGTGGATTCTTTACTGTAAGAGCAGTGAGACTATGGAACTCTCTGCCACATGATTTTGTAATGAGTGAGTCACTACTAACATTTAAGAAGGGCCTGGATGCTTTTCTTGAAAACTATAATATTACCAGTTATATATACTAGATTCTTTGATAGGACGTTGATTCAGGGATCTAGTCTGATTGCCGTATGTGGAGTCAGGAAGGATTTTTTTCCCCAATGTGGAGCTTAGTGTTGTCACATGGGTTTTTTTTCCTTACCTTCCTCTGGATCAACATGTTAGGCTATGGGTTGAACTAGATGGACTTAAAGTCTTCATTTAACCTTAAAAACTATGTTACTATGTTACATTGAATGAGTAACGAATCCATTGCAAGTCAATGTCAATGGAGGAACTTACTCGGATTCGAATACTGAAACAGTTCAATGTATTTGGTTAGAGCTATCCGAACACGAATATCTCGCTACTCGTTTATCACTAGTCTGAATAGTACCATTTAATAAACAATAAACTCTAATAGCATGTGGTAACTCAAGGTCATTTTTTGGTGAATGTTTTATTAATTAAATTTATTTGAAACCTGTAGGCTTATGTATTTATGTGCTATGTATGTGTTGGAAATTCTTTGAATGTACTCAAAATTGGTATTGGTTCCTTTCAAATTTACTTTTGCATAAAACTTTGAAATGTACGGTAAACATGTTCTATGGTGTAATGCCAGGATGAGAAGCAACAAAACTGTAGAAAATGTTCCTACTTTTGCAATGTTGGCATTTTTCTAAAATAATGTTGGATAGCAGATTTTTGACAAGAGGCTCAAGTAAAGATTACTTTTCTTCTACTTTTACTTTGCCTCTCTCTTGCCTCTTTAGAGCAGAATCTAATTCAAAATGTTTACTTTTCTCTATCCTAGATTAATTTGTCACTTGCTATCTGTGTAAACTAACAGAAGAGCTGGGTTAGTATGACTTTTCAGCACAATAAAAATTGGATGTCACTGTAAATGGTCAGGCCTACTTATATTTATTATTACTGATACTGTGAAAGGTGACATTGTCCCAAGCTCATGGGATAGCTTTTCTTTAGATTGTTATCATCTGACTGGGCCGCATTTACTTTTGCCATACAAGGTTCATATTGACATAGCATCATTCCAGAGGTCAAAAATAAGGAGCATAAAAATAGGAAAAATACCAGACCGGCAGAAAAAGTGATATCTTCAATACATATATATAAAATGGTAATAGAGGAGATCTAAGAGATTCTTAAGTGTAGGTATCCAAGATAAACTGCAAAGCAATGAAGCTCTACTACTTATATTAATTTAAAGGAAAGTTTTACAAAATGTAAATTTAAAACATTATTGACCATGTATTGGTAAAGCAAAAAGTAGAATAGTGGTCAAAAATTGTGGTATTAAATGTTGCCCTGAAATAGCTTTACTATCCATTTTTCCAGGTCCTATTGGGCTTAATAAGAGGGATATCCTCCGCTTTTTTGTCTCAGCCGCCCGCGCTCTAATTCCGAGATTCTGGAGAACTCCTCAGGTACCTTCCCTACTTGACTGGTTCAAAGAGATGATGGATCTATTCCAGATGGAAGAGCTGGAGGCTGACGCTTCAGGTTCCCGTGACAAATTTTTGGTGACCTGGACTGAATGGATCCTCTTCCAAGACTCAAGTGAATTCAGGAGTACTTTCACTGGGGTCTATTCAATGGTGCGATAAATGGTTGACACGGGGTCGAGGTACACCCTATCCCCTATTCCCCTTAACTTTCTGGACCTATTATCTCCTTACCCTGACCCCGATTAACTTAGTTCAGTCCTTATTTCCCCCTCTAATATCTCTATCTATTCTTCTATTCTTTTTCTTCTCGTATACCCTATGTTAAGCAATAGTCTTAGTTTGGAGTATTAATTTTTTTCTAGTATATTCTTAATGCGGCTCCAGTAAAACTGATGGGAGCAATGTACCTGTTATATTGAGGAACCCCACTTAATGAGAGCCTACTTTAGAAGGACCAGATTTTGGTGGGTCCTACGAGGCTAAACTTTTACTGGTATACTAACGTCAGTAAAGAGTTAATAAGTATTACTCTAATAGTTACCGTATATACTCGTGTATAAGCCAACCCGTGTATAAGCCGACCCCCCTACTTTTGCCCCCAAAACCTGGGAAAACCTATTGACTCGTGTATAAGTCGAGGGTGGACCCCAGCACAGGTATACAGCCCCCAGCAGTGTGGTATACAGCAGCCCCAGGGGTATATATAGCAGCCCCAGTGGTAGTATACAGCAGCAGCCCCAGTGGTATATACAGCAGCAGCCCCAGTAGTTAATATACAGCAGACCCAGAGGTATATACAGCAGCCCCAGTGGTAGTATACAGCAGCAGCCCCAGTGGTATATACAGCAGCAGCCCCAGTGGTATATACAGCAGCAGCCCCAGTAGTTAATATACAGCAGCCCCAGAGGTATATACAGCAGCCCCAGTGGTAGTATACAGAAGCCCCAGTGGTAGTATACAGCAGCCCCAGTGGTATATACAGCCCCAGTGGTAGTATACAGCAGCCCCAGTGGTATATACAGCCCCAGTGGTAGTATACAGCAGCCCCAGAGGTATATACAGCCCCAGTGGTAGTATACAGCAGCCCCAGAGGTATATACAGCCCCAGTGGTAGTATACAGCAGCCCCAGTGGTATATACAGCCCCAGTGGTAGTATACAGCAGCCCCAGAGGTTGTATATAGCCCCCCATCAGTATACAGCAGCCCCAGAGGTATATACAGCCCCAGTGGTAGTATACACGCAGCCTCAGTGGTATATACAGCCCCAGTGGTAGTATACAGCAGCCCCAGAGGTAGTATACAGCCCCCCCATCAGTATACAGGCCCCCCCGCCTTGTGCACAATCCTGTAAAGGAAGAGATTAGTATACTTATCACTGTCCCGCTGCCGCTGTCCCGCCGCCGCCATTGCGCTCCTCCGTCTTCTTCCGGTTTCCTCCTCGGTCGCGCAGACAATGACGTCATTGCCTGCGCCGACCGGAGAAAGCCGGAAGAAGACGGAGGAGAGCGATGGTGGTGGCAGGACAGCGGCAGCGGGATAGTGATAAGTATACTAATCTCCTCCTTTACAGGTTTGTGCACAAGGCAGGGGGGCCTGTATACTGATGGGGGCGTGCCTGTATACTGTATACACTGTATACAGTGTATATAGTATACAGTGACTCGCGTATAAGCCGAGGGGGGGACTTTTCAGCCCAATTTTTGGGCTGAAAAACTCGGCTTATACGCGAGTATATACGGTACCCGCTTCTTTTAGACCAAACTGACAAAGGGGAGTTTGATACTACAATATTCCTAAAGGGATTCCCAATCCCCCTCTTTGCGGTAATCCCCTTGACTAAGACAGAGGTTTCTTAACCCCCTGTCTGTGGAACAAGACCAAGGGAACAGATCGCCTTGCATCTGGAAAGGGTACATATACCTGAGAATGTATATTGTTTAATACTTTGTACTGATACTACTAATGTGAATTTCTTAGTTGTACTTAATGATTTATATTTTTTCGTATAATATGTAATATTTTTTCTTTTTTTTTCTTCTGTTTTAAACTCAATAAAAAGAGATTAACCATAAAAATTGTGGTATTATATTTAACTTACAAAAATATTTATTTTTTTCTTTTTGGTGTCCATCTATGAGAAAGTGATGAGCTTCATATTTGTTGTTACTTTCAAATGATCTTCTCATAAATGGAAGATTAAAGGGGTTGTCCTGTCTAAATCTATGAGTCTTCAGTCATATGCTGTACGCTGGTAGTATTCACCGGTGTTAGGGTATGTATATCGACTACTCATGGCCAAGTGACGGTAACTCCTGGCTCTGACACCAGAGATACAGCGCACAGTGAGTGACTTCAGACTTGTAGATTTACAATGGACAATCCCTTAAAGGTTTTTCTATAATTTCCAAAGTTACATTTATCATTGGTAATATAATACTCTACCACCAATATGAACAGGGACCCTGGTTCCCCATTCCTCCTTACAGTGGTTGGAATTTAATAAGTCCAATCTGTCTAAGAGCTTATTCTAAATTGTGACTGTAACCCTTGAGTTTTTTTTCCTGAATCATCTTCTTAACCAAGTTATGATCTTATGATGTTTCATATTTAAAATCTATCATAAATCAGCTGTGATTACCATTCATACTGGCAGGATCTAACTGAAAGTTTTGACTTGTAATTTATTCTTCTGTTTGGTGTGAACTGGGATAAACAAAGCCTGAAATGAGCAAATACCCTGCAATTAGTAAGAAAATAGTAATCACATATATAAATAACACAGAGTACTTAGCATTTTTGCTTTTGATCAAAAAAAGTGAAAAAGTTATCTCACTGATACCCAATTGAGAGGGTTCTAACCACTAGTATTAAAGGGAAACTCCAGAGAGAGAAAACTTTAGTACAGTTCCTGCCCTGCTACATGATGAAGCAGAGCCATACACTGCAGTTCAAGGATCCAATAGGACAAAGAAGAAAAATGCAACCACAAGTCCAGTTACCGGTATATATGCTAAGTGAAAAAACTTTAATATAAAATCCGGATAGGTACAGGGCTATGCTCAGACCAACAGAGCAGAGTAATAATACAGACAGGGAACCTAGATGGTTACAGTCATATTAGCACTAAAACCTGCTTCTAAACTGCCCCATAACCCTCAGAACCCTAAAATCTTGCTAGACCCCTTAATTTCTGTGAAACAAAAAAAAAACATTAATAAAAATAATGATTTTTCCTTCTCTAGGAAATTTACTAATAGTAATTTTAGAAAACCTTTGACTTCACAGGTGGTAAAGAAAAACCACTAGTAGTCCCCAATAATACTAATAGACAAACTGAGATTACTATCAAAAAAGATGACACCAAAAAGTCTGATACCAATTAACCTGTATTGGGAAGACGAATGAATTGGTTGTAGAATCAATACAAAACCAAGAAGAAAATGTTATTAATGATCTAGATGTATCTCAGGAGCCATTAGATCAATCTATTTCTGTGGCAGATTGAATTTTTTCTGACCGTCTTATGCGGGTTGAAAAACTACCGAGTAACCCAACTTGTGATATGGTGGAATTGATTATGGAGATTGATACATTTTCTGTACAATCAGGCATACAGGTTCAGTCCACCTCTATGGATAAATCAACTCAATTGAGATTGATCTGGGAGCAGATCAATAAACAAAGAAATAATAATGTTGCGGAAACTAAAAAGGGAGATGATATGTGTTCAATCCATCCCCTAAAAAATATAGATGAGAAAGAGAAAACTGTGGAATCTGTCAGTGAAGTACCCGACATGATTACATTTGGTGATGATAACATTCCAGTGATTGTCACTGCGGATCTTCTACCCTCTAATTTACCGGATACAGGTCCCTTGGTCCTTTGGAGATTAGAATTACACCGGGTTTTGGTTCCCTTACTGCAAACTTAGCTGCTTACATTGATAGAATAATGCAGCTGCATGTATTGAGAATGAGGAGTTTTTTAAGGGATTCCACGCAATTGATTCAGGATGTTAAAGATATTAAATGGGAAATATTGATCTTGATATTGGGTTGTTGTGTTTTGATTTAACACTTGAGGGAGATGATCAGTTACCACGAGAACAAAAAAGGTTTATTTCAGAAAGTATGTCCTTTATTCTGAAGAATAACTTTTTCAGTTTCCAAGATAAGATCTTTCATCAGGTGATTGGGAAAGTGATGGGCTCGAAGGTGGCACCTACTTATGCTAATTTATTCATGGCCACGTTCGAGTCCATCCACATTTATGGTAGTGGTTTCAGTAAGAATATTGTCATCTACAAATGGTATATCAACAACCTCTTCTTTATATATGACCATAGGGATGGTAGTCTCAATTAATTTGTTATAGAGATACAGGATAACCTTTGGGGCTTACTTTTAGCCCGACGATTGATGATATGAGTGTTGATGAGTGTTGATTTTTTGGACCTTACTATTTTCCATCAGGGGCTGCAGGTGTTTACTAAAACCTTTTTTAAATCCTGTGATGCGAATAGCTATCTGGAATATAATAATGGACACAACAGAAAGTGGATTTCCAATATACCAGGGAATCAGTTTAGGAGAATTAGAAAAAAACTGTAGTCTGATGTCAGACTTTAAAATGCAGTCCACCATTTTGAGGGATAGATTTCTTGGTAAGAACTATCCCAAAAAATTGTTGGATAAGGCATATAAAGAAAGTGCTGACCTCACACAAAATTCGCTCATTGTACCGAGAGAAATGTCTGAGAGGGATAGAACTGAGCCGCAACCATATATAAAAAATTTTATTACTGTCTTTTCTAGGCAGCACAAAAGGATTTGTTTGATTCTGAAGGAGCACTGGGGAATACTCCTCAATGATCCTATTTTGGGCAAACATCTCCCTAATATACCAGGGATGACTTTCAGGAGGGCTCCCACTTTGAGGAATTTGGTAGCCCCGAGCTGCATTAAAGAAGTATCACAGGACAGCAAGCCAAGATGTACATCAAATGTTGGGGCATATAAATGTGGCTCAAAGAAATGTCAGTGCTGTGGGATTATGTCAGACTTTACTATACAATTTAGTTCCCATGTGACCAAAGAGAAATTTAGCATCAGATACCATTTAAATTGTCGGTCCAGCTATGTAGTATATCTGATCAGCTGCATTTGCGGTAAACAATATGTGGGGAGAACCTCACAGGAATTACATTTGAGAATGAATTTCCATAGATATAATGTAAAAGAGGGCCTCCTTACCCAGGGGCTCTCACAGCATTGTATATTGAAACATGATAAAAAATGGAGGCACAATTAATTCCCATTGAATAAATGTATACATTATATTGTATTATATATCTGCAGACCTGTTGAGGATTGAGTTCCCCCAGATTTTAGCTGATTATTTGCGAACTGTGAAGAGAAATAATTGTGTTTTATTTGAGCACAATATAGACATTTAATGGGAACTGTGATTTAGTTTGCGGTGGTTGTATTCCTCAGCAGTTGGATTTGTGACCATCTTACGGTGGGAGGAAAGATTACAGGAAGGTTGTGATATAAATGAAGGGTCTCATTTGGAGCTGAATATATGCGGACTGTGAATAGTGACATCTGTATTGCATTATGTATAAGGGCCCTTTCACATCAGCGGTAATTTGAAATTGCGGCAGATGCGGTGAAAAAACCGCATCTGCCGCGATTGACGCATAGCCGCCGCATAACCGATGCACTTGCGGCGCGGTTGCAGTAATCGCCATAGTAAGTATAGGGGGACTTGCGGCAGGTGCGGCAAGTGCGGTTTTGCACTTGCGGCAGGTGCGGCCGCGAAAAAAAAACGCTATCAGCCGCGGATTTTTTTCGCGGCCGCACCTGCCGCAAGTGCAAAACCGCACTTGCCGCACCTGCCGCAAGTCCCCCTATACTTACTATGGCGATTACCGCAACCGCGCCGCAAGTGCAGCGGTTATGCGGCGGCTATGCGGCAATCGCGGCAGATGCGTTTTTTTCACCGCATCTGCCGCGATTTCAAATTACCGCTGATGTGAAAGGGCCCTTAGATAGTAAAAGGGAAACTGTGACTCAGTTTGCGGTAGTTGCTTTCCCCGACAATGGGAGATGTAACTGTTTGACATTAGGAGGAATTATTTTAGTAAGGTTAGGGGTCAGGACTAGTAACAACAAATGCTTTCTTGCTCTATTCTTATATGAATAAATTTTGCTGTTTGACCTTATATACTTAGTACCCAATAGATAGTGTGGGAGGTTTGTGATAAATCCATTACGAGCTCTGTGGACCAAGAGGTTGAGTGGCGGGAAACCTCAGAAGTGTTCCTAGATGTGGGATTAGAAATACGCGAGTATGAATCCCATGCATGACTTGTTCTTTTTGACGTTATATCCTGGGAGATGATATAAGAATTTGATGTAGAGGAATGAAAGTAATGTGGCAATGTGGAGTGAGAGGTTGAGAATCCCCATCATTACTAGTGTGTCAGCGACTTTTAACGTTATAAGTATGAATCACATGAATGGCTTTATTATATTATCTGTTTTCAAACAAAATTTGATATAGTTAATGATTTGGATAATTGTATAGGATGAGAGATAATCTCTTGGGAGTAATTTGCAAACAGAATATTTTTAGAAAGGGTATAATGTGGAGATCGTGAATGCCGATGAATGGAATATGATGTACTAGCTGTGAGCCCGATGCAAATGCATCGGGTGTCTAGAATATTTTAAAAATTGTTTTAACATTTTCAAATAATCCCCATAGAAAGTATAGGGGGACTTGCGGCAGGTGCGGTTTTGCACTTGCGGCAGGTGCGGCCGCGAAATAAACCGCGGCTGACTGGGTTTTTTTTCGCGGCCGCACCTGCCGCAAGTGCAAAACCGCACTTGCCGCACCTGCCGCAAGTCCCCCTATACTTTCTATGAGGATTAGCGCAACCGCGCCGCAAGCGCAGCGGTTATGCGGCAATCGCGGCAGATACGGTTTTTTCACCGCATCTGCCGCGATTTTGGCGGACATATCGGATGCGGACATATGGGGGGTGTGTGGTGACAGCGGGGGGGGGTGTGTGTGTGGACATCGGGGAGTGTGGTTACAGGAGAGGCTCCGGAGCACTGTGTCAGCATGTGCTGACAGCAGCAGCTCCGGAGCGGGATCGGAGCGGGGGTGTGCGGACATATGGGGGGGATGTGGTGACAGGGGTTGGGGGTGTGTGCTGACTGCGGCGAGGGGTCGCAATGCCCGCTACGCGGGCAATGCTTCGCACGTGGTGACGTCACAGAGTGACAAAGGCACGGTCTTTTGCGGGGTCCGACACTGAAGTGCCTACGGAATTATATAGTAGATAGAATACATACAGCAGTACCGGTGTGCAGCGGTGCCAGAGTCCAGGAGGAGACAGCAGGCGGGTGCGGTCAGGGGGGCCGGGGGACAGTGGCCGGGTGCGTTCAGGAGCAAGCCGGGGAACAGCGGGCAGAAGGGGGCTGGTGGAATAACAGCCATGTGCGGCAGGAGGAGGCTGAGGAGAGCGGCCAGGTGCGTGCAGGAGGGCCGGGAGTGGCCGACGGGCAGGAGGGAGGCAGGGAGACAGCGGCCGGGTGCGGCAGGAGGGGGTCAGGGGGACAGCGGCCATGTGCGGGCAGGAGGGCGGGGACAGGGCAGAAGGGGCTGTGGGAACAACGGCAGTGTGGGCAGGGAGGTGGCCGAGAAGAGCGGCCCGGGGGCGTGCAGAAGGGGGTCGGGGAACAGCGGCCGGTGGGCAGGTGGCGTAGGGGCGGGGGGTGCCAGTAGCCTCTGGCCGCACCCGGCCGCTGTCCCCCGGCCCTCTCCTGCCCGCAGCACTGTGCTTAGCAGTTTACAGCAACTCAGTGGTTAGCAGACTTTATGCGGCTCAGTGGTTAGCAGAGTATACGGCGGCTGAGTGGTTAGCAGAGTATACAGGGTCTCAGTGGTTAGCACAGTATACGCTGGCTCAATAGTTAGCACTGTAAACTGAGCCTCAGTAGTTAGCACTCTATGGTGGCTCAATGATTGGCACTGTATATGGTGGCTCAATAATTAGAGCAGTAATGTGACTCAGTGATTAGCACTGTATAGGGTGACTCAGTGGTTAGCACTCTATGGTGCCTCAGTGGTTGGCACTGTATATGGTGGCTCAGTGGTTAGCACTGTATATGGTGACTCGGTGATTAGCACTGTATGGTGCCTCAGTGGTTGGCACTGTATATGGTGGCTCAGTGGTTAGCACTGTATGCTGGCTCAGTGGTTAGCACTGTACAGTGGCTCAGTGGTTAGCACTGTAAGGTGGCTCAGTGGTTAGCACTATATGGAGGCAGAGTGCTTAACTTTGTACGGAGGCTCATTGGTTAGCACAGTATGGTGGGTCAGTGGTTAGCACTGTATAAGGTGGCTCAGTGGTTAGCACTGTATAAGGTGGCTGAGTGATTAGCACTGTATGGCGGCTGAGTGTTTAAGACTGTATACGGTGAGTCAGTGGTTAGCACTGTACGGTGGCTCAGTGGTTAGCACTGTACGGTGGCTCAGTGGTTAGCACTGTACGGTGGCTCAGTGGTTAGCACTGTACGGTGGCTCAGTGGTTAGCACTGTACGGTGGCTCAGTGGTTAGCACTGTATATGGTGGCTCAGTGGTTAGCACTGTATATGGTGGCTCAGTGGTTAGCACTGTATATGGTGGCTCAGTGGTTATCACTGTACGGTGGCTCAGTGGTCAGCACTGTACGGTGGCTCAGTGGTCAGCACTGTACGGTGGCTCAGTGATCAGCACTGCACGGTGGCTGAGTGGTCAGCACTGTACAGTGGCTCAGTGGTTAGCACTGTGTATGGTGGCTCAGTGGTTAGCACTGTATATGGTGGCTCAGTGGTCAGCACTCTACGGTGGCTCAGTGGTCAGCACTGTACGGTGGCTCAGTGGTCAGCACTGTACGGTGGCTCAGTGGTCAGCACTGTACGGTGGCTCAGTGGTCAGCACTGTACGGTGGCTCAGTGGTCAGCACTGTACGGTGGCTCAGTGGTCAGCACTGCACGGTGGCTCAGTGGTCAGCACTGTTCGGTGGCTCAGTGGTCAGCGGAGGACGGAGGGCAGAGTGGTCAGCGGAGGACGGAGGGCAGAGTGATGAGCAGAGGACGGAGGGCAGAGTTTATCAGCGGAGGACAGAAGGCAGAGTGACCCTAACGCACTTCCTAACGCAGGAAGGAGGCAGAGTGGTCAGCGCAGGAAGGAGGCAGAGTGGTCAGCGCAGGAAGGAGGCAGAGTGTATACACACACACACACATACAGTATACACACACATATACAGTATACACATATACATATACAGTATACACATATATACAGCATACACACACACACACATATACAGTATACACACACATATACAGTATACACATATACATATACAGTATACACATATACAGTATACACACACACACATATACAGTATACACACACACACATATACAGTATACACACACACACATACAGTATACACATATATACAGCATACACACACATATATAGTATACACACATATACAGTATACAGACACACACATATACAGTATACACACACATACAGTATACACACACATACAGTATACACACACATATACAGCATACACACACACATATACAGTATACACACACACATACAGTATACACACACATATACAGCATACACACACACATATACAGTATACACACACATACAGTATACACACACATATACAGCATACACACACACATATACAGTATACACACACATACAGTATACACACACATATACAGCATACACACACACATATACAGTATACACACACATACAGTATACACACACATATACAGCATACACACACACATATACAGTATACACACACATATACAGCATACACGCACATATATACAGTATACACACACACACACACGTATACAGTATACACACACACACACATATAATCTCACTCTTCAGTGCAGACTTTGTATGAAGAAGGCGCAGATCTCCTCTATCTCTGTGATTAGAGCTGTCTCCTCAGCTTTGCAGCATTTTCGGTCCCCTGAGGACTACATCTCCCATCATGCACCGCGGCTCCTCCCCTGTGATGCTGTGATCCTGGAAGCGGTGAGGAATCTAAGGGGGAGGTGGCATCCAGCCTATCATTGTGTGATTGGGGTGGTCCCCTTGGGCTTGTTCGGGCCACCCCTGGGCTCAGCACATAATGGATGCGGCTGGGGCCGGGTGTGTGGTACGGACACGCCCCTTAGTTACCCGACCGCGGCCTTGGTTACCAAGCTCTCCGGGGAGAGTGGAGGGGAGACCGGGTAGCGTGGGGGGGAGACAGGGGAGCGTGGAGCGTGGAGGGGAGAGCGGGGAGCGTGGAGGGGAGACAGGGGAGCGTGGAGCGTGGAGGGGAGAGCGGGGAGCGTGGAGGGGAGACAGGGGAGCGTGGAGCGTGGAGGGGAGCGGCGATGACAGCGGCGAGGGATGCGGGATGACAGCGAGGGGAGCGGGATGACAGCGGCGAGGGGTCGCAATGCCCGCTACGCGGGCAATGCCTCGCACGGCGTGGTGACGTCACAGTGTGACATAGCCACGACGTGCCGGGGGCCGACACAAAACGTGCTACGGCAATTATATAGTAGATGTGAAGTTGGTCAATAAAACTATGATTGTATGTCCCAGTTGTACATGTTATAATGTTGATGTGTAGTAATTGTATATTATATGGATAATGTTCATTGTTTTTAAATGAGTGTTTTTTTCTGCTATGTTTTTTCTGCTATGACGTGTATTGTGACATCACATCTGGATTCTTTATATAGCTGGTGTATAATGTTGTATGTAACAACAGCTTGTTATCTCCTGATAATCTGGAGTCTGCGCATGAAACGCGTTGAGAATAAAGACACTGTTGGATAATACAACCGAGCAAGATCCTTATTGCTGATTTAACCCTTTCCTTGTTGCTGATTATATTGATATACCATCCTATGTAATGACGGGTCCAGGCTTGAAATAACAGTCATGTCACCAAGCAGATACAAATACATGCTGTGATCCTCTGTTGTATGATGATGCATAATGTGCACGGTTATTGTGAGGCATGGGGCAGAGGCAAATCTTTACATTGATCGATTCAGCTCCACATGGTCTCCCCTCCCCATAGGAACATGTTAGCTTCCTATCCCTGCAACTTTCAATAGATCATTATCATCACACCTCATTGGAATGTAGGATGATCCTGCAGCCCCCAGTGTCCACGCCCTCCAACACACCACCTGTTCTCTGCTGCTTGTATGAAGCTCTCTGGCTGAAATTTTATGTCCCATGAGGGAGGGGGTAGAACAAAGGAACAGGTATGATTTATTGAATTATAAGCGATCTATAGATCATAGAACTGTAGTGTACAGCTGAGCATCATCATATAGCAGGGCAGGGACTGTACTAAAAAGTTTTCTCTGCCCGGAGTTCCCCTTTAACACCTCACCTTGTGTCAACCAACCTCAATATAGATGGGGACAAAGTGGAGTGAAATGTGTTGTATTGATATTTGCAATGTAATTATTTGACACCATTGTGCATAATATGTGTCATCTACGTCTGCATCATGTGTCTAATATGCAGTGTAAAGTACGTTTTTTGGGGACAGTAATGAAAAGATTAAAAAGTATTTCTTAATACCAAAGCTTAGACTACACGAGAATTTATGCCATAATTAGAAAAAAGCACCTTACATTGCCAAGATATTGCAAAAAATAATTTATTAAATGCTAGATATAACAGAGCAAATTGGTGACTTACAATAACAGACAAAGTGACAAATGCAATTCAATACCAGGAGTATGACCGTGAAGGACTGAGAAGCATATCCCATAGGCAATTACATGGTGTTGGCATGCCAATATATGCACATTGTGATATAAAGGAGAGTCAAGTACTATGGCTGCATATGGTTAAAGAGAAAAAAATCCCATACCACTATCACCTAAAGCAAGCCCAGCACCCATTCCCTCCCTATCACCAATGTGCTAAAGGACTACACCTACCCATCACTGTATGCTGGATCGCTCCTACAGTACCAGGGACGCCCAGACCAGATCTCTCCCTACCCATCAGCTGTCTTACCTGTTGATGCTGCTGTTTGTTGCACCCGAGGAGGGAGACAGGGTGGATGGCTGATTGGGTCCTGTGTGATTGCCTGAAGATATGTTTCTTCTCCTCCTGTGCCGTTCTAAAACAGGGGAATTCCCCATCTGCTGCAAAGTTACTGTGCAGCCTGGGGCCTTGGGAAGACACTGCAGGAGATTTCCTCTACTGTTGCCTGAGCAGTGCTATTAGTGGCCAGAAGAGCTTGTTAAGAAGGACCAATAAATGTGACTGTGAGTGAGAAGTTCTGAAAGGATCCAGGCACTGGCCTATTATCTGTGGCACTGGTTACCTTCTAACTTGCTATTTCATCCAATATATAAGTTAAGTTGGAGCTCTGCTGCTATCTACTGCTCACAACCGCAATAAAATTGCAAACTAGCCATTAACCACCATCATCTTCAGACCTTTATGAGGCCACATACATTATAAGAGACTACAGAAGACTCGTACATTTATTTATATACGGTACCTTGTGAGCTTCACAGACTAAAAGGGTGCCACTTTTTCGGACTGAAGCGGGCTATAAACAAGCAGGCAGCTGCAATTGGCTGAATATAACCTATTTTTGATGTAACTTTCCCTCCAGTACTCTGGATACCACTGCTGAGTAGAACTCAGTTGTCTTTTTTTATACACAGACACCTCTCTTAAGGACTCGTCCTCTAAACTGCTGTGGATAACGCCCCAAACGGGACCGCTTTTCAGCCTGTTTATCTTTATGATCTGAGTGATCCGTATTCCTTAAACCATCTTGGATCTCCTCAAGACCAATTCTCTGGGATGTTCTATCTAAACTACTTAGTTATGTAGGTTCTTGCACTTAACTCTCGACTGAGATGTCTCCCCTCTCCTTACAAGTGCATTTCTATTCATTTTCTATTCCTCTCCATCTACATGGGAAAATTTGTAAATTCCAGTAGCTCCAAGGCTACTAAAACCAGGCCACAGGCGATAAAATCTTCCCCTGAATCACCGGATTCTAATTCTGTCATGTCTAAAGAATCCCTACAAACCATTTTGACAGCGGAACAGTAGATTGGTGATTTGGAGGGCACTGTACAGTCCTATGCTGCTCAGCTTAAAGATAACGACCATGTGATAGAGCAGCTCCAAGACAAATTGGATGATCTGGAAAACCGGAGCCGCCGGAACAATCTCTGTGTCATCGGCATAATCAAATCGGTAAAGGATCTCCACCACTTTACTTCCTCCTGGCTCCCACAAGCACTTAATTTGCTTGATCGGTCTGGCTCCATGATAGTTGAATGAGCCCACAGATGTGGACCTCCAACTCCAGATTGCAATCCCCACCCTAGCCCTGTTATGTTTAAGTTGCTTAACTTTCAGGACAAAATGCTAATATTCAGGGCATTTCGGGCTATGTCTGCTGTGAAATATGAGGGACACTCTTATATTTCAAGATTATTCTGCCATGGTTGCAACCAAGGGCCATGTCTTTGCCCCAGTTTGTAAACGTCTGCATGACAGAGGCTCCCATTTTGCCCTTCTCTACCTGGCACGTCTGAGGTTGGAACTCCGAGGAAAGACGATGTTTTTTGTTGACTCTAGTGAAGCCCAGGAGGAGTTGAAGCGCTCTTCCCAAGCCACTTCTCCAGCCACTTGATATCAATTTCATGGTTTTTGTAATTTTTTCTAGTTGATAACCATGTTATGTCTCTGTTTATACAGTTAGGGCCAGAAATATTTGGACAGTTACACAATTTTCGCGAGTTGGGCTCTGCATGCCACCACATTGGATTTGAAATGAAACCTCTACAACAGAATTCAAGTGCAGATTGTAACGTTTAATTTGAAGGGTTGAACAAAAATATCTGATAGAAAATGTAGGAATTGTACACATTTCTTTACAAACACTCCACATTTTAGGAGGTCAAAAGTAATTGGACAAATAAACATAACCCAAACAAAATATTTTTATTTTCAATATTTTGTTGCGAATCCTTTGGAGGCAATCACTGCCTTAAGTCTGGAACCCATGGACATCACCAAACGCTGGGTTTCCTCCATCTTAATGCTTTGCCAGGCCTTTACAGCCGCAGCCTTCAGGTCTTGCTTGTTTGTGGGTCTTTCCGTCTTAAGTCTGGATTGGGTTAAGATCTGGTGATTGACTTGGCCATTGCAGAATGTTCCACTTTTTTGCACTCATGAACTCCTGGGTAGCTTTGGCTGTATGCTTGGGGTCATTGTCCATCTGTACTATGAAGCGCCGTCCAATCAACTTTGCAGCATTTGGCTGAATCTGGTCTGAAAGTATATCCCGGTACACTTCAGAATTCATCCGGCTACTCTTGTCTGCTGTTATGTCATCAATAAACACAAGTGACCCAGTGCCTTTGAAAGCCATGCATGCCCATGCCATCACGTTGCCTCCACCATGTTTTACAGAGGATGTGGTGTGCCTTGGATCATGTGCCGTTCCCTTTCTTCTCCAAATTTTTTTCTTCCCATCATTCTGGTACAGGTTGATCTTTGTCTCATCTGTCCATAGAATACTTTTCCAGAACTGAACTGGCTTCTTGAGGTGTTTTTCAGCAAATTTAACTCTGGCCTGTCTATTTTTGGAATTGATGAATGGTTTGCATCTAGATGTGAACCCTTTGTATTTACTGTCATGGAGTCTTCTCTTTACTGTTGACTTAGAGACAGATACACCTACTTCACTGAGAGTGTTCTGGACTTCAGTTGATGTTGTGAACGGGTTCTTCTTCACCAAATAAAGTATGCGGCGATCATCCACCACTGTTGTCATCTGTGGACGCCCAGGCCTTTTAGAGTTCCCAAGCTCACCAGTCAATTCCTTTTTTCTCAGAATGTACCCAACTGTTGATTTTGCTACTCCAAGCATGTCTGCTATCTCTCTGATGGATTTTTTCTTTTTTTTCAGCCTCAGGATGTTCTGCTTCACCTCAATTGAGAGTTCCTTTGACCGCATGTTGTCTGGTCACAGCAACAGCTTCCAAATGCAAAACCACACACCTGGAATCCACCCCTGACCTTTTAACTACTTCATTGATTACAGGTTAACGAGGGAGACGCCTTCAGAGTTAATTGCAGCCCTTATGGTACCTTTACACGCCGCGACGGCAGGCTGGATACATCCCGCTACTTCACGTGCACGAGCACGCTCAAACGGCTACAAACGGTCAACGCATCTCCTTTACACGCCGCGACAAGGTGCGCTACGCCACGCTACATCTATAGCTAGCTACATCGCCGGGTGTGTCAAGTAGCCAGCTGTAGCTTAGCGTACCACGTTTACACAGCGCTACAATAAGCTACTATGGGCGGACCTGGTACAGCAGGGACAGCACATAGGCGTGCCACAATCTTGGATTACGAGTCGTCCGTACGATGATAGGACAGCGCAATATCATCATGATTGGCCAGGCATCGCAGGAGGCTGAGACATCCAGCACGCTCGAGCGATTGTGTAGTGTGACTGGTCAGCTCCTTAAATATGCCGCCCTAGGCAGCGACTACCAATCGTCATGCAGGAGCTTCCTCCAATGATCGGTGATGGGGCTCGGTATCCCGGAGCCAGGGTCACGCCTTAGCTACATTGCAGCTACAGCCCCGGGTGTCCAGAGTTCCCTTCCGTTGCCTCTTTACACGCCGATACAGCTCGCTACCATCGGCGTTGTAGCCATCAGTTTTCGAGCAGACCTAGGAAACAGATGTATCTGTTGCCGGCTGCAGCGTCACGTCTTCAGACGCCGCTACGACGGGCTACATTGGCGCTACAAGCTACATTTGTAGCCTGTAGCGGGATGTATCCAGCCTGCCGTCGCGGCGTGTAAAGGTACCATTAGAGTCCATTGTCCAATTACTTTTGGTCCCTTGAAAAAGAGGAGGCTATGCATTACAGAGCTATAATTCCTAAATCCTTTCTCCGATTTGGATGTGGAAACTCTCATATTGCAGCTGGGAGTGTGCACTTTCAGCCCATATTATATTATTATATATATAATTGTATTTCTGAACATGTTTTTGTAAACAGCTAAAATAACAAAACTTGTGTCACTGTCCAAATATTTCTGGCCCTAACTGTATATACCTGCATTGCTAATCTTTCAGTTTCTACTTAGTGCACATTGTTTTCTATTTCTTACTGCATTATGATTATAGGAGATCTTAGTCGAGATACTGTTATATAATTTTTATTATTATGCTTTCTCTATTGCTTATGGGTTTGTTGGGAAGTGGGGGGTGGACTTTTCCTCCCTAGGCACGTGTGTTTTTGTTTTTTCTGGGTGTTAGGGTTTGCTTGCTGGTCAGACTTTTGCCCAGTTGTTTCTTCTCTAATATTACTCTTTCATGGCCCCAATGTGGCATAGGCTAATATGGCTGACTCTAATACTGTAGCTCCTCACATCAATGCAGACTCTCTCAAATTGTTATCTTGGAACGTTGCTTGGCTCAATACTCTGGTGAAACGCAGGCATGTTTTAGACCATGTTACCTGTATACACCCACACATTGTGTTTTTGCAGGAAATTCACTGGATTTGTGTAAAACATCCTCCGCTCCAAAACAAGCATTACCCGGACTGCATAGAGGGTTCTTTTACAAGGAAGAAACGTGGAGTTGCCATCCTGTTCCATAAAGACCTTGAATACTCCATTCAAGATGTGGTAAGAGACAAGGTGGGATGCTATTTGCTGATTAGGATCCTTGCTGAGCAGAGGGAATACTGCCTTATTAATGTTTACGCACCCAATGTGGCTAGCCCTTCCTTTTTTTCTAAGCTTGTAGAAGTCATCCACAGCTGGCAACCAACTGACATTCTACTAGGAGGGGATTTAAATGCTCTTCATGATATCTTTTTAGATGGGTCTACCCCACCGCCTGCATCCCTCTCCTCGGTTGGAATGGTTGCCATCTTATTAGATAGGGTTGACTTATTGGATTCCTGGAGATGCTGCGATCCTATGGAAAAAGAATATATGTTTTACTCTAGGGTTCATGACATACACGCTAGCATTGATTACTGGCTAACGTCCACTGTTCTTTTTTCATCTTGAAAATCGGTTGAGATTCTTCCAATGGTTATTTCAGTTCACTTTCCTGCCCTACTTACCCTACACCTTCCCTCAAAGAAAAGTCTTCTTTCGTTGGCGTTTTCCCTGATATCTTTTTACGTTGGATGATTTAAAAAAATGTTTGACTGGCTGGTGGGAGACATATATGGAGGATAACTTGGAACACTTAGAAGACATCAGTTTATTCTGGGTTACCACTAAAACAGTGCTCAGAAGACATATTATCTTTAGGGATGAACGAGTAGTCAAATACTCGGACTCGCTATACTCGTGCCGCAATGCTCGAAGATTTGGTGCGAGTTGCGAGTCCAATGTTAGTCAATGGAAAATGCGAGTAATTGTCTGCTGGACCCAAAAAAGCAGTCTGGGGGCTAAGAAAAAGGCTAAAATGAGTGCATGGATGCTGTAAGAGCGAATTATGATGGAGGAGAACTTCTTACAGCTCAGTGTGTAAGTGGTGTAAAGAGAGTGATCTGCCCTAGGGGCTGTGTGATGGTTAATGCAGGAAGAAGCACTTTTTAAAAAATAAAACTTTTAATAAATATTTGTTAAACAACAATCGTGTGTTTTTCCTCACACCTTGTATTTATAAAACACGCCAGTCATGCAGGGGGAGGGGCTATATCCCTACAATTCTCCCTGTTCTTTTCACTACCTGGCAACTGAGTTTTCAACACCTAACTTATATGGTGTCCCCGAAATACACGGAAATACACCATTGTATATGTTATCTACGTACCCATGATGTACCAGTGCTATCCCACTGGACCCAATTGGATCACTATGCGTGAGTATATGACTATATTAAATGCCAGCGGTCCAGGTCAGATTAGTGGTTTCATCATCGACCACCTCGTCATCCATTTCATCCTCCTTCCGTGTTGATATTGTCGGCTGGCCAGATGGCAACTGTGTGTCATCACCATCAACCTCAAATATTTGGTCATGAATAGACGATACCTCCTTATGTTCCTATTCAGTGTCACATGGGGAGAGGCCAGAGGCAACGAAAGGATATGTACCAAACAGATCAAAGGTTGGGGTCAAATGTTTCCTGTGACTTCTGATGGAGTTATGAACTAGGAACAGATTGAGAATAGGATGACCCAGCATATGGACAGGAGTCTGTGTGGTCATGAACGATTGGGTGCTGCTAGAAAATTTCGTCGAGGCATTATCAGCCATCCAAGACAGATTCAGATTGGGAAATTTCACCAGGAACATATATGCATCAACCTTCTTCTGTCTCCAAGATTCTGTGCTTGTCGGGCACCACTGACAACCCCACGTCCACGTCCGTGTCCCTGTCCCTTCACAACAGCCTTTTTAGGAATTTGTTTTTTTTCTGACATAGCTGCAGATGTTCAGATGCAGATATTGGGGAACATGGAGCAGTTAGTGCTTTGTGGAAGGTAGCACTACAGCCTAGTGCTGCTTTGTGTTTTACATACAGCACCACAACGGCACCAAAATATTGCCCTGAGGTTTAAGGCGATAGATTACATGCATCCGTCACCACACAAGACAGCGGTGCTGACTGTGTGTCAGTTATGCAAGACCATGCATGCTATTCGGTGTGAACACAGCATCGCAACAGCACGAAAAAATTGCCCTGAGGTTTAAGGCGATATTATTACGCTTGTCAGTCACCACACAAGACAGCAGTGCTGGCTGCGTGTCAGTTGTGCAGTACTGTGCGTGCTATTCGGTGTGAACACAGCACCGCAACAGCACGAAAAAAGTGCCCTGAGGTTTAAGGCGATATTATTACGCTTGTCAGTCACCACACAAGACAGCGGTGCTGGTTGCGTGTCAGTTGTGCAGTACCGTGCGTGCTATTCGGTGTGAACACAGCAATGCAACGGCAAAAAAATTGGCCTGCAGGGGTAAATGTGACCCCAAAAATAGCTGGTAAAACTGTCACTGCTCCCTGACCTTATACTTTCAGCTCTGAGAAGAGCTGAAATATTGCTGACTGTACTATGTGGAACTGTAACTCTCCTGCCTGTCTCCCTGCTCTACAGTCACCTAGTCCTACAATACTAGTAGCTCTCACAAAAGCTTTTGGGTTTTAGGGGATTTCTGGATGATTTGCATGAGTACAACTCTCCCTAGCAGCTGCTCCCACTCTCCCTACACGATCTGTGTTTTGCATGCAATGTGCAGAAAAAAGCGGTGGCAGGGCTTATATGGAGCCTATGAGTCATAGGCTATGACTCATGGATGACGCTTGGTGGCCAGCCAATCATAGTATTACCACAACCAAAAAGGCTGTTGCATTATTGTGATTGGCTAATGCTGGGCGGGAGATCCGAATATTGTGAGGCAAGTAGTGAAATACTCGCTATGTTTTGGGTACCGCGAGTACCGCATTATTCACCGAGTACCGAATACTTGCAACTATACTCGCTCATCCTTAATTATCTCTTATGTGTCTCAGAAAAAGAAGAAATTGTTGTCCTTCTTGTGGCCTTTTCTTTACAAGCTCACTCAAACCTATAGAGATCTCTGGCTACATAATACCTCCTCATCCAAGGAGGCTTACCTCACTGCTAAATATAATATAGACACCTTACTACATGAACAAGCACATACTACTCAGAAAAGGGCAGCATCAAAAAAACTTACCATCAATGCCAAAAACAAAAAATCCAACACAGCAATTGGCAGGATGCAGTCAGACCCCATTATGTAGAGCAAGTCCAGGTGCAAGCGGATAAATCACCTCAACCTACAAAAAGATGTCGGAGGCGACTTGCCATGCACATAATGGGCTTGCATAGGACACCATTCACACTGATACATATGATGCAGAGTGTCTGACAGCTACTCACTGGTCCTGCCACCCGACCAAGTGGGCTGCACAGTACAATGTCTCTGCACCACTAGATGAATGGCGCCCCATGGGGCCCAGCTGCACCCCGAAACTGATAAAAAAAAGTGCAAAAAAGTTTTTTATGATGAACAAAAAACTCTTTATATGGGGTATTGGTTTATGTATTGGCCAAGACACTTAAGCTCATGATTCACGTCACGGATCCCCATGTAAATGAAACGTGGTCAAAGTTGAAGGAAAGATGAATTCAGAACATTATCCAAATACTGGAGGCAAATTTGCACTCATCAGCCCGGAAGCTGTGCATGGGACATATTTGTACTTTCCAACATGACAAAGGTCCAAAACACAAGGCTAAGTCGACCTTCATTGGGTACAGCAGAATAAAGTGATGGTTCTGGAGTAGCCATCCCAGTCTCCTGACCTAAATATCATTGAGCTTCTCTGGCGAGAACTCAAGCAAAGTGCAGTTCGTGCAAGAAAGTCCAGGAATTTACGGGAACTAGAGACTTTTTGCCAAGAAGAATTGGGCAGCTTTACCATCTGGGAAAATAAAGAGCCTCATTCACAACTACCACAAAAGCCTTCAAGCAGTCATTGATGTTAGAGGGGGCAATGCACGGTATTAAGAACTGGGGTATGTGAATTTTTGATCAGGGTCATTTGGATGTTTTTGGTTATCATTATGATTTCAAAGAGAAAACACAGTAGTTTGACAATAAATGGCTTCAACTAACCATCAACCATGAGTGGAGAAAAAGATTTTGTGTTATCATTCATATCCTCTGAAAAGATGCTAAGAAAACAAAATATCTGTTGGGATATATAAACATTTGAGCACAACTATATGCCTCTGAGTGCAATTAAAAACCTGCATGTATGGATGTGACTAGAAACCTGGTTACAACAAGATGGTGAATTTAACATGGCTATCGGGCAGGGGAACAGTGCTCAGTCAGAAAAATATAGTAATATGAATAGTAATAAGAGTAGAGTAAGGCTGGGGTCACATTTGCATTCCAAAATTCAGATCCTGTATTCTGCTTGTAAAGCAATCCGGTTACCATAATGGTCTCCTATGGGGAGCGGTTCCTGCTCCGGTTTTGAGCTTTTTAAAAGTTCAAAACCGGATCAGAATTTCTATAAAACACCGCATGTGTGACCCTAGCCTTAGAAGGCACAATCTGTTAATCGCATCAATTACCGGATGTGGTTTTGGACTGTGCCTTCATACTTCTTAAAATTTGTCAAAATGCAATCCTCATTCCGGATCTGGATGCATTAATGCATCCAGTTTTAGAATGAGGATTTTTGCAATTTTCAAAAACAGATCCGGAACTGGTTCCCATAGGCGCCCATGTTAAAAAAAAAACAGATCTGGTTTTGCAACCGCTGCGATGGACGCAGCTTGCATGATTTTTACCCCGGGGTTGAAAACCGGATTGCAAATAGTGCCATCTGGTTTTTCTATTGCAGCGTATGGCTGTGGATCCGGATCTGGTTTTGAGCAATTTAATTCTCAAAACCGGATCAGGATCTACAACCAGAACTGCAGGTGTGACCCTAGCCTATGTCATTTTTCCACATACACATTTGTATTAGCTTTACACATTAGCATTGCCAGTCATCTGTTAGGCTAGGTTACACCTGCATCGGCACCGCACCATCCTAGAACTACTGTAAATGATTTCAGCACCCAGGACAGCAGCCTTTAGACTACACAAATGGCGTCAGCACCAGGGACAACTCTTTATAAAGGATGCTGTCCTGTCCTTGGTGCCTACGCAAAGTATGTAGTATACTCCTTCAAACCCAGGAGTCGGTGGCTGTCATTGTAAAGTATAGGAAAAGCCGACAATAGTGGCGATCATGTAAAATAAAGAATTAACCCTTGACATGCCGATCTCTGTGGACAACATATCTCTAGGAAGGGTGGGCACTCCCTAGAGACATATTGCCCACATCTATTAGTAACATTAACCCTTTGTTCATCCCTGCTGTAGCAGGGATGAACAAAGCGACCTTCTACCACAGGCATTCACATGTGCCTTGTGGTAACCGGATGGGCTCCCATAGGAGCCAATTATAGCAAGCCTGCTGCCGTTTGCAAACCGCTCCGAAAATTGCAGCCAGCATGATTTTTAACGCAGGCTGCAAATCCGGAAGCGGTAACCGGATTGCATGTAGTGCAATCCAGTTTTATAATGGGCTCCTAAGGGCTGTGGATCCTGATCCGGTTTTGAGCATTTTGCATGCTCAAAACCGGATCAGGATCTGCATTTGCTACCACAAATGTGACCCTAGCCATTTTATATTGTAAAAATGAGCCCGCATTCCAGATCAGGATGCATTAATGCATCCAGATTTGGAATGAGGGTTTTTGCCTTTTGCAAAATCACATCCGGATCCGATACCACAAGGTACATTCATGTACCTTGTGGTACCAGATCCGGTTTACATAGGCGCCCATTATAACAAAACCGGATCTGGTTTTCCAACTGCTGCGATAGATGCAGCCTGCATGATTTTTACCGCGGACTGGAAAACCGGATCCGTAAACCGGATTGCATTAAGTGCAATCCGGTTTTTCTATTGCTGCCTATGGCTACGGATCCGGATCCGGTTTTGAGCATTTTTAATGCTCAAAACTGGATCAGGATCTGCAATCCCAACTACAGATGTGACCCTAGCCTAAAACTTAGGCTTGGGTCACACTTTCAAAGGCAATTGCGGTTGCCGCCTACAGATCCAGATGCGGTAATCGCAATTGCCTTCACACACATTTGTAAGAAAAAATGTGTGCAGAAAACCGCAATCCGGTAACCGGATTGCTCCGGATGTGTAATCCGGAGCAATGCGGTTACTGTCTACTTTGCTCATCCCTGCTGAATCGCCGACAATAGTCGGCTTACTATAAATGGGTTATTAACCCCTGACATGCCCACAGGAGTGGGCAGCATGTCTCTGGGGGGGTGGGCACCCGCTAGAGACATGTTGCATAAAACTAATATTAATATTTCATGTTTTATTACACATTTAACACTTTGTTCATCCCTGTGGCAGCAGGGATGAACAAAGTAGACGGTAACTGCATTGCTCAGTATTACACATCCTGAGCAATGCAGTTACCGCATTGCGGATCATAGAAGTGCCCTGAAAACTGCAGCCTGCATGATTTTTAATGGGCTCCTATGGGGAGCATTTCCCGATCTGGTTTTGAGCTTTTTGAAAGCTTAAAACCGGATCAGGATTTGAAATACATGCCACATGTGTGAGCCTAGACTTAGAATACACTGTGTTCCAAATTATTATGCAAATGCTCTTTTTTTCTGATTTTCCTAAATGGTCGGTGCAAATGACAGTCAGTGTAAAAAAGTCATTACCCGCTAGAGCAGGGGTGGGCAGCTCCAGGCCTCGAGGGCCGCACACAGTCCAGGTTTTCTGGATATCCTTAGCATTTGACAGTTGGAATCATCACCTGTGCAGGAGATTAAATTACCAACTGTCAAATGCTAAGGATATACAGAAAACCTGGACTGTGTGCGACCCTCGAGGCCAGGAGCTGCCCACCCCTGCGTTAGAGTATACATCAAATTTATTGAAGAAACCTCCCAATGATAACAGTATAATCAGTATAATCTTCAAAATTTAAAAAAGACTCTAAATGCACTGTTCCAAATTATTATGCACGGTAGAGTTTCTAAACACTTGATATGTTTGAAAGAACTGAAAATGCTGATTTGTTGAATTTGCAGCATTAGGAGGTCAGATTCACTGAAATAAAAAGCTATTTAACTCCAAAACATCCTAACAGGCCAAGTTACATGTTAACATAGGAACCCTTCTTTGATATCACCTTCACAATTCTTGCATCCAGTGAACTTGTGAGTTTCTGGAGAGTTTCTGCTTGTATTTATTTGCATGATATCAGAATAGCCTCCCAGAGCTGCTGTTTTGATGTAAACTGCCTCCCACCCTCATAGATCTTTTGTTTGATTATACTCCTAAGGTTCTCAATAGGGTTGAGGTCAGGGGAAGATGGTGGCCACACCATGATCTCCTTTTATGCCCATTAGGGTGACCACAAAAAGTCGATGTCGGAATTTTGTCCGTCTGGACCCCACAAAACGATTCCCCTTTCCAGATATTGAGATAGCCAAAATTTGAACTCGATCAAACGACGTTAACCCGTGCCGCTCGTCACTCAAAGTTTGAAAAAATCAAAATTTTTGGCCAAAAAGCTGACATATGGAGCCATAACTCCAGAACGGTAAATAATAAAAACACGCTTACTATCTCAAAAGAAAGCTAATGTTGTTCTTCAAAATTTATATTTTATACATAATTGTTATTTTAAGTCAAACTGTGGAGACCCGGGGGTCAGTGGGTGCTCTCGTCCGCAGGCCCAGCCGCCTTTACAAAGACAGCGTGGACCGGGGCTCATCCCCAACTGAACGCCCGAGCTCCTTAACCGTGGGCGGAACACTACTCAGACAACACAGGGTGAGGGAATCACAATATCAAGGCTTTATTGGATCCCCAAACAGTTAACAGCATATAACGCATAACCAAGCACAGCAAATAAATGTAACAGGCAACAGAGTCTCACCCTTCCGCTGGCTCACGGCAAAGTCTGTAGCCATGTGACTGTATCGTCCCAACCTGGGTTGCTTCCTTGTCCTTAAGCAATCTATCACAGCCGAATCCGATAATCCAATAATGAAGTCCTTGTGGTTCCTTAGTCCGTGTTCTGATCCCCTTGGTCGGCACCGAAATGCCTAGGCCTGGGGTTATGGCTCGCTAACCGGATCCGAAGACCCTATATTAGCTGCCTGTATCCAATCCAGTGACCTCTAGCCGGGACCGAGAATCCCTAGACTGAGGCCACTAGACAGAATATAACTCCAAACTGTCGGTCAAAGTGAACAGTCCTCCTTATATACCCTCAGCCCTCATTGTAGGATATAGGGAACGTCACGATTGGTGCAATAACACAGTCTTTTCATTGGCTGAACTCCAATCCTCATTTAACATATTTTAGTACTATTGCAATCCAAATGCTGATTGATATAGCACCTAGCAGTGATACAATGGAAGGTTAGTCGGAGACATTCAGTCTGCAAACCATGACATTAACACAATAGTGGCTGGAGCCTCAATCAACATTCCCAGGGTAATAGACAATGGACGATTAGCATAATTAAGTTCTCTGGCCTGCTATGACAAACAAGTTAGATAATTACATTACCAAGCTAAACTTACACCAGTCATCTATGAAAATACTGTAGGAAATTCTCCTTGGCCAATACAAGTTTACAAGCCTATATACAATATGATATGTCTGAGTTACATAAGAAATCATCATATGTTCTACATTGAAGGGGTCCATTTCGTCACATTGTTCTTCAAAATTTATATTTTATACATAATTGTTATTTTAAGTCAAACTGAGTTACAACAGCTTTTAGCCCCAAGAACGTGACCTGGTACCACTAGGAGCATACTTCGTATATTTTGTTATTAAGTGATAAATTTAGGTTTTTTTTGGTATATTTTTGAGTTTAAAGTAGAAATATAATAAAAAAAACAAGTAATACTGATAAGTCTAATGACATTTTTTATTTTAAAATCTAAAAATGAGGTATATAATACATACAAAACAGACACAGAAAAGATACAGACGTAGTACCTACATGAGTTGATTATAATTTTACATAGTTATCTAATCTATTCTAGAGCTTTTGTTAAAGTAGTTTTTGAAACGTCAGAATATAATGCTCGGCATTTGCTTACAACTTGCAGGACATATTGATTTTGTTCTTCATCTTTTGTCAGAAGGTCGTTAAAGTCGGTTATTAATTTAACACCACGCTCAGCCATATCATTAACTACTTTTAATGTTTTGACAATTTTCAATCCTTCTTGGAAGTCATTATTTTGAGGCCAGGTGTTTGGATTTTGTCTTAGGAAATTTTTATATTAAATCGGTCAAAGAATCTAAACGTTTCTTTGGTAAGTAAACTGAAGATGAAGAACAAAAGCAATATGTCATGCAAGTTGTAAGCAAATGCCGAGCATTATATTCTGACGTTTCAAAAACTACTTTAACAAAAGCTCTAGAATAGATTAGATAACTATGTAAAATTATCAACTCATGTAGGTACTACGTCTGTATCTTTTCTGTGTCTGCTTTGTATGTATTATATACCTCATTTTTAGATTTTAAAATAAACTGTCATTAGACTTATCAGTGTTACTTGTTTTTTTATTATATTCCAACTTTAAACTCAAAAATATGCAAAAAAGCCTCAAAATTTATCACTTAATAACAAAATATACGAAGTATGCTCCTAGTGGTACAAGGTCACATTTGTGGGGCTAAAAGCTGTTGTAATTCAGTTTGACTTAAAATAACAATTATGTATAAAATATAAATTTTGAAGAACAACATTAGCTTTCTTTTGAGATATTAAGCGTGTTTTTATTATTTACCGTTCTGGAGTTATGGCTCCATATGTCAGCTTTTTGGCCAAAAATTTTGATTTTTTCAAACTTTGAGCGACGAGCGGCACGGGTTAACGTCGTTTGATCGAGTTCAAATTTTGGCTATCTCAATATCCGGAAAGGGGAATCGTTTTGTGGGGTCCAGACTAACAAGATTCCGACATTTCCCACCCCCCCCATATGAGATCCGGTCACTCTAATGCCCATAGCAGCCAATGGCACAGAGGTATTCTTTGCAGCATGAGATGGTGCATTGTCATGCATGAGGATGATTTTGCTCCTGAAGGCAAGTTTTTGCTTTTTGTATCATGGAAGAAAGTTTTCAGTTGGAAACTCTATATACATTGCAGAGGTCATTTTCACACCTTCAGGAACCTTAAAGGGGCCTACCAGCTGTTTCACAATGATTCCAGCCCAAAACATGACTCCTCCACCTCCTTGCTGACGTCGCAGCCTTGTTGGAACATGGTGGCATCCACCACCATCCACTACTCTATTCATCTGGACCATCCAGGGTTGCTAGGCACTCATCAGTAAACAAGACTGTTTGAAAATTAGTCTTCATGTATATCTGGACCCACTGCAACTGTTTCTGCTTGTGAGCACTGTTTAGGGGTGACCGAATAATAGGTTTATGCACCACAGCAAGCCTTTGAAGGATCTTACACCTTGAGGTTTGAGGGACTCCAGAGGCACCAGCAGCTTCAAATATCTTTTTGTTGGTTTGTAAGGTTTTTTAGCAGCTGCTCTCTTAATCTGATGAATTTACCTGGCAGAAACCTTCCTCATTCTGCCTTTATCTGCACGAACACGTCTGTGCTCAGTATCAGCCACAAATCTCTTCACAGTGCGATGATCACGCTCAAGTTTTCGTGCAATATCAAATGTTTTCATCCCTTTTCCAAGGCATTGCACTATTTGTTGCTTTTCGGCAGCAGAGACATCCTTTTTCTTTCCCATGTTACTTGAGAACTGTGGCCTGCATAATATTGTGGAACACCCAGTTTTCCTTTTATTGGGCTCATCTGCCAAACTAATTATCACAGGTATCTGAGATTAATTTCAATGATCCAAAGAACCCTGAGACACAATACCATCAATGGGTTTCATTGAAAAAAATTTAAAATAAAACCATATGACACTTAAAACCAATTTGCATAATAATTTGGAACACAGTGTATTTCAGCATTAGCACAGAGTTACCGGAAAGGTAAGACTATGTTAACGCTGTCAATTCATTCCTATGGCAGACAGAACCCGAGCGCAGGTCAAACATCGGTTTCTCACTGCCAGAGTTTCAAACCTTGCGCTTGGCTCCCGTGTCGTGTTATGCACTTGGAAAAAGTACGAGGTTTGAAACTCCGGCAATGAGAAACCGGCGTTTGACCTGCGCTTGGGTTTCATCTGCCATAGGAATGAATTGACAGCGTTAACATAGTCTAGGGTCACATTTGCGTTAGCAAATGCTGATCCTGGTCCGGTTTTGAGCATGCAAAATGCTCAAAACCGGATCAGGATCCGCAGCCCATAGGAGCCCATTATAAAACCGGATTGCACTACATGCAATGCGGTTACCTCTTGCGGATTTGCAGCCTGCAGTAAAAATCATGCAGGCTGCAGTTTTTGGAGCGGTTTGCAAACCGCAGCAGGAGACCTATAATGGGCTCCTATATAAGCCCATCCGGCCACCCAGGTCTATGGGCAGTGCACCAACATAGAACTAATGTTAATGCTTTCAGGACCCTGGATAGCGGCAGATACAGTACGCAGATTATGTACTGTACCTCCTCCACAGCGAGGAGACACCGGGTTTCATTCAGAAAATTGTAAATGCTGACAATAGCCGGCAATGCTGTAATTTCACATATTAACCCTTAACATGGCAAACTATGTGGACAGCATGTCTCTAGGGAGGGTGGACACTCCCTTCAGACATGTTGCCCACATCTATTATTAGCATTAACCCTTTGTTCATCCCTGCAGCAGGGATGAACAAAGCATCCGGCAACTGGATTGCTGGATTGCACATTATGAGCAATCCGGTTACTGGATCCGGGTTTAAGACACATTGTGAACTCAAAATGTGTCTGAAGGCTCATGCGATTACCGCATCCGGATCTGGATGCGGTAATCGCAATGAGCCTTCCAAGTGTGACCCTAGCCATAGTCTTACCTTTCCGGTAACTCTGTGCTAATGCCGTAAAATTCTAAGTTTTAGACAGAACCCCCTGAACGCAAGGGTAAACTGTAGTTTGACTCTAGCCTTAGGCTAGAGGCACACTTGAGAGGTTGCATCCGTTTACTGGATGCATTAATGGATCCCGTTTTTTAAGTTGCCATTTTCATGTCATTTTTGCCTCAGTTAATGCTTGCGTTAACGCTAGGTACATATATGTACCTAACGTTAACACATGCGTTAACGCATGGTAGATATATGTACCATGTGTTAATGCATGCATTGCCCATAGGGTCCCATGTTAAAAAAACGCACATGTTTTTGAAAATGCACCTAAAATCATTGCAGACCATGTTTTACCGCATATGGAAAAAACGCAATCCGTTAAACGGATTGCACTTTTGCAATGCGTTTTTTGCATTGGAGTCTATGGGTGCGTTAATGGATTCGTTCTTCAACATTTCATCATGTCAAAAACTGGATCCAGTTACTGGATGTATGACGCAAGTGTGGCCCTAGCCTTAGGCTAAGTTCACATCTAAGGAGGCTTGCATTTGCGTTTCTATGCATTTTTGCACTGTATTAAGGAATAGAAACGCAATGAAACGCATGCTTTAACGCACCCAATGATTTCAATGGGAAACACATTGCAAACGTAAGTAAAAACGCATGTCATTGGCTAGGGTCACATTTGCGGTTGCAATTGCAGATCCTGATCCGGTTTTGAGCATGTAAAATGCTCAAAACCGGATTCGGATCACACCCATAGGCAGCAATACAAAAACCGAATCGCCTCAGTAGCGTTGCGTTTCCCGGATCCGGTTTTCTGATGTGCGGTAAAAATCATGCAAGCAACGTTTTTCGGACAGGTTTCTAATCCGTATCCGGATTTCAATTGGAAACTGCAAATGTGAGTGGAGCTGGGTACGGTAACCGGATCGGGTACCGCAACACACATGAATGGCAGTATTGCCGCGATTTTTTTCCTATGGCTCCGGATTCACCCGGATGGAAGTGTATTGGCGTTACATTTTATGCTGTCCGTGTGGATCTGGGTGAATCAGTTTTCAGTCCACGGGACCAAAAGGATCGTGGATGATTCCTGTAGTCCCTGGCAAAAATCAAACAAAACCAGATTTATCCTGATTCGCTCGGTCCGGGACAATCCGGGACAATCCGATTTCAACCTATTTAAGTCCCGGACAACAAAAACTATGCTGGGAAGCCGGGGAATGTTTGTATTACCACAATGTCTACTGCATCCGGTTACCGCTTGCGAATTTAGGGACACACTTGGAGGACAAAATTAGTCTGAAGGCACATGAGATTACCGCATCCGGAACTGGGTGCGGTAACCGCATTTTGCCTTCTAAATGTGACCCTAGCTATTTTCTGCAAACATAGAATGCATGCATTTTTGCAAATGCAGACCAACAAGTGGCTGGACACTGCGCTAATGCTGAAAAATTCTAAGTTTTAGATAGACCCTCCTGAACATAATGCATAACGCTGGTCTGACCCTAGTCTAACGCAGTCTTATGATTCCGGTAAGGCTAGAGTCTAACTATCGCCAGCTCTCAGCCTTCTGGATCCGTTGAAAACTTACAAATTTTCAAGCTGAGCGTATAGCGTTACCGGCATGTAACGCTATGCGTCTGTGTATAATATGCCTATGGATTCCTGCGCGATCATTCAGGTTGCTATAGGGATATGCGGTAGCGCGTGTCATGTGATGCACTTGGAAAATACACAAGGTATCAAACTCCGGCACTTAGATGCCGGCATTTGACCTGCGCTCAAGGGTCCATCACTAGGGATGAGCGAGTAGTGAAATATTCGGACTCGCTATATTAGTAACGAGTAGGTCTCGGTACTCGGGTACTCGTTACAAGTAGTGAGTCTAATGTAAGTCAATGGGTAAAGCGAGTAAGCTGAGTAATTCCTCAGCTGGACCCTATACAGCGGTCTGGGGGCTGAGGAAAAGACTAAAATGGGTGCATGATTGCTTAAAAGCCGGCGGTAAAAAGCTGCTGGCTTTTAAACTACCATTCAGCCCAATCTTTCCCCTCCCATCCTGATCCTATGGTCCCCCACAGCCACCCATCCCGATCCTCCGCTCCCCCCGCCGCCTCCCACCCCGATCGTGAGTTAGGACCGGGCGGAGAGCACAGCACAAGGGAGTAGGGAGCAAAGGACAGGGGCGGGGAAGCCGGCGGTGAGAAGACTTCATCGCCGGCTTTCCCGTTCTGTGTTGCACTCCCCGTTCCCTGATGCCCCCTCCCAGCTCCCTGGTTCTGCACTCCCCATCTGGTCCTAACTTAGGATCGGGCAGAGAGGTGGCGGGGGAGCGGGAGGGGGCATCAGGGAGTGCAGTACAGAACGGGAAAGCTGGCGGTTAAGTCTTCTCATTGCCGGCTTTTCCACCGAGTATTTCAAATGAACAGCTGATGCTGATTACCTGTTCATTTGAAGTAGCTGCGCGGTGCTGTCAGGGTTCATGCAGCATGAACTCACATGAACTTTCCCACGGCTGGGTGCAGAGCTCAGCTACATCTCTGGTAGAGGTTCTCTACCAGAGATGTAGCTGAGCTAAAGAAGAAGACTGGATTGGACTACGTTGGATGGAAGATTATTTTTTTCATAAAGATGGAGTCTCAGTGTTGTTTTGTTTTTTTTCTAATAATTTTTTTTCTCTGTGTTATGTTTTTTTTAACACGTTACTAGAAATGGCGGTCATGTTTAATATTAGCGTGACACCATGAATTTTGGGTTTAGGGCCAGCTGATGATACAAAGCTGGCCTTAACCCCTTTATTACCCAGTGAGCCAACGCACCAGGGCCCTGGATGAGTTGGGCGCAGCACCAGAAGATGACGCTACTATGAACGCGCCATTTTCTGGGGTGGATGCGGACTGCAATTCGCAGCGGGGGGGGGGCCCAGAAAAAGCTTGGGCCTCCCTGCGCTGCAGAATCCAGCCCCCAGCTGCCTAGTTGTACCTGGCTGGACACAGAAATAGCGTGATGCCCCACTTATTTTTTTTTTTATTATTTCATGAGATTCATGAAATAATAAAAAAGGCTTCCCTATATTTCTGTTGTCAGGCAGGTACAAATAGGCAGCTTGGGGTTGGGGGCAGCCCGTTCCTGCCTGCTGCCCGTTCCTGCCTGCTGTACCTGGCTGGAAAACAAAAATACGGCAAAGCTCACGTCAAAATTTTTTTTAAAAATTCATTAAAACAATCTATTTTAGGCATTATCTCACCACCTCTCGACTTTGACTGAACTTTCAAACACATGAGTTTGATCATGACTTTGATCTAAACTATTCCATTGTGTCACGTGTTGACTGCCTTGATTTTGTGCTGCTGTGATTAAATATGAGGTTTCTTTGCCTTAGTCAATGCTGTGTGCTGCAGCTCGGCAGGTGCAGGGGTGAGTCATAGAATTTAGGTGGAGGTGGAGGGGTGTGTCTTAGTATTCAGATCTTCATTCCCCCAGCCTTAAAATAACTCCACTTCCGTCCAAGAAGTTGACTCAATGTTGTCTGACTGTGTGTGCCACACTAAGCATAGTAAGCAGAAAGAAAAGATAAGAACTTTCTGTGGTCTTAAGATTCAAAATTGTTGAAAAAATATCAACAATTTCAAGGTTACAAGCTTATCTCCAAAGATTTTGATGTTCCTTTATCCACAGTGTGTGCGAAGCATAATCAAGATGTTTCCAACTCATGGCACTGTAGCTAATCTGGACATGGACAGCAGAGAAACATTGGTAAAAAATTATCAATGCAGGATAGTCCGGAGGGTGGATTGGCAGCTCCAATCAAGTTCCAAAGAAGTTCAAGCTGTGCTGCAGGCTGAGGGTGCATCGTGTCAGTGCAAACTATCTATCTACATCAGAATTAAATTAAACACTATGGCAGGAGATTCAGGAGGACCCAACTGCTTACACAGAGAAATAAAAAAACTAGACTTTAATTTGCCAAACTGTGCCTGAGTAAGCAAAAATCCTTCTAAGAAAGCACCTTGTTGAAGATGGGAGCAAGATAGAGCTCTTTAGTAAAGCACCTCATTCTATTGTATACAAAAAACAGAATGATCCTGACAAAGAAAATAACACAGTGCCTAGAGTTAAATATAGTGAGATTCAAAGATGTTTTGAGGTTGCTTGCTACCTTTGGTACTAGGTGCCTTGACTGTGTGCAAAGCATCATGAAATCTAAAGCGTACAAAAGGATTTTGGGTTGCAATGTAGTGTCCAGTTTGAAAAAGATGTTTTTTTGTGTAAGGTTTCATCAGGGTAAAGTAGGGCGGATTTTTTTTTTCTTAGCTCTGCCCACTATGGTCACATGATCGGGACATCACACAGGTTCTTTTATGCAGAGAAGTTGGAAATGAGTTAACCATTAACCTGCCAGAAAGGCTACATCCTCCAAGGCGTAGTCTCACTGCCTCATTTACATAACAAAATATAAGTGTATAAATGCTTTTTTTTTCACCTTTAACATTACACTATGGCTAGGGTCACACTTAAAACTTGAATTGCGTTCACCGCATCCAGATCCGGATGCGGTGAACGCAATACCGGTCACACACATTTTTTTTCAAAAATGTGTGCAGAATACCGCTCTGCAGTAACCGGATTGCTCAGGATGTGTAATCCTGAGCAATGCGGCTACTGCATAGTTTGCTGATCCCGGCTGTTGCCGGCATTAGCAAGCTGTACTATCAATTGTAAAGTGTTAAATTTAATAAATAAAAGAATGCTTGAGGTCTCTAGGGGGGCTTAGTCCCCCTAGAGACTGGACGCCCAATCAGGTGGGCTTTGTCTGCTGTCCACTGTCCCCATAGCTGGCGCAAGACCCCCAAACTCCCCCCCCTATCTATATTGAGGGGTCCTGCACCCCTCTTTGCAGTTATTTCTTTTTTTTGCAAAACCTAAGTATTACAGTTAAGAAATATGCTTATAGTTACGTGTTTCCAATTCAGTTTCATTATCGAGCCATAGGCGGGGCTGTGTCCTGATGCCTCCGCCCGCTAATTAATTATTACCGCCCCCTCTGGATGTGTCCAAAATGCTGATAACACTGATCGTGGGCATGTAGCCTTACTGTATTTAGGATGATTTGAATCATTACTCTGTCAGAGATAAACATAATAGAGGAGAAGTCATAACTAGAAACACTAGTGGATATCACTGTCTCAATAAACAATCAATACAATACATGTATGTTATGCTAGGGTCACATTAGCGTTAACTAGGGCTTGAGTTGAAAACTTAGAATTTGGCAGCATAAATGCAATGCTAATGCCATGTTAGCGCCACGTTAATGCTTCCAATGTTACCCTATGGAGACGTGGCCCGTAGCGTGGCTCCAACACGGCCATCTGATCTGATTTCAACAACGTCTTTTCTCGCATTAGATAATAACGCAAGATTTCAATAATATGGCCAGATTGGAGCCACACTATGGGCCACATCTCCATAGGGTAACATTGGCAGCGTTAACATGGCGTTAGCACCACGTTTATGCTGCAAAATCTTTGTTTTTAACACAAGCCCTAGTTAGCATCAATGTTACTCTAGCCTTACAGTATAACATGCAATGATATAGGCTGCATATCACACAGAAAATATAAAATGGCATGTAAAGTAGTTTGCGAACGTGGGCACCTTCTTAACATCCTAACACAAGCACACAGTTCACATTTGAATGCAAATTCTCCTAAAGCAATTGTAATGTACTTTGCATTTAAATGCACCTGCTAAGCCGATAAAAAGGACATTATTTTAAAGTGTATTTCAAATACAAAATACATACATGTAACATATCAGATTAAATGAATGGGTCTATTGTCATCTTTTCTGTAAACATTTTCAAACCAGTTAAAGTATAAAATATATCGAAATAAAACCAATCTAAATAATAGCATTCAAATAGATCCAATTGGCTTCCAAGCTTCTAGTCTGACAGCCTGCTAAATGGTATCCTGGAGTGGAGAACATTACATAATTAATTACCTAACAGTCAATGTCTGAAACACAGCTTGGAAAAAAAGAAAGTGCTGACAGAATGAAATTCACATTCTACTGCCTCTCCCAATTTACAGGAGAACGGGAAATCATGAACAATTGATACACTCGGTTAGCTTCCATCATGGAGAGTGAGTTCACATGTAGCCTTAGGGGTATCTTATACAGTTTAACACTGAAAATAAAAGGTAATGTTCTTGGCAAAGAGCTTGAGGGATTAAATTTGTGAGGCTGGCAGCAGCCCTGAATTGTAGTCAATAAAATGGAGCAAATAGTAATTTTACTGTGCAAGTTCTGCCCAATGAGTCAGGCACTTGTGAAGTAAACCATGTAAATAGAAAATATTGCTTAACTCTGTTTTCCTGAGGAACAGTTGCTTTTTTGAATCCCCGTGGCATTCTCTGCCTTGTTTAACTAAATGAAAGTCTAATGTCATCTAAGATCCAGCAAATCATAAAACAGCAAGCTAGTACAAAGAGAGGAGGAGTACATGTAAATAGGCACTACAGATGCAATAAATGGTTCTGAATGATAAAGCATTTCCCGATTTCCTTCCAAAGCACTGTTATAAATGGGAATGATAAAAGGAGAATTTCCTGTTATCTTTATTCATAGCATTCAATTGTTATGTTCACTATATTTGTAAGTATCAGGTTGGATTTCGAGGTCTGTTTTCCTACACATCGAGAGGAAACATTTAATCTAATTGTAATGGATATTCATGATATTTTGTCACAAAGGTCTAAATCAGAAGCAAACCTTTAAGCTGATGGGCGACATTACAAAATCTCCAACATCTATAACTAGAGAGGGGCAAACCCGCAGATGTTTGGGTTGAGCGGATCCAGACGGATGTTTCTTAAAGTCTGGTTTCAAAACCGGACTTGAACTGAACTTGAGCCTGAACCCCGAAACCAGACTTTACAGTTATGAAATGGTGGCAGTAAGAGCTAGGGGCTGTATAAAAAGAAGCAAAACAGTGATTAAATCAGTAGTATTATACTTACTGAGAACCACACATTTGCAACACCACTTCCGGTTCAGCTCATTAATCTCTGGTTTATTCTCAGCACTCTGCCCCCAACAGCCAATCACAGACACCCACTCTCTGTGACAGCGTTTATGATTGGCTGTTGCACCCCCATCCATTGTGCTGACATCTGTGAGTCGTTGCAATATACATTAGTGCATTAGCAACAAACCTGCTGTCATAGTTGTGAAAATACATCCAGAATTGAAAAAAATTGCTAACTGGTCCCCTATATTTTTGATTCTCAGTGCAAATAAAGCATACAGCTGCCACCACCAGCTGCCTGGTTTTACCTTGGCAATTAAAAACAAAGAGAAACCAATTTTTTTGTTAATATTTAAAAAGAAAAGAAAATGTGTGGGCTCCGCCCTCTTTTTGATTGTCAACCAAAGTAAAACCAGGCAGCTGGGGGCTGGTATTACAGCAGCGTAATGAGGCCCATAGTAATTGAGCCCCCCAGGCTACAGAATAGCAGCCCACATCATTTACATGGCTTTTCCTGATCCCATGGTTCAGTCACAATAAGGGCAATAGAAGGGGTTAATGACTGCTGATTATTGACAGCTGTCATTAAGCCCTAGGTTGATAATGTTAAGACTTCTATGAGACCCTCACATTATCAATCCTGTCAGTAAATAGTTAAAATACACACAGAAAAATCCTTCATTCATAATAAATCACACAGATGACGATAATCCACAGCTAAGCACACTCGACTCTGCTATATGCGGTGAACGGAGACATTAGTGTATGCTCATCACAAGCAGCAGTCTCAGACTGAGCTGCAACTGTGTGAGCAGTAACATCACAGAGTTCATCTGAGGACTCAGTTGTGATTCAGTCTGAGCACTGCTTGTGGGGAGTGAACGCTATTGTCTCTGCTTACCTCATGCAGCAGAATGGAGTGAGCTTTGCTGGACACTGCTGTGAATTATCATCAGAGGGTATGTTTGGGGTTAAAAAATGGGTGAAAGAGGGTTGTTTGTGCATTTTATTTCAAATAAAGTATTTTTCTGTGTGTGTGTTTTTGAATTATTTACTCACAGGATGGATAATGTGCGGGTCTCATAGAAGCCATCTATCAATCTAGGGATTTATGACAGCTATCAATACTCCACTCTCATTAACCATTTCTATTACGCCGATTACCACTGCATCAGGGCATCAGGATGAGCAAGGTAAAGCAGGAGGAATTGGTTATTCCAATGAATTTGCCAATTTCTTGAGCTGCTGCGGACTGCTATTCTGTAATCTGGGGGGCCCAATAACTATGGGCCTCACCACACTGTTAAAATGCCAGCCCCCAGCTGCCTGGTTTTATCTTGGCTGGTAATTGAAATTAGGGCGGAGCCTATACATTTTTTTATTATTTATTTAAATAATTTAAAAAAAAATGATGGGCTTCACTGTATTTTTGATTGCAAGCCAAGGTAAAATCAGGCAGCTGGAGGTGGCAACCCATGGCTGTCCACTTTATCTGTGCTGTGAATCAAAAATACGGTGGAAATCTATGCCAATTTTTAAAAATTAATTATCTTTATACACCTATGACGGCAGATTTGTTGCCAGTACACTTATGTATATGGCAACAAATCACAAACACCGACAGAATGGGTGGGGGCGCAGCAGCCAATCACAAACGCTGTCACAGAGAGTTGGCATCTCTGATTGGCTGTTGGAGGCAGAGTCCAGTGAATAAACTGGAGGTTAATTAGCGTGCATAAAAGTGGTGCTAAAATCGTGCGGTCCTCAGTAAGTATAATTCTGCTGCTTTAATCACTGTTTTGCTTTCTTTTACAGCCCTCCCAACCAAACCTGAATGCAAACAGTAAAACAGACTTCTCAGGGAAGTTTGTGTTTGGGGTCTGTGCCCAAACACTAGTTGTTCAGTACGATCCTGAACTTTACAGTTTGGGTTCACCCATGACTATCCATAACATTTCTCCCATTTACAATGTGTCAATTATAATACTGATGTCTTCATATGTGGACCATTTTTGAATCACTTAGGCAGCAAGATCATTATATAAGCAATAACTAAAATCCAGGAGGCATAATGATCATGGTCACAAAGGTAATATCACGATCAGGCCCATGTGGTCTACCCCAATGCTAGTGACCTTTTTCATCTGGATGTGCTTCAGAGGATGCACATTCAGCTAAATTGTATTGTGGCATAGAGATCTACCAGATCCCTGCACCAATACATGTCATTAGCAAATCTTAGGCCTTCAGCTGACATCAATGAGTGAGTCAAAGCTAGCACATTTTACCAACATCACAAGGTACCAATAGCAGGCATACCCAAGTCATCTGCCGGCCACTGTGCTGGCTGTAGAAGAAGATGCTGTGTGTCATGGAAGTCGGCGAGGTTGAGAAAATAGTTTTTTTTTTATAATATTATAGAACAGCTGCAGAACAGGGAATATTATTACAGGATGGGTCCATTAGGGGGTATCATACATGAGGAAGGAACCCAGGATAGTGGACATTATTACTAGAGGTAAATGGGAAGAGGATACTGTACCAGTATTGGGGACATTGGACCAGGAAGGGGCACAGGATCTGGAACATTATTAGTGGACATGGCCCAGGATGGGGAGCATATATTACTGGAAGTGGTGAGAATGGGGCTATTATACCAGGATTTGGTACATTACAATATTACTAAAATGAGCACCTTTGGAAGAAATAATTATTACAGCACTGCTTACAGGCATATTCCGGAGTATGGGGTAATTTGGAAACTGCCAGAAGCTTCTATTGCACTGCAAGGATTGCATTACTGTATCTTGCACCTGTAATTGCTAATGGGGAATGTTTTACCTCATACCTATCCAGGAATTTGCCTGCAAAAGGACATCCCATCTCACTTAGCATTCAGCATCATATGACTTTGCTGAAAGCCTAAATATTTGACCAATTATCTACTTGAATGAGCGATCATACCTCTCTTTCGTAAAAAGTGTCTGGTTTTGATGGCTGAATATTTAGACTGCAATTCATCTGAACAAGACTATAAGGGTACGGACACACTGACGTGAAACTCGGACAACTGCAATTGGAGTTTTTCTCGCATTGCAGTCTGACCAATGTTATTCAATGTCCGAGAGCACATTTGCGAGTGTCGGGTGTTTTTTTTTTTCATCTGATTGATGGACGAGAAAGCAGTCGCAACATGCTGTGTTTCATGCGCGAGACACGCCAATGCAAGTCTATGGGTCTGCACACGGACAGCACACGGACCATCCGAGAAGCATCCATTTTTTTTTAATGATACATTATCATTCTGCAGCTGAGAACACTGTAAAAGTTCCTGTGAATGATTATAAATAAATAGCTGCAGATAAAAAAAAAAGGATTGCACATGGACACCGCTCAGATGTGATCTGAAAAAAATGTCGGACAGTCGCATAGTAGTTGGATGCAAAATGGACTAAAAGACAGTCCAAAAGACGGATATCACTCGTAAGACTCTCAGGAACGACAATCGGACCGCATTTTTTCTCGCCAGTGTGTTTCCACCCTAAGGACATCAATATCCAAGTTGTGTGCATATGTAAAGAAAAACAGAATATTTTGCTGAACAGGCATGAAACAAGGCTGAATTCACTTTAATTCTTTGTGTACAATTCACATTGCTATACCATCTTAGGATATAAGCTGCATATGCCTACATTTGGGGTAATTGGCTCTCGACCCTTATGGCATTATTGCACAGTAATATTCTTTTTCTTTGCATTTAGCTCAAACTATTTTTATAATATTATATACGTTGTATTTTCACCCTTAATTTGGAAGTGATTCACCTGCAAAAAAAAATTCCAGTTCATAATTACCACTGGTTAGACCAGACCCCTGATTAACTTCATTCCAGTGAGGAGAAGTACATTGAATCATGTATGGGTTATTTGGTTTTTATGTTACCACAAAACCCTAGTGGTTTAATGTGATTATGAATTATCCCTATTGCATACCTACTCTCTTCTAAGTGGAGATGTTTATACTATACTAAACATTCTACAATACCATTTCTTAAATCCTCACGTACCTGTCCTATTGACTGCTTTTTATTTCAGCTCCCCAAGGAAGCCATTTGTGAAATGTGTAGGGGCTCTTCCTACCCCCTGGAGAGGAACCAACACTTTACATCATCTGACACATGGGTAAGCTATCATAAGTGTGGTCTGTTATAGAGTTATTTTTCTGTTAATGGGCTACTGTTCGGCGTAGTGGTTGTGTGCCTTTACTATGAATTATCAACCATGTTTAGAGTACTATTTGGCATCATTTCCAGAACCTAAGAATACTGCCCCTAACATTGATTACATTTTAGGCAGCTGCTACACATTGTATAGTGTTGAGTATTTAACCTATGCCAGACCTATCCTTATGAATGCCCATATTCATATAAATGACATTATATGTGTATAGGATATGTCTCCTCTTTAAATTACCTCTATGAATCTTATATATAATATAAGAATATATATATATGGAAACCTAAATGCCACTGGATATCTAAAATTGCTACATGATTCAGATATCCAGTGGCATTGAGGTTTCCATTGATGAAGAATGGCCCCGCTATCTTTGTATCCCATATACCACACCATACAATCATGTTTTGTGTTCCAGCAGTCTTGGAGGGATCTATCCACTGTGGGTTAGTGTCAGACCAATAGCGGTGGTTTTGTTTGTTAACTTCACCATTCACAAAAAGTTTGCCTCATCACTCATCTGAAGGCAATTGTATATGCTGTGAAGATACGAGATGTGCAGCATCTGAAACAACAGATACTGGAAGCCTGTGCTAGCATTTCTTGTGCAGTGTTGCTATCAGTGTGTCAAGAATGGGAGAAGAGGATTGCATTGACAATCCAACATAATGGGCAGCACTTTGAACACATTTTACAATCTGATTCACAATCTGGATTCCACAAAGAGCTGCAATTAGAAAACCAAAGATCTCAATGATAAATGTTTCCAAGCGTTTAGAGTGGTGTAGAAACCTGCAGAATTGGTCCCTCAAGCAGGGGAAACATGAGATGTTCTCAGACAAATCATCGTTTACCCCATTTTCCGACCTCCGGCCGGGTGTACGTTTGGAGACAGCCGAAAGAAGCATTCCATCCAGACTGACTTCTCCCAACCGTAAAACATGGGGAGGATCTGTGATGATCTGGGGTGCTCTTTCGTGGAGATCCGCCGGGCCAATGATAACACCTTGTATGAATCCATACCTCGGAGAACTGAGGCTGTAATCGCCGCAAAAGGTGGACCAACACCATATTAAACTAACTTTTGTTGATTTTTTTCCAGGTGTTTCCATTATTTTGTCCAACCCCTGTATATATATATATACCAGGTAGGCATGGTGGCTCAAGTGGTAAGCACTGCAGCCTTTGCAGCACTGAGGTCCCAAGATCCTGAGTTCAATTCCCACCAAGGACAACATCTGCAAGGAGTTTGTATGTTCTCCCCATATTTTCATGGGTTTCCTCCAGGCACTCCAGTTTCCTCCCACATTGTAAAAACATATTGATAGGATGTTTAGATTGTGAGCTCCAAGAGAGACAGCATTACTGATGTCTGTAAAGTGCTATGGAATTAATAGCACTGAATAAATATTATATTATTATTAAATATTATATATTAGCATGGTCACCACCCATCTGGTAACATTTTCCCCTCTCATTAACTAATGTGCCACAAACAGGAAGTTGATATCACCATTGCCATTCTATTTAGGTGCATCCATATAATAGCCTCACTATATTTATACAGTACAGACCAAAAGTTTGGACACACCTTCTCATTCAAAGAGTTTTCTTTATTTTCATGACTATGAAAATTGTAGATTCACACTGAAGGCATCAAAACTATGAATTATTAACACATGTGGAATTATATACTTAACAAAAAAGTGTGAAACAACTGAAAATATGTCTTATATTCTAGGTTCTTCAAAGTAGCCACCTTTTGCTTTGATTACTGCTTTGCACACTCTTGGCATTCTCTTGATGATCTTCAAGAGGTAGTCACCGGAAATGGTTTTTACTTCACAGGTGTGCACTGACAGGTTTAAGAAGTGGGATTTCTTGTCTTATAAATGGGGTTGGGACCATCAGTTGTGTTGTGCAGATGTCTGGTGGATACACAGCTGATAGTTCTACTGAATAGACTGTTAGAATTTGTATTAAGGCAAGAAAAAAGCAGCTAAGAAAAATGAGTGGCCATCATTATTTTAAGAAATTAAGCTCAGTCAGTCCGAAAAAATGGGAAAGCGTTGAAAGTGTCCCTAAGTGCAGTTGCAAAAGCCATCAAGAGCTACAAAGAAACTGTCTCACATGAGAACCGCCCCAGGAAAAGAAGACCAAGAGTCACCTCTGCTGCGGAGGATAAGTTCATCCGAGTCACCAGCCTCAGAAATAGCAGGTTAACAGCAGCTCAGATTAGAGACCAGGTCAATGCCACACAGAGTTCTAGCAGCAGACACATCTCTACAACAACTGTTAAGAGGAGACTTTGTGCAGCAGGCCTTCATGATAAAATCGCTGCTAGGACACCACTGCTAAGGACAGGCAACAAGCAGAAGAGACTTGTTTGAGCTAAAGAACATAAGGAATTGACATTAGACCAGTGGAAATCTTTGCTTTGGTCAGATGAGTCCAAATTTGAGACCTTTGGTTCCAACCACCGTGTCTTTGTGCGACGCAGAAAAAGTTAACGGATGGAGTCTACATGCCTGGTTCCCACTGTGAAGCATGGAGGAGGAGGTGTGATGGTGTGGGGGTGCTTTGCTGGTGACACTGTTGGAAATGTATTCAAAATTGAAGGCATACTGAACCAGAATGGCTACCACAGCATCTGTCAGTGGCATGCTGTTCCATCCGGTTTGCGTTTAGTTGGACCGTCATTTATTTTTCAACAGGACAATGACCCCAAACACACCTCCAGGCTGTGTAAGAACTATTTGACCAAGAAGGAGAGTGATGGGTGCTATGCCAGATGGCCTGGCCTCCACAATCACCAGACCTGAACCCAATCAAGATGGTTTGGGGTGAGCTGGACCACAGAGTGAAGGCAAAAGAGCCAACAAGTGCTAAGCATCTCTGGGAACTCCTTCAAGCCAAGAGTGTGCAAAGCAGTAATAACAGCAAAAGGTGGCTACTTTGAAGAACCTAGAATATAAGACATATTTTCAGGTGTTTCACACTTTTTTGTTAAGTATATAATTCCACATGTGTTAATTCACAGTTTTGATGCCTTCAGTGTGAATCTATAATTTTCATAGTCATGAAAACACGGAATACTCCTTGAATGAGAAGGTGTGTCCAAACCTTTGGTCAGTACTGTGTGTATATCTACTATATAATTGCCGAAGGCATTTTTGTGTCGGACCCCGAAAACGCCGTGGCTATGTCACGCTGTGACGTCACCACGCGCGAGCAATGGCCGCGAAGCGGCCATTGCGAGTCGCTGGCCGAAAATAGAACCAGAGGCCCGGCTACAAAGTTAGCGATTTACCGCTGAGGTAGCGCGAGCAATGGCCGCGAGGTCGCTACCTCAGCTGCCGCAACTCCCCCTATACTTTCAATGGGGATCTATTGCGAGTCGCTGGGTAGTGCAAGCATTGCGAGTCACTATCACAGATCATCATCATCATCATCATCATCATCATCATCATCATCATCATCATCATCATCATCATCATCATCATCATCCTACTACTACTACTGGCCGCACAGACCCCTCAATGGCCGCACAGACCCCCCCCCCTCACCCCCCCCCTCAATGGCCGCACAGACCCCCCCCCTCAATGGCCGCACAGACCCCCCCCCCTCAATGGCCGCACAGACCCCCCCCCCTCAATGGCCGCACAGACCCCCCCCCCTCAATGGCCGCACAGACCCCCCCCCCCTCAATGGCCGCACAGACCCCCCCCCTCAATGGCCGCACAGACCCCCCCCCACAATGGCCGCCAGACCCCCCCCCAATGGCCGCACAGACCCCCCCCCCAATGCCCGCACAGCACCCCCCCCCAATGGCCGCACAGACCCCCCCCCCTCAATGGCCGCACAGACCCCCCCCCCCCTCAATGGCCGCACAGACCCCCCTCCCCCTCAATGTCACCAAAGTCAGCTGTGACCGCCTGGCCCTTGGACACTGGCTGCCATGCACACATCAGCTGGTAGGCTCCCATCACTTACCCACTGAGGACGGATCACTTCCAGCACCTCTTCACATGGCAGTGCTCTGAACTTCTGAATCCTCCTCTCCTCACTCAGACACCTGGCAGGTTCCAGCCTACTCACTCCCAGCTGCAACCCAGTGAGTCAATCAGCACATCTTCACTCACACACAGACCTGACATGTGATTAACCCCCTGTGTACCATTCAGGTTTAGCCCAGCAAAGCACTCCAAAAAGTATTGAACACACCCCAATAAGTATTGAACGCGCCCCAAAAAGTATTGAACGCACCCCAATAAGTATTGAACACACCCCAATAAGTATTGAACGCGTCACAATAAGTATTGAACGCGCCCCAAAAAGTATTGAACACACCCCAATAAGTATTGAACGCGCCCCAAAAAGTATTGAACGCGCCCCAAAAAGTATTGAACACACCCCAATAAGTATTGAACGCCCCCCAAAAAGTATTGAACACGCCCCAAAAAGCATTGAACGCGCCCCAAAAAGCATTGAACGCGCCCCAATAAGTATTGAACGCACCCCAAAAAGCATTGAACGCGCCCCAATAAGTATTGGACCCCCCCAAAAAGTATTGGACCCCCCAAAAAAAGTATTGGACTCCCCCAAAAAGTAGCTATCTACTATATAATTGCCGTAGGCATTTTTGTGTCGGACCCCGAAAACGCCGTGGCTATGTCACGCTGTGACGTCACCACGCGCGAGCAATGGCCGCGAAGCGGCCATTGAGAGTCGCTGGCCGAAAATAGAACCAGAGGCCCGGCTACAAAGTTAGCGATTTACCGCTGAGGTAGCGCGAGCAATGGCCGCGAGGCCATTGCGAGTCGCTACCTCAGCTGCCGCATCTGCCGCAACTCCCCCTATACTTTCAATGGGGATCTATTGCGAGTCGCTGTGTAGCGCGAGCAATGGCCGCGAGGCCATTGCGAGTCGCTACACTTGCGGCGCGGTTGCGGTAATCCCCATAGAAAGTATAGGGGGACTTGCGGCAGGTGCGGCAGCGAGTCGCTGGCTGAGTGCGAGCACTTGCGGCGCGGTTGCGGTAATCCCCTTAGAAAAAATAGGGGGACTTGCGGCAGGTGCGGCAAGTGCGGTTTTGCCGCACCTGCCGCAAGTCCCCCTATACTTTCTATGGGGATTACCGCAACCGCGCCGCAGATGCGGTTTTTAAATAAAATCCCTCAATGGCCGCACAGACCCCCCCCCTCAATGGCCGCACAGACCCCCCCCCCTCAATGGCCGCACAGACCCCCCCCCTCAATGGCCGCACAGACCCCCCCCCCTCAATGGCCGCACAGACCCCCCCCCCTCAATGGCCGCACAGCCCCCCCCCCCCTCAATGGCCGCACAGACCCCCCCCCTCAATGGCCGCGCAGACCCCCCCCAATGGCCGCACAGACCCCCCCCCCAATGCCCGCACAGACCCCCCCCCCAATGGCCGCACAGCCCCCCCCCCCAATGGCCGCACAGACCCCCCCCCCCTCAATGGCCGCACAGACCCCCCCCTCCCCCCTCAATGGCCGCACAGCCCCCCCCCTCAATGTCCCAAAGTCAGCTGTGACCGCCTGGCCCTTGGACACTGGCTGCCATGCACACATCAGCTGGTAGGCTCCCATCACTTACCCACTGAGGACGGATCACTTCCAGCACCTCTTCACATGGCAGTGCTCTGAACTTCTGAATCCTCCTCTCCTCACTCAGACACCTGGCAGGTTCCAGCCTACTCACTCCCAGCTGCAACCCAGTGAGTCAATCAGCACATCTTCACTCACACACAGACCTGACATGTGATTAACCCCCTGTGTACCATTCAGGTTTAGCCCAGCAAAGCACTCCAAAAAGTATTGAACACACCCCAATAAGTATTGAACGCGCCCCAAAAAGTATTGAACGCACCCCAATAAGTATTGAACACACCCCAATAAGTATTGAACGCGTCACAATAAGTATTGAACGCGCCCCAAAAAGTATTGAACACACCCCAATAAGTATTGAACGCGCCCCAAAAAGTATTGAACGCGCCCCAAAAAGTATTGAACACACCCCAATAAGTATTGAACGCCCCCCAAAAAGTATTGAACACGCCCCAAAAAGCATTGAACGCGCCCCAAAAAGCATTGAACGCGCCCCAATAAGTATTGAACGCACCCCAAAAAGCATTGAACGCGCCCCAATAAGTATTGGACCCCCCCAAAAAGTATTGGACCCCCCAAAAAAAGTATTGGACTCCCCCAAAAAGTAGCTATCTACTATATAATTGCCGTAGGCATTTTTGTGTCGGACCCCGAAAACGCCGTGGCTATGTCACGCTGTGACGTCACCACGCGCGAGCAATGGCCGCGAAGCGGCCATTGAGAGTCGCTGGCCGAAAATAGAACCAGAGGCCCGGCTACAAAGTTAGCGATTTACCGCTGAGGTAGCGCGAGCAGTGGCCGCAAGGCCATTGCGAGTCGCTACCTCAGCTGCCGCATCTGCCGCAACTCCCCCTATACTTTCAATGGGGATCTATTGCGAGTCGCTGTGTAGCGCGAGCAATGGCCGCGAGGCCATTGCGAGTCGCTACACTTGCGGCGCGGTTGCGGTAATCCCCATAGAAAGTATAGGGGGACTTGCGGCAGGTGCGGCAGCGAGTCGCTGGCTGAGTGCGAGCACTTGCGGCGCGGTTGCGGTAATCCCCTTAGAAAGTATAGGGGGACTTGCGGCAGGTGCGGCAAGTGCGGTTTTGCCGCACCTGCCGCAAGTCCCCCTATACTTTCTATGGGGATTACCGCAACCGCGCCGCAGATGCGGTTTTTAAATAAAATAAAATAATTTTAATACAAATAAATTTTCATAAAATAACAAATAATAAATACATTTAATAATAATAAAAATAGTAAAAAAACAAAACAAAATAAATAATAAAATAAAAAATTCCTATCTACTATATTGGATTATTATTTGAAAATCTAAAAAAAAATAAAAATATTCTAGACACCCGATGCATTTGCATCGGGCTCACAGCTAGTATATATATATATATATATATATATATATATATATATATATATATGTATATATATATATATATATATATATTTATATATATCTATTATATAATCGCGAATCGGAAAAGCGCCCCTTCACGCGCACTTTCCGATGTCGTCATGTGGATACGAATTTAACATTGGGCCCCGGCTACAACCTTAGCGATTTACCGCTCAGGTAGCGCGAGCAATGGCCGCGAGGCCATTGCGAGTCGCTGCCTGAGCCGCAATTCGCTCCCCGGGGACCATGGAGCCGAGGCGGCATTGCCGCCTCCGCTCCCCGCTACACACAATTCTCCACCCCCCCCCCATGTCCGCACAGCCCGCCCCCATCAATGTCCCCACAGCCGACCCCCATGTCCGCACAGCCGACCCCCATGTCCGCACAGCCCACCCCCAGCAATGTCCGCACAGCTCACCCCCATGTCCGCACAGCCCGCCCACATCAATGTCCGCACAGCCCACCCCCCTGTCCGCACAGCCGACCCCCATGCCCGCACAGCCGACCCCCATGCCCGCACAGCCCACCCCCATGCCCGCACAGCCCACCCCCATGTCTGCACAGCCCGCCCCCATCAATGTCCACACAGCCCACCCCCATGTCCGCACAGCCGACCCCCATGCCCGCACAGCCCACCCCCATGTCCGCACAGCCGACCCCCATGCCCGCACAGCCGACCCCCATGCCCGCACAGCCGACCCCCATGCCCGCACAGCCCACCCCCATGCCCGCACAGCCGACCCCCATGCCCGCACAGCCGACCCCCATGCCCGCACAGCCGACCCCCATGCCCGCACAGCCCACCCCCATGCCCGCACAGCCGACCCCCATCAATGTCCGAAAAAACCCCCATGTCCGCACAGCCGACCCCCACTAATGTCCACACAGCCCCCCCCATGTCCTCACAGCCCACCCCCATGCCCGCACAGCCCACCCCCATGCCCGCACATACTTACATGTCTTCTTAGTCATCTGATCGTCCGTCCGGCCAGGCGTCCTCTTCGTCCGGCCAGGCGTCCTCTTCGTCCGGCCCCGGGATCTTCTGTCTTCTTCCAGCTCCGACGTCCTCTTCTCTTCTCATTCAGGTACAATGGACGACAAATCCGCCATTGTATCTCAATGAGATATGAGCGGCTCTTCTGATTGGTCGCTGTGTACTGCCCTCAGCCAATCAGAAGAGCCCCTCATTGAGCTCGAATTCTGATTGGTCGGCGGCCAATCCGAAATCGGGCTCACTGCCCATAGACATGTATTAGCGGTGTGTCCGCGATTTTACGGCCGACAAATAGAACCAGGTGGCCGGCCATAAAATCGCCGACACACCGCTAATGTATGTCAATGGGAAAAATAGCGGACCTGAATGAGAACTGTCTCACTTAAAATAAATAATAAATTAAATAATAAATAAAATAATTTAAAAAGAATTAAAAAATAATAAAAAATAATAATAAAAAAATAATAAAAAATTAAATAAAAATAATAATAAAAAAATAAAATATATGCTAATCAGCTCAGCCATTTTGGCGGACCACAATGAGAACTCTGTCTCACTTAAAATAAATAATAAATTAAATAATAAATAAAATAATTTAAAAAGAATTAAAAAATAATAAAAAATAATAATAAAAAAATAATAAAAAATTAAATAAAAATAATAATAAAAAATATAAATATATGCTAATCAGCTCAGCCCTTTTGCCGGACCACAATGAGAACTGTGTCTCACTTAAAATAAATAATAAATTAAATAATAAATAAAATAATTTAAAAAGAATTAAAAAATAATAAAAAATAATAATAAAAAAATAATAAAAAATTAAATTAAAATAATAATAAAAAAAATAAATATATGCTAATCAGCTCAGCCCTTTTGGCGGACCACAATGAGAACTGTGTCTCACTTAAAATAAATAATAAATTAAATAATAAATAAAATAATTTAAAAAGAATTAAAAAATAATAAAAAATAATAATAAAAAAATAATAAAAAATTAAATAAAAATAATAATAAAAAAATAAATATATGCTAATCAGCTCAGCCCTTTTGGCGGACCACAATGAGAACTGTGTCTCACTTAAAATAAATAATAAATTAAATAATAAATAAAAGAATTTAAAAAGAATTAAAAAATAATAAAAAATAATAATAAAAAAATAATAAAAAATTAAATAAAAATAATAATAAAAAAAATAAATATATGCTAATCAGCCCAGCCCTTTTAGCGGACCAGAAGGAGAACTGTGTCTCACTTAAAATAAATAATAAATTTTATAATAAAATTATTTAAAAATAATTAAAAAATTATAAAAAAAATAATAAAAAAAAAATTAAAAATTATAAAATATTACAAAAAATAATAATTAAAAAAAAAAAATCTAATAATAATTATATTACTGCTAATAATAATGATATTAATGCTAATAATTATGCTATTAATGCTAATAATAATGCTAATAATGCTAATAATTATGCTATTAATGCTAATAATTATGCTATTAATGCTAATAATAATAAGATTAATGCTAATAATAAGCGGCCATTGCGAGCACTCAGCCCCAATAAGTATTGAACGCGCCCCAAAAAGTATTGGACCCCCCCCAAAAGTATTGGACCCCCCACCCAAAAGTATTAGACCCCCCAAAAAAAGTATTGCACCCCCAAAAAAAGTATGTGACCCCCCCAAAAAAAGTATGTGACCCCCCAAAAAAAGTATGTGACCCCCCAAAAAAGTATGTGACCCCCCAAAAAAAGTATGTGACCACCCAAAAAAAGTATGTGACCCCCCCAAAAAAAGTATGTGACCCCCCAAAAAAAGTATGTGACCCCCCCAAAAAAGTATGTGACCCCCCCAAAAAAAGTATGTGACCACCCAAAAAAAGTATGTGACCCCCCCAAAAAAAAGTATGTGACCCCCCAAAAAAAGTATGTGACCCCCCCCAAAAAAGTATGTGACCCCCCCAAAAAAAGTATGTGACCCCCAAAAAAAGTATGTGACCCCCCCAAAAAAGTATGTGACCCCCCAAAAAACTATGTGACCTCCAAAAAAAAGTATTGGACCCCCAAAAAAAGTATTGGACCCCCCAAAAAAAGTATGTGACCCCCCAAAAAAGTATGTGACCCCCCCAAAAAAGTATGTGACAAAACAAAAAAGTATGTGACCCCCCCAAAAAAGTATGTGACCCCCCCAAAAAAGTATGTCACCCCCCAAAAAAGTATGTGACCCCCCAAAAAAGTATGTGACCCCCAAAAAAAGTATGTGACCCCCAAAAAAGTATGTGACCCCCCAAAAAAGTATGTGACCCCCCCCAAAAAAGTATGTGACCCCCCAAAAAAGTATGTGACCCCCCCCAAAAAAGTATGTGACAAAACAAAAAAGTATGTGACCCCCCCAAAAAAGTATGTGACCCCCCCAAAAAAGTATGTGACCCCCCAAAAAAGTATGTGACCCCCCCAAAAAAGTATGTGACCCCCCAAAAAAGTATGTGACCCCCAAAAAAGTATGTGACTCCCCAAAAAAGTATGTGACCCCCCAAAAAAAGTATGTTACCCCCCAAAAAAAGTATCTGACCCCCCAAAAAAAGTATGTGACCCCCCAAAAAAAGTATGTGACCCCCCAAAAAAAGTATGTGACCCCCCCCAAAAAAAGTATGTGACCCCCCAAAAAAAGTATGTGACCCCCCCAAAAAAGTATGTGACCCCCCCCAAAAAAAGTATGTGACCCCCCCAAAAAAGTATGGGACCCCCCAAAAAAAGTATGGGACTCCCCAAAAACTATTCAACCCCCCCGAAAAGTCCTCACACCAGCTATAACTACTAATAATCAAATTAATGCACATTCTAGAATCCCGATGCATTTGCATCGGGCTCACAGCTAGTATATATATAAATGCAGTGGGGAGAGCAAGTATTTAGTCAGCCACCAGTTGTGCAAGTTCTCCCACTTAAAAAGATGAGGCAGGCCTGTAATTGACATCATAGGTAGAGGTCACATTTGGCCAGGCAATTGCGTTCATCGCATCCAGATCTGGATGCGGTGAACGTAATTGCCTTCACACACATTTTTAAGCAAAAATGTGTGGTGGAAACCGCAATCCGGTAACCGGATTGCTCCGGATATGTAATCCAGAGCAATGCGGTTACCATCCACTTTGTTCATCCCTGCGGCAGGGATGAACAAAGTGTTAACTGTTTAATAAAACATTAAATATTAATATTAATTGTGGGCAGCATGTCTTTAGGGGTGGGTGGGCGCCCCCTAGAGACATGTTAGAGACATGTTGCCCACATATTAATATTTAATGTTTTATTAAACAGTTAACACTTTGTTCATCCCTGCGGCAGCAGGGATCAACAAAGTAGACGGCAATCCGGTTACTGCATTGCGGGTGCCAGAACCGCTCCGAAAACTGCAGCCTGCATGATTTTAAGCGCAAGCTGCAGATCCGGAGCCGGTAACCGGATTGCATGTAGTGCAATCCAGTTACCATAATGGGCTCCTATGGGGAGCGGTTCCTGATCCGGTTTTGAGCTTTTTAAACATGCCTGTATACAGCTACATTGATCCTAAAAACCAGTTTACACACTACAGTCTGCATTATACCTTGAATGTATACAGCTGAATTAGTCCTCAAAGGGAGTTTACACACCGCAGTCTGCTACATATCCTGCCTGCCTGTATATGGCTAGATTAATCCTCAAAAGGACTGTTTAGATGGATATTAGAAGCCTGATACACCAGTCCCAGATGTCACTGGTATACAGCCTCTTGTGCTACATCGCAGTGTGCTATATACCTTGTCTGCCTGTATACAGCTAAATTAATCCTAAAAAGGAATGTTGTTTTGATGGAGATATATATTAGAAGCCTGTACACCAGCCACAGATGTGCTGACTGGGATACAGCCTCTTGTAGTACACCATAGTGTGCTATATACCCTGCCTGCCTGTATACAGCTAAATTAATCCTTAGAAGGACTGTTGTTTTGATGGATAGATAGATATTAGAAGCTTGTACATCAGCCCCAGATGTGCTGACTGGTATACAGCCTCTTGTAGTACACCGTAGTGTGCTATATACCCTGCCTGTATATAGCTAAATTAATCCTAAAAAGGACTGTTGTATTGATGGAGATAGATATTAAAATCCTGTACCCCAGCCCCAGATGTGCTGATTGGTAAAAAGCCTCTTGTGGTGCACCGAAGTGTGCTATATACCTCTCCTGCCTGTATACAGCTAAATTAATACTAAGAAGGATGTTGTTTTGATGGATAGCCTGTAAACCAGCCCCAGTTGTGCTGACTGGTATACAGCCTCTTGTGGTACACCAAAATGTGCTATATACCATGCCTGCCTGCCTGTATACAGCTAGATTAGTCCTCAAAAGGACTGTTGTTTTGATAGATTTTGTATCCCAGCACCTACACTACCTAAAAGACCCCAAATCTGTCCCTCACTCAGCAGCATCTCTCTCTACACTAGCTGACAATGTGGAGCAGAGTGGCAAGCACAGTGCCGTCAGGTGTTATATAGACCTGATGACGCTGTGCAGCCAGCCAATCACTGTAATGCCATAACCAACATGGCTGTGGCATTCAGGGCCAGTGTTAGGGGGGCTGACTGGGCAGTTGCCCAGTGCCCCCACTCTCTTAGGGGCCCCCAAAGGAGCTGAACTGAAAATAGCAAAAATAACAATAAAACAGTAAAAAATATTTTAAAAAATACACATATTTGGTATCACTGCGTTCGTAAGAATCTAAGCTATCAATATATGAAGTAAATTAATCCAATTGGTAAATGGCGTAACGGGAAAGAAATAAAAACCCCAGAATTATGTTTTTTGGGCAACCACATTGTTACAATAAAATGCTATAAAAGTCGATCAAAACGTTGTATCTCACTCAAAATGGTATCAATAAAAATTTCCGCTCGGGGCATATAAAGTAAGCCCTCACATAGCCCAGTATCTTCAAAAATGAAAACATTATGGGTCTTGGAAAATCGCGAATAAAGCACATTTTTAATTTTAGTTTTTTTTTTTTTTACAAATTTCTGGTGGGGGGGTTTATGATTGAAATAAAAAAATGTTCAGTATCTTCTTATTCTGACCTAGATAATCAACTTATGAAGTCAATTTTACCACATAGTTAACATGGTAAATTAAAAACTAAAAAAATCATGGAATTGCACTTTTGTTTTGCAATTTCAAAGCTCTTAGAATTTTTTTCACTTTCTCCAGTACATTTTGTGGTAGAATGAATGATGTCATTCAATAGCACAACTCATCCCGCAAAAAAATAAGCCCTCGTACAGCTATGTGGAAGATAGAATAAAAAAGTTCTGGCTCTTGGAAGAGGTAAGGAAAAACAATAATGAAATATCGCTCAGTGGTAAAAGTTATAAAACCCTTGTAATTGCCATATAATAGCAGCAGGAGCGCCCCCCACAGGCTTCAATCTTCACATGTTCATGATGGGAGTAATTAGAGTTTGGGGACCTCCTTAATTCCTACATTTGTAGCCAGTTATCAAGCAGAACTTACAAGGCATTAAAGGGGATATGCAGGATTAATAAAACTTTACTACATTCTACAAAAACAGCACCACCACTGTGTACAGGTGGCATGTGGTATTACAGCATAGGCCCATTCCCTTTAATTAAGTTGAGCTGCAATTTGTGTAATAAGTTCTGAAAGAAATCAGTCATGTTTATAGAATTTTGGATAACTCCTTTAAGATCAATATTTCCACTAGTGACCCCACTACAACGCAAGACACCAGGATGGGGCTTAATTCAAATGTATTTGTTTTATAATATGAAGAATGTAGCAGATCTTTGTTAAAGATGACATTTAAGTTGATGATCCTATGGAAACTTTCCTCTTACTGAATCTCCAGTTTGTAAATCCTATTTTATTAAACACTTGTAGGTCATTTTTAATCAATATAAGGAGTCCTGTGTTAACAATCCCCATCTCTTGGTGAGAGGATAAGAGGTTAGAAAGAGTGACTCTCCTTGGAGGAGCCGTGCTGTGTGACAGACAATGATGGGAATGGATTTGTGTGTCTATGTGTGTGTGCTCAGTGTATACGTGTGTCTATGTGTGTGTGCTTGGTGTACACGTGTAATATATAGTGTTTGCGTCACATACCGTGTGTTGTGTGTATGTAACATCTGCATTTATAAATCCCAGCAGCACAGATGAGAGTTCCTTGGTGTAAACATGTCTGCAATCGCCCAATGAGGCTGGGGTCACAGTTGACATGAGTTTTTTTTAGTGATTTTACAAAACTCATGCGTTTTTTTATGTCATCATGAGTTTTGTAAGGTGTGTGATGGCTCCCTGCGTTTTTGGCTGCATTTTTAAATCTGCACCAAAAAATAGTGCATGTACTATTTTTTGGTGCGTTTTGAAAAACGCAAGCGTTTTTGTAGAAAACGCATGCGTTTTTATAACATGGGTCCCTATGGAAAAAGCATGCAAAAATGCATGTACAATTAGTACCATTTAGTGCCATTCAAAAACGCATGCGTTTTCCTTAGGAGCCCATGTTAAAAAAACGCATGCGTTTTCTAAAACGCTTGCGTTTTTTTAACATGGGCTCCTATGGAAAACGCATGCGTTTTTGGATGGTACTAATTGTGCATGCGTTTTTGCATGCGTTTCCCATAAGGCCCCGTATCAAAAAACGCATGCGTTTTTGGAAATGCACCAAAAACCCATGGTACTGTCACACATGCTTTTTGGCTATTAGGGCATGCGTTTTTTAACATGGGGGCCTATGGGTGCGTTTTTTACATGAAAAAGCAGGTCTCCAAAAACGCTTGTAAAAAATGCAACTGTGACCCCAGCCTGAACGAGCAAAATGCAGCTCATCATCGGTTGATGGATGTTTATGGAGGAACAAAACCCTTTCTCTCGACAGCACATCCCCTGCTGCAAACTGCAGAAGTACTGCCGATAACGTGAATCTGTAGAGGATAGATTGTTCTGCACTCATCATTCTTCATCATCCTGTGTAAAAAGTCTGGAAACAAGCGCTGAATGACTTGAATATTATAAATCGCACTCATTCACCAGTCTGATTTCAGTACTTGTACATGTAACCCAAATGTTTGAGTGTAACGGTGCAATATGTGAGCATTCAGGGCCCCACTTTAACCTTTTGCCCTGGGCCCCACTTTGCCTAAAACTGGCCCTGGTGGCATTACAGTGTGCGGCAGCTAATCACTGCATGTGGGCTGGCTCTGTAAAGAGCATCAATGTGTAGGGAGGTGGACCCGAGCATGAGCCCGAGCATCTTGCCAGTACTCAGTGCTCGCCAAGCATTGCGAGTACTTTGACGCTCGGGTGAGCACAGAGTTCCGGCCAGCATGCTCGCTCATCACTAATAATAAAGCATTGAGATGAACTTTTGTTATTGACCAAATACTTATTTTCCACCAAAATTTGAAGAAAATATTCTTTCCAAATCAGACAATGTGATTTTCAGGATTTGTTATATTTATGACAAAGACAGGCTCTTTATAGTATAAACGGTTTTGGGACTTACTTTTATGGTCTCATTTAGGTGGCTGCACCTCGCATTCACACTTCGCCCAGGGTTTACATGTGACCCCAAACTCATTGAGAGATCCCTTGTTCCCTATAAAATCCCTTCGGGGGTTCCTCAGAGCCGCCTGAATCATCCCTTTTTCTGGGTTAAATTAGGGTGTCTCATATACTCTGAAGCTTAAACCTTATCTTAGACCTCAACTTTCCCACCGTTTTTTTTCATAAGCCACCTTATAAAGTGAAAAAGCAATACTATAATAATAGAAGTACCATTTTAGTGGTTTTATTCAGAAAAAGTAATTTATACAAAAGCTTTTTCAGAATAAAAACACTAAAATGGTTTCACTTTCAGCTTTCACTTACTGTTAATTATTTATGTGTCCAATGGCGGGAAGAAGGAAGCCAGCAGTGTTTGATCACTGGGCTTTTGTGTCACAGCAATGTCACATGGGCCCCGGAAATTCAATTTCTGACATACTGTTGTGGCCAAAAGTATTGACACCCCTGCAATTCTGTCAGATAATACTCAGTTTCTTCCTGAAAATGATTGCAATCACAAATTCTTTGGTATTATTATCTTCATTTAATTTGTCTTCAATGAAACATCAGAAAACCTCCGCCATGTTTGACTGTAGGGACCGTGTTCTTTTCTTTGAATGCCTCTTTTTTTCTCCTGTAAACTCAATGTTGATGCCTTTCCCCAAAAAGCTCTACTTTTGTCTCATCTGACTAGAGAACATTCTTCCAAAACGTTTTAGGCTTTCTCAGGTAAATTTTGACAAACTCCAGCCTGGCTTTTTTATGTTTCGGGGTAAGAAGTGGGGTCTTCCTGGGTATTCTACCATACAGTCCCTTTTCATTCAGACGCCGACGAATAGTACGGGTTGACACTGTTGTACCCTCGGACTGCAAGGCAGCTTGAACTTGTTTGGATGTTAGTCGAGGTTCTTTATCCACCATCCGCACAATCTTGCGTTGAAATCTCTCGTCAATTTTTCTTTTCCGTCCACATCTAGGGAGGTTAGCCACAGTGCCATGGGCTTTAAACGTCTTGATGACACTGCGCACGGTAGACACAGGAACATTCAGGTCTTTGGAGATGGACTTGTAGCCTTGAGATTGCACATGCTTTCTCACAATTTGGTTTCTCAAGTCCTCAGACAATTCTTTGGTCTTCTTTCTTTTCTCCATGCTCAATGTGGTACACACAAGGACACAGGACAGAGGTTGAGTCAACTTTAATCTATATCAACTGGCAGCTAGTGTGATTTAGTTATTGTCAATACCTGTAAGGTGCCACAGGTAAGTTACAGGTGCTGTTAATTACACAAATTAGAGAAGCATCACATGATTTTTCCAACAGTGCCAATACTTTTGTCCACCCCCTTTTTTATGTTTCGTGTGGAATTATATCCAATTTGGCTTTAGGACAATTCTTTTTGTGTTTTTTAATTGAAGACAAATTAAATGAAGATAATAATATCAAAGAATTTGCGATTGCAATCATTTTCAGGAAGAAACTGAGTATTATCTGACAGAATTGGAGGGGTGTCAATACATTTGGCCACAACTGTAGCTGGAACAGCACCAGCACAGCAGGTCAGTATAGACAAACATAAGGAATGAGAAGAGATTGTCCAAGTAGTGGACAATCCCTTTAAATGGTTTAATTACAGGTAATCATATAGGCTGTGCATGTCAACAAAATTGATAACAAACGACACGTTTGGACCAATATACAGACTTAGTCATATCATAAATGCAGACAGGAAATTCTTTTGAAAACAAACACCATTCCGTCCTCAAATGATGTCATGAAAATATTTACATATGATACAAAACAAATTTTATATAACATTGATATTTGGAGAATATACAAGAAATATATGTCATTATGGAAATTCATGCCAATAGGAGTGTTAATATTGAGCCACAATATCCAAACTTTCTTCCTTAATTAATCAGGGTCTTATGCCAATCAGCACACTGTTTTGGTTTATTAACCTTTTAAATTCCCCTAAAAATATTGTAAGCTTCAATTGTGTTTGTCTAATATAGCACCCAATATAGTCACTGTTTTCTTTTTATTTATATCTGCAATATGTTCAGCAATTTTTTATTCAATTTTTTGTATTGAACAAGCAATATATTTAAGGCTGCAACAAGTGCACTATAGAAAATAAAATGCAGGCATGATGTTACAGCCAATAAAGTATTGAATTCTGTTACTCCCCTGTTTGCGTATAAAGTGTTTGTTTTGTTTGCAAATTGACAGACATTGCAATTGGTGCCACATTGGTGCCAAAACCCATCTAATGTCAACCAAGTGTTAATATATCTTGCAACTTTTCAGGAGAGGTAACAAGGAGAAGAGGGTACCTCCAATTGTAACCTCCCTTTTTGGAACTCTTAATGCCAATTACCAGTATTTTTTGCATAACATATCCTGATAAAGAATGGGTAGATATTGTAAAATAAATCTTTTAATTTAATTACTGGCAAGCTGAAATCCTTGGAAAACAATGGAAAGTATTTGTTACACTTATTGCCATTTATATTCTTGATAAATGTGCTTTATTCTATGAGTAGATAGTAATTTTAGCAAATTAATTTGTCTCTGACATTTCACATTGTGGAATAGATTGGAAGGCATGCCTGGGATGGCAGCTAGTCACTTTCAAAGTTGTGTAATCGAAGTTAGGTGTGGGGTAAATAGTAGTTATTTCTGATGAAATAGTGTCTCCTTTCAGCCAAAAATCTAAATAAGAAGTATGTTTTACTGTATATGACTTGTGTGTTTCTGGTTTAGATCATTCCCATTTATAGAATCACACAAACCCATCATAGTGACGTCATCACAAATGTACACTAAAAGTATATCATCTATGTAACAACAGTACCAGGCTATGCAATCAGAAAATGGGTTATTTGGTGAACAAATTAACAATTTTCCCCACCATGTTATGTACAACAACGCCAGCAATGGGGAAATTTTTGTCCCCATTGGGGCAACCCTATTTTGCAAATAATAAGTATCATTAAAAATTGAATAACTATTGGGAAGTAAAAACTCAATTGCACTTAAAATAAACTTGTAATTTAAGACTGTGAGTGCTGCAGGTGTCACGGTGGAACGAAACTGCCATAAGTAAAAGATTGTGCAGAATGAAAAAATTTATCTGATCTGTAATCATTCAATATTACATGTAATTTCATTTTGCTTATTCATATGTAATTATTTTGAGACATAATTTGAGCGCGGGAGTGGTCTTTGCTTTTAAAAAGGATATCCAGCCTACATTGTTTATGATATGAATTAAACTATTTAAATTAAAATTTTAAATAAAAGATTCATATATTTTTATATAAATTGAACAACACTTTTTCTATGTTTGCTCAAATTGGTTGATGCAAAAATGAACACACCACACATAAAAATTTATCACGTGATCAGCCCAGCTTCAATAAGCGCTTTGCCGATCACATCATCAAGCCCATAATGCACTGGGGCCGATCGTGTGATCGGCCCCATAATGCACCGCGTCGGATGTGACAAAGCGGGCGGTGCATATTAGGTGTACAGAGGGCGGAAGATTGCAAATGGAGGAGGTGGCGATGCATAAAGAATAATGCCGCCCAGCGGGGCATGCGCTGCAGCATCGAGGAGAGCAGAATGGAGCCTGGGCCCACCTTTCCAGTCCCCAGCATCAAGGACTGCTGTAAGTTATAAGTTACTTTTCTGCTGTTTTATAGGGCCCCTTTAGCTCAGAGAGGGAAACATAGGGAGCAGCTAGAAAGGTGTAGGGACAGGTAGTGAGAGTGTAGGGGCTTAAATCTATGTGACAGGTTCCCTTTAATGTTTTTTCAAGAACGACCTCAGTTAGCGCCTCCATGCTTCATGTTGATGCTCAATTTGTCTTTTCAGAATTCTCTATTTGTGTTTAATTGGGTTCAGATTAGGAGACATACTTGAGCACCAAATAACTTTCACCTTGTTGTTCTTCAGACATGCAACAGATATTTGTTTTGGATCATTGTAAAGTTGGAAAATTGCACGTCTACAAGGACTGCTGGTAGCATTTTCTCTTTCAGTATAGAGCAGTGCATCATGAATTCATGTTACTACCAAAGAAATGTAGCTCCCTTACACTAGGAGCACTCATACAGTTCCACATAAGGACACCAGAAACACACTGTGAGGGATACAGAAAGTGCAAATAAGGTCTTATCATTATAACCAGCCAGAAGTAAAATAATGTTGCTGCTCACCTGGGTGGTTGTGTGACACACAACCAGTTTGCGTTGCATGTAATGGCTGCTGCAGGATCCACAATCCACGTGTACTGCATGGTAGCCAAAGCAAATCCAGAGGAAATACGTATATATGATCCACGCTGACGTGAGAAGAAGGAAACACAAGGGTAAATCAAGAATTGGTGGCTTTATTCAATGTGTTTCATAGCTATATCCTCGTTCAATCTTTAAGAAAACACCTTCTGGTTGGTTTCCTGAAGAAAGAGAGAGGAAAATGCTCTAAAACGCGTCGAACAAAGCTACCACTTCTTCATTTACCCTTGTGGTTCCTTCATCGCACGGCAGCACGGATCATATACACATATTCCTTTGGATTCGTTTTCACATAAGGACACAGCCTACATCATGTTTCACTGTAGCCTCCATGCATTTAGAGAACAATGCTCATCTATCAAGGGTATGAAATGATAGCAGCATCTTCTACTTTAATATAGAATAGCATGTAAATAAATGCATGATACTATCAATGAAATGTAGCTCCCTGACACCAGGAGCAATCATGTAACCCAACATAAGTATTCTGCCACTATGTCACTAACATGTTTCACTGTAGTCACCATGTATTTAGCAAAATTAGTTTAGAAAAAGGCATGGTGCCTACAGTGACACATAGATGTGGTGTTGTCCTCATGTAAAGCTACATGAGAGCTGCTGGTGTCGGGGAGCTATATTTCCTTGATGTTATCAAGAATTCACATTTGTACTGCTCTTGCGCTGTACGGCTCAAGAAGAGGACACATGCTTTCTGCATAGAATGTTTTATTTCTCTTTCTTTTCAAGCTGGAAATAAGCAAAGGGAGTTTTTGTAGTTTTCTAGCTAGATCAAGATTAATTGGTCAATGCAATGCCAAAGGATGACGTTGATATTTAGTAAGAACCTATCAGTTTAGAAATGAGGTACAGTAAAATGAATTACAGTGCAAGACAAAAGCATAATAAAGTCTAAAGTTTTCCAAATTGATCAAACAAAGATGATTTACAATCTGTATAAAATGGGTGCACTAAGGTCACAAGGCAGTGTAGTGAAAGAATAAAAATAATAATGAGAGGAAACACAGGATGGGAAGGCATGAACAATCTCTATACATTACAATTAAAAGATAAAAGCTACTTACAATTTAAGGACCAAGTTAATGAGCCAGTATGGTGTCATCAAAGACATGACCCATACTGGTTGTAAAAAATTTGTATTTCATTAATAAAATATTATTTTTCCTTTTCCTAAGTGTATACTCACATTTATTGGATGGCTGTTCCATATATTTATAAATGCATGCATTTAATATGCTTCCTTAAAAAGCCAAACATTTTCCACAATGCTTTGCATATATTGCCATCACTCATTGTCCTCACTGGGACTCTAAATTTCCCAACAGTTAAGATGTTGTCCTTGCTGCAAGGAAATACTGCTATTACTGCATACTACCCACACATCGTAGTGGAGTTTAAGGAGATCTATCCACTTTATGTAAAGACACACCCAATTCACATGTATTACATTTTCAGGTGCAGAAGAATTTTTGCAAAAAAAATAAAATAAAATATGTCTTATGGCCGCTTTACACGTCCCAATATCGTTACGATATTGTATACAACGGCACGGGAGCGAGAACGTTTTTGGCACTAGTCCAAGATCGCATAGGAGATGTTACAGGGAGATATCGGCAGGTTACTCAACTGCAATGTCTACGCCCCCTCTTTTGCGCTGTGTACGAGCGACCCAGGGAACGACCATTTAACATGGGAGTGAATAGGGGAAGTTGTGCTCCAAGTCGTTGTTGGGCTGTCACACAGCACGATCCTGCCAGATCGTCCATCCAATATCGGGCAGTTAGAGAGCCTGCACAATTCCCCAACAATATCGTTTTGGCATCATTCTTGCATCGCATTGCTCATTTACACCACACAACGCACGAACGATATCGGCAGCCGAACCACGTAACTTTTTATCGTTGTTGGACAACGATATCGTGCCGTGTAACGCGGCCATTAATCTATTGATATTTTAGTAGTTATTCTTGTTTTCCCTTCCACACAGTGCCTACATTAAAGGAGAGCATTAACTTTCCTGACTTTATTTAACACTAACACGTATATATTATTATTCAATTGTCGTGACATGAACTTATTATCTGATGTTTAAAACTTATCAAACATATTTTGCTCAAACAAAGAAAACACTACAATCATGGTTTAATGAAAATACTATTTGCATAATTAAAAAATGAAGACACTTTTTTTGATTGCTTAAGTGGCATAATTATGATTAATAATAAATGAGTTTGGGATTAAAAGAGATAAATTCAAATAATATACAGCTGAAGTTTGAATAAACTATTTATATACATTGATACAGTAAATACATTGCACAAAAAATAAAAGGAACACTAAAACAACATAGTGCAACTCCAAGTCAAGTACACTTCAGTGAAATCAACCTGTCCAGTTATGAAGCACCACCGATTGTGAATCAATTTCTCCTGCTGTTATGCAAATGGAACAGACAACAGGTAGAAATGATAGGAAATTAGCAGGACACCCCCTATTGAGGAGCCGATCTGCAGGTGGTGGCCACAAACCATTTGTCTGTTTTCTCCTTTTTGGCTGTTGTTTTGGTCACTTTTGTATTTGTCATTATTCTCACCCCTTAAGCTTGTTTATTGTCTTTCGTGTTTTTCCAATAAAGCCTTGTTGATTTTTCTTATATACATATATTGGGTGGTGTGCTTATCCATGATCAGTGTCTGTTTCTATGTATACACAGTTTTCTTACACTAGTCTAAGGCTGGTTTTACACCATGTTTTTTGGATTCCTGTTCTGTCCGTTTTGAAACGGACAGAACAGGATGCGTTTTTTTACTCCGACGTATCCCTATGGTGCCGGATTGGTTATAAAAGGCCATATGGTTTTGTGTATTCAGTGCAGGATTCATTTCTGTCTTTTTTTTACCATCCCCCAAGTCAGAAACTGCAACGATTTTGGGCTTCGGTGAAAAAACAGGACAGAAACGGATCCGTAGCTGGCCAGTTTCCATAACATGGTGGTCTATGGAGCCGGAGAATGTAAAAAAACAGATCCTGGAAACGGTTTTGGTTTAGTGAACTCAACATGGTCAGAAGCAAATTTTAACTCTCTGATGCCTGGCTGCTCCCTCACTGCTAGCCCTGTGCTGTCCTATTCAAGCCTGTGCCACCCTCTCCTATCTACCAGCCACCAGAGAACAGCACAGACAGTGTCTGAATAGCTCCTCCCCTTCCTACTGCTCTGCTACTTTTAACCTATTCAGTCCCAGCAATTAACCCTTTGATTCCCTGCTTTGCTCCCTATGTCTGTATTAACCCTTTGTCACCCTATATATGTATTAACCCTCTTGCATTGCTGTCTGTGTTAACCCTTTGTTGTTCTGTCTCTCTCTGCCCCTCTCCTCTCTCCCCTCCCTCCTCTCCCCTACATTATTTCTGGCTCAGGAACTACAGCTCCTCCCAGCCCTCCTCACAAAAACAAATCTTGCAAAAAACAGGATCCTCCGGTGTCATAGTTGCCATTCACTTCAGCAAAGCCATTCCTGCCCATTCCTGTCTGTGGGGTCCTGCAAAAAACAGGATCCCCCACGGACAGGAACAAACTGTAGTGTGAAGCTAGCCTAAGCCCTATCCTGACTTAGGAGTTGTGCACCTTTGCTGATTTAAAAATACAACACACTGTGGTTGTTCAGGTAGTGCAGCTCATCCAGGATGGTAAATCAATGTGAGATGTGGCAAGAATAGCTGTGTTTGTCAGCGCAGTGTCTAGAGCACAGAGCAGATACCATGAGACAGGCCAGTACCCCAGAAGATGTGGAATGAGTCAAAGGAGGGCAAAAACCCAGCAGCAGGACCTCTATCTCCTGCTTTGTGTAAGGAGGGACAGTGCAAGCACCCTGCAAAATGACCTCCAACAGAGCACTAATATCATACGCCTGCTCAAACTGTTTGAAACAGATTCCATGAGGGTGGTATGAAGGCCCAACATCCCCGAGTGGGTGTTGTGCGTACATCTAAATACAGTGCAGTGTGATTAGCGATTGCTAGAGAACACCAAGTTTGGCAGATTCAACATTGAGGTACTTTGCTCTTCATGGATAAGACCAAGTTCACAATGAGCACAAGTGACAGACGTGACAGAGTCTGCAGATGCTGTGGAGAACCTTCTGATGCCTGCAACATCCTCCAGCATGACCAGTTTGGCAGTCGGTTTGTAATGGTGTGCGGAGGTATTTCTCTTAAGGGCCTCACAGCCCTCCATGTGCTTGCCATAGGTACTTTGCCATTAGGTGCCGTGATGAGATCCTTAGACCCATTGTGAGACTATTTGCAGATGCAGTGGGCCCCGGGCTCCTTCTGATGCATGACAATGCTAGGCCACATGTGGCTGAAGTGTATCAGCAGCTCTTGCATGATGAAAGCATTGATGCTATGGGCTGGCCTGCCCTTTACCAGAGATCCATCGAGCACATCTGAAACATCATGTCTCATTCCAACCAGAAATGCCACATTGCGCCACAGACCGTCCAGGGGTTGACTGATGCTTTAATCCAGGTCTGAGAGGAGATCCCTAGGGAGAACTTTCAAAACCCCATCAGGAGCATGCCCAGGTGTTGTAGGGAGGTCATACAGGCACATCAAGGCCACACACACTACCGAGCCTCATTTTTGTGTTTTGAGGCACTTCAGAACTTTTGTGCTCAATTCATTACACTATGTAATGAATAAAGATTTGCAACTGGAATATTTTATATCTAGAATGTGGTATTTTACTGCCCCTTTTATTATTTTGAGAAGTACCTCTCTCTCTCCCTCTCTCTCTCTCTCTCTCTGTATATATATATATATATATATATATATATATTATATATCTAGTGTGTGTGTTGTGTATTTTTTAAACTATATATTTGTATATGCTTAAATTAAATATGCTCTCTTGCTCTCTCTTACTCTCATGTATATAATTTATGTTTAGTTTTTTAATCTCAATCTCATTTAGTGTTCCTCATAATGACGCCCACTAAGGCAATTGAGAAATCTGTCTTCATTTTAAAATTATTCAGAGAACATTTTAATTGCTCCATGTTTCCATATGTACACCACCTAATCAAGAACATATGTCAAGTGTGGTATTATTTTTATCATCAATAATATGGACTGACATTAAGAGACTCCCTGTTTATTTTGTTAAAATCAATGCATATTTACATACCTAGAACCTGAACATCAATCACTATTGAAAAAAATCACTGCTAATATGCAACTACTTGGCTTTTTATATTCCGCTGGGATGTAAGATTGGATAGAAAAGCTGCATGTTAGTATTTTTATTAAAAGGTAAATATAATGTCAGAAGTTAACACTTAACTATATAATTAGAGGATTAATTGGAGGATTCATTAAATGCATGTTAGTGCAACAATTATTGATTAAAATAGGAAAAAACTGGAAAACAAAATTTGTTATTATATGCTTATAATTACATAGGAATTTACGAGTAAAGATGCTTTTCTCTTTTGGGTATTACCATGTCAAATAAATCCCTACTCTTCATCACTCATGAGGACGAAGCATCTTCTGCTTCTGTCGAGAAACCCCATCCTATCATTTAAATCCATGAATTCCCTGCAGCAAGGCATTTTGGTCATGCATGAGGAGCAAATGCAGGACATATCTTGATTTATTATGGACCTGTTCTTGACTTTGGGCAAACATACAGAAAACATTTTTGCTAATTATTTGTTAATTATTATTGATCCAACTATGTTCAAGTAGCATTTTTAATCCCAGTGGCCTCTTTATCAGAAAGTTACAAGTGGATGAGGGTAGAGAACCTGCTACTCAACATTTAAGCGATGTTACATGAAGACATGGTACACAAGATGATACATCAATAACATGAACCAAAGAAAGTACTATCCCATATATTATGCCACTGTTTAATATTTCTTAAAAGAAACCAATCAGCGTTGCAGCATGTCTATGTTAATATATACTTGTATTGTATACAATACCTGTAATACTTTGTATATATCTTTGTTATAGGGTGTGTCCCTACACTATCTGACACCCCTAACCATGAGTGTTAGAATGTATGTGGACATAACCCTATTGAATTATTTCAAGCTGTTAAGTTACCTGTAATTGCAACAGTATCTGCAATTATGGTATCACTTCTGACATATGCTGGTTTTTTTTTTTACACAAAAATATTCAATATCACAATGTCAATATTCAATATGACAATATTACAATGAATAGAAGAAAAAAGTTCTAAAAGTACCGTATATTTAAAAATGAATGACGTGTGAGCGTGAGCACCACTGCTCGGGTACGCTCTGTAGTACTGCAGGTGCTCGGATGTTTAACAACGATTCAACACAAAGAGATGGACCCCGTCAGTAAAAGACGGAAGACAGCATCCCAGTGAAAACTGCTTGCAGTCTCTGAATAGCTCTCCCTGGAAGTAGAGTAAATTCAATGTGTGGATGGTGTATGTAGAAGGTAAAAAAAAACCTGCCAACCCCCAGAAATGCTCTGTTTTATGCTGGTTGTATGTACAGTACCGAGCATAATGGAAGACAACTAGTGATGGGCAGTCCGGCTCAACACATACAGTACAGACCGAAAGTTTGGACACACCTTCTCCTTCAAAGAGTTTTCTTTATTTTCATGACTATGAAAATTGTAGATTCACACTGAAGGCATCAAAACTATGAAGTAACTCAAGTGGAATTATATACTTAACAAAAAAGTGTGATATTTTTTCTATAATCTTTCTACAAGGGAAAAACTTAGGCCGGCTTCACACTGCGTGTGTGATCCGATCCGTGGCTGTCTGCTTGAGGCAGACAGCCGCGGACCGGATCTGCACACAGGACTGGGGGGGGCTAATATGCCCTCCGGTCCTGTGTGCAGCGCGCGCATCTGCAGCCGCTGACAGGTCAGGACCGCGGCGCCCGTGGTCCTCACCTATCAGCAGTGGGAACTGATGAAGGAGTGACCGATATGTGCATTGGGGCGCACGGACTTGGGTGCTAGGACTTGACTACTGGATTCTCCCCTGTTAACTCCAAGGTAAAACTATTTATGCTGCATGCACACTAACCCCTTATTGACCGCCCCTCTGATATTCTTATGGGGAGTGGGTGTTCATAACACTATATATTGCAGTGCTATGAGGCAGTAGGTTATATATTTATCACCTTGGCAGGGAGTTGCCTGTTACCTTAGTGGTGTACCTACTTGTGTTGTATGCACTATAACCCCACACTGTCTGCCCCGTTGCTATACCTATGGGAGAGAGTAGTTTATATGAATATATATATGTAGGGATATTAGGTTGTGAAGGGTAGATTAAGATCACCTTGGTTGGTATATTATTTACTTTGGGAAAATCCAGTACCCTATTGGACTGAGCATGTCACTATACCATGTTCTTCCTTTTTGTATGTATGATCGTGACCATACTTAAAGGGAACATATTTTATAAATAGAACTATATGGTGTAATACTTGATATATTGATTACTTGATGTATATATTATTATGTGACCTCTGCCACATTAGTGTATAGCAGTCCGAATAACCCTGTTACCGTAGTTGTAAAACACTATTGCACTTTATTCTGCACCTTAATAAAAATTAATTTATTATTATTCATGTGTTGTGTCGCATAGTTTGTTGTTGATTTAATTATGACTATGAAAATTGTAGATTCACACTGAAGGCATCAAAACTATGAATTAACACATGTGGAATTATATACTTAACAAAAAAGTGTGATATTTTTTCTATAATCTTTCTACAAGGGAAAAACTTAGGCTGGCTTCACACTGCGTGTGTGATCCGATCCGTGGCTGTCTGCTTGAGGCAGACAGCCGCGGACCGGATCTGCACACAGGACTGGGGGCCTAATATGCCCTCCGGTCCTGTGTGCAGCGCGCGCAGCTGCAGCCGCTGACAGGTCAGGACCGCGGCGCCCGTGGTCCTCACCTATCAGCAGTGGGAACTGCGTGCGCTGCACACAGGACCAGAGGGCATATTAGCCCCCCAGTCCTGTGTGCAGATCCGGTCCGCGGCTGTCTGCCTCAAGCAGACAGCCACGGATCGGATCACACACGCAGTGTGAAGCCGGCCTAAGTGTTTTCCTATACACAACATGAAGCCATGTTGACAATGTGTCTTGTTCACCAAATTACAGATATTATATCAGCTTACTAACTAAAATTGGTAGCAGTTTACCTTTCTAATATCAGCCTCTCATTCAGCCAGGTTAGAACTCCCACACACTGCACTGATGAGGGGCAGTCACCCCGAAATGCAGCATCTGCAGTTTGGGGTTCTGATCTAGCACAAATCCTAAATAATATTAAAAGGCTTGTTAAAGAGTCAATTATGACTACAAGGATTGCTACCCTTATTGGGTGGCATTAGAGTTTCTCACTTCCTCACTGAAGTGACAATTTGCCTTTCTAATGTAGTTACACATGGACATTTGTATTATATGAAGTAATTTATTAACAGCATGTACACTTTTTTCATTATCCAACTTTGCAAAGCAGTGTGTACTAAACTCCACTAACTTTTGCTGTGTTCATTATTGTGTGACTGTGTTCAAGAGAAGAAAATTCAGTGTGGTTTTCAATTTTATCATTGACTACTGAGGTTCACGTGTTGTTCTGACTTGTGTGACCCCAATAAAATAGCCAAACCAACTTTATACAGGATAAAGACTCAGATTATTCCAGATTACAGCAGTTTTTAAATAGCATCTTCCCAGATCAAATAATCCAGTTATACAGCATATAACAATGGCTGGGGTCACGCTTGGCAGTTATGTTTTTCTGCCTTTTCAAAACCTGAGTCCAATTTTGGAAATGATCATGATTGCATCCAAAAAACGCTATGCATTAATGCATGATACCTATATGTACCCTGCATTAACAGATGTGTTTCCCATAGGGCCCCATTTAAAAAAAAAAACATATGCATTTTTTTCCTGCACCCAAAAACGCTGCTAGCAGCATCTTTGGGTGCAGTAAGAAAAAACGCATACTGTTTTTTAGTAGTGCACTTTGAAATGGTCCAATAACTATCTTTTTTATTCATTTTTAATGTAGGCCATTCTTTGCAGAACAGTAAATGAAACTGATAGTGTCACTATTAGGGCACGGACACACTCATCCGAGTTTGACGGACGAGACTCGGAACAGGCTGGAGCAGTGACCATGAACGGCCTCTCCCTGTCTGGACGGGGAATGACAGCTGCTTGTGTTTCTGTGCAGCATCGCATTCCCCGTGCAGAGAGAGAGAGGTCGTTTAGGGTAACTGCTCCAGCCTGTTCCGAGTCTCGTCCGTCAAACTCGGATGAGTGTGTCCGTGCCCTTAGGGTACCTTTACACGCGGCTACATTTCTTTGTGGCTACAGGTAACTTACTGGTTGCAGTGAAATCATGGAGAGATTATTCCATTTGTACACAGCAACAAGATAGAACCTTGTCTCCATGATTTCACTGCAACCAGTAAGTTACCTGTAGCCACCCTAGAAATGTAGCCGCGTGTAAAGGTATCCTTAGGGCCCCTTTACACGCAGCTACATTTCTTGGGTGGCTACAGGTAACTTACTGGTTGCAGTGAAATCATGGAGAAAAGGTTCTATCTTGTTGCTGTGTACAAATGGAATAATCTCTCCATGATTTCACTGCAACCAGTAAGTTACCTGTAGCCACCCAAGAAATGTAGCCGCGTGTAAAGGGGCCCTTAGAGATAACTCCATAATATCTTCATGTGCCTCTCCAGTTATCCACTTCCCAGAGACAAAGGATGCCAATTGAAGTCTATGTTTTGTAGTGCTACTGCCCAGATTGCTAGTGGTGCTTGTGGCACTCACATTCTAAGTCATGGTATGGATTTTTATTTTTGAATAAAAATTTACTACATGACTTCTTCCGAGCTGCATTAACTCTCTGGAATTCTCTACCCCAATAAATTAGGACTAATCACAAGTTACACAGTTTTAGACCCTCCCTAAAAAAAAAACATTTTTTAAGGTGGCCTATCATGTTCCATAATGAAAGTCCTTTATATATAGCCCATTCACTATTTCTCTGAACACAATTCTCCATCAAACACCACTGCACCCAAATGCATTACAAAGATTGGTTGGTGACTGGTTCATGCAGTCATTTTTTCAAAACGTCTGGACCGTAATTATACCAGTACTCTCAGCCAACCCTACCTCATTGTAGATTGTAAGCTCTTATGAGCTGAGTTGTCATTATTTTTGCTCATGTCTTAAAACCACAGTTAGCAGCAGTTTTTGTTTGTTGCCTTAAGTGCCAGATTTGCCGGATTCAGATGAAAATGAAAGTCACTGCACAAGTCCAGAACTCCATTACAAATGCATTAGCCAGAATGCAATGTTGCTGCAATGTTGCGACATCCATTTTTTAAAAGCAAGACGGAATTCTTCCGGTTTTTAAAAAATGCAGATGGGAAAGTATTAAAAAAGCTTAAGTTGAAAAATGTTCACGTTTCATCTGAAATGCCTGAACTGAAACAAAACGCACATGTAAAAGTAGCCTTAGGTTAGGGTCACATTTGGGATGTTGCATCCGTTTGATGGATGCATTATAGTATGCTTTTTTTTCATTTTGCATAAACATGACATGTGTTTGCATTTATGATGCATGCGTTAACACATGCGTTAATGCATGGTACATACATGTACCATGCGTTAAAACATGCGTTTCCCATAGACTCCCATGTTAAAAAAACAACATCCACATTCCATAACAGGCCCAAAAACGCTGCAGCCCACGTTTTTATGTGCGCTACAAGAAATGCATAGCGCCAAACGCATTGCACTTTAGCAATGTGTTTTTTGCATTGGAGTCTATGGGTGCATTAACACATGTGCTTTTACACGTGCACATGTAAAAAATGCATGCTTTTAGCGGATGCATGGCGCAAATCTGACCATAGCTAAGGGACCTTGCTATCAGTGTCAAAGACTTAGGGTAGGGTCACATTGGCGTTTTTTGTTTAAAATCCTGATCCGGTTTTGAGCTTTAAAAAAGCTCAAAACCGGACCAGGAAAGGCTCCTGATGGAAGCCTATGCAAAACACCGGATGGCTTCACAAGCCATCCGGTGGCCGGATCCGGCACTGCTGCCTGCGTTTAAAATCATGCAGGCAGCAGTTTTCGCAGCGTTTACCGGGCCGCACTGCGGTCACCGGATGGCTCAGGATGTGTAATCCTGAGCCATCCGGTAACTGCCGAGGTTGCGGTTCCCGGCTATTGGCGGGATCCGCAACCTTAATAAAGAGTAAAATTGTTGATCTAAATGACTTTTTAAGGTCTGTAGGGGGCTTAGACCCCCCTACAGACCGGCCGCCCACTTCTATAGTGTACTTCAGCTATATCTCACGGGGCACGGGCTCCCCGGAGCAAAGTGCCCCCCCCCCGTATCACTATACAGGGGTGCCTACACCCCTCTATTACAATGATGCTTTAATGATGTCCAAAAATGCAGTACAAAAAGGATTTTAGCAATCGCAATGTAAGTTCATACTTACATGCTGTTGTAGGCAGAGTCCCGAGAAAACCATGGGCGGGGCTGTGTGCAGCAGCCTCCGCCCACTCCTTCTTGATGCCCGCCCCCTCTGGCCGTAATCCAGTGTTGTGAGGGCGGGCACGTCGTTAAAGGGGCGTGGCTAACTATTTGCCGCGGTTAGCCACGCCCCTTTAACGACGTGCCCGCCCTCACAACACTGGATTACGGCCAGAGGGGGCGGGCATCAAGAAGGAGTGGGCGGAGGCTGCTGCACACAGCCCCGCCCATGGTTTTCTCGGGACTCTGCCTACAACAGCATGTAAGTATGAACTTACATTGCGATTGCTAAAATCCTTTTTGTACTGCATTTTTGGACATCATTAAAGCATCATTGTAATAGAGGGGTGTAGGCACCCCTGTATAGTGATACGGGGGGGGGGCACTTTGCTCCGGGGAGCCCGTGCCCCGTGAGATATAGCTGAAGTACACTATAGAAGTGGGCGGCCGGTCTGTAGGGGGGTCTAAGCCCCCCTACAGACCTTAAAAAGTCATTTAGATCAACAATTTTACTCTTTATTAAGGTTGCGGATCCCGCCAATAGCCGGGAACCGCAACCTCGGCAGTTACCGGATGGCTCAGGGATTACACATCCTGAGCCATCCGGTAACCGCAGTCCGGTATTCTGCACACATTTTTGTAACAAATGTGTGTGCCCGGCATTGCGTTCACCGCATCCGGATCCGGATGCGGTGAATGCAATTTAGCTTAGCAATGTGACCCTACCCTTAATCATTTTGAAAGTGAATTTGATGAACGCACAAGATGCTCTTTTAGCTGGCAAGTTACAAAAGCAGTCATGGGATACTGGAAAGAACCAGAGTGGTGTTGGAAATGGCACAAGATGGCAATGGGTAAGTATGATAATACACTCACTAACTATACATTCAGGGTAGTTAAAAGACCGAGCAATAAAAGTATGTTAGAGTGCTCCTTTAACTTTTGACAGTCTTTTCAACCCCATATATTCAAATTTTGAAAAAAAGAACATGAAAAATGCTACATAGTTACACAAGCATAAAATATTCATGTGTGTAGCATGTACAGTTGTCAATATAGACTAATAAATAGGTGTGCAAAATCAGACATGTATAGTTAACTGTGTACATTTTTTTCAATAAAATGTTATCCCTTTCCAAACATGTCAAAATAATCACTAAGGGCGGCTTCAGACTGCGGCAGCGTCCGGTCCGGGGCTGTCAGGAGTGACAGCCTGGAGCGGAGTTTTTCTGCATAGAATCCTGTCGGGCTGCACGGAGCTGGATCGCGCCGGGTGGTAATTAGCTGCTATCCGGCTGCCAGCTCGCCGGATGTATCCTGCAGAAGTGGGGATTTGTCTGCCGATTCCAAAAACGTTGCATGCACCGGTTTTGGAATCGGCAGACAAATCCCCACTTCTGCAGGATACATCCGGCGAGCTGGCAGCCGGATAGCAGCTAATTACCACCCGGCGCGATCCAGCTCCGTGCAGCCCGACAGGATTCTATGCAGAAAAACTCCGCTCCAGGCTGTCACTCCTGACAGCCCCGGACCGGACGCTGCCGCAGTCTGAAGCCGCCCTTAGAAAGCAATGAAAATTAATTAGTCCCCCATTCCAGAAATGATTGCAAAAAAAATGCAGAAACTGAGTATAGTCACTCATGAAAAGAATGCAGTGAATATTGTTTTGCTATTTTGCTTCTGCTTTTTATTGCATTTGAAATTAAGATAAAACATAATGTATGTAATTATAGCTCAAAAGTAATAAGACAGATGACAGATACAGCACATCACTAATCAATCACACTGAGTTTGTCCCGGCTGCAGCTAGCACCAATGCTATCTTGGTCTCTTCCTAACAACTGAGTCTCTGAATTCAGACTACTACACTCCTCTTCTTCAGTGCTGCAGGTATACAAAACATTAATGGATGGACTATTTGTCTAATGTTTTAGGGATTAATTTTCTCATCTCTATTGCTGAGTTGTAAATAAAATCATTCAAAAATGACTTCTGCATTCCCTGCCTTAGCTTTCATAAGGACTGATTGGACTGTATTAATACCTGAGGTTATATCTTCTGTGACTGATGCAATAATCTGCTTTGGGTAAAAAGGTATGTGGCACTTTTTAGCAAAGCACACAATTTGAAATAGAAATTATTTAAATTTGTCAACATTTGTGAATTTCATAAAATTCAACTAAAATTCACAGAAATTCATTTTTAATTTCTCTAAAATCTCTCAATATTTGTATAACAAGTATACCAAATATTAAGTTAATAACAAAATTAGCATTTTGTAGGAGCTTGCAAAGTATTTGTTCTTAAATCACTTGCATTATTAATTAACTCTCAGTACAGGCATGATTCCATTATGGTCCAGGCAGTCTGCTCAGTTTGCATCTTCATTAGGGAAAACAGAGCTACTGGAAGAAAAAATGTAGGTGACACCATGGACCATGGCCCATCCATGCATTTACTCAAAGGTAACATAAAGGGGCATTTATCCTTAACCCTGTGTTTTTTGGCATAGGTTTGATCCATGGCTGGTATAGATTATCTTTTCTGGTATTTGAAAGGCTAATGATATGCCTAATGTGTTAAGAAGCTTGCACCTGTTAACAAATTAGATGATTGTTACTGAAGAGAGTTTATTTTGTAAGACTACATGACCAACATATAAGATGTCATTTTTCAGTACCTTCTCCTTCTCCTATTGTGTCCCATTATTTTAATATTTGTATCAACTAAAACCGAAAGTGTTCAGATTCTTTTCATGGAGATATTCATTTACTAGTCAATAACAAATTCAAAAATAACCCACAAACGTATTGACTGCTTTTCATTGACATTGTTTATGTGATAGGAATTTTTCAGGGCTTGACTACGAGGATCGCTCTGGTAATCTCTAGGTGTGTGTCTGATTTCACTCTTTGTTGGACTACAGTCTGTTTTGTCTATCTCTGTCCATTGCTGGTAGTTCTCTTGCCCTTCCTTTCCTTTGTTTTGCTTTCCTCATTACTTCTGTTCAGGTGTTTTCACTTCTTCATTTGTTTAACCTATCACATCTTTGGAGGGGTTATTTATACTCACCATGCGCATGCCTTCATTGCTGGCTATATTCCAAGACAGATGGATGTTTGGAGTCCCCCAGCTCATCAGTTAAATAATATCTTGTTGAATTATGTATATTGCTTTTCCCTATAAATTGTTATTGAGTTTCACTTCCCAGTATTCTTCCCATTCTGTTTAGTTTAATGTTTAGGGGTTTCTCCATATTCCATACATCTATTGAGTTATTTCTGTTTTCCTCCATCTTCCTTGTATGACTTTGTGTACACGTTCTTAACCTATTGAATCACACTCTGCCTGTGTGCACTTCCTTTATGGTTATTGTTGTTTTATGTTAACCTTTGTTTATAGTTGAGGATGCAGTTTAGAACACTCAGAGTCAGCTGATATTGAGTGAGGGCAACAGTGCGTAATCTTAGGGTAAAAACCTCTGTGGTCACGCTTGGAACAAATCAGGGTCAGATTTAGAGTTCCTCCCCATGTGATAGATAGGTGACATGTCCCAAGACTTGGGAATCATACAATGTTGCATTGCCATTGAATTGTTTTCGCTATGCTTTTTTTGGAATGTTTGTTTCCTCTCTCCCTGTAGATACTCTGATGTTAGTAACCCCTCCCTTCTTCCCCATTTTATGTCAATCAGCCATCCTATTAGCAGCATCCTCTGATAAAATCATCTTTTTTGCCTCCTGCACTGTGCATAACTCAAGTTTTCCGTTGACAATAAACCACTTCATATGGAGACTTCATACATCTCTGCAGCGGAGCTCCAGCTATTTAACGACACTTATACATGGGAGTAAATAGTTTATTCCGGTATCAGAGAAATGATAGCTCAAGCGCCTAACACAAGCAGTGTAGTTGTGAAGACAGAATAGTGGGGTTCAGTCATAACAAAAGTATTGTTTATCAAACCCAAAACAATCAAAATAAAAATAATTACATACATTAAATCTCATAATTTCTTTAATCTAATATCATATAAAAATATGTACAGTTTTAGGGCACTTTCACACTAGCAATTGATTGTTCCACAGACAGATATTCCAATGTCAACATGCTATTACTGTTTTCACGTAAAGATATTTTTCATCTATTTAACATCCATATTTATTTGACTATATTGCAGAGTCAATGTTAATTTATTAAGCTCTACACATGGGTATATAAAAAGGTGTTTATAAATATGTTTAGACCTGACATACACCGTATGTGCTACTCTTAATATAGTGCAGATGTAAATCCCAGTGAAGTATATTAGGGGAATTGAAAAATGGAAGCATCCATATGTCTTCTGTAATTTCTATACAATTAGAGAAAGCACAATTGTACACATTATAAAAATAATTTATTTTATACATTAGCAAATACAATAAAAGGAATAAAATAAATGCACATATAACAATGTAATGTGTACTCACTTTACTATAAGCAAGAATACCACCACACATCATGTAATAATTAATGTGGTCTGGGTATAATAAGCCTACAAGTTACACAATAGGCAATACAATGTACAGTATATCTAGAGGTCTAAACGATCTATGTTATATAAACCACAGACTTACAAAAACTCCTTATATGGAAAAAAAAAAATTAATATTCGTAATATTGATATACAAGGTTGACCTCACCAGATGAGAAAAAAATGTAACCTGACAAGACCAAAAAGAATCCAACTGGAAAGATGGGAAAACAAGAGATACCTGACCACGGAATGGTGCTAACAGCCCCTGAGAAGGGAATGGCAAGACACGTGCTCTCTACAGTGGGGGTTCTTCCAGACTTGTCCAATTACTTTTCTCTCATCTGGTGAGGTCTCCCTTGTATTTTGATACTATTACCATTTTTTTTTATATGTTTGGAGAATTGCAAGTCAGTGGTTCATATGTGATTGGTCCTTCAGACCTCACAACATACATTGGAGTGGTGCTTACCCTTTTTGTGTAGGAATTGCTGGTAGATATGGGAGAGCCATCCCCAATGATCGCTAGCTAGGCTGTATTGTAGGTTTGCATATATACCTGACTCACCGTGGACCGTGTGCTCAGGTCTCAGGCGCAGGCTGTCAGTCACGGTTCCAGTGCCTGAGGTTGTGGGCCCGGTGGTCAATAAAAGGGTGAAAGTAAACTAGTAAAAGAGATAAAGTTATTAGTTCATGACGCCTACCTGTAGGGTTCCGGTGATGGCACCGGTGCTGCTTGGACCTCCGGGGTGATAGGCGGCAGCAAGGTGGAACCGCTCCCTACAGGACGAGCAGGGTCCCCGGAGTTGAGAGCTGTGGCGGAGTAATAGGGCAGCTCGGTTATTTCTATAAGGCAAGGCAAATAGACGGCAGTTCCAGAATAAGGCTCAGACACGTTGATCCTCTGAACGGGTGTTTACTCGGATGTTCAATGGCAGACAGGGTAAACAGTTCTCAATGCCAGGTAGTGAACCGGGTGGTCCCTGCGGTGAGTAGTGTCCTTCCAAGGCTCCACAAATGTCTTTCTCTATCCTTACTGTCCCTTCTCTTCGCTGCTCTAATATACCTTGCCAGGGTACTGAGGGGTCTCGATTGGGGTTCCCGCTTAGGCCCCACTCACGGCTCCTGACCCTCAATGGTGGGTACCCCCTTGTATAGCTGCGTTAGGGCCCATGTTAAAAATTTTTTTTTTTTTTTAAAACGGACCCCAAAAACGTTGCTAGCAAAGTTTTTGCACCAAAAACGGACCTAGCAATGTTTTTAGGTGCAGAAAAAAAAGGATAGGGTATTTATTACATCTAATCCGTTTTTCTATCAGTTTTTGGACTTAGAAAAAAAAAAAGATAAAAATGAAGCCAAAAACGGACCAAGGGCTTATGTGTGACCCTAGCCTTAGTGAAATGGGACCTAGTTTACTGCAATGAAGTGAACAATATGCTAGATGCAATGGAACAAGGGCTCAGAACTCAAGAATGGAGGCCTTTTATAGACTTTTTGAAAATCAGTTTAAGACTATGTGCCAACTAGTAGGGATGAGCGAGTAGTCAAATACTCGGACTCGCTATACTCGTGTCGAGTAGATCGTAATACTAGGGTAGTCGGTGTGAATAGCGAGTCCAATGTTAGTCACTGGGAAATGAGAATAATTGTCTGCTGGACCCAAAAAAGTGGTCTGGGGGCTGAGGAAAAGGTTAAAATGGGCGCATGATTTCCGTAAGAGAGAGTTATGATGCAGAAGATTTTCTGACAGCTCAGTGTTCAGTCAAGTGGTGTAAAGAGAGCTGTACCATGGTTGATGAAGGATGCAGGCCTCAAAGGCCAAACAATTTTGAAGCTAGGACTACTAGCACAGTAGTTGCAGTGCCCAATGTCCAGGCATAGCCATAGTGTCTCCAAAAAGTAGCCCAAGAGGATGTACCATGGTTGATGAAGGAAGCAGGCCTCAAGGGTCAAACAATTATGATGCCAGGACTACTAGCACAGTAGCTGCAGTGGCCAATGTCCAGGCATATCCATAGTGTCTCCAAATATTAGCCCAAGGGGTTGTTGATGAAGGAAGGAGGGTCTCATCACAAGTGCCTCCGATGGGAAATATTAATTAACGGAACATTGTTTTTAGCTTTGACCATGAGGTACATGTGGCAGAAGCAGGAGTTGAAAACATGTGTAAGAAGAAGAAAATGGGTTTGTATGGGCAGGGATGGACGTGATCCCCAGTTGCCTAAAATAACATTTTGGGTGACTTTAGGTGGGGATGCTGTCATCAGGAGGGCTTAAATACTCTTGTGAAATCCAGTCCTTGTTAAATTTGATCAGAGTCAACCTGTCTGCATTTTATCTAGTCAGCTGTGTGCATGTATCTGTAATGATTGCCCCAGCGGCAGTGAAAACACGCTCTCACATCACACTGGCAGGAGCAAAGGCCAGCACCTCTAAGGCATATAAGGAGAGGTCTGGCCAACAATGCAGCTTGGATACCCAGCAAGTAAATGGAACAGAAGCATCTGGAAGGATGCAGGTATGGTCACTTAGATAGTCATTGATCATCTTGTGCAACTTCTCCCTCCTTGAAATTGTTATCAGTCCAGCTAGCTCTTGTTGATGAGCCGGTTTATTGAAGATGGCCCAGTTTGTGGACATTTTACTACCACCTCTTTTGGACCTGCTGTCCGTGTCTCTCTCCATTAATGCATGCTGTTGCACAGAGCTGGTACCTCTGCTAGCAGAAGTGTCTGAGGGTGATGTTGCCATCAAATGATCAACAATGGTCCTTTTGAAGGATTCTATTGTGAAACCCCTTGGTGACTGCAACAGTAGCGAAGGAAATTTGTCCTTGTACTATGGGTCTAGAAAGTTGGCCAATCAGTATAGGTTGCTGTTGAAAATGTTGATCACGCGAGGGTCTTGGCACAGACAGTTAAAAATTAAGTGTGACATGTGTGGCAAGCTGCAAAGAGGCAAATATTCTGTGACCCCAGAAGGAGAAACAATATCCATGCTCACCTCACACTGACTCTCTTCCTCCACCTCCTCCTTTCCAGCTCACCCAAGCTAGACAGTCATGAAGCTGGAGTTGGGAGTCTCCTGTGTTGCATGAGGGGTCCCCTCGGTACCACTGAAAAAGAAGTCCTCTCCTTCCTCATCTTCCTCATCATCTTCATCCCCCAATCTTGCCAACATATGATATGTGTTTCAGATAAAAAAAAACAGGCAATGTGCGCCCAGAAGACACGCTGCCTCAATGCATGTGACACCAGGAGACCCCCGATCAGCAGCTCCCAGCACCTGTCAGCAAGCACAGGGAGCTGTGGTCCATGGTACTCAGCGAGTGAATAGTGACACTAGTTACCCGGTCTGGAGCTTGGATACCAGCCAGTGTAGGTAGCCGGCTGGTTGTGAAGGTCAACATGGTGCATCAAGGTAGCATGCATTGCCTAGAGAGCCGCTGTTCACCTTCGAGAGCAGCCTGATCACCATTCACTTCGCCTGCCAGCAGGAGCAGGCCTTCATGGTAACAATAGCTAACTTGGTCCTCCAATGACGCTAGTGTCCAGATGGATGGTGAGTATGCCTGTGTGAGAGCTCAGCACAGATCAGATGAGAATGTAGTTGCAAACTCCCTTGGTGTGGTCCATTTTTCGGACATTGATGCGTGCAACGGCTGCTTACAGGAAGAATGGGCAATTTTTAAAAGGATGTCAACACATTATTTGTGTGGCAAGCAACGCTGTGGGTATGTGTCCATGAAGGTAACATTCGTGGTGAAATATAGCAAATTTCAGGACTTACGGTCATGTAGGAGACCAGGGGTTTAAATATGATGACACAGTAGAGACATATAACGAAACACACCAGTGAATTCTAGTATTGCAAACACACGCCTTCCAGCTTAGGAAACACATAATCCAAATATACAAATTACTCATGTAACATCGCAGCAGGTGTAATACACAGGTGGGTCAACACATTTTGATAACCAAATGGACCAGCATGACACATTGCGAGGGTGCCTGAAAAATACACATACCTTAGGGTCACCATAAAGCGCTCTTGTGGTGTGATGGCTCGTCTATAGCCAGTGTCCTGATGCAGGATGTACGGACAAACTCGACACACCAGCTCATCAAATCTTGTCATGGACATGCGACAGTAATTGAAGAACTTGTCCGGATGTGCACGCAGCTCCAGGTACAGTTGTACAAACACCCCTCTATTCACACGGCCGAAGACAATGGGGTGTACCCAGTACTGGTGCGGTGTCCGTCTCCATCTCCGTGCTCGCCGTTCAGGATCACACAATGCAGAGAAGGCCCTCACTTCATTATAACAGGCATCAACATATGCACAAAACTGGGCATAGGACATGTCCATTTTGCAAGGAGAAAGGTACGAGGGAGGAGAGCTACTGCAAATTTATAGGGATCAAGCAACAGAAGGGGTGGGGCACAAAAACCAGACCGGCAAAGAATCGGATGCTACCGGATGCAACCGGTCCGATTTTTCCTTCTCAGCCGGACGCCGGATCTGAAGTCAAATTGGAAACAACCATCCGGTGTGATCCGGCTGCTGAAATCCGGTTTGATCCAGTAGAATCCGATGACGTCGCAATAAAATCCGGACAGCCCTGGATCGGACCTGACCGCAGTGTGAAGGCACCCTTATTTAACTACTGCAAAAAAGGCTAGGTGCATCACTGCTAGGTGTTTCCTGTTACACCATGATGGCCCCTTTACACGCAGCTACAGGTAACAGGTTTTCCACAGGTAACTTACTGGCTGCATTGAAATCATGGAGACATAGTTCCATTTGTACACAGCAACAAGATAGAACCATATCTCCATGATTTCACTGCAGCCAGTAAGTTACCTGTGGAAAACCTGTTACCTGTAGCTGCGTGTAAAGGGGCCATGAGAGACATTAGTGACATATTACTGATACAATAAAAGTCATATATTGATTTATTACAAATCCATATTCTGCACAGGAAGGCATATGGTTATGTAAATCTGAAAGCATGTTGACATTATTGAAAATATTAACCTATGTTTACATGTGATCCACATAAATGACTATTTTAGATTCATTCGTAACTTCTTCACATTATATACCGTGTTTCCATGGACCCTTTTGTCATTTGGTTTAATGACTCGATGCTTCCTGATTTTGTCCAATTTAACATCTTTGTAAAATACCCTTTTTCACACTTATTGGTAAATCATAATCTCATTTTATATCATAATATATCATATTTAACTACATTTACAAGTCTCCTGCATTGCATCAGCCTAAAATGCTTTCATAAAATTAAGCAATGAAAATAATAAATGGTTTGAAGAAGATATACTGATTAACGAGGGCTACTTGCAAGAAATCTCATTTCAAGGAACGATGCAGCAATTTCAAGTAATAAAACAAGTTTCAGCTACTCGTTTTCTATGTATCCCTGCCATATACAGCATTATTACCACAGAACTGGAGGAAATGAATGTACTTCCAGTTTTTGGACTGACTCCAAAGTTCCCAGTATAAACTTTATAAAATTTCGTTCTTAATGTCACAAACATTAATCGTATCGAAAAACAAACACTCCACTGAGTTCATTGAAGAAACATATAAATACCTACTCAGCGAATGTTTAACACTATGCTCTTGATAAGTTATATTTGTCTATATAAAAGTTAGACATTAAGTAATTAAATATTATGGCTTTTCAGTTTTATGCTATTGATTTAGAGAAAGATATAGCGCCTTCAGAAGAAAATGTTTTGCACAACATCTACAAACAATTACAAAATTGAAAGGATTATTAATATGAATGGAGATGACATGAACATTAAAACGTATATATCATGTAGGCCAGATTTCCAATTTTAGGATTTGTCCCATTGACAACCATTGGAATCTTTAAAATAATTATCCACTACTTTGATATTGATTAGCTATCCTTAGGTGCAGCACCTGACACCCTACCATTCTAATATACATGCTGACGTCCCTCTGAATTGAGTCCCATTCTTGGATCAGTGGGGTTCTCAGTTGCTGACCATCAGCAATCTGTAAACTAGCATTCAATTTTGGGATATACACTTTAAAGAGGACCTGTCACCCCCTGGTGCTTTCCAAACTGAAAGCACCCCTGAATACAGCGTGTCTCCTGCATTCAGGGAAGGGGTCCCCCATGTCTCTAGCCCCCCTGCAAGATGTACAAAACATTTTAGAAAGTGTACGGATAAGGAGTCTGGAGGGACTTACTTAGTAATGAGTCCTCACTGCTACCTGGTGTCTTTCCTGCCTTCAGCCCTCTCTGTGCCACCTCCAGCCTCATCAGTGCTGCCTCCTTTATGTGTCTCCCCTCCTCGCCCGCTGAATGTTCCTCTGCGTCTAAAGTCATGCAGGCGCAGAACAAGCAATAGGCGGGAGCAATAGGCGGCAGCTGAAATGCCTCCTGCCGGTGATGTCAATGCCGGTGCCCGCCCTGCTCCAGATTATGTATGTACAGCCTAAACTGGAGTAGGGCGGGCTCCGACACTGACGTCACTGGCAGGAGGCGTTCCAGCTGCCAGGACTGCTCCCACCCATTGCTCGCATTGCTGCGTGACTTCAGCCACTGAGGAGCTTGAGCGGCCGAGGAGGGGAGACACATAATGGAAGCAGCACTGAGTGGGCTGGAGGCGGGGAGAGACACCAGGGAGCAGGGAGGACTCCATACTGAGTAAGGCTGGGGTCACAGTTGGCATGCGTTTTTGTATTTCCTTTTAAAAACTCATGCGTTTTACCATGCGTTTTTACATGTCCGCATGAGTTTTTTAAGGTGTGTGATGGCTCCCTGCGTTTTTGGCTGCGTTTTTAAATCTGCACCAAAAAATAGTGCATGTACTATTTTTTTGTGCGTTTTGAAAAACGCATGCGTTTTCTAAAACGCTTGCGTTTTTTTAACATGGGCTCCTATGGAAAACGCATGCGTTTTTGAATGGCACTAAATGGTACTAATTGTACATGCGTTTTTGCATGCGTTTCCCATAGGGCCCCATATTAAAAAACGCATGCGCTTTTGGAAATGCACCAAAAACGCATGGTACAGTCACACATGCGTTTTTGCTATTAGGGCATGCGTTTTTTAACATGGGGGCCTATGGGTGCGTTTTTACATGCGTTTTTGAAAACGCAGGTCTCCAAAAACGCTTGTAAAAAATGCTACTGTGACCCTAGCCTAAGTCCCTCCGGACTCCTTATCTCTACAATTTATAAAGTGTTTTGTAAAACTTAGAGTGGGGCTAGAGACATGGGGGACCCCTTCCCTGAATACAGCATGCATGCTGCATTTAAGGGCGGTTTCAGTTTGGAAAGCACCTGGGGTGGTAGACAGGTCCTCTTTAAATGAATGATCACTATTGAAGTTATTATTCTAAGATAAAAGTGTGTGTTTGGAGGTGGAAAGAGGGGACACCAGGTATCCATACCCATCAATTGTTTTCAGTGCCAGCAGTTAAATACAATTAATGTACTGAGCCATGACAATAACCCTATGTACTGGCTGTTTTCCTTATGTAATTAATAATCTGAGTAGTAGATGAGTTGGATTATCTAACAACTGACACTACACATTGTATGCAGCCATGCTGTTTTCATTTCAGTCACCGTTTATGTCTGGCTGACACTGGAACTGCAAAATGCTGCAAAACCCCTTTTAATCTGATATGAATAACTTAATTAGAAGATAACCTCTTTAACTCTTTTACATTTCATCCGGAAAGTGCTGCATACAGTATAACATTAAGTGTTGTGGGCTCCAAGTATATGATTTGTACTTTTTTACCTGTTTTTAACTCTTGTGTGCTTGTTTGTCTTTTTGGAGATCCTAATAAAATATAAACGTTCATTTTTTCATAAAAATATCTTGTCAGTATTTTCTTGATCCCAGTCAAACATACACGCTTCTTTAGCCCCTTTTTTTTCCCTTTTACGTGGAGTCTGCATCTTTCCTGGCAGATAATGGCCGAAGTATTTAGTCATCACCTGCCTCTAAGAGCAGCAGGTGGAGCCAATCAACAATCTCTCACAGTGGCATTTTTCCATGCGCCCATCAGCGCATTTGTGATGTGATTATGGTGTACCAATGGCTTGCCATCTACTGTATAGGGCAAACAAAGGTCTTATCTCAAAAATTAAGTTATAACAGTAGTGATATTCACTGCTCACCTGGCTTGTTGTGCGACCCACAACCAGTATATACGCTTTGCACAGCTGTCGCTGGATCCACACTTCCATGTAGGAGGCAGTGGAGATAGCAAATTTCAGAAGGACAATGTGTCACGATCTGTGCTGCTGTATAGGAATAAGGACCACAGGGATCTATAAACCGGTGTATTATTTCTTATCTCTACACGTTTCGGAGCTCTCCCAACTTCTTCCTCAGTAATACACCATACATTGGTATGGTGTATTCCTGAGGAAGGAGTTGGGGCAGCTTCAAAATGCATAGAGATAAGAAATAATACACCGGTTTATAGATCCTTTATGGTTCTTATTCCTATACAGCAGCACAGATCGTGACACATTGTCCTTCTGAAATGGCTTGACATGACATCCAGGGGTCTGCTATAGACGCGTGTGCCTGTTAACTTGATTATCCTGTGAAAGCCAGCATTGAGCTAATGTTCATAGTAGGCTTTGATTTTCATACATACATGACAGCACTGATGCAACACAATGTACAGCACAAGAAATCCAATGATCACAGTGTCAATTCCCATGAGGGAACTCACAAATACTGTATAGAGTGAAAAAAAATGTTTTTAAAAATATGAAAAAAATAAAAACAGACCTAAAAGTTCATGTTTCCCCCTTAAGCCCCATTACAAAGAAATCCATAAAAAATGCAAATATTTGCATTCATTAACATTTTGATCTATCTAAAATAAATTAATTCAATTGCTCCCTTGTGTCCTCCCTGCCTCCAGCCCTCTCTGTGCCACCTCCAGCCCCCTTAGTGGAATGAAAAAAAATCAAAACTTCAGAATTTAGGTTTTTTTTTGGCTCCTGTAAGGGCCACTTTAACACCACCAACTTATCTGTCCAACTTCTCAACAACTTACTGGTTGCAGTGAAATCATGAACACATTTCTCCATTTTGTGGCTGTGTACAAATGGAAGTATGTGTCCATGATTTCACTGCAACCAGTAAGGCTGGGTTCACATTGCGGCGTGATCCGGTCCGGGGCTGTCAGGGGTGACAGCCCGGGACCGGATTTTTGCTCCATAGGATACTATCGGGCGGGACGGAGCTGGATGGAGCTGGATGGCAGTTATCTGCTATCCGGCTGCTATCTCGCCGGATGAATCCTGGAGAAGTGGGATTTTTCTGCCGGATCCAAAAACGTTGCATGCAACATTTTTGGATTCGGCAGAAAAAACCCACTTCTCCCGGATACATCCGGCGAGATAGCAGCCGGATGGCAGATAACTGCCATCCAGCTCCATCCGGCCCCATAGTATCCTATGGGCCAAAATCCGGTCCGAGGCTGTCAATCCTGATCACGCCACAATGTGAACCCAGCCTTAGTTGTTCAGAAGTTGGACAGATAAGTTGGTGTGTGTAAAGTGGCCATTAACATTGCAATAAAAAGAGGCAATAAAAACACTGAATCGAGCACAAAATGATATTAGTATAAATTTCAGCTCAGGGCACATAAAATAAGCTCTCACACAACCCCATATTCAAAAATGTTATGGGTCTCAGAAAATGGCAGCACAAGCTAATTTTTTTTTTTCACAAATTTAGAAGTTTTCACTACTGGAATTGGTAAATAAAAACTGTGCAGGTTTGGTATCTTCATACTTGTAATGATCTGGGGAATCGTAGTTCTAGGTCAGTTTTTCTGTATAATGAACATAGTAAATAAAAAAAATCCTCCAAAATTATTGTGCAATTTCAATGCAATTTAAATTTGTATCCAGTTTTCCTGCACACTATGAGGTAGAAAGAATAATGTGATTTAAAGTACAACTCATCCTGCAAAAAACAAGTCTCCAAATGACTATATTGATGAAAAAATTAAAAACAATACCACTTGGAAGATTGGAGTAAAATTCATGAAATTGCTCGATCATGATGGGGTTAATGTGTTTTTCCAAGAATGTAAATTAACTTACTTAGGGCCCTTTCACATCAGCGGTAATTTGAAATCGCGGCAGATGCGGTGAAAAAAATGCATCTGCCCCTATTGCCGCATAGCCGCCGCATAACCGCTACACTTGCGGCGCGGTTGCGGTAATCGCCATAGTAAGTATAGGGGGACTTGCGGCAGGTGCGGCAAGTGCGGTTTTGCACTTGCGGCAGGTGGGGCCGCGAAAAACACCGTGGTCAGCCGCTTGTTAAAGGGTTGATATTGACTGTTTGGATCACTACCTCCAATACGTGGCACTGGAGTTCAAGTCCTCTTTGAAGAGACAATTTATTAACACTCTGGTTATATTTGATTTTGTTGAAGCCATGACATTCATCTAAACTGTACAAGAATCATTTTTTCTTTTTAATGTTCTCTTAGTTAGGGTGCTTTAACACTGGCCAGGGTCACACAGGAAGCTTTTAGCGGGACTCCGCTAAATACTTAGCTTTTCTCAGTGAAGCGGAGATCCATCATCCCCGACGCTTCCTGGTGACGCAGCACCTGGTTGATCGTGGTAACCAGTTCACACAACAGGCTGCCTAGTGTACGCTTAAGCCGAGCGGACAGGGAGACACTGCAAGCAACGTTTCCCTGTCCACTCAGCTTAAGCGGACTCCAGGAAGCCTGATGTGTAGATGGTTACCACAATCAACATCAGGTAACCAGGGGCTGCGTCACCAGGAAGCGGCGGGGATGATGGATCTCCACTTCACTGAGAAAAGCTAAGTATTTAGCAGAGTCCCACTAAAAGCTGCAACGCAGCCGTGTGACCCTGGCCATTGCGATTTTTAAGGATCCACGGATCCCATTTGGCCCCCATCTTATCCTATGGGCACAGGTCGGATCGGATTCGGCCTAATTGCCATCCAATTTTTGTCGGATCCGATTGTGTCCGATTTTTTTCTGTGCCCAAAACCGGAGACTGCTCCGATTTCGGGCACAGCTGACCAAATCAGACCGAATCGGATCTGATCCAATCCGCGGCCTTTAACATGGGGGCCTATGGAGCATGGGTCCGAGAAAACATAGGATCATTTCTCTGACCCAATTTTAGAGTACTGAGCATGCTCAGTACACTAAAACTGCTCTTTGCCATCTAATTTCACTTACGCAATGTATATACTATGTAAGGGGCGGAGGGGTCGCATAATTGATGGGAGGTATGTGTTGCAGAGATACCTGTTGTCTGTGACATAAGTTGGAGCATTATCCTTAGTGCATGTAAGCACTAGGAGGTTTCTTAGTCCAAAAGGGGCCGGCTTATGGGTCCTGTGAGAGACGGGTGGGTCCAGGGCCCACATACCTCCCCAAGGGGCGTGGTGACAGGCTTATAGTGGAGCCTGGTGTTAGCACTGGGCGGGTCATTGTACTTCATTGTCGGTATGCTGTGGAATGGCTTATGAAGGACAAATAAACCATTCTGGTTGTGACGTGTGAAGACGCTGCCTTCTCGTACTTTCTGTCGTCGCCAGCGAGTCGTTCTGCTACAATTGGTGGAGAATGCGGGCAGAAATCCCAGCAGAAATCCCAGCAGAAATCCCAGCAGACATCCCAGCAGACTCGTGAGACAGTGGTAATAGGATCCTATGTCCTGGGTGCAGTCTGCAATCACCCAGCCACAGACTTACCTGTTACAGGCCCAACAAACACATCAAGCCCAGCACCAGCAACTACTACAGCAGCAGCAGATGGCGCAACAAGAGACCACCAAACTGCTGACGCAGCAGATCCAGCTCCAGCGACAGCAACAAGAAGACCAGCAGCAGCAGATCGACTTACTGGCTGAAGCGTTCCGAAGCACAGCATCAGCAGCAACAAGGTCAGTGGGCGAGTTTACCATCTGAAAGGCTGTAAGAGGAGCCATGCAGAAAATTGCTCCCGGGGATGATGTAGAGGCCTTTCTGCAGGGGCGTAACTAGAACTGGCAGGGCTCCATAGCAAACTTTTGAACGGGGCCCCCTCCAAGACACGCCCCCAATGACACGCCCCCTTCAAGACACACCCCCTTACCGAATCGGTGTTAACAGTCTGACGCCACCCAGTTTACCGTATATACTCGTGTATAAGCCAACCCCCCTACTTTTGCCCCCAAAACCTGAGAAAACCTATTGACTCGTGTATAAGCCGAGGGTGGACCCCAGCACAGGTATACAGCCCCCAGCAGTGTGGTATACAGGCCTCCCCAGTGGTAGTATACAGCAGCCTTCCCAGTGGTATATACAGGCCCCAGCAGTATATACAGTAGCCCCAGTGGCATACAGCAGCCTCCCCAGTGGTATACAGCAGCCTCCCCAGTGGTATACAGCAGCCTCCCCAGTGGTATACAGCAGCCTCCCCAGTGGTATATACAGGCCCCAGCAGTATATACAGCAGCCCCAGTGGTATACAGCAGCCTCCCCAGTGGTATATACAGGCCCCAGCAGTATATACAGTAGCCCCAGTGGTATACAGCAGCCTCCCCAGTGGTATATACAGCAGCCCCAGTGGTATATACAGCAGCCTCCCCAGTGGTATATACAGGCCCCAGCAGTATATACAGCAGCCCCAGTGGTATACAGCAGCCTCCCCAGTGGGTATATACAGGGCCCCAGTGGGTATATACAGGGCCCCAGTGGGTATATACAGGGCCCCAGTAGGTATATACAGGCCCCAGTGGGTATATGCAGGCCCCAGTGGGTATATACAGGCCCCAGTGGGTATATACAGTCAGGGCCCCAGTGGGTATATACAGGCCCCCAGTGGGTATATACAGGCCCCCAGTGGGTATATACAGGCCCCCAGTGGCTATATACAGGCCCCAGTGGGTATATACAGTCAGGGCCCCAGTGGGTATATACAGGCCCCCAGTGGCTATATACAGGCCCCCAGTGGCTATATACAGGCCCCAGTGGGTATATACAGTCAGGGCCCCAGTGGGTATATACAGGCCCCAGTGGGTATATACAGTCAGGGCCCCAGTGGGTATATACAGGCCCCCAGGGGGTATATACAGGCCCCCAGTGGCTATATACAGGCCCCCAGTGGGTATATACAGGCCCCCAGTGGCTATATACAGGCCCCCAGTGGCTATATACAGGCCTCCAGTGGCTATATACAGGCCCCCAGTGGGTATATACAGGCCCCCAGTGGCTATATACAGGCCCCCAGTGGCTATATACAGGCCTCCAGTGGCTATATACAGGCCCCCAGTGGCTATATACAGGCCTCCAGTGGCTATATACAGGCTCCCAGTGGTATATACAGGCCCCCAGTGGCTATATACAGGCCCCCAGTGGCTATATACAGGCCTCCAGTGGCTATATATAGGCCCCCAGTGGGTATATACAGGGCCCCAGTGGCTATGTACAGGCCCCCAGTGGCTATGTACAGGCCCCCAGTGGCTATATACAGGGCCCCAGTGGCTATATACAGGGCCCCAGTGTGTATATACAGGCCCCCCACTCCTCCCTTCCTGCTGCACACGTCACCTGTAAAGGAATACATCATACTTACTTATCCCTGCCGGCTGTCGCTGTCGCCGCTCTGCACCGCGCTCCGTCTTCATCCAGCTTCTTCCTGGTTGTGACCGGCGGGTGCAGGCAATGACGTCACAACCAGGAAGAAGCTGGATGAAGACGGAGCGCGGTGCAGAGCGGCGACAGCGACAGCCGGCAGGGATAAGTAAGTATGATGTATTCCTTTACAGGTGACGTGTGCAGCAGGAAGGGAGGAGTGGGGGGCCTGTATATACACACTGGGGGCCTGTAGCTGACCGGATAGCAGCGTAGCGGCGCTGGGTCCGGGCCCCCCTCAAGCGCCGGGCCCCAAAGCGACCGCTACGTCTGCTATGCCGGTAGTTACGCCCCTGCCTTTCTGACTGTCTTTGAACGTGTGACGAAGAGAGAGGTTCTCCCACCTGCACAGTGGGCGGAAGTGCTGGCGCCTTATCTGACAGGGGAACCTCAGAAGGCCTACTATGATTTAGAGAGGCAAGATGCCAAAGAATACGGCAAATTGAAAACAGAAATATTGGCCCGCTTGGGGATGACAATGACTGTGAGGGCTCAGCGGGTTCACCGATGTGCGTATCATCGGGACAGACCACCATGCTCCCAAATGTTCGACCTGCTACATTTGGTCCAAAATCGGTTGCAGCCGGAGAGCTCTACGCCGGCGCAGATGGTGGAGCGTGTTGTGATGGACCATTTTGTACACTCCCTGCCACGATCTGTCCAGACCTGGGTTGCCCAGGGTGATCCCCAGATTGCTGATGACCTCATTGGGTTAGTGGAAAGGTACCAGGGGATGGAAGGTCCCGGGACCAGGTTGCCCACTCCTTACTGGGGATCCCAGCAGGGGGCGGAGGCCCAGAGAGGGGTGGGCATCCAAGGTCCCTACGGGTAAGGGAGGCGGTGCCCAAGGTCCCTACGGGCGAGATTATTTGTTGGAGGTGCCATGGACCAGGCCACATTGTGGCACGGTGCCCCCTGACCCCTTAGCAGATGGACGGCAGCATGGGTCGCCGCTGTTCCTATTATGCCCATTCAGTCTGCAGTGTGAACAGTTTACCCAGCGAGGGGCCGCCAGCATGTCCCGTGAAGTTGAATGGGAGAAAAGTAGTCGGGCTTCTGGACTCCGGGAGCCTCGTGACCCTGGTGAGGGCTTCCTCATCCCTCCACCTGATCCCGGGAAAAAAGGTTGGAGTACGGTGCATCCATGGGGATGCCAAGGACTACCCCGTGGCCCGAGTGGACCTTGAGACGGCCCAGGGTACTAGGACCCACGAGGTAGGGGTCGTTCAGGATTTGCTGTACCCCATCATCATAGGCCGGGACTTTTGTTTGTTTTGGGAGCTGTGGAGGCAGGGTTGGGGAAAGGGTACCCCGGAAATGACCTTCCCCTCCCAGACAGAGCTGAGTTCCTGTTTTGTGTCCTCGTAGGGGACGAGGAGGATGTGTCGCCCGAGACAGACGTACCCGACTTGGGGGTGACCCGGGGGAACTTTGGGACAGCCCAACATATGGATCTGACTCTGAGGGAGGCCTTCAACAACGTGACGGTCATAAATGGGATCGCGCAGGAACCTGGGGGTGACACCAGATTCCCCCATTTTATGCTGAGTGGGGACTTGTTGTACCGGGTGACAAAAGTAAAGGAGGACCGGGTGGAGCAGTTGTTGGTGCCGGGGCCATATAGACAGCAGGTACTAGACATGGCCCATTCCCATATCTTAGGAGGGCATCTAGGGGTAGAAAAGACACATGACCAGATACTGCAACGATTCTACTGGCCTGGGTGTCATCGGGAAACAGCGAGATATTGCAGATCCTGCCCTACCTGTCAGATAACCGCTCCTACCAGTCACTTCCGTAGTCCCCTGGTTCCCTTGCCCATTATTGAAATACCCTTCGAAAGAATAGCCATGGACTTGGTGGGTCCCCTAGTAAAATCGGCTCGGGGCCATCAGTATATCTTGGTTATCCAGGACTACGCCACCTGTTACCCTGAAACAATTCCCTTACGAAACTCCTCGGCGAAGAGTATAGCTCGAGAGTTGGTCCACGTATTTTCCCGAACGGATTTACCAAAAGAAATCCTGACTGATCAGGGTACCCCCTTTATGAGTAGGGTGATGAAGGAGTTGTGTAGGGTCCTACAGATCACCCAGCTGAGGACTTCCGAATATCATCCTCAGACAGATGGCCTCGTCGAGAGGTTTAATAAAACCCTCAAAGGCATGTTGAGGAAAGTTGTAGAGGAGGATGGAAGGGACTGGGACTGTCTCCTACCGTATCTGTTGTTTTCCATCCAGGAGGTTCCACAGGCTTCTACAAGCTTCTCACCATTCAAACTCCTAAATGGACTACATCCGTGCGGCTTCCTAGATGTGGCAAAGGAAACTTGGGAAGCCGAAGTCACACCTCACCGGAGTGTCATCGAGCAGGCCCGAGTCTACAATCGCTCCGCCAGAGTCAGACAGTTCCATCCCGGAGACAGAGTCCTAGTCCTGATCAGTGGCGCACCCAGAAATTTCCCAAGGTAGGGGTCCAAGAAACACACACCGGCCCTGAAAGGGGGGGTCACCCCCCAGCGGGGTTCCAAGGGGCAAAGCCGCTGATGGGGGGGTTTGGGGGAGCGAAGCCCCCCTAAAAGCAGCCTCTTTTGTGGGCCCTTGGGTGCTGTGTAATTGTTCCTGTCTCCTGACATAGGGGCCCAGCTCCTTGTGTACTGCACCACTTCTCAGGGCCGTCCAAAGGGGGGGGTCCAGACACGTAGGTCCCCCCCCTTGGGTGCGCCTATGGTCCTGATACCCATGGTCGAAAGCAAGTTTCTCGCCAAATGGCAAGGGCCGTATGAGGTGGTCGAGAAACTTGGCGAAGTAAGCTACAAGGTTCACCAACCGGGACGAAGGAAGCCGTACCAGATATACCATGTTAACCTCCTCTTGCCATGGCAAGACAGAGAGATCCGGGATGCACCGTGCTTGGTGGACCTACCGGCAAACGTCATTGGAGCGCTCACCATAGCGGAAACCCTCACCGAAAGCCAGAAGCAGCAGTGTTGGGAGCTGCTACAGAGGAACAGGAGCTTGTTCTCGGAGCTGCCAGGGTGCACCAGCGTGGTAGAACATGACATTCTGAAGGAGCCACAGGTACGGGTGAACCTAAAGCCCTATCGGATTCCCGAGGCCCGACGGGAGGTGATTTCCAAGGAGGTGGCCCGGATGCTGAAACTTGGGGTGATAGAGGAATCCAAGAGTGGTTGGTCAAGCCCGATTGTCTTGGTCCCAAAACCCAATGGAGAATCTCCATTCTGCAACGATTATCGGAGAATGAACGAAGTCTCCAACTTCGACGCGTATCCAATGCCGTGCGTCGATGAGCTGATTGAGCGCCTGGGACCAGCCCGATACATCACTACCTTGGACCTTACAAAAGGGTACTGGCAGATCCCTATGGTACCGGGAGCCAAAGAAAAGACCACGTTCTCCATGCCTGACGGGTGTTTTCAATATGTCCGAATGCCATTTGGACTGCAGGGGCCTCCTGACACTTTTCAGAGAGCCATGGATCGCATCCTTATTCCTCATAAAGAATACGCCGCAGCCTACCTGGACGACATCGTGGTTTTCAGCCTTGACTGGCAGAGTCATCTGGTAAAGGTTCAGGAGGTGTTGGATGCCCTGAGGTCGGCAGGGTTTACAATCAACCCGAAGAAATGTGCCCTGGGGAAGGCCGAGGCCAAATACCTGGGATATGTCGTCGGCAGAGGTGTAATTAAACCCCAAATTACGAAGGTCGAAGCGATCTAACACTGGCCACGACCCCTGTCCAAGCGACAGGTTCAAGCCTTCGTGGGAATCGTTGGATACTACAGGCGGTTCATTCCCGACTTCGCAGTGGTGGCTGCACCCCTGACTGACCTGTTAAAGGGGACCAAATCGACTATGGCCAAGTGGACTACGGAGGCAGAAGTGGCCTTTACGGAATTGAAAGGGTCTCTCTGTAGGCACCCGGTCATGATTGCCCCTGACTTCAGAAGGGAATTCGTCCTCCAAACGGATGCCTCAGATACCGGTTGGGGGGCAGTCCTGTGCCAGGAGATACGGGGAGAGGAACACCCAGTCCTCTTCCTGAGCCGGAAGCTGTCCCCGTGTGAGAAAAACTATTCAGTTATTGAAAAGGAATGCTTGGCTATAAAGTGGGCGGTGGACACGTTACGCTACTATCTGTTGGGGCGACAGTTCAGGTTGGTGTCTGACCATGTCCCGCTCAGGTGGTTGAGGGACTCAAAGGGGAAAAATGCAAGGGTCACTCGCTGGTTTCTGGCCCTGCAGGACTTTAGTTTCCGGGTGGAGCACCGAGCGGGGAAGCTCCATGGGAATGCCGATGCCCTTTCTCGTGTCCCCTGTCTGGTTGTTCGAAGTGCCGAGCCCAACGGCTTTCAGCAGAAGGGGGAGGTATGTAAGGGGGCGAGGGGTCGCATAATTGATGGGAGGTATGTGTCGCAGAGATACCTGTTCTCTGTGACATAAGTCGGAGCATTATCCTTAGTGCATGTGAGCACTAGGAGGTTTCTTAGTCCAGAAGGGGCCGGCTTATTGGTCCTGTGAGAGACGGGCATGTCCAGGGCCCACATACCTCCCCAAGGGGTGTGGTGACAGGCTTATAGTGGAGCCTGGTGTTAGCACTGGGCGGGTCTGTGTACTTCATTGTCGGTTTGCTGTGGAATGGCTTATGAAGGACAAATAAACCATTCTGGTTGTGACGTGTGAAGACGCTGCCTCCTCGTACTTTCTGTCGTCGCCAGCGAGTCGTTCTGCTACAAAATACATTGCGGAAGTAAAATTAAGTAAAAGCAAGTGTTAAAAATAAAAAAATCTCTATTCTCACCTGTCCTGCGATCCCCCGATGTGAGGCATCTCCGGAGGCTACAGGACCTGCCATTAAATCACAACTTGATCAGGTTACATGACCGGGTACCACGGTAACCGGTCATGTGACTGATGACTATGATCGGGTAGCCACGCCCAGCCAGGTCCTGTAAGCATCCGTAGATAGATGCCGACATTGCGGGATCTCTGGAAAAGTGAGAATAGAGATTTTTTATCTTTTAGTTAAATCAATGTTTATTCGTAACATGTCAAGTGAATATTCAAAAATACCAACAGTACATGTATGAACAAGTACAAAAAGAAAAATTTAGATGTATACAGGCATGAAAGTTTACAATTATATCGTTGGTCACAACTATAACTCGAAGTTAACTGTAGTATGGCATTGTATAACAGGCAATATTAGTATCATTCAATGTTCGGTTATAAGTTTGTATATCTGAGAGTCACAACATATAATCTACCAATGTTATCTCCTGAACCTGGTAGTTAATAAAGTATAGAAAAGCGTCATCTGTAGCAGGGGAGAACAAGGTATACATATCCATAATAAGCGCATATCACATCCTAGTGCTCCTTCAATATAAAGAAGCCTGTCTGGTTTGCTGGGCTGCGACCCTGCAAAATATAGATCCGCCCAACAGGGTAGGACCTGTAGCAATAAATAGTATGTATGGGAAGGAGAGAAGTAACGAAAGAACAAAGCTAGAGATAGGACCAAACCCAAACCATAGTGTATCTCTGGAATCTTGTCACTCCCATTGTGATAGCCAATTACTCAAATCTTGAGATTCCCTATATAGGATCCAAGGATTACAATGTCATTCTATTGCCTCAGCATCTGGCATGGTTTGTGAGACCAGCTCTTCCAGCCTACAGATGTCATTAAGTTCGGAGACCAGCTCAGCTCGGGACGGTCGTCTGGTGCGCCTCCACCACCTGGGGATCAAATGCTTAGCCGCGGTTAAAAAATGGCGCAGCAGGCCTTTTTTAAATTTTGATATCAACATTGTGTGAATAGTAGTGCAAGTTCCCTTAGATCTGTAACTGATGAGACGTCGCTCTGCAGTATAAGTTGTTGACTTCTTTCCAGAATGGAACAATTAAAGGACAGCTCCATCATATATGGAGGTAGGAGCCTCTATCTGTCAAGCAGCGCCAGCATCTATCAGAGGCTGTGGGGAAAATGGAGTTGATATCTGTCTGGCATCTGTACCATCTCGCCACCACCTTATAGTTGCGTTCCTGGGACAGGGCAGCTGAGGATGCCTTGTTCATACAAAGATAGGCTTTTTCCCAGTCAGGGTCAGGTATAGATTTCCCTAAAGGTACCGTCACACAGGGACATATCGCCGGCGATGTTGCCGGGGATCGCGGGAGCGCGCATCCCTGACAACATCGCCAGTGAGATGTCACACTGAGCAACTTACCGGCGATGTCGCCGGCTAGTTGCCGCGGCTATCGCTCGCTGAGTTGCCCAGCAACCCAGCGAGCAATAACCCGCAATGTTGTAGATAGGCGGAATCGCCCGTAACATTGCGGGTTGCCGCGTTACACAGGCGATCAGGCAGGATCGCCTGACCAACATCGCCAGGTTTCCCAACATTGTTGGGAAACCTGGCGATGTGACTCAGGCGATTCATCGCCTGATTATCGCCCTGTCACACGAGGCAACTCGCCGGCGATGTCGCCGCAACCTGGCCACGCCCCTCAGTTGCCGGCAACATCGCCGGCGATATGTCCCTGTGTGACGGTACCTTTAGTCTTTTTCCCAAGCTCTCCTGAACCTAGGAGGTCCTGGTGAGACTGTCTCAAGTTGGTCTTGAAAAATACTGTACAAGACAGAGATAGCATGTGGGACATGAGATTTTTCACTACATAGCTGCTCGAATCTTGTCAGTTGTCTTATGATTGTGGAGGGTGGCAAGGTCTTAACATAGCTGCGTAGCCTAGCATACATAAACCATGCATCCCCTGTGGGGGAGGTCCAGAAGGATACAGAGCAGAAAGAGATTTTATTCCTGATTGGGAGAAGAGTGGGGTGTGACGTTTTTGGGATTTGTAGAAAAGAAGGTTTGCCCGCATCTACTGGAAAAGACATGTTTCCAAAAATAGGGGTCATTGGGCCTGGGTGCGAAGTCAATCTGAGTTTCTTAGTTTGAATTATATATGAAGTATGAATCTGGCTAGATAGGAACAAAGTGTTTTTGAGTCCTAAAGAAGTAGGGGGCCATATTTCTGATAGTGGTGAATTTTCTGAACCATCAATTTCCAGCTCCGCCCATCTCTTCCTCTCTCCCAGGCTGAAGAGATCCAGAATGCACTTGTCTATTGCGGCATAATGATAGAGTAATAAATTAGGGAGATCCACGCCACTGCGATTAATCTTCCTATGTAAAAGGCCTAGAGAAAGTCTGGGGTGGCCATGGGATCAAATGAAGCGCGTGAATATTGTCTTTAACCAGGAAAAAAAGGCTGCCGGTAAACGGATAGGGATTGTATAATATATGTATAAAAGGAGTGGATTCTTCCCAGCCACATAAGGGATAACTTATTTCACTTGGCAAGGTCTGCATCCACCCGAGAAAGCATATGGACATAGTTAATCTCATAGAATTGGGAGAGGTCTCAAGGTAAACGGATCCCCAAGTAATTTAGGTAGTTTGTGCGCCATGCAAATGAAAAATTCTGTTTGAGTAAAGCGACTACTAATACAGAAAATTCCCAACAATAGGGAATGGGGCATTCCCATAGGACATGTCCCACTCCCAAGGAGCTACTCAGAAGCATATATAAACATGAAAAAAGAGTATATACTCCAATAATCATATTCAAATTTCATTTATTTTTACCACAAGACAGAGGATAGGACAGAGGTGTAGTGCCACAACACACAGGCGCACCATAGTAGTATCAAGGGTTAACGATAATTGCCCACTACCCACAAAGAAAATGCTTATTTCCCATTGTCAGAATAGTCCTTAATAAAGATGGGGGGGGAAGGCACAAGTCAATTTATTGGCTATACAGCAGCAATCCTGTACTAGGCCTCAATTGGAGCACTTGTCTACCAGGATAGTATACATATATATTGCCTTTACATAAAGAAGGTCACATGAGATGAAAAAGTGCCCCTACATAAAGTGCCTTAGTGCTTATTGCTGTAATGCCCAATTAAAATGACAGCCAAAAACCCCTAGTATGAAAAAGAGGACATAGGAAAAATGATATGTATATCAAAGAGGTGGGGAGCGGACATAGAATCACACACATTACCCGGTCCATCGGAGGCCATCAGTGCTGGAGCACACAGAGAGGGGGTGGCGTCGGACCACCGGACCCCAACGCGTTTAGTGACCCTAAAACACGGGTCACTTCATCACTGATACATAGCATTTTTCCTATGTCCTCTTTTTGGAAGCCAGATAGGATTTCACTAGATTTGTGTAGCAGCTTCCCCTTACTATCCCGAATGTGCAAAATGAAGGTTTGTGGGGGGTTTGGGTGTAAAGTTTTGGACAAAAGTTTTCCACTCTTGTTTCCCAGTTGGTAGTAGCGGGACCTAATCCTATTTCTAAAAGCATGGCCCTTCTGGTCCAAAACGGACAATAACGGAGGCTTAACAAAAATTTACTACAAGACCCATCTTGCAATGCGGACATAGTATCCAGGATTCAACATTTTGCTGAGGACCATGTATATTCCCTTTTGGGGTCCATGTCCAGTTGTAGCGAGAGAAATATGGGGGCGTGGTCTGACCACAGTATGTTCCCAATTGATGTTTCTACCCCCCTGTCCAGGAGAGAATGAGAAATATGTAATCTGTCTATTCTACTATTTGTCGAATAAACTGGGGAATAGAAGGTATAGTCCCTGGTGGTCAGATTCAATATGCACCAGATGCCTACTAGGCATAAGCCCTCTCATTGTTTTGTGAGGTCGTGAAGAGATGGCACAGAGTGGTGAGAATTACCTGACGACATGTCAATATATGGGTCGATGGGATGATTAAAATCTCCGCCCAATATGATAGGAGCAGCACCAGCGCACGCCCCAAGTGTCTGCGAGAGCTGGCTCCAAACCTTTTCTGCCTACTGTTGGGATAATAAACATTAGCCAACACATACGTACAGGAAAGCCAGGATATTTTCAGGAATATAAAACGACCTTGGGGATCAATGGACTGTTCCAATATTGTCGGGGAACAAGTTCTGTGGAAGGCAATAGAGTCCCCTCTCGATTTTGGCGTTGGGTTTGTGCTATGGAACCACATGGGGAATTCTCGTGACTCACATTTAGGAATTTTGTCTGAGCAGAAGTGTGTTTCCTATAACATTATTGCCTGAATTTTGTTTTTGTTAAAGGAATAGAGAATCTGGCGTCTTTTCTCGGGCTTGTTAAGTCCTTTAGCATTGAAGGAACAGCACTTAGAGACAGCCATTTGCAACATGTAGGTTTATGGTCGTAGTCCCAGCAGACCCTCTGCTCAGTAGAAGAAGGAAGAATAGAGAAAAGAAGAGAGAAGAAGGTGGAGAAGTACAAACATAAAAAAAAAAACAGAGAGAAAAAACAGAAAGGAAGTTTGTGAACACCTAAAGGTGTATCGAGGTGTGCAGAATTGGATAACCAGAAGTATCCAGCACATGAGGTTGGTGCAGATAACCACATAACAAAGTATTCCACCGGGAGTGTGAAAGGTGAGGGAAGGGAAGATGAAGGGGGGAGGTGGGGGGTGAGGGAAGGGGAGAGAAGGGAGGGGGGAAGGAAAATGGAGCGAGGAACAGGGAAAGGGGGGAAGGGAAGCTAGTAGATACCACGTAATAATCACATGGAAAATCAATAATCCGTAAACATTAATAAACTATAAACATTTGGGCCTAAAAGGATATCGGGCCCAGGGAGACCCATTAAATGTGGGTGAGGACCTGGCAAGTATAAAGACACAGTCCCTTCAGGTTTGAGAACTCCTGGGCGAAGCTTGACGTCACATCCTCTGCAATCTGGTGGGTGGTGGTGGCAGGTGTGGAATCCTGGGCCAGTCAGGGAGGGCGACCTTGGGGATGTCCAGGGCTTGGCAAAAAGCAGGTAGGTCAGCTAGGCACCTAAAGGAAGCAGATCTCCCCTCCTTAGTGGCCACCAACTGGAAGCGGAAGCCTCAGCGATAGTTTATCTCTTTCTCCCGCAATATGGCCAAAAGAGGTCTGAGTCTGTGACGCTGTTTTAAAGTACGTCTAGCCAAGTCTGGTAGCAGAGAAATGGGGGAATCCATGTATAGGATCTCTCCTCGCCTTCTGGCGGCCTGCATTATCGCCACCTTCATCAAGTAAAATTATGTCTCGGGGCCTGGCATCTGGGGATGGTGCTAGAGCCCTATGGACCCTGTCTAGCTCTATGTCAGGGCTCTGAGGGTCACCCAGGATTTGTTTAAATAGGGCTTGGACAGTTTGTCACAGATCCACAGGAGCAACCCTCTCAGGGATACCCCTGATGCGAACATTATTGCGACGGTTGCGGTTCTCACTGTCCTCTTGGTTGTACTGTAAGTCCTCGAGGATGGAGGAATGCGCAGCCAAGAGTGTTCTGTGGGCTTGCAATTCTTCCAATATCTCCTCCTGTGCCCCCTCCACCTCCTCTACTCTGGTAGTAAACGCCTTTTTAAGGGCCTGGATTTCTGACTGATATGAGGCCTCTAGGCAACAGGCAAAGTGCTCTAAAACATGTTTGGTGGGTAAATCTTGCAAATATCTACTTATCTTTCCTCCTGATGCTCCTTCCAGCAGAGGAAGCAGTGCAGCATTCCCCTCCTGCCGGTCCTGTAATCCTGCATACCCGTTGCTGGTTTCCCGCCTGTCACTTCCCGCAGCTCCCTGTTGTTGTTGGGACAGTGCCATCTTGGAGGGTGCAGCATCTGAGGAGAGAGCCATTACGGAGGGCAAGTAGCGGTCTATCCTGCCTTGGGAGCCGTTCTCTTCTCCTCTTCGCCTACTGGGACCTTTTTAGTTTTGCCCATGTGTTTCGGGTGGCAAATAAAGCTGTATAACAGCGGATTAGGGGCTCAGTGTGGCAGAGCGGCAGCAAGCAGCGTCCTATCCTTCCATAGGCAAGCCACGCCCCCCGAGATTTTTTATTTTTAACCCTTGCTTTTACTTAAATTTCACTTCCACAATGTATGTACCGTTAGAAACAGCGCCTGAAAGGGCTTAGGCATATGAGGCAAAACCCTCCACATAACAGTTTACGTGGGTTGAGTGCCGTGAGCATAAAGGTACTCAAAAAAGCATTTTCAAAACAGGAGAACAAAGAGTACTATGCAAAAATTCAAAATTTATTAGAAGACGTCACATTAAAATAGGTAGTAAGGTGGCAAAAATAGTACATATACAACAAATCCAGTGGACTAGTACAAGGGCACAAGTGTGTCATAACACATCAAAAATAGGGTAAACGGAATCTCATAGTAATGCGAGATCCATCAAGTACAGAAGTAGAAAGCAAAGATCATTACAATGCATATGGCAAAAGCGTTATTACATTGAATATGGTTACATCCATATAAAGTGCCTGTGCAAAGAAGTGTGAAGACAATAAATAACTCATTTGGAGTAATCACATTCTAGCGCTTTTTTATATGTTCAAGTACATATGTGGCTCACAGTGAAGGCATACCCATATTAGATCAAAGTGTAGGAAAAGTGCCCTCCACAAGTCCTGCTGGGCTAGAACCCCGACGCGGCGTTTCGCTGCATGTGCCTGGTAGCTGCAGCTTCCTCAAGGGGGAGTGTTGTGCGTCCTGTGTCTGCCCCCATTCGTTGTCCCTCTTATATGTGGCCATAACGAGCTAAACTCGTGCATCACCTGTGTAAGCGCGTCATCTCACGTCGCAGCGCGCCGGAAGTGACGCTCCAGTAAAGGTGACGGCCGGCCGTGACGCGCGCGCGGCACCATGGGACGCGTCACCATGGCACCCGCGCGCGCGCGTCAGGCTCGGCCGTCCTGGAAAACGCCACCCCGCGCGCTGTGATAGAGAGAGCGAGGTGAGCAGGGGAATCGGATCCCAGTGGCGACTTGCGATTTTATGTAGGGGGGCTAACCAGAGGCACAGGGCAACACCTCATCAATGAAAAAGAAAGAAATAGATTTAAAACCGATTGCAACCCTGTTAATCTATAATGACAAGTATGAATGCATCCCTCATCATCCAAATACATAAACTTTCTCAAGGGAAGAAAGGGAAATTGAACAGAGAAATAGTTATAGCATCAAATCAGTGAGTCACACAAGTCAATGAGGCCCCTGAAAAAAGGACCTAAATCCAAATCCCATGACTTGAAGATAATCCAAAGTCCAATATATTCCCTTTATGTCAAGATTAACACCAATGTGGATGAAGAATATTCAACGTCCGTCAATCAAGAAAAACAAGGGCTGAAAGAATAAAAAATAAAGAATCAATTAAAATCTTTCCCAAAAGATGGAAAGAGTACATGCACAATAGAACACAGATGCAGTCAGTAATGAAAAATGGTGGTCAGCTTCACAGATATGGCCTGAAAGACAAGGACTCATTAATCCCCTTGGGGTTGAGGGTATCCAAGGTCACTATCCATTTCGCCTCCATCTGAGCGAGGATTTTTTTAAGATTACCCCCTCTATTTCCTGCCCTCACCATGTCTATTCCCCTAAATTTCAGGCTGGACGGGTCGCAATTGTGGACCTGCCAGAAATGTCGTGGCAAGGTCCGCAATTTGCTGCCATCCTCTGAATTCCGGGCCCCTGCTATGTCACTTAGATGTTCCCGTATTCTTTTGCGAAATTCCCGGGAAGTCAAACCAACGTATATCTTCCGGCACCCGCACGTCGCGTAATAAATGACGTGCGTGGAGCCACAAGACACACGTTGTCTGATGTTATACTGCCTCTTCCCGTCTGAGGACTCGAAAGTACGACTCCTCTGAACATTGGGGCATGCAACACAATGGCCACAGGGGAAAGAACCAACAGCTGGGCCTGAACTCCCAAAGGTGTTAATTTTAGGTGGTATGTAGTGGCTGTGAACTAGCCAATCCTTCAGATTTCTAGACCTCCTAGCTGTCATTAATGGGCGTTCGGAGATGCATTGGGAGAGAATGTTATCACTCCTCAGGATGGCCCAATGGCGTTGGAAAATCGCCTGCATCGAGCTCCATTCCTGATTATAGGTTCCAATAAACCTTACGGGTGGATCCCCTACCTCTCTTTTAGGGTTATATCTTAACAATGCATCTCTGGGTGTATTCTTTGCCCTCCGGTACCCAGCCCTTATACCACGATTGCTGTATCCCCTGACGCCGAACCGCTGTTTAAGATCATTAGCCTGCCGCTCGAAACCAGAGTCCGTTGAGCAGATGCGCCTCATGCGGAGGAACTGGCCGGTCGGGATGGCGCGCATGGTGGAGGGGTGATGCCCGGAAGCTGCGTGAAGCAGCGCATTTACAGATGTCTCCTTGCGGAAGACATCCGTCCGTACACCACCCGCCTCATCTATAGAGATCTCAATGTCTAGGAAGTCGATTTTATCCTTACTCACCCTGTGGGTCAGTCTGATATTCATGTCATTCTTGTTTAACCGACCCACAAAGGAGGTAAACTGCTCCGCCGAGCCCTGCCACACAATAAGGACGTCGTCTATGTACCTAATCCAAGCTTGCGCTTGGGCGCAGCCCGGTACGCCCTCATCGCCAAAGATGTTACGCTCCCAAAAGCCGAGGACACACTTGTGCCCTTGTACTAGTCCGCTGGATTTGTTGTATATGTACTATTTTTGCCACCTTACTACCTATTTTAATGTGACGTCTTCTAATAAATTTTGAATTTTTGCATAGTACTCTTTGTTTTCCTGTTTTGAAAATGCTTTTTTGAGTACCTTTATGCTCACGGCACTCAACCCACGTAAACTGTTATGTGGAGGGTTTTGCCTCATATGCCTAAGCCCTTTCGGGCGCTGTTTCTAATTATTGCTTTTTCTGTGTTCCACACAGCCACACCCAGGGCACCTATGACCTTCAGAGCACGCGACCAAGCGTGGATGAGATTATTGGACGACGTCTTTCAAAAGGAGGGCACAAGCACAGGTGCAGCAGATGGTGACCAGCTTCTCGGCTCTTTGACTGCGAGATACAAGGATTTATTACGTAAAAGAACTCGTACGTGGTGGAACAAAGCTTTCCTAGCCAAGTACTTAGAAAAGGACCTAATTCCCCGAGGTTTGAGGGTACAAGTTTTTCCCTCTTACGAGATTCCAGATGAGGATTTTAAATCCCAGTGGGAGTCGTTCTGCAATGAGTGCTCCAAAGGCTTCATACAACTGTTAAGAGATCAGAATGCAACCTCTTTAGCTCAGATGGAGAAAGATCTTGAGGGCTTAGAAGAGCTGATTAAAGTGAAGAGTACAACGGACCAGTGGAAGAAATTCAATGAGGAGGTAGAGAGGGATACTATCAAATGGGAGAAAGAGGTTAGAGAGTTCAAAACAAAAAAACTAATTAGGGATCACCAGGACTCCATCAATAATAGGGTATATAGATGGAAGAATAAACCACCAAGGGGTAGACCACCAAAATACCCAAAAAAAACCTGATGACCCCAAACCTGAACTACCTAAACCAAGGGTACCTGGGGATTTACCAGGACCCTTAGACCTTCCTCCCCCTAGGTCTCCCTCTATTCAATCTCAGACGTCTGGGGACGAGAGTTCAGCTGCTGAGTCGGCGGGAGCCAGCGATTGGGAACCAGGCTCCGGGATACATACTAGGAGCGGAAAACCACGTGGTCAGATGGGAGGTCGTTCTCCACCACCAAATGCAAAACGCAATAGACACCATCTACAGGTAATTAACCTTTCCACGCACGTTCTAACTGACTCACAGCTGTCTCTACTCTCCAGAGGTCTAACGTTTTGTCCCACCAATTCTTACAATTATTTTTCAGCATTAAAAGACCTTCATCTTTTCTTGAGGAAGATAGTTCTGAAGCGGTTGCATTTCAAAAGATCAGATATATCCCTCGATTTAACTGTTGAAAAAGAAACATTGGAAGCCTTGGAGGAACTCATGCAAGAACAAACACTCGATATCGCAGGTGCGTTCCCAAAACAACTATTACCACGGTCCACGAAGTTCCCCTCTCTCTCCCTATGCCCCGCCGTTGTGGTTTTCCTGAGGGTAGTGGCTGACGACCTCAGGAAAATTTCAGGCAGGAGGAGTTTTGACAATCTGACTAGGAAAGAAAGGGAGGCCCTGGAAGAATTAAATAAACTAGAAGGGGTGGTTTTTAAACCAGCAGATAAAGGGGGGAACATAGTGGTCTGGCCCGTTCCATTGTATGAGAGGGAAGCCCTGCGACAACTTAGAGACAAACCAACCTACCAAAAACTGGACAGCAATCCTTCAGCATCCTTTTCGGGAGAGCTGAAGACGATTCTAATTAGAGCCCGGGATAAAGGTATCATATCTAAGAGGGAGTTGGAAGGGTTATTAGTACTTTGCCCGAAGGTACCCACCTTTTACTTGCTACCCAAGGTCCACAAAAATGCCCTCAATCCTCCGGGCGCCCCATAGTGTCTGGCATTGACGGTTTGTGCGAACCCATTTGCAAATTGATTGACCATTACCTCAAGCCACTGGTGGAGTTACTTCCGTCATATGCCAGAGACACTACGGGCGTCCTGAACCGGATTGACGGCATTTTTGTGGACCAAGGGACCCTGTTGGCAACAATTGACGTCGAATCGCTGTACACCTGCATCAGCCATGAGGACGGCCTGAGAGCGGTGCGCTTCTTCATGGAGGCTGGTGGTCGGGGTGGCGCCATGGGGGATCTCATTCTGGAGCTGCTCCGCTTTGCCCTGACACACAACTTTTCATTTTTAAGGACGTCGTCTACCTCCAGAAGAAGGGTACCGCGATGGGTGCGGCCTGTGCGCCCTCATACGCCAACCTATTCCTCGGCTTTTGGGAGCGTAACATCTTTGGCGATGAGGGCGTACCGGGCTGCGCCCAAGCGCAAGCTTGGATTAGGTACATAGACGACGTCCTTATTGTGTGGCAGGGCTCGGCGGAGCAGTTTACCTCCTTTGTGGGTCGGTTAAACGAGAATGACATGAATATCAGACTGACCCACAGGGTGAGTAAGGATAAAATCGACTTCCTAGACATTGAGATCTCTATAGATGAGGCGGGTGGTGTACGGACGGATGTCTTCCGCAAGGAGACATCTGTAAATGCGCTGCTTCACGCAGCTTCCGGGCATCACCCCTCCACCATGCGCGCCATCCCGACCGGCCAGTTCCTCCGCATGAGGCGCATCTGCTCAACGGACTCTGGTTTCGAGCGGCAGGCTAATGATCTTAAACAGCGGTTCGGCGTCAGGGGATACAGCAATCGTGGTATAAGGGCTGGGTACCGGAGGGCAAAGAATACACCCAGAGATGCATTGTTAAGATATAACCCTAAAAGAGAGGTAGGGGATCCACCCGTAAGGTTTATTGGAACCTATAATCAGGAATGGAGCTCGATGCAGGCGATTTTCCAACGCCATTGGGCCATCCTGAGGAGTGATAACATTCTCTCCCAATGCATCTCCGAACGCCCATTAATGACAGCTAGGAGGTCTAGAAATCTGAAGGATTGGCTAGTTCACAGCCACTACATACCACCTAAAATTAACACCTTTGGGAGTTCAGGCCCAGCTGTTGGTTCTTTCCCCTGTGGCCATTGTGTTGCATGCCCCAATGTTCAGAGGAGTCGTACTTTCGAGTCCTCAGACGGGAAGAGGCAGTATAACATCAGACAACGTGTGTCTTGTGGCTCCACGCACGTCATTTATTACGCGACGTGCGGGTGCCGGAAGATATACGTTGGTTTGACTTCCCGGGAATTTCGCAAACGAATACGGGAACATCTAAGTGACATAGAAGGGGCCCGGAATTCAGAGGATGGCAGCAAATTGCGGACCTTGCCACGACATTTCTGGCAGGTCCACAATTGCGACCCGTCCAGCCTGAAATTTAGGGGAATAGACATGGTGAGGGCAGGAAATAGAGGGGGTAATCTTAAAAAAATCCTCGCTCAGATGGAGGCGAAATGGATAGTGACCTTGGATACCCTCAACCCCAAGGGGATTAATGAGTCCTTGTCTTTCAGGCCATATCTGTGAAGCTGACCACCATTTTTCATTACTGACTGCATCTGTGTTCTATTGTGCATGTACTCTTTCCATCTTTTGGGAAAGATTTTAATTGATTCTTTATTTTTTATTCTTTCAGCCCCTTGTTTTTCTTGATTGACGGACGTTGAATATTCTTCATCCACATTGGTGTTAATCTTGACATAAAGGGAATATATTGGACTTTGGATTATCTTCAAGTCATGGGATTTGGATTTAGGTCCTTTTTTCAGGGGCCTCATTGACTTGTGTGACTCACTGATTTGATGCTATAACTATTTCTCTGTTCAATTTCCCTTTCTTCCCTTGAGAAAGTTTATGTATTTGGATGATGAGGGATGCATTCATACTTGTCATTATAGATTAACAGGGTTGCAATCGGTTTTAAATCTATTTCTTTCTTTTTCATTGATGAGGTGTTGCCCTGTGCCTCTGCTTAGCCCCCCTACATAAAATCGCTAGTCGCCACTGGGATCCGATTCCCCTGCTCACCTCGCTCTCTCTATCACAGCGCGCGGGGTGGCGTTTTCCAGGACGGCCGAGCCTGACGCGCGCGCGCGGGTGCCATGGTGACGCGTCCCATGGTGCCGCGCGCGCGTCACGGCCGGCCGTCACCTTTACTGGAGCGTCACTTCCGGCGCGCTGCGACGTGAGATGACGCGCTTACACAGGTGATGCACGAGTTTAGCTCGTTATGGCCACATATAAGAGGGACAACGAATGGGGGCAGACACAGGACGCACAACACTCCCCCTTGAGGAAGCTGCAGCTACCAGGCACATGCAGCGAAACGCCGCGTCGGGGTTCTAGCCCAGCAGGACTTGTGGAGGGCACTTTTCCTACACTTTGATCTAATATGGGTATGCCTTCACTGTGAGCCACATATGTACTTGAACATATAAAAAAGCGCTAGAATGTGATTACTCCAAATTAGTTATTTATTGTCTTCACACTTCTTTGCACAGGCACTTTATATGGATGTAACCATATTCAATGTAATAACGCTTTTGCCATATGCATTGTAATGATCTTTGCTTTCTACTTCTGTACTTGATGGATCTCGCATTACTATGAGATTCCGTTTACCCTATTTTTGATGTGTTATGACACACTTGTGCCCTTGTACTAGTCCGCTGGATTTGTTGTATATGTACTATTTTTGCCACCTTACTACCTATTTTAATGTGACGTCTTCTAATAAATTTTGAATTTTTGCATAGTACTCTTTGTTCTCCTGTTTTGAAAATGTATGTACCGTATATACTCGTGTATAAGCCGACCCGTGTATAAGCCGACCCCCCTACTTTTGCCCCCAAAACCTGGGAAAACCTATTGACTCGTGTATAAGCCGAGGGTGGACCCCAGCACAGGTGTACAGCCCCCAGCAGTGTGGTATACAGCAGCCCCAGAGGTATATACAGCAGCCCCAGTGGTAGTATACAGCAGCAGCCCCAGTGGTATATACAGCAGCAGCTCCAGTAGTTAGTATACAGCAGCCCCAGAGGTATATACAGCAGCCCCAGTGGTAGTATACAGCAGCAGCCCCAGTGGTATATACAGCAGCAGCTCCAGTAGTTAGTATACAGCAGCCCCAGAGGTATATACAGCAGCCCCAGTGGTAGTATACAGCATCCCCAGAGGTAGTATACAGCAGCCCCAGAGGTAGTATACAGCAGCCCCAAAGGTGTATACAGCAGCCCCAGTGGTAGTATACAGCAGCCCCAGAGGTAGTATACAGCAGCCCCAGAGGTAGTATACAGCCCCAGTGGTAGTATACAGCAGCCCCAGAGGTATATACAGCCCCAGTGGTAGTATACAGCAGCCCCAGTGGTAGTATCCAGCAGCCCCAGAGGTATATACAGCCCCAGTGGTAGTATCCAGCAGCCCCAGAGGTATATACAGCCCCAGTGGTAGTATCCAGCAGCCCCAGTGGTAGTATACAGCCCCAGTGGTAGTATCCAGCAGCCCCAGAGGTATATACAGCCCCAGTGGTAGTATCCAGCAGCCCTAGTGGTAGTATACAGCCCCAGTGGTAGTATCCAGCAGCCCCAGAGGTATATACAGCCCCAGTGGTAGTATCCAGCAGCCCCAGTGGTAGTATACAGCCCCAGTGGTAGTATCCAGCAGCCCCAGAGGTATATACAGCCCCAGTTGTAGTATACAGCAGCCCCAGAGGTATATACAGCCCCAGTGGTAGTATACAGCAGCCCCAGTGGTAGTATCCAGCAGCCCCAGAGGTATATACAGCCCAGTGGTAGTATCCAGCAGCACCAGAGGTATATACAGCCCCGGTGGTAGTATCCAGCAGCCCCAGTGGTAGTATACAGCCCCAGTGGTAGTATCCAGCAGCCCCAGAGGTATATACAGCCCCAGTGGTAGTATCCAGCAGCCCCAGTGGTAGTATACAGCCCCAGTGGTAGTATCCAGCAGCCCCAGTGGTAGTATCCAGCAGCCCCAGAGGTATATACAGCCCCAGTGGTAGTATACAGCAGCCCCAGAGGTATATACAGCCCCAGTGGTAGTATACAGCAGCCCCAGAGGTATATACAGCCCCAGTGGTAGTATACAGTAGCCCCAGAGGTATATACAGCCCCAGTGGTAGTATCCAGCAGCCCCAGAAGTATATACAGCCCCAGTGGTAGTATACAGCAGCCCCAGAGGTATATACAGCCCCAGAGGTATATACAGCCCCCCCCTCCTTATTATGGTTCCCCCAGAGTAATAAACAGCCCCCCTCCTTATCATGTCCCCCCCAGGCTGCGGCAGCTGTGAAAATAACAAACACTTTATACATCACCTTCCGGTGCAGCTCCTCCGCTCCTCCGGTCCCGGCTTCTTCTTCCTTCTTGTGCCGGCTTCTGTGACCGCGCGCAGGAAATGACGTCATCTCCTGCGCGCGGTCACATGACACCGGAAGCAAGAAGAAGAAGCCGGGACCGGAGGAGCGGAGGAGCTGCGCCGGAAGGTGATGTATAAAGTGTTTGTTATTTTGACAGCTGCCGCAGCCTGGGGGGGACATGGTAAGGAGGGGGGGCTGTTTATTACTCTGGGGGAACCATAATAAGGAGGGGGGCTGTGTATTGCAATATGCACGGCATCCCCCTGCCGCTGATGGACGGGAGGATGCCGTGTATATTCATTACACTAATGAGGCGGCCCCACGTGACCGCCTGCGGTCACTGCGGTCCCCTCCTGCCTCCTCCAGCCCCCGGTCACAGCCCCCCCCCCACAGCATACCGAGTGACTCGTGTATAAGCCGAGCGGGGGACTTTTCAGCCCAATTTGGGCTGAAAAACTCGGCTTATACACGAGTATATACGGTATATACATTGCTGAAGTGAAAGTGCCCCACCCATCTCTTTCTGTGTCCGGACCCGTGAAAATCACAGACCCGGACACAAAAATAGGTCACCTCCTATGGTGTCCGTTCCTGTCCGAGGTGGTCCTGCGAAAAGTAGAATCCCACAGACAGGAAAAATAACGCTATGTGAAACCAGCCTTAGATTTTTTTAATAGGATTCTTTTAAATATTACCTGCTGTTGATAAGTCTAGTTTATAAGATTTATAAAATTTCAGCTAAAATCTAATAAGGTAAAGAATATTTATACCGTGTTAGCCAGTAGATAGAAAAATATATTGCAATCTGAGAGTTCTCAGTGGTTGATACCTTTTAATGGCTAACTGAAAAGAAGGTAAACATAGCAAGCTTTCGGGACGCTGAGTTCCCTTCTTCAGGCTGATAATGACACAAATTCTGAAGACACATACATTTATACATAAGCAATAGAAAAAAAAAAAAAAAAAGGGAAAGAAGAGAACAGAAAAAAAAAGGCAAAACAGTGTTATATGCTCTGGTGGATATGACAGGTGACGCAAAGCAGAGTCGGGTAGGGTGGGGTGGAGGAGCAGGGACAGAGAAAGCAGATTTCTAAGATAAGCGGAACCAATTGTATTAGGTAGATGGTTAGTAACCCATGGAGACCTGAAAATACTTAGTTAAGTTGTGGAGAGCAGACTAAGTGACAGAGTTCACAGAAGTGTCAGGAGTTCATAGTCCTATTATTTCAGTGTGTAGCAAGCTGTCTCCAAATGCACTTTCATTTTATATAAAAAATGCATGAATCTGCTATCCCCAAATGTCCGTTCATTTTACATAAAATCCCATAAATCCATGTGAAATATTTAATCCGGTTTTGAGTGTGTTGAAGGTTGTTATCAATTTGTATTCCCAAATTCTTCTCTCTCTCTGAGATTTGAAGTTACTCTTTAAAATGAGCAGCCTCATATCGGATTCAGTGTTGTGCTCAGAGCTGCAAAAATGCTTTGCTACAGGTAGATCCATACGCTTTTCTTTTATTGAGTGGCGATGAGAATTCATTCTTGTTCTGAATTGTAATCCGGTTTCCCCTACGTACATGCCACCTGTTGGGCATTTGGTACATATGATTAAATACACCACATTGCTTGTGGTGCAGCTGAAGTTACCTGGGATCTTGTAGTCCTGATCTGTCCCAGGAATCCTTATTTTGTCCGTTGTCATTATAGAGGGACAGGTTTTGCACTTTCTCTGGTTGCAGGGAAAGGTTCCTGTTGTTGCTGGAGAGGACAGGGCACTTCTTACAATGATGTTTTTTAGATTCGGAGGTTGTCTAAAACACAAGAGTGGGGGATCCGGAAATATTGATTTTAGTCGGGCATCTTTTTGTAGGAGTGGTTGCAGTTTCCGTGCAGCTCCTCTCAGCACCTCCAGACTTGGATTGTAGGTGACTACAAGAGGAACTCTGTTGTTTTCTTCTCTAGCTTTGTAATGTAGGAGATGATTCCTTGATATTCTGGTGGCTCTTGTAATCTGGTTCTCGATTGTTCTTGGATGGTAGCCCTGGTTCAAAAAGGTCTTTCTGAGGCCCTCAAGGTGATTGTCTCTATCTGTAGGGTTGGAACATATCCGATTGTATCTGATGGCCTGGCTGTACACAATAGAGTTTTTTATGTGCTTTGGATGAAAGCTGTCCCATCAGAGATATGTTGGACGGTCAATGGTTTCCGGTACAAGGATGTCTCTATTTCATTGTTCTGTAGCTTAATGATGGTGTCCAGAAAGCTGACTTCAGTGCAGGAGTAGTTGAGTGTTAAGTTAATGGTGGGGTGAAATTGATTAAAGTGTTCGTGGAACGTCTTCAGTTGTTGCTCAGACTCCGTCCAGATGATCAAGATGTCATCAATATAACAGTAGTAGGCCAGAGGCCTGATAGGGCAAGAGGATAAAAAGTCACCTTCAAGCTTGGTCATGAAAAGATTTGCATATTGTAGTGCCATTTTGCTCCCCATTGCTGTGCCAGTCTCCTGTAAATATATGTTATCGTCAAATCTAAAGTAATTGTGCGTGAGAATGAATTTTGTGAGTTCTACCACAGAGTCAGCATCAATCCCTGTGTTCTCCAGGAAGGTTTTGCAGGCATTTAATCCATCCTGGTGTGGGATGTTGCTATACAGAGACTCCACATCCATGGTGGCGAGGATGGTTCCTTCTGGTAGAGGACCTATTGCTGACAGTTTATTCAATAGGTCAGTTGTGTCCTGAATGTAGCTGGGTGTCACTTTTACCAGGGGTTTGAGAACACCCTCTACCCACCCAGAAATGTGTTCATTGAGGATGCCCACACATGAAATGATTGGTCTCCCTGGATTTCCTGGTTTGTCAATTTTGGGAAGCATGTAGAATGTGCCTGTTCTTGGACTTACTGGTAGAAGGTCATCAGCTCTTACGGATACGTCAGGTAAACAAGAAACCAGCCTTTTTAATTCCTTATAATAGTCCTGTGTGGGGTCAGACTGCAATTTCAAATACTAAATGCCCAACAGGCAGCATGTACGTAGGTGAGACCGGATTACAATTCAGAACAAGAATGAATTCTCATCGCCACTCAATAAAAGAAAAGCGTATGGATCTACCTGTAGCAAAGCATTTTTGCAGCTCTGAGCACAACACTGAATCCGATATGAGGCTGCTCATTTTAAAGAGTAACTTCAAATCTCAGAGAGAGAGAAGAATTTGGGAATACAAATTGATAACAACCTTCAACACACTCAAAACCGGATTAAATATTTCACATGGATTTATGGGATTTTATGTAAAATGAACGGACATTTGGGGATAGCAGATTCATGCATTTTCTATATAAAATGAAAGTGCATTTGGAGACAGCTTGCTACACACTGAAATCATAGGACCATGAAGTCCTGACACTTCTGTGAACTCTGTCACTTAGTCTGCTCTCCACAACTTAACTAAGTATTTTCAGGTCTCCATGGGTTACTAACCATTTACCTAATACAATTGGTTCCGCTTATCTTAGAAATCTGGTTTCTCTGTCCCTGCACCTCCACCCATCCCTAACTCCACTCTGCTTTGCGTCACCTGTCATATCCACCAGAGCATACAACACTGTTTTGCCTTCTTTTTTCCTTTTTTTTTTTTTCTTTCAATTGCTTATGTATATATGTATGTGTCTTCAGAATTTGTGTCATTACTAACCTGAAGAAGGGACCACAGTGTCCCGAAAGCTTGCTATGTTTACCATCTTTTCAGTCATCCATTAAAAGGTATCAACCACTGAGGACTCTCAGATTGCAATATTATTTTTTTTTCTTTCAATTGCTTATGTATATATGTATGTGTCTTCAGAATTTGTGTCATTATCAGCCTGAAGAAGGGAACTCAGGGTCCCGAAGGCTTGCTATGTTTACCATCTTTTCAGTTAGCCATTAAAAGGTATCAACCACTGAGGACTCTCAGATTGCAATATATTTAGCTAAAATCTAAAAATTTTGAGTAAGGCAGTTGTAAAACAAAAATAAGATATCATTACTTCTGGTAAATGTATTCTTATCATATCATGGGAAGATAATAATTTGTCATCAAATTAATGTAAACCTTAGGTCTTTTTAAATGGGACACTAAAACATCTTCAAGAGGTTGTTGGAAACTACCATTTAATTTCATTACATAGTGATAGAGTCAAACCATGGGTGTTCATTTCTTTTCAAATCGTGTCAAAGTTTTTCCTTGGTAATGAAAGATATAATGACATTATAAAGATAGCGTACTGTTAAAAGTAGAGCTTAGATAACTCTGGTATGGATTTCAAATCTTCAAATTGAAAACTTTCCAGAGAACAGTAACTATTGGAAGATGAAAATAGTCTGCAGGCCTAGCTATTTACATCCCTGTCTAGCATGCCTGTGTTGCATGGCATGGGGCAGTAGTTGTGGGCGAGGGATTGAATCCAGACATCCTGGAATGATAGTTCCTGTCCTGGCTGTCTGTGTATACTTCTGTCATGTGGGATGTATGCCTGTATAGGCAGCATGTTCCTGTTGGCTTCGGCTGGCCAAGACCAGATGACAACTCGTTCCCACAAAAGGAGACTCTGCTCCAATCAGCACAACGTGATTGTGATTGCATTGTGCCGATGGTCTCCAAGGTTACCCTTGGTCAAATAGTGGCCATGATGTCACGCATGTATGGAGGCCTGTGAGGTCCTGCCTAGAGCAAGACATGACATGCCTTCTGCCGTGGTGCCGATTGTAAAGTATTAGATCAACAATCAATGCAGGGAAAGTTGATGTCTCAACCTCAGACTAGATAAAAAAAGTAAAAAAAATAAAAAAGTTTAAAAAAGTGTGAAGGTGATTAAAAAAAACAAAAAATAAAGAGCAAAAGAAATTATAACAATAAATATATACTAGTGCATCTCAATTAGAATATCATCAAAAAGTTATTTATTTCAGTAATTCAGTGCATAAAGTGAAAAGCATATGATATATAGAGTCATTACAGAGGGATCTATTTCAATTATTTATTTCTATAAATGTTGATGATTATGGCTTACAGCCAATGAAAACTGAAGGGTTATTATCTCAGAAACTTCAAGTAGGGAGGATGAAGGGTTAAAAACTACACTACCGTATTCCACAAGACATCAAAGGGTGAATATCATATTCATTTATTAGTCAACGTGTTTCAAGGCTCCCAGAAACACCCTGAAACATGGCAATATAGCATTGATTTTTGATATTTCATTCATTGAGATGCACTAGTAAGTATATATAAATACAAAAATAAACAAAACTGTACACAAATATGGTGTAGCCACATTCAGAATGACTCGTTCTTGAAAACTGTTAAACTGGTTAGTTCCTTCAGAGAACACCTTAAAAAGTGGCAAAAAATTATGCTTTTTCATCATACCGCCTAAAAAAGTGGAAAAAAACACCATCAAAAAGTTGTATGCAAATAAAAATGGTATCACTAAAAATGTCATCTTGTTCCACAAAATATAAAGCCCGAACTCAGCTTTGTCCACAGAAAAATAAGAAATCTATTGTTCTCAGAAAATAGCAAAAACAATTCTTTATTCAGTGAGTTTTTTTGTTATGTAAAAGCAGCAAATCATAAAGAAGGACAAAATATGATATTATTGTAATTGTAATGATCCAAAGAGGAGAACTGTCTCATTAAATTTGCCACATGATAAACAGTGTGTAAAAATGACTAAATTTCTGTATGTTCATTCTTTTTACCAAAAAATAATTAGAAAACTATCAAAAACATTATGTACCAATAAAAACATTAACTCATTCCTCAAAAAGCAAACCCTCATATAACTCTGTTGGCAGAAATATTGAAAAACTACACCATGTTCCAAATTATTATGCAAATTGGTTTTAAGTGTCATAGGGTCTTTTTTTTTTGTCAATGAAATTCATTGATGGTATTGTGTTTCAGGGTTCTTTGGATCACTGAAAACAATCTCAGATATCTGATATAGGTTTGGCAGGTGAGTCCAATAAAAGGAAAACTGCGTGTTCCACAATATTACGCAGGCCACAGTTTTCAAGTAACATGGGAAAGAAAAAGGATCTCTCTGCTGCCGTAAAGTAACAAATAGTGCAATGCCTTGGACAAGGGATGAAAACATTAGATATTGCACTAAAACTTAATCGTGTTCATCGTACTGTGAAGAAATTTGTGGCTGATTCTGAGCACAGACGTATTGGTGCTAATAAAGGCAGAATGAGGAAGGTTTCTGCCAGACAAGTTCATCGGATTAAGAGAGCAGCTGCTAAAAAGGCCTTACAAAACAGCAAACAGATATTTGAAGCTGCTGGTACCTCTGGAGTCCCTCGAACTTTAAGGTCTAGGATCCTTCAAACACTTGCTGTGGTGCATAAGCCTATTATTTGGCCATCCCTAAACAGTGCTCACAAGCAGAAACAGTTGCAGGGGGCCCAGACATACATAAAGACTCAATTTCAAGCAGTCTTGTTTACTGATGAGTGCCGAGCAAACCTGTGTGGTCCAGATGGATGGAGTAGTGGATGGTTGATGGATGGCCACCATGTTCCAACAAGGCTGCGACATCAGCAAAGAGGTGGAGGAGTCATGTTTTGGGCCGGAATCATTGGGAAACAGCTGGTAGGCCCCTGAAGGTGTGAAAATGACCTCTGCAAAGTATATAGAGTTTTTGACTGACAAATGTCTTTCATGGTACAAAAAGCAAAAATGTGCCTTCAGGAGCAAAATCATCTTCATGCATGACAATGCACCATCTCATGCTGCAATGAATACCTTTGTGTCATTGGCTGCTATGGGCATAAAAGGAGATAAACTCATGGTGTGGCCACCATCTTCCCCTGACCTCAACCCCATAGAGAACCTTTGGAGTATAATCAAGCAAAATATCTATGAGGGTGGGAGTTAGTTCACATCAAACGAGCAGCTCTGGGAGGCTATTCAGACATCATGCAAAGAAATACAAGCAGAAACTCTCCAGAAAGTCACAAGTTCAATGGAAGCAAGAATTGTGAAGGTGATATCAAAGAAGGGTTCTTATATTAACATGTAACTTCGCCTGTTAGGATGTTTTGGAGTTAAATAGCTTTTTATTTCAGTGAATGTGGCCTCTTAATACTGCAATGTTTAGAAACTCTACTGTGCCTAATAATTTGGAACAGTGCATTTAGAGTTTTTTTTAATTTTGAAGATTATACTGTTATCATTGGGAGGTTTCTTCAATAAAATTCGATGTATACTCTAACGGGTGATGACTTTTATTACATTGTCTGTCATTTGCACAGACCATTTAGGAAAATCATAGAAAAAGAACATTTGCATAATAAATTGGAACATGGTGTACAGCTTTCAAAGCATGGCAATGCAAAACCTTTTTTAAAGTTTTTAGTGGGTGATCGTAGTCAAACGTAAAAAGTGATATAAATCTGATATCGCTGTAACCACACCAACAAAGGATATAGTTGCCCAATCACTGATTCTGCATGGTGAATGGTGTTAAAAATAAATGCAAGTTTTGACCTGCTGTTATTTATTGTTCTTCCCAAAAATTGCAGAAAGGCTCAACTTATATTTATCCTGCAGTCAGCGCTTAGTGCTTTCCGTGTAAATCTCTTAAATACGTGATTGAGATGAAATACCTGATGTAAGAGCCTGTATAATGAGGCAGAGATCTCTATAAACGCAGTCTGTGCTTTTATCCGATGGTGTCTATCTTTTCAGTGGTGCATAAAAGCATGACCAAAGTTTTGTGCACACAGATTTGTATACTGAACAAAAGACAAATGGAGTTAAAGGGAACCAACCACCCCAAATGACCCCCCCGGACTATTAATATGTGTCCCTACACCCAGCACACACATTTGGGGCAATCGTTTTTGCTAAAAAAACTGTTTAGTAGAAGCTAAGATATAGCTTTATGAAGTTTAATAAATTCAGCCGACTGGGTGTTACCTAGCTTTGTCCTCGTGCATTTCTTCGTGCCTGTCAGCCTCCTCTCCCCTCCTCCCTTCAGTGAAGCCCTTCTGTGCAAGCCGAAAATGCCCCGCCTGTCTGCTGCTGCCTGATAAATTATGCACGCCCCTCTCACCTTCTAAGAGCCTGGCCGCATCATGAAAGGGGCGGGGCTAAATCGCGGCATGCCGGAGCCCCGCCCCCTTTCATGACGTGGTAAAAATGTACTGTATTTTTTGGACTGTAAGACATACTTTTTTCCCCAAAATTTTGGGGAAAGTGGGGGTGCGTCTTATAATCCGAATATATGGACTGTGTGACTGTAGGTCTGTGTTGGTAGGGAACCGTGGGTCTGGAGCGGCTGGAGGATGATGGCGTAGGGTGCAGAGGCAGTGGGAGGTCACGTGCCCCCGCTCATTAGTCTAATGTAATATGCACTGCACTCTCGTCACCCATCTCTCAACATTGAAGCTGGCGTCGAGATGGGCAGGAGAGCGGCATATATTATAAGTATATATCCCCCTACATCACTGTATATGGCCCCCATGCTGCCGCACACCAGAAAATAAGAATGTAACTTACCTCTCCGGTGCTCCCCTCTATCTCTTCCTGCTTGCCGCACTTCATGTCCTGAATCCTCCTGCGTCCCTGGCATCCGATCATGTGACTGAAACAGCATGGTGATATCATCACTGCACGCTCCAATCACATGATTAGATGTCGGCATACAGGAGGACTCAGTAAGGGAAGTGCGAAAAGCAGGGAGCGGTGGAGCACCAGAGAAGTAAGTTACATTCTTTATTATTTTTTGGTGTGCAGCAGCATAAGGGGTCATAAACAATGATGGAGTGGCCATATTCAGGATACGGCCATATCTAACATGAAGGGGCTATAATCAGGATGGGGGTGGCCATATTTAACATGGAGGGGGAAATATATCTAGGATGGGGGCATATCCAGAATGAGGGGGTAATGTACCAGGATGGGGGGATATATCCCAGTATGGGGGCCATATCCAGGATGAGGGGGCCATGTACCACTATGGGGGAGTCATATCCAAGATGGAGGATTGCTATGTCCCAGTACGGGGAGCCATATCCCAGGATAGGAATCATACTACGATGGGGGGCCATACTCAGGAATTGGATTATATACCACAATGAAGTGGCCCTATCCAAGAAGGTGGGACATATATTACCTGGAAGGGACTCTGGATGGGGGTCATTACCACCATAGGTGTCAGCAGCAGATCCCCCCATGACAGTGCATTATAACCACATTTTTTGGTTAATTTTTTTATTTTCTCAATTTTCTTCCTCTGGAACCTGGGTGCATCTTATGGTCCGGTGCGACTTACAGTCCAAAAAATTAGGTAACTATGTTATTTACATTTTGGTAAGCATCTAAAACGTCAAAATTTGTGTCACTGTCCAAATATTTCTGGACCCAACTGTATTAGCTAAGTATTAGCTAAGAGACAGAATATTTTACTCTGTCTTCTAGTACATATTTATGGATACAATAGGGGGAAAAAAGCACAATAGGGCTATAACTAGGAGACAGTCCAAATAAAATGAGCATGGGCATGCTCATCTGGGAAGTTAGTGTGAGACACTAGTATAGTGTAATAAAATAATAATGGCTGCAGCAGACCAAAGTAATGGTGGATGCTTCAAATGGACAGAAAGGGGTTAAAAAATGTTGCTGTTGAAAGAAGACTTCAAGTCAATTGTGATTGTACTAAAGAAGGATTTTAATACTCTGAAATGTGTAGAATAAATCACTGTCCAGGATTCGGCTTGAAGTTTTCTTTCGATGGCAGTGCATTTTTTAAACCCTTTTCTCTCCATTTTCAGTACATAAATATGAGCAGTCATTCTAGAGCTAAAGGGGGACATTCCAAATCCTTTCTGTAAGCAGCTTTAAGGAGTTGTCCAGTCTAAACTTATCATTCTGAAGTCCCTCTATGTGACTGAAGATTTATTATTCCTCCCCGCTCATTTTCTAAGCTGGTAAAAAGAAAAAGGTTTGGTACCGTGTTAGCCAGTTGAGAAAATGTTGATTGCTCTCAGTGAGAGAAACAAGATGAAAATCTTGTAGTTGTGATACCTTTTAATGGCTAACAAAAATTAAATAAATGATGTTATGAGGTGAGCTTTCGAGACGACTCAGGTCTCTTCATCAGGCATGGTATGACAAGATATTGAATGAAACTCAAAATATATGATTGGACATTTGACTGAGCAAACATTAAACATTCCAAGGACTGGGCATTTGACATTATAAACAAAGCAGCCTTGGAGAGGATCTTCAATCAGGCAGGCCCAGTAGTCTCTAGGACACTAATTTATAGGAAAACCTGGTGTCCAAGATTTCCATGTCTTTGAACAACATTGTTTAGACGTGGTAATGAGCCATAAAACCATCAGCGATGTTCAGTCCGTTCTGGAGAACGGGTATGGAGAGGGTGAGTCAGTATTCTAGTCCTTTCACTTGTATTGAGCAAGACTGCGCCCACTAGTCAGAGGTTCTGGCTTGGTATGCATAGCACATAACTGTGGTCCAGTCACAGTTTAGAAACTGAACCCTCGCAGCGCATAGTGCGGGCAAAGGGGGACTGATAAATCTGGGGTTACATCGAGTGACTGCAGAATTATCATTTTAGACTGTACAACTCCTTTAAGAACTGCTGCACTTCCGATAGTTGCTTGTGCCGCAATTAAAGTTCATTGTCTCATTAATGCAGCTGCCTAAACAATATAGTATGGTAAGTTTAAACACTTCTACATCTCTACTATCTAGTGCTGTCAGCAGTTTTGCAGGGTCAACTGCTGACAGACTACCTTTAAAAAAGGATTTTTATTATTCCTTTCAAAGGTGAAAGCAGGGTTCTCTAATAGGAATTAACTGGTGCTCGAACTGCTGAATCCATGAACAGCTCTTTATGTATGTCCCATGTTAGCCATCTAATTAGGTTATAAAGAAATCTATATAAAACGGTTTACATGGAATGATTTGGGGGATTGGATCAGAATAGCATGATATGCAGTAATGTTGAAGTAAGCAAGTATAGATCTGCTGTGGAAATGATAATGGACATGCCGTACAATTAGTTCAGGCACCATATCTTACAATCACGAGGCTCCAGGCTTATGACATAGAAACATTCTGACAAATGTCTTTCTTGTCTGTTCCTTAACCCGGGCTTTCTATCCATATTAAAGAATGCTATTTGTAATCAGACAAACTAGCAGACAGCAGAAAAGGTAACAGCATGCCACATTCCAGGGAGTTTATTAAGTCTGTCAATGTTTCAGTAGCAAAGTGTTTGATAAGTGCAACATCAGCCTTTCTGCCTTGACAGAGTCAATGGGGTTAATGGAGTTGCATAATATAATCACTTTGTGACAGAGATAGATTGTTTTATTTAAAAAAAAATATATGAGCTCTCTGTGCCGCCTGCTCTCCGCTATTATCTTTCACAGTGGAGTTGTTACCTACTGTGGAATAAAACAGCTTTACTGCATCTCTGCTCATCTAAATGTTCACAAAATGATTATTTACTCATTATTAAGAGATAATATAAAGAATTATTTTACCGGCTGAACTAAATAGCCCTAGTAAATTTCAGTAGCAAATAGGTCATGTAAATAACCCAAATAAATGCAGTAATTTTTTTGCTTAAAGTAAAAAATGTGGCAGAATAGTACATTATACAGGAAATACATTTAGGAATACTATATGTTCCAGATTTTAATGCCTGCAGACACTGCATACGGGAACCGTTGCAACTTGAAGGCTGATTCCAAGGAAAAAAGTAAGGCTGGCATCACACCAAGGTTTTTTTGATCCGGGGCTGTCCGGTGTAAACCAGACAGCCCCGGAACGGTTTTTGGCCCCATAGCAGACTATGGGGTCAGATGGCAGCCATCCGGTTTCATCACTCTGGGACAATCCGGGGGAATACGGATTATTCTCTCTGGACACAAAAATGATGCTTGCATCATTTTTTTGTCCGGGGAGAAAAATCTCCCCAATTTGCCGGATCCCGGATTGTCCCGGATTGTCCATGTCCATTGCTCCATGCTAGCCGCGGTCTTGAAAAATCAGCAGCTGCGGCTGCAATTAGCAGCATCCGGATGCACACAGGACCGGAGGGCACATTTCGCCCTCTGGTTCTGTGTGCTGATCCGGTCCGGGGCTGTCAGGGTCATCCCGGACAGCCCCGGACTGGAGCACACCGTGGTGTGAAGCCAGCCTAAGAGAGTTTCAATTATCCATGTTAGGGTACGGACACACTGGCGTGAAAATCGAACGAGTGCAATGCGAGAAAACCTTGCATTGCTCCCGGACCAATATTACTGAATGACTCGGAACAGATTAACGTGTGTCGTCCGCTTTTTTCATCAACATGCAACATGCTGCGACAGTATGCGATTCTCATGTGAGACTCGCCAATACAAGTCAATGGGTCCGACAAAATCATGAACAGCACACCGACAGCACACAGACCATCCTAGAGCCATCCAGTTTTTTAACTGATACTTATCATTCTGTAGCTCAGAACACTGTAAAATGTTCCTGTAAATGATTGGACAGTTATAGCTGCTGAGATAAAAAACGCATTGCACAGGGATGTCACATGGATGTCACACGGACACCACTCGGAAGTTATCTGAGAAAAATATCACACACTTGCATAGCAGTTGCATGCCACACAGATCAAAAACGGATGTCACTCATCCGACTCTTCAGGATGAGAAATGGACAAATATTTTTAAATGCTTGTGTGTTCCTTCCCTTAGAGTATAATGCAGAAGCTGAGCTGACTTAGGCCAGGGCTACACTTGTGTCTGCAATCCACTTACTGGATCCAGTTTTTGCATTTTGAGATGTTGAAAACGCATGCGTTAACGCACCCATAGACTCCAATGCAAAAAACCCATTGCAACAGTGTGCAAAAGTGCAATCCATTTAACGCATTGTGTTTTTGAGAAATCCATTTTAAATAGGGTCTGCAACGTTTTTTGGTGCATTTTCAAAAACGCTTGTGTTTTTTTAACATGGGGGTCTATGGGAAACGCATGTGTTAACACATGGTTTATATAGGTACCATGCGTTAATGAAAGGGCTAAAAATGCCTCAAATGGATAAGGAACAAAACTGAATCCATTAACGGATCCAGTTAGCGGATGTAGGCTCCAAAGTGTGGCCCTAACCTAAGGCTGATTTTACACTTGCGTTTCATCTAGATCAGGCTTAAAACAGGTGCATCTGCATGCAATCTTGTGTGTGCAAAAATCCAAAGAACTAAGGTGTACAACGATCCGCGCTGATTAGTATAAGGAAGGACCACAGTCTTGGTATATAAGAATGGTGGTTTATTTCTTCTACGCATTTCGGGGCTGTCCCAGCCCCTTCCTCAGGAATACCACCGTAAACAATGACCAGCAAGGTACGGAACTCAAAACTATATATCAGCAACCAATCAGAAACAGCCACACATTGAGAAAAAGAAAACAAAATGGTGTGAAGCGGTAAGTGGCCATAGTATAAATCAGAATTACATGATATATCTATCAATGATTTTACAAGAATTAAAATTTACATTGGAAATCTTAAAAAACATTGGAAACGACATAATAAAAACAAACAAATATATAAAAAATAGATAAAGTTTGGCAAAGTAGATCTGAGTGTGCTGGCACTCAAACATTGCATATTGAGTTCAATTGTCAATCTGAGCCAGTATTCTTACCCACTACACTAGAATAGTTCTCGTGTATATCCAGCCTGCGTCCGTCCGCCAAGGAAATATAGCTATCCCGGATATATATATATATATTAGAAAATAAAATGGTTTAATACATACAACCTTACCCCTTTTTATAATAATTATTTATGTAGCTAATTCAATAAAAAGATAATATTTATTTGCTGGACTAGTATACATACTATCTAGCACCCATAAAAATCAAATGAAAAACTAATAGTAATGCTTACAAATGTGTTTAAATCACATAATTGCTGCACACATACCAAATATAATGGCTCTCAATATATTAGAATAAAATATATAAAATATGGGTTTGCGTGTGACACGTATCAACGACCAATGATAAGTTTGTTGATCGTGCAAGAATAGCCAGGACCATAAATTTATCACTGGTCTCCCGCTGGGCAACCAGCATCGGCATGTGTGACAGCGGGAGACCAACGATCAATGACCTCCCAGCGCCGCACAGCATAGGCTGGGAGGGTGGTAACCAGGGTAAATATCGGGTAACGAAGCGCAGTGATGCACTTAGTTACCCGATGTTTACCCTGGTTATCAGCGTTTTCACTGGTCCTGATTGCTGGTGAGTCTGCCTGTTTGATAGCTCACCAACGATCAGCTAACGATGTCCCAGTGACCCCCTTCATTGGTTGGATCGCTGGGACATCGTACTGTGTAAAGGGGCCTTAAGTTACTAGCCCACACCCATTGTATTTGAGCCGTGGAGCTTCCCCTATGTTGTCAAACACATGCTACTGCAGTTGACTAATGATTGATTCAGAGTTTGGGAGAGAGTGAGAGAGAGACCGAGAGACCAAGAGACACCAGAATACTGTAGATGCATTTGGAGTGTCAGAAAATGAAGTTTGAGCATGCTTAGTGTGGTACAATGGTTCTGATTGGACTGATCCGTCCATTTCCGCATCTGGACACCACTGAAATACATTATATCTGTGGACACATTGGGATACATCCGGATGCATCAGGATTTTAGAAAAACAACAAAATAGCTACGTCATGCGGCAAGGAAGGACATAAAATAAACTGATGTGTTAGGATCAGGCTAAATCCTCATGCCACCGCATGCACCTGTAGCCATGCCTGATCAGGAGGTTTCAGGATTTGTATGGATTATAACACAAGATAAAAAAATGCAAATCTGAAACCACCCATAGATTTTTTTTAGATTATTATTATTTTTTTAATTTATCCTTTTTATTCATGAACATCAGTAAGCTTTCAAAATATATATTACAAAGATGCCTGCACCAGACAGGAAACTAAATTTTGTTATATGAGAATATTGTGGGGTTATTAAAGTCTGCACATAGCCTCCCTTAAGGTACCTTTACACGCCGCCACTGTGGCTAGCAACAGGTATCCACCGCATGTGCACGCGCACATTTTTAACGGTGGATACCGATCGCTAATGCCGCATATACACGCCGCCATTGCGTGCTCCACTGAAGGTATCTTTGTTCCCCGGAAGTGCCGACAGGTGCCGGGGCTAACGTCCTGTGGAATACCTTCCCCACTTTACACGCCGCTACCACATAGGAATATGGGTGTACATCTTTCGCGCCGCAAGTACATAGGCGTGACAGAGTTGTGTATTTCGTGACGCTAAAGCATTGATTGGACAACGCAATAGCGTCATGATTGGCCAGACTGCGCAGGAAGGCTGGCTGATATATGACGCCATTGCAATTGTGGACTGTGAATGGATAGCTCTTTAAATATGGCGACCTGTGAAGGGAGAGCCAATCACAACGCAGGAGCCTCCACCAATGATTGCTGATGGGGAGCGGTATCCATGAGGCTGTGTCACGCCCCTGGGAATTCGTAGGCCACGCAAATACCATGCCTGTGCCCCGTTTACACGCCACCACCATAACAATTGTGCCTTTCTGTTTTTGAGCATGGCTCAGCAACAGGTATTCGAAGGAACTGCAGGACACCGGGAGGAACTGCCCTATTTACACACCGTCATTTCGGAGCAATTTCATGGCAACAGGCACAATTGTCCCCAGTGCCTGGCAGTTGCTACCTTCCTGTGGTGGTAAAGGTACTTTAACAGAGTTTGGAACTAGCAGTATTTTCAACCAAATTTAATTTCAAACATACAATAATTATGATAGAACTATTTAAAGGGTCGTGCAGTCACTAAAAGTATACCTCTCAAATGCTTCTCCTGATTAAAGGGATCTATCAGCAGGTTTTTGTTTTGTAATCTGAAGACAGCAGGAGATAGGGGCTGAGACAGATTACAGCAATGTATTTCTTATTATGCTGTGTGTTGTTGTTTACATACAATAAGCGCTTTAACATCAGGAGAATATCACTGCCGGGACTACCTCTCCATGGACTACTAGACGGACTTTGTCCAAAACTCTGTTTAGCAGCTCACTGTCAAAAAACCATGTATACTGAAAGCTTTGCTTTTGGTGGGGTTAGTTTTTGGAGCTCTACTACATGTTACATCTAAGGCTGGCTTCACACCATGGTTTAATCCGATCTGGAGCTGTCTGGTGCAAACAAGTGCAGGCAAGCGCAGAGGTGCATGGATTCACTGCTCCTGCGTTTGGTTGCACTCGGTGCCCCCATGACCTTCTATGGCCGAGCGCAGCCTAGCCCAGAAGCCGACATCCTCGAAGTGTGAGTGTGCCTGGGCTGACATCACCACGCATGCGCTTAGTCAGATGCATCCAGAAACACGAAATGGGACGTTTTCGGGTGCGTCTGACTAAGTGCATGCTCGGTGATGTCAGCCCAGTGCGCTTGCGGTGCCCTCTGCGCTTGCCTGCAGTTGCCTCAAACTGTACCTGCGCTTGCATTTGTGTTAGCGCAGGGCAGGGAGGCCAGGCAAGCACAGGGGGTGCATAGATGTGAAAGGGGCCTTATAGTTTTTCTCTGCAAGTTCCTCTCCTGGTTTCTCTCCTGGTTTTGGCACACAAAGCTGATTGAACCTGATCAGAGAAAAAACTTCAGTGTGAAACAAGCTTAAGAATGTTTGCATTGGCCATGGCATGAAATTTAGCATAGCATTAGAAACTCACATGAGGTATGGAATTGAAATTTCCTATGTTATGTCATATGGACTTAGGCTTTTGCCCTTTTATAAGGACAGGTGTGTTTTTAAACTTTTACTTGGTAGTTGGGCTAAGTGATCTGCAAATTCATTATTATTTCAAGACGGGACTTTAATTAAATACAAAATTGTTCCATTATGATGTTTTTATGTGTAGAGTTTAGATTGTGATGGAAATTTTTCAAATTGTAAAGCAACAAATTGAAAATTCCCTAGCTATATCACAAGTAACTAGAAAAAAAAGAAAAAAAAGTAGTGATCAACAGATATCTATACTATACAGTGGAGAGTTTGTGTTTAATGTTGTCTTTCACGAAAACTCCTCTGAAACAGTGAATAGTGGGAATGTGAGCGTTACACAGGTCATTGTGGGTGCAATTTGTAGGTCACCTGTCATATTTTTTACTTTCAATTTAGAACTGTGAAGCGGGTAACGACAATTCATGTTATCTCGACGAGATGTCTCGCAGCTACCGTCACGGGGTACTAATGCCTTCAACCCTCTGCACCAATATCCAGTGAAGGATGGGTACAGAACACGTGATCCACATGGGGGAAACTTGCCCAGGTTTCCCTCCACATGCTATTAGCTCACTTAATAGCATTTATTATAAGGAATAAACAATGACATTACATGTATCTGGGTAGTAAAGCTAGTGTGATGATCACCCTATGTAACTGGCAGAGCTGCTGGTAAAGCAGAACCCTAAGAAACCCTAAGACCATTTACCCCGATACAGTGATTTGGACTTACTGCAGACCCAGGGCAGTGAGATAGGTGGAAAACTGTGGAAAAGGTGGAAAACTGAATAGTAGCAATGTCAGGAAGCCCAGACAAAATCGAAAGGACACTGAGGTAGAAAAGACACAGTCAGAGAACAAAGACAAGGTCAAATAAATGAGTGTACGACTCAAAATGTTGACAGTAACCCTTATTGCTATCCATTACACTTTGAGATAAAGGATACTCTTATACTCAGTGATACATATAGTTTGAACGGTCATGTTGAGGAGGAATATTGTGAAAAAATAAAGATGTATAATTCAGCAGAGAAATATTCCAATCCTCTCTATTACCCTGTAACATCTCAGGTTCCCATAATGGATTCCTTTCAGGGAATTATGGAGCAGGAACGTAAATTACTTTTAGACAATAGAATATCAGCGAATGATTACACTGGGGAACAATTTGAAAAAAAATTTCTGTTGAGCTAGGTTTTTGAGCGGATTTATACTAAAATTGTCATGCTGATTCCAAAAATGTAGTCAGTTTTTTTCTAGCACGTCAAGTTTTTCCTCCACAACTTACCTGCCAGAGATGCACAATTGCACTGATATCTGTAATAAGACTTGTTATCTGATTACAATATATATATATATCCTTTGTAAAAAAACATGATAGTGTTAAAAAACATATTTGTCATGCCTATTTCTTATATATTTCATTTTTTGTTCATATTTGTACTATTTAAAAAAAACAAACACTTTTTAGGTACAGTAGTTTACATATTTTTGAGAAGACAAAAATCCTACAGTTCAAAAACTTGACGTAATAGAGAAAAACAGATCATTTCTGGATTCAGCATCCAAAAATTATTTAAGAACAGTTGTCTGACCTAACTCCTAAAAAATTGTGTTCCCCAGTGTTATCTAACTATTGGGAAGAGATGTGCATTAAAAGAAATCAAAGAGAATAACAACATTGTGATTAGGGGTCAGATAAGGTGGAGTCGGTGGTTGTCTTAGATTCTGGTCTTTATAAACAACAGATTCTTAATATGTTAAGTGACACCATCACCTATCGCCCTCTACCCGGAGATCCCACACACATTTTTAAGGAAAAACTTGATCGTCTTTTACTAGAGGGAGAATCTATGGGTGCCATAGATAGTAAGACCAAGGAGTACTTACGGGTTTCTAACCCCACCTGCCCTATATTTCATGCCCTCTAAAAGACCCATAATGAAACCTTTCCGCCTCCTCTGCAGCCAATCGTGGCAGGCATTGAGTCCCTCCATGAAAAGCTGTCGGAGTGGGTGGATTGGAAACTTCAAGTCTTGGTGGAGGGCATGAGGGATAGAAAGCACCTATTACAGTGCCTGGAACATCTGAATTGGAAGAAAAATTTTGCATGGATTACCATGGATGTAACTCAATTATTTATATTCATCCATGGTTCATGACACTGCTATCCGGGTGGTTACTAACAGTTTGACGCACACTGATGTCTTTGACGAAAACACAAAAGATTTTATGATTTGGAGCTTAGAACATTTGCTAACCTGTAATTTTTTCAAATTTGACAGCAATTACTACATACAATTGTTAAACTTTCTGATGGGTGCTAAATTTTCTCCATCTTTGGCAAATTTGTATGTCCGGGATTGGGATAACAACTATATCTACAATTACCAGGGTCCATTCATCAACCACACATGGTGGTACAGGAGATACATTGACGATCTCATCCTCATTTGGGATCGGTCACCAGATGTATCTCCCGTACCCACCTCTAGTATACGGCAGGTTACTCCATGGAACTTGTTGGAGTACTGCAATGTAAATGACTACAATCTAAAATTCACCATGCAGGAATATGAGAATGTAGCCCCTTTTTAGATCTGGTACTTAGAGGTGACCCCATAACTGATAAAATAAATTCAAAACTATTCAAGAAGTCCATCATTGGCAATTTAGCCCTTTGTGCTGATAGTTGTTATCTGCACCACGTTGTGAGTAGAATTTGCCATTGGTGGAATTAATCAGAGTGAAACACAATTGTAGTCGGGAAGAAGACTATATAAAGGAGGTGGGTCATCTCTCTGAGAGATCAAAGAACCGTAGATATAGAAAATGGGCAATTGAAAGAGCGAAGGTCATTGCTGGCAACAAAAATAGAGCAAATTTACTGGAAGGTAAAAAACCTACAAACAATCCAAAGAACAAAGGATTAAATGTCTCAGGTGACATTCCAACCTTTGTAACTCTGTATAGCATTGATTTTGGAAACATAAAAGCAATGATTGATAGGCATCTACCTATTCTATATCAAGATGAGAAACTATGCCACATTCTAGCTAATGGATGGAGAACAGTGGCTAAAAAATCATGTAGTATCAGTAATATGAATTCTCTGAGCACTTTCTGTAGTGAACCCAGCAAGAAGCCAGTATGGTTGGCCCATAGAGGTCTTATAAATGCGCTGGCAAAAAATGCCATCTTTGCATCGCATTGAGATCACAAACCAGTTTATGAATAGATTAACTAACAAAAGATTTGAAATAACATCTTACATAAACTGTAATACGCCATATGCAGTTTATGTAGCAAGTTGTAATGTGTGCCAAAAAGATTATGTAGGTTGCACAAGTCGCCCATTAAGGAAAAGAATATCTGAGCTCATCACTGCCACTAACCCCAATTGTAACACCTAATAGACGGGTATATCTGGTTTATCAAGACATGTTAGTGAGGTACATCGTGGTGATGTATCCTCCCTAACTGTCAAAGGCAGTGAACGTGTAGCCCATCCATACAGAGGCGGGGATTGGGGAAGGCGGCTTTTGCATAATCGGGAACTCCATTGGATACTGTGACTAGACACCCGCAGTCCCAATGGCCTTAATTATAGGAATGATTTAACATTTTTTAATTAGCCAATTTCCCCTTCGCTTTCCTCTTGTAAGTTTAAAGTATGCATATGGCGGTAATTTGGGTACAGCCCAGGGTGTCCATAATGGACTAGTGGGTTCACTTGAACTCATTCAAACAAATTTGTTCCTTTACTGGTTTGTATATTCTTGCCGGTTTACAATCTTCTGACAATTCTATAACAATGATTTTTCAAAAAAATGTTAATCAGGTACAACCCTAGTTGTCCGTAGTGGACTAGTGGTTGAATACTTAGATGAGATGCAAAAAGACTTGCATGAATGTATGTTTCTTGTTCAGCTACGTGAGATAAAACAAAAAATAAAAAACTATATACCGTATATACTCGCGTATAAGCCGAGTTTTTCAGCCCAAAAATTGGGCTGAAAAGTTCCCCCCTCGGCTTATACACGAGTCACTGTATACTGTATACACTGTATACAGTGTATACAGTATACATGCCCGCCCCCATCAGTATACAGGCCCCCCCGCCTTGTGCACAATCCTGTAAAGGAAGAGATTAGTATACTTATCACTGTCCCGCTGCCGCTGTCCCGCCGCCGCCATCGCGCTCCTCGTCTTCCGTCTTCTTCCGGCTTCCTCCGGTCGGCGCAGGCAATGACGTCATTTACATTTTAACTAATTTTTCACATTTATTCTTAGATAGCTTTCAGTAGCTTTCCAATGTGTTCTTGGTTCCTGTTCACACAATGCAATAATACTTGTTAGCCATAGGCTTTTTTCCTTTGAAAACATGAAGTGTCGGTGTGCAGCAGAATTTCTCTTTAGTCAGGGCCCTGACCGGCTAGGGGGCCCCTCAGTCACCTGTAGGGGGGCCCCTCCACTTCCCTGCATGGGGGCCCGGAGGCCGCGGTAGTGTGTCAGAGGAGAGGTGCTGCCGCGGGAAGCTCCCTATCTCCTGCGGCTGATCCCGCCCCTCCTCTCCTCTCTACTCCCTCGATGCAGGTGGCAGCCTATACTCACCAGCAAAACCCTCCCTTCCCGCTCCTCACCTGTGACTGCAGCAGGGCACACCACCCACGCTCCTCACTAGCACCCACCCACCCCCCCGCTCCTCACCTGAGGCTTCAGCTTGACTCACAACCCTCGCTCCTCACTAATACCACCTCCCCCCGGTTCCTCACCTGCGACTGAACCAGCTGCATCGGGCCCACATGGCTCCAGGTCCGCCACAGGTGAACATTTTGACTGGGACAGGAATTACTGGAGTAGTTCCAGACAAGGATGCAGCACTAGCAACACCCATACAAGCAATATGGCAGCGCCTAGTGGTCAGGTCAGGAATTACGGAAGCAGGTCCAGGTAGGTCTTGACATTAATTAACCCCCCTTTTTCCCATTAGCAATGATTTTCTGTTATAGTAAAATAAGTTCTTCATTAATTTCATGTTTAGGATATCTTTCGGTTTATTTCTAAGCACAAGAAAATCTTTTTGAAGCTTTGCAGTTGGGTTTATTTTATTCTTATGCTTTTTTACTTCTTTGATGGAGTCTAGCAATTTCAGATTTTTTTTTGATCAATTACATTTTTTTTTATAGTCGCCAAATTTGTCCTCAAATATCGGTGTGCTTTAGTACGTTATTTTTTGCAACATTTGGTAGCAAAAAATTATAAAAATCATTCAAGACAAAAAGAAAGATGATTTTGACTTTGCACCAAATTTGTGAATCACGTGCACTATTTTGATTCATTTGGCGCCAAACATAACAACTATTACCACAAGACATAAAAGAAAAGTGACTCACAAAATAAGAAAATGACGAATCAGTACCAATTTATACTACAATAATGAATGATAAATGACTTCTAGATATATCTGGAAGCACTAAATGCTTCCATGCAACCATACAGCATGACCATGCTTGTTTCCACTGTTGGTACTCATACACAGGATATTGTTGGACCCATTGACATCTGCCTTATAAGTATGGTGAACATAGAGAAAACAAATCAGAATGTAATATTAATAAATCAAATAAACAAAAAATAAATAATGGGGGCATGAAAGGATAAAGGCACAAGAGGAGTGAGTGTAAGGTCATTGACATTCAGAAGTACATATCTGGCTGTGGATTAGATGAATTGTAAGGCCATTTTCTGCAGTATTCTGAATGTGGTACTTCCATGGGAATCAAATAACCAATAATCTTTTAAGTTTGCATTACATGAGAAACAAACTAACTGATTTATGATATGTATCAGTAAAAGCAGTCATTAATGTTCAACTGGGGGTATTAGTCTTGTGTCAAAAAGTTACAGTACAAGAGAAGTGGGATTACTCTTAGAGCTTGGTGATGAATTTATTTAGACGGGCCACCAATGGATTTTTTGCATTATTAATGTCCATCCAAAGAGCACGTATGAGGGTGTATGCTCAAATTCACAGCCTTTCTGCCTTCTCAACTGCTATAATTTGTCATTTAAATTCAGGCTGCTGAAGTGATTGATCTATTGCCAAGCAGTTAAATATGTGATTACCTTTATATTAATTAGTGATCACTATGAGAGTGTGAGAGTGAATATGCCTGGACTGTAAATTTCATCTATTGCTCCAATTCTCCTGGACTCAATAGGACTTTACGACTTAAACTCTAGAATGTCTTATATCTATTTGGGATATACAAGAAATTACATATTTGGAAAATAAGTGTGGTATGTTCCATTCTTAATGTCATTTACAGTTTGCATACATAATTTTACTAAAAAATATTCTAACATAATATTATATATTGCTGTAAATGTGAGGCAAGAAATGTCACTTTGGCTATGTCTGTGGGATACTGGTGAGGCAACAACCGGAAATGCAGCTGGCATTGATTAAGAAACCCCTTGCACAATTTCGGATCCTCAGAGTACCTTGTAGGTTTGCAGAGATGAGGAGAGAGTCCTGGAACTGCTGAGACCACAGGATTGAGCACTGGGAAATATACAGACAGAGCGGCTGCCATTTGCATGCTGGTTAACCATTTGTCTCCTGACGTCATGTAGTTCAACATCTGGGTCTGCATCTCCCATTGCCGGTCAATTTCCTGGTGTAATCCTGCGAGTTGATTGGCATTAGTGGGTTCAACCGCCTGGAAGAGCTGAGATGGGCATCCATGCACTGCTAGGGACCAGAGCTGGCAACTTAGACAAATCTCGAAGTTGCCCAGGCATCTCCCTTAGGAAGGGAGGTCCTTAAGAACCCACCAGCCCTCAGCGATTGGCTGAGAGGTGGTGACAGGAAAAAATGGCGTACTGGCCCTTTAAATTTACAAAGTGTGGTGCGCACGAACACTATGCACGTTCCTCCTGCAACCAGGAAGTGAGGAGGCAGGGAGAAGCGCCGAGGAGCTGCCGCAGCTGGGGAGGATGCCGTGGGAGTGGGGACCTGGTGAGTATGCCTGCTGGGCAAAGCAGAATACCGGCGGCCGGATGGGACCCGATCCCCCTGCTTCCCAGGGAGGGGCCCCACCAGCCGCAGGGTTACATAGGGTCTTGTAGAGTCAGTAAGGATTAGTCTTCATTGAGTGGGGATGCCATTGTGCATGACAAGTGGGTGCCGACCTCCACAGTGAGGTAGGAGACAGATTAGTGTTGTATTAGTGCTAGTTTGTGACCCCTATTATATACATATATTTCTCAGTAGTAAGATTGCTATTTTGTCCTTTTTTGTGTGTATAGTATTTTTTCATACTTCTTTAATTACTTAAATAATATTATATTTTAATTAGTGTAATTTCTGTGAACCCACACATTTCATTGTGTCCATCCGTGTGTACATCTATAATGTCAGTGTGACATCCTCGTGACAAGTACTTGAAAAAAGAGCATGATACTGATATAAGTGTTTTTATGTGTAAAAGATGTGCAAAAATAAATGATAAATTATAATTAATAGATATATAGATAATTGTAGATAGATAGATAGATCCACCCAGCTGCAGATTGCACCCCCACCGACCCCAGGTGCTCAGGGATCAGGATGAGGTCAGAGGGACCAGAGAGTCCACGGACAAGGATCTGGCAGGGATGTCAGCGTTAGGACCCTCCGGACCCCGGGGCCGCCAAGAAGTGGCCGGAGGGCAGGCATACATTGACCAATGAGTGTACCAAGAGCCCCGGCTTTTAATAAAAAAAAGTGAGTACTGAGTTTTTTAGAAAAAAACGGATGTTTTTTAATTTTTTTCTCAAACCATGAATGCTTGTCAGCACACACTTGTTTGTTAGACTGAGTGCAGGTGTGATTTTTTGTTTTTTGTTGCATGTTGATCCAGCAGCACAGCTTTGCACCTTTCGCACAGTGTAACGAGTGCTTTGCAGTCTTTTTGCTGATATATACTAGACGAGGTGGAGTAGCTGGCTCCACCCAGCTGCAGATTGCACCCCCACCGATCCCAGGTGCTCAGGGATCAGGATGAGGTCAGAGGGACCAGGGAGTACACGGACAAGGATCTGGCAGGGATGTCAGCGTTAGGACCCTCTGGACCCCGGGGCCGCCGAGAAGTGGCCGGAGGGCAGGAATACATTGGCCAATGAGTGTACCAAGAGCCCCGGCTTTTAATAAAAAAAAGTGAGTACTGAGTTTTTTAGAAAAAACGGATGTTTTTTAATTTTTTTCTCAAACCATTAATGCTTGTCAGCACACACTTGTTGGTTAGACTGAGTGCAGCTGTGATTTTTTGATTTTTGTTGCATGTTGATCCAGCAGCACAGCTTTGCACCTTTCGCATAGTGTAACGAGTGCTTTGCAGTTTTTTTGCTGATAGATAGATAGATAGATAGATAGATAGATAGATAGATAGATAGATAGATGATAGACAAAATAGATTCGATAGATAGAAAAATGATAGATACAATAGATTAAATAAAATAAATAGATTTTACCGTCATTAGCAAAATAAGTAAATAGTTTAAAAAAACGGCACAGGAGCGCACTTTTTTGCACCATGTGAAATCATCATCTTGTCATTTAATACTAGGGGTGTTTCTCTTAGATTAAAAGCTGCTGTGGCCTGACTCCCTGATGATGAGGCCAATGAAACGTGTCGGGAAAAAAATATTTATTTACATGGCAATTTACTTAATCCCATAAAGCTTGGAGATTTTTTGGTGTCAATGAAACGAAGGTACGAACCCATGAGAGTGTTTTGGGGATGAACAGAATTTTAAACAATGAATTAACCCAGTGAAAACATTCCATATTCCTATAGGAAATGGTCATAAATCGTACATATAACTGTCAGGTGTGGAGCAGATGAGGGGAATGGAGCAGGAAGGGATAACGGGCAAGGGCAACTGGGAGACTAGTCTTGCCCTGGATTTGGAGTCCCTGACTAGCCCTGTTCCTTAAGGCACCTCTGAAGGTGAGGAGGTTCGGGCCACCATCCTTTCCCTCAATTTCTCAACCTGCCCTCTGCTATGAGCGGCTACCTCCACCCGTGGACCAGGAAAAGGACAAAACTCCAATGGAAAGGGACTGCAGCCGCTCTCGCTGCACGTCTGCACAGCATGGTTCCTAGAGGAGAGTGAATTTAATCTGGGACATCTAGTGGAGGAAAATGGAACTATTTAAAAGCTAGGGAAGTAGAGATCTGAATGCTAAGACACACCCCTCCACCTCTACCTCCACTTGAGTTATGACTCACTCCTCCGCCTGCAGAGCCGCAAATAGTAGACTAAGGGAAAAAAACTCAGTTTCATAGCACAGCTGCAACACTCCAGCACTGCAAAGGCAGTCGTCAATACGTGACAGTAACTTTGTAAGTGTTGGGGTCAGGTTCATCTTCATATTTGGGCATAGCAAAAAAATTTTCACATCACTTATATACTTCATGTAGAAATTTTTGACCCGACTCATGCTGAATTCTTTGAAAGGCATCTCTGAGTTTCGGCCATACACTAGTGCTTGGAGAGTTCCAAGCATTATTACTATGCTAAGAGAAGAAGGTGTGAGTTAATATTGCACTCCTTTTCTTTCGTGATCTGTGTGCTTTGTCGCTCATTTTGGAGTAGTACCATCTTGGTCTATTCTTTTTAAATGTACTGAGTAAAAGTTATATTTATTACGTTTAACCTTTGACACCACTGGCTACTTTTCAGATCTTTAATGTGTCAGCTGGTGTACCAATAAAGCAAAATACACTTTCAATTCAAATATTAAACAGTATTCACATTTGATAGGGCTGAGTAGGGCTCACAAATATATCTCTTGGGGATCTCTTTTCTTTATATAAAATAAAAATCAATCAATTGAAATGCAATTTAATTTCATGGTTTTTGTGCTACACATAACCCCCTAGGAAATCACTAAGAGTGACAAGTAACAATGCCTTCTAAAATTTTATTTGCTTGTAACATGATTATTTAATAATATAAATAGATACATAACCGTTAGTATACCATTTTCATAAGATAATAACATAAAGAATAAAATGAAAGTCTATAAACTTTGAGTGATAAAAATGTTCTTTAAAGGGAACCTGTCACCTGGATTTAAACCTCTTACCTATCACTAGCTGTCCCTACACCTTCCTAGCTGCTTCCTAACCATCCCTTTCTGCTGTAAATGCGCCCTGTAAAATGAAGAAAAATTACTTTGAACTTACTGGATGTCGCTCTCTCTGGAGACTGGAAAGGCGGCTCCAGGCTCCTTTCTCCCCTCCTCTGTGCTTCACTGCACGCCCCGCTGGGCGGCATTATTCTTTCTTCCTCTCCTCCTGAATTTGGAATCTCCGCCCTCTTTACCTTCTATAATGCACCGGCAGGTACATCACATCCTGCCCAAAGCATTATGGGCCCGATCACGTGATTGGCCCTGGTGCATTATGGGCTGGATCACGTGATCGGCCCGACTTCAATATGTGCATTGCGCATGTGCGGAGCCGGGCCGATCACGTGATTCAGCCCATAATGCACCAGGGCCGATCACGTAATCACACCCATAATGCACCAGGGCCAATCACGTGATTGGGCCCATAATGCACCAGGCCGGATGTGACGTACCAACTGGTGCATCATGGAAGGAAAAGATGGCAGGAGATTCCAAATTCAAGAGGAGAGGAAGAAAATATAATGCTGCCCAGTGGGGCGTGCAGTGAAGCACAGAGGAGAGGAGAAAGGAGCCTGGAGCTGCCTTTCCAGTCTCCAGAGAGAGTGACACCCAGTAAGTTCAAAGTCATTTTTATTCATTTTACAGGACAGCTATACAGCACAGAGGGATGGTTAGGAAGCAGCTAGGAAGGTGTAGTGACAGCTAGTGATAGGTCAGAGGTTTAGATCCAGGTGACAGGATCCCTTTAAATTAAGCTATAGTATATTCTAGAGTAAAAAATATTAGGATATGCTTTTCAAGACCTATACAGATTGTCACGCCACCACTGGCGGTGCTGACTAATGGACGCACTGGACTGGAGATATCGTGGAGGCTGATACCAGAAATGAGCCAGACAAGAGAGTCAGATAATTAACAGAATTTATTGAATACAATAAGGGATTGATCCCCAAGGGCAGTCCACAGGGCCAGAGAACCGGGGTCCCCCTAAGGGAGCACAAGAAGAGTTACCCATATACAGGGATTCCTCCAAGCGCAGCCAGATCCAATGAACCAGTCAACCTGTGGGTCCGACCCAAGGCAGAACAGGACAAGGAAACAAGGGAATCAGAGGAGAAGGCAGGGACCGAGCTTGGTGCTGTTGAATGGGTCCGGCAGGTAACCAGGGACCAGCAAGCGTTTTATGTGTCCGCGAACAGACAGGAGGTATCCGGCACTGAAATCAAGAGAAACACGTTAGGATCTCAGAGGATAAAGGAAACCTCATGCGCTACTAGGGACCTGAGCTGGCAACTTAGACTAGCTACGAAGTTGCCCAGGCACCTCCCACAGGAAGTGAGGGCCTTAAGAACCCACCAGCCCTCAGTGATTGGCTGAGAGGTGGTGACAGGAAAAACGGGCATACTAGCCCTTTAAATTTACAAAGTGCATTCCCCCACCATCAGAAAGTGAGGAGGTGGGGGAGAAGCGCCAAGGAGCCGCTGGGGAGGACATCGTGGGAGCGCGGACCCGGTGAGTCTGCCTGCCGGGCACAGGATACCGGTGGATGGATGGGACCCGATCCACCTGAGTCCTGGGAAGGGGCACCACCAGCCTCAGGGTTACAGTACCCCCCTTACGCCACCCATCTCAAGCCAGCAAGAAACCTCCGCAGAAGACGAGGAGCATTGATATTCTCCTCCAGTTCCCAAGACCATTTTTCTGGACTGAACCCTTTCCAATCAACCAAATATAATGTCTTGTTTCCTCTCCAATTGACCTCTTGAATGACCTTGAACTTGAAGACATTGGTGGCAGAGATGGAGAGGGATGTGAACTTGAATCCTGGGAGTAGCCTCCGAGGACAACTGGCTTAAGGAGAGACACATAAAAAGAGTTGTGGATTCGCAAGGCAATCTCAACTGGTAGCAAACCTCATTGATCCTCCGGAGAACCTCAAAGGGACCGATGTACCGAGGAGCGAACTTGTAGGAGGGAACCTTGAGGCAGATGAACCTGGCAGAGAGCCATACCTTGTTTATGGGCTGGAACAGAGGTGAGTCCAGTTGTTTCTTGTCGGCATGGTTCTTCATCCGCTTTGATGCCCTTTCCAGCGATGCTTTTGTGTCGGACCAGATGTTAGAGAAGTCTCTAGCCAGTGTCTCAGCTGCTGAGTTGTCGATTGTGATATCCAAGGGAGTCGGGATCCTAGGGTGGTACTTAGTGATGGGCGAATCTACTCGCTAGGACTCGTTACTCGGCGAGTAGTAAGGGACTCGCAGGACTCGCTACTCGGCGAGTTTCCCAGCGAGGACTCGCAAAGTAGCGAGTCCAATGCAATTAAATGGGAATCCTAGTTTTACTAGCGAGACTCGCTCTATCACATCGCTATGTAGCTTGAATCTCCCCAAATCGTTTAGAGAATGGCACCGCTTCACGGATACCCGCTGTAAGTAGCGATTCCGAGCGAGTCGTAGCGACTCCTAGCGAATCCTAGCGAGTCTACGAATCCGAGTCCTGTATTCTGTATTCGGGACTCGCGAATACAGAATCTGTTATGTTCCGACAAATCTTCCGAGACAGCCTAGCGTGTTAGGTCAGACAAACTTGTGAAGATGGACAAGGATGTTAGCCAATCTTATTCAGTAATGCCACAGCCCTCTTCTTGTGGCATTACTATGATTGGCTTCTGTCCATCGTGATGGCTATGTCATCGATGACAGGCAAGGCTGTATATAAGCCTTGCCACCGCCATTTTGAGCACATTTCTCTGAAGATCTGAGCTAGAACAGGGTGAGGTAGATTCTGGAGCAGATCATAGGGATTGTCAGTGAGTGTAGGGAACTTCAAGATTCCTTATATTAACCCCAAACAGCTCTTGTGAGAGCTAGCAGGAGGACAGAGGAGTACTGTGTACTGTGACACTTTAGGCAGGCAGGGAAGCAGGGAGCTGCAGCCTTTATAGTGTTCACAGGAGCGACCTCATAGCTTCGCTTACTCACTCAGCTGTTCTAATAGCTGAAGTGAGAGGCTTAGCTGAGGTACTATTTACAATTTTTTGCCAGCTGATAGATTTTGGGTCCTAAAAACCCCTTCAGCGTTATTTTGTCTGTGGCAGAACAGTGCGTTGCTGCTCTCCTAGCTGCAAATAGCACGTACGCCACCTACTTCTGCGACTAATTGTGCGCACTTAATAATTTTTTTCAGGGAATAGTGTGCTGCTTCACTGCCAAGTGTTAGCACACACTTAACCCGCCAGTAAGTGACGCCTGCAGCAACACCAAACTCCATCTCGGTGGCTGTGCGCACTTTCTAATTTTTTCAGGGAATAGTGTAGTGCTTCACTGCCAAGTGGTAGCACACACTTAACCCGCCAGTAAGTGACGCCTGCAGCAACACCAAACTCCATCTCGGTGGCTGTGCGCACTTTCTAATTTTTTCAGGGAATAGTGTAGTGCTTCACTGCCAAGTGGTAGCACACACTTAACCCGCCAGTAAGTGACGCCTGCAGCAACACCAAACTCCATCTCGGTGGCTGTGCGCACTTTCTAATTTTTTCAGGGAATAGTGTAGTGCTTCACTGCCAAGTGGTAGCACACACTTAACCCGCCAGTAAGTGACGCCTGCAGCAACACCAAACTCCATCTCGGTGGCTGTGCGCACTTTCTAATTTTTTCAGGGAATAGTGTAGTGCTTCACTGTCAAGTGGTAGCACACACTTAACCCGCCAGTAAGTGACGCCTGCAGCAACACCAAACTCCATCTCGGTGGCTGTGCGCACTTTCTAATTTTTTCAGGGAATAGTGTAGTGCTTCACTGCCAAGTGGTAGCACACACTTAACCCGCCAGTAAGTGACGCCTGCAGCAACACCAAACTCCATCTCGGTGGCTGTGCGCACTTTCTAATTTTTTCAGGGAATAGTGTAGTGCTTCACTGCCAAGTGGTAGCACACACTTAACCCGCCAGTAAGTGACGCCTGCAGCAACACCAAACTCCATCTCGGTGGCTGTGCGCACTTTCTAATTTTTTCAGGGAATAGTGTAGTGCTTCACTGTCAAGTGGTAGCACACACTTAACCCGCCAGTAAGTGACGCCTGCAGCAACACCAAACTCCATCTCGGTGGCTGTGCGCACTTTCTAATTTTTTCAGGGAATAGTGTAGTGCTTCACTGCCAAGTGGTAGCACACACTTAACCCGCCAGTAAGTGACGCCTGCAGCAACACCAAACTCCATCTCGGTGGCTGTGCGCACTTTCTAATTTTTTCAGGGAATAGTGTAGTGCTTCACTGTCAAGTGGTAGCACACACTTAACCCGCCAGTAAGTGACGCCTGCAGCAACACCAAACTCCATCTCGGTGGCTGTGCGCACTTTCTAATTTTTTCAGGGAATAGTGTAGTGCTTCACTGCCAAGTGGTAGCACACACTTAACCCGCCAGTAAGTGACGCCTGCAGCAACACCAAACTCCATCTCGGTGGCTGTGCGCACTTTCTAATTTTTTCAGGGAATAGTGTAGTGCTTCACTGTCAAGTGGTAGCACACACTTAACCCGCCAGTAAGTGACGCCTGCAGCAACACCAAACTCCATCTCGGTGGCTGTGCGCACTTTCTAATTTTTTCAGGGAATAGTGTAGTGCTTCACTGTCAAGTGGTAGCACACACTTAACCCGCCAGTAAGTGACGCCTGCAGCAACACCAAACTCCATCTCGGTGGCTGTGCGCACTTTCTAATTTTTTCAGGGAATAGTGTAGTGCTTCACTGTCAAGTGGTAGCACACACTTAACCCGCCAGTAAGTGACGCCTGCAGCAACACCAAACTCCATCTCGGTGGCTGTGCGCACTTTCTAATTTTTTCAGGGAATAGTGTAGTGCTTCACTGCCAAGTGGTAGCACACACTTAACCCGCCAGTAAGTGACGCCTGCAGCAACACCAAACTCCATCTCGGTGGCTGTGCGCACTTTCTAATTTTTTCAGGGAATAGTGTAGTGCTTCACTGTCAAGTGGTAGCACACACTTAACCCGCCAGTAAGTGACGCCTGCAGCAACACCAAACTCCATCTCGGTGGCTGTGCGCACTTTCTAATTTTTTCAGGGAATAGTGTAGTGCTTCACTGCCAAGTGGTAGCACACACTTAACCCGCCAGTAAGTGACGCCTGCAGCAACACCAAACTCCATCTCGGTGGCTGTGCGCACTTTCTAATTTTTTCAGGGAATAGTGTAGTGCTTCACTGTCAAGTGGTAGCACACACTTAACCCGCCAGTAAGTGACGCCTGCAGCAACACCAAACTCCATCTCGGTGGCTGTGCGCACTTTCTAATTTTTTCAGGGAATAGTGTAGTGCTTCACTGCCAAGTGGTAGCACACACTTAACCCGCCAGTAAGTGACGCCTGCAGCAACACCAAACTCCATCTCGGTGGCTGTGCGCACTTTCTAATTTTTTCAGGGAATAGTGTAGTGCTTCACTGTCAAGTGGTAGCACACACTTAACCCGCCAGTAAGTGACGCCTGCAGCAACACCAAACTCCATCTCGGTGGCTGTGCGCACTTTCTAATTTTTTCAGGGAATAGTGTAATGCTTCACTGTCAAGTGGTAGCACACACTTAACCCGCCAGTAAGTGACGCCTGCAGCAACACCAAACTCCATCTCGGTGGCTGTGCGCACTTTCTAATTTTTTCAGGGAATAGTGTAGTGCTTCACTGTCAAGTGGTAGCACACACTTAACCCGCCAGTAAGTGACGCCTGCAGCAACACCAAACTCCATCTCGGTGGCTGTGCGCACTTTCTAATTTTTTCAGGGAATAGTGTAGTGCTTCACTGCCAAGTGGTAGCACACACTTAACCCGCCAGTAAGTGACGCCTGCAGCAACACCAAACTCCATCTCGGTGGCTGTGCGCACTTTCTAATTTTTTCAGGGAATAGTGTAGTGCTTCACTGTCAAGTGGTAGCACACACTTAACCCGCCAGTAAGTGACGCCTGCAGCAACACCAAACTCCATCTCGGTGGCTGTGCGCACTTTCTAATTTTTTCAGGGAATAGTGTAGTGCTTCACTGCCAAGTGGTAGCACACACTTAACCCGCCAGTAAGTGACGCCTGCAGCAACACCAAACTCCATCTCGGTGGCTGTGCGCACTTTCTAATTTTTTCAGGGAATAGTGTAGTGCTTCACTGTCAAGTGGTAGCACACACTTAACCCGCCAGTAAGTGACGCCTGCAGCAACACCAAACTCCATCTCGGTGGCTGTGCGCACTTTCTAATTTTTTCAGGGAATAGTGTAGTGCTTCACTGCCAAGTGGTAGCACACACTTAACCCGCCAGTAAGTGACGCCTGCAGCAACACCAAACTCCATCTCGGTGGCTGTGCATTTGTCAACAATGTCCCAAAAACACCAGATTCCCAAAAACCAGTCTGCAAAGGGACAGGGACGAGGTCGGGGCCCTAGCAGTCGTGAACAACAAGGCACTGGTAGAAGTAGACAGACAAGGATTGATCGATCCACCTTCCTGCTGTCTAAATTTCCCAGTACTCAACCGAAACGTGTCTTGAGGCCGGAAGATCAAGACCAAATAACATCTTGGATGGCTGACAAGACCTCAACCACGGGTTCTGGCAGCACACAATCATCCTTGACACCATATTCAAGTGCCGCTACTGACAAAGCGGGGTCATCTAATCCACAAAATCTTCCTATTTCCTCAAGCCATCGCCAGACGGAGGAAAATTTAGACCGTGAACTTGGGCATTCGGAAGATTTATTTGGTTCTTATCAGCCATTCAGACAACCGGACCTTTCTTTGTCACTGCCTGAACAGATACTTGAACCAGACGTACATTCCATCTATGGACAAAGTTTGGATTCACCTCGTCCTGAAGAACGTCCCTTTCAACAAAGCCATAGACCGTCTCAGGAGGTGGAGGATGATGATGATGATGAGACACACATCTCATCTGGCCAGCCTGACCAGTCACGTTATCCAGATGACTTTGAGGAGGAGGGGGTGGATGATGAGACCACTGATCCAACCTGGACACTTGACATGCAGAGCCAACAGAGCAGCCAGGAGGAGGAAAGTGGTTATTTACCACCGCCTAAAGCACCCAGGCTTACTCCTTTATCCCGAATCCAAGCTGTGACAACAGTAGCCCAAATTGTGTCAACTGTTGCACAAACTGTACCAACTGTTGCCCCAACTTTAAGAACAGTTGGCCAAAATGTGTCTACAGTTTGTGTTGGCCAGACTCATCCTTCAGTTCCTACACCACAACCTAAAGGACGAACATCCATTGTCTGGAAATTTTTCAAAGATAGCCCATCAGTACCAAATGTGGTTATATGTAACATCTGCTATGCCAGGCTGAGCAGAGGCCAGGGCAAAGTAAACTTGAGCACGAGCAGTATGCGAAAACACATGACTCTTAAGCACCCAAGTCAGTGGTTGGCCCATCAGGGTTCGACATCAGGGCCTTCTGACCTCAACACCGTTATGCCACTTCAGAATCGTCCTTCACCATCTACTGTTCATGCAGCAGCTCCTACTCATACGATCTCACCACAAGCTGCGTTAGACCAGAGATATGACAGTAGTCAAGTGACTTGTGAGTCTGCGCCAAATGTCCAGTTGTCTGTTCCACAGCTGTATGAGAGGCAGCGGAAGCACCATCCACACACCCTTTTTCTCGACAAATGACAGCGCAAATTTCTAAGCTGTTAGCTGTAGAAATGCTGCCATTTAGGCTTGTTGATACTGAGGCTTTTAGGGAGTTGTTGGCTGTGGCAGCACCACGATACACTGTCCCCAGTCGCAATTTTTTTTCACGTACTGCCATACCCGCGCTACATCTGGACGTGGTTAACAACTTGAAGCGTGCACTGACAAATGCTGTGAGCGGAAAAGTTCACCTGACAACTGATACCTGGACAAGTACTTGTGGACAGGGCAGATACATATCCCTGACAGCTCACTGGATCAACCTTGTCGAGAGTGTCCCAAAGTGTAATAGTGGAATATCTGCGATCCTACCAACTCCACGAATAGCGGGCACAGCATCATTCCGGGTGTCCGCGTCCTCATATACTTCTACAACACAATGTGCGTCTTCAACTTCCTTGACCACTGCTGATTTGTCCGCCACATCACGTCAAAGTTGGGAGCTTTGCAGTACTGCATCAGCCAGGCGACAACAGGCTCTTCTTAAGCTCATCTGTCTAGGTGACACACCTCACACTGCAAACGAGCTGTGGAAAGGTGTTAAACAACAGACAGATGAGTGGCTGGCCCCACTGCAACTACAACCAGGTCTTGTTGTCAGTGATAACGGACGAAACCTTGTTGCAGCAATAAAGCTCGGTAAACTTCAACACGTGCCTTGCATGGCTCACGTACTGAATCTTGTAGTTCAGAAATTCTTGAAAAATTACCCAGAGTTATCTGATCTACTAGAGAAGGTGCGTAGAAATTGCGGACATTTCCGACATTCATCAACGGCACTTGCAAATCTATCTGCCCTTCAACAGCAATTTAATTTGCCCAAACACAGATTAATTTGCGACATGCCCACACGATGGAATTCTACATTCCATATGTTGGCTAGGTTCAATGAGCAGCAGAGGGCTATAGCGGAATATCAGCTGCAACATGCCCGTCACCCAGGAAGTAATACAAGACACATTGGTACGATGGAGTGGGTCTGGATCGCTGACCTTTGCGAGGTTCTAGAGAACTTCGATTACTGCACAAAACTGGTCAGCGGTGATGAGTCCATTATTAGTCTCACCATCCCCATGCTGTGTTTGCTTACAGATTCTCTCCTGAATCTTAAAACAGAATCATTGAGGGCACAGCAGAGGGCTATGGATCCACATTTTAACATCCAGGATCAGAGCCAGCAAAGCCAATTTCAGCCGGCAACATTGGCTGCAGAACAAAACAGTGATGAGGAAGATGAAGACGATTTATTTCTCCATGGTACTGAGGTGCACCCTGATGGAACTCCCAACCCCAGTTTTATGTCGGTACAGCATGGGTGGGCTGAAGAGCAGGAGGCGGAGACCGATTTTGAGACCATGATGCCTATTGTTCATCAGTCTGGTGACACAGAAGACATGAGTCTTTGTAGCCTAGCACACATGTCTGACTTCATGTCTCAATGTCTGTCCCAGGATCCACGCGTCATTAACATCTATGACAGCGACCTCTACTGGTTGTCAACATTCCTTGACCCACGCTACAAAGACAAGTTTCCATCGCTGCTGTTGCAGTCACCAAGGGGCTTAACGATGGATTATTTCAAAAGTGTGGTGGTTGACAATTTAATGTCAATTTCACCATCTGACTCCGCTATACCACGAACAAGCAGCTCTTTGCCACAGCAGCCTTTGGTTCGAACACAAACTGCCACATTGTCAAGAAGAGGTGGTGGTAAGATGTCCACCAACTGGGCGATGTTCAACAGACCTTCCAATCTGCAACGGATTGTGCCTACGGTCCCCTTGTCTAGGAGACAAACATTGTCAAACATGTTGAACGAGTATGTGTGTGACACTACCAGCTTCTTAACCGACCCCTCTGTACCCTTTAATTACTGGGTTTCCAAGCTTCACGCTTGGACTGAGCTGTCTTTGTATGCCTTGGAGTTGCTGGCCTGCCCAGCTGCTAGTGTGACATCAGAGCGTGTTTTTAGTGCCGCTGGGGAATTGTCACTGATAGAAGGTCACGGCTGACTACAGAAAATGCCGACAGACTCACTCTCATTAAGTTTAACAAGGACTGGATATCATCAAAGTTCTTAACCCCTTCAGACGAGAGTACCCAAACCTAGAGGGACATTTTCAAATTTGTTACGTTTGGCTCAGTGCGGTTTAAACATTATGTCCTCTTCTTACACAAAGGATAAACAATGTCCCTCTGCTAAGAAGATTGGATAAATAATGTTCCTGCTACACTTGCTGCATGACAACAAAACTACACAATCAGTGTCAGTAATGTTACTTTAATAATGCATGCACTTGTGATGTTTTTTGACCGTTGAATTATGTCAGACAATCCAAAACAGTCTCTTGGCTGAATTTTTTAAGGCAACAAGCCTATGCCTGCATTGTGGGCATTTCTCAAACTGAAATAAAACATATAGTTTGGCTCAAGTGCCTTGCATAAATTTTAAAAATGTTGATCTCGCCCCTTGGGCTAATTTTTTGAGGCTACAAGCCTATACCTGCATCGAATACGTTGCTTGTACTATGCTCACAGGACAAGCAAATAGTATGGGCCACGCGCCCTCCTCAACTTCCAAATAGAGTTGATCTCGCCCCTTGGGCTAATTTTTTGAGGCTACAAGCCTATACCTGCATCGAATACGTTGCTTGTACTATGCTCTCAGGACAAGCAAATAGTATGGGCCACGCGCCCTCCTCAACTTCCAAATACAGTTGATCTCGCCCCTTGGGCTAATTTTTTGAGGCTACAAGCCTATACCTGCATCGAATACGTTGCTTGTACTATGCTCACAGGACAAGCAAATAGTATGGGCCACGCGCCCTCCTCAACTTCCAAATAGAGTTGATCTCGCCCCTTGGGCTAATTTTTTGAGGCTACAAGCCTATACCTGCATCGAATACGTTGCTTGTACTATGCTCTCAGGACAAGCAAATAGTATGGGCCACGCGCCCTCCTCAACTTCCAAATACAGTTGATCTCGCCCCTTGGGCTAATTTTTTGAGGCTACAAGCCTATACCTGCATCGAATACGTTGCTTGTACTATGCTCACAGGACAAGCAAATAGTATGGGCCACGCGCCCTCCTCAACTTCCAAATAGAGTTGATCTCGCCCCTTGGGCTAATTTTTTGAGGCTACAAGCCTATACCTGCATCGAATACGTTGCTTGTACTATGCTCACAGGACAAGCAAATAGTATGGGCCACGCGCCCTCCTCAACTTCCAAATAGAGTTGATCTCGCCCCTTGGGCTAATTTTTTGAGGCTACAAGCCTATACCTGCATCGAATACGTTGCTTGTACTATGCTCACAGGACAAGCAAATAGTATGGGCCACGCGCCCTCCTCAACTTCCAAATAGAGTTGATCTCGCCCCTTGGGCTAATTTTTTGAGGCTACAAGCCTATACCTGCATCGAATACGTTGCTTGTACTATGCTCTCAGGACAAGCAAATAGTATGGGCCACGCGCCCTCCTCAACTTCCAAATACAGTTCATCTCGCCCCTTGGGCTAATTTTTTGAGGCTACAAGCCTATACCTGCATCGAATACGTTGCTTGTACTATGCTCACAGGACAAGCAAATAGTATGGGCCACGCGCCCTCCTCAACTTCCAAATAGAGTTGATCTCGCCCCTTGGGCTAATTTTTTGAGGCTACAAGCCTATACCTGCATCGAATACGTTGCTTGTACTATGCTCACAGGACAAGCAAATAGTATGGGCCACGCGCCCTCCTCAACTTCCAAATAGAGTTGATCTCGCCCCTTGGGCTAATTTTTTGTGGCAACAGGCCTATGCCTGCATCGAAAACGTGGCTTGTACTAAGATCCTGCTGGAGCATGGCGAAGGGTCCCACTGTACGCTACGGAGATAACGCGTAGACGCGCTCTGTTGCAAGTAGACGTCCCAGCCTATCGCATCTGTGTTCCCAGTGTTGTTGCCATACCGAGTCATTAAGTCACCCCCTCACAAACACAGGCACTATTTATTTGTAAGCAACATTTGTATGTGCAGTCATGATTTTCCACATAATAACCAAGGTGCCTTCATGCGCCATGCGGGCCGTAAAGTACTTGCTAATGATGATGACTTTAAGCCCACCCACAAAAAAAACCTACACATCCATTCCCTCAAAAAAGACAGACACAAAGCAGTTTTTGTCAACTGGGTATTATTTCGCCATAATGGCAAAGATGTCAGAATTTTTTTTTTTTTTTTTTTTTTTTTTTGGGGTTTAAACTTAGTAAAAAAAAATAATAACATAACAAAGAAATTGTGCAATGCACAGGAACAAAAAATAAACAAAAAAAAAAGAAGGGGTCTACAGCTGGTGGAAGGTTGCCGCATCCTCCGGCCTTGGCTGTAACGTGGCACCATCACCCTGGTCGTTGAGTAGGTCCAGGGCCCCATGCAGTACCTCACCCAGTGGTTGGAAGCCTGTAGGCTGGGGCATCTGGGCCGGTTGGCCTTGGCTTGGTAGGCCACTGATTCTTGGACACCACCTCTGGGTCGCAACATACCTGTCCCGGGGTGTGGCCCTGTCCAGGATGTTAGATCTGCTGAGCCGCCACTCCTCCAAAAAATCAAACACCTGCCCAGGATGGTTTGGGGGCCTACACGCATCGAGGACAATGTGTATTGCTGACCATGCCCGCAGTCTTCTCTCGAATGGAATGTCATCCAAGAACGGTATGAGACTGCGGGCAAAGTCAGCACTACACTGTCCTCTGCGGTCTTGTGGTGCCCCCGGGATCAGAGCAGGGCTGCTGGGGTTCCAGTGACTCCCCACACTGCTGCTGGCAGTCGGCACTGGAGGGCGCTGGTGTGGCCCTTCATCCTCCTCTTCTTGTATCTGCGGCCCCAAAGGTGGTGGTGGTGGTGGCGGCGGTGGTGGTGGCGGTGGTGGTGGTGGTGGCGGCGGTGGTGGTGGTGGTGCTACTCCTCCTCCTCATCTGGTGGGGGTTGAGGGGCCTCCCTCCCCTCCTCAGGCAGCTGTGGTGGCGGGTTCCAACGCCGCCTCCGAAAGTGAGCAGCTCTGTGGGTAAATATAAAAAACATTTGGTGAATGGGTTGCCTTTGGAAACAAAACCATAGGCCAAACATAACATGTGCACGCTTTTTTGACTCAGTGTATCTGTGTATTCTGTGTCTTTTCATTGTTGCCCTTAAGATGGAATTGCAGCAAATAAATTAATGACATTTTTGGCTCATGCCTCAAACTATATTGTATGTGTGGGTACTGTTGCTCCACGATTTTTTGCCATTACATTACAAATTTTAAAATTAGTCTGCACTATTACACTGTGCCATGACTTAGGCAGGACAGCTATGTAGTCACTTGAAGACATATTAGTGGCCACAACTAATGTTTTGACTTTTTGTGGAAACTTTATGTGGACAAAGCTATAGCCTGACACTGTGAGGCAAACACATTATTCAGGGTTCTTTGCCATCAGATGGACACAAAAACACACAGTGTGGACGGCCTTGGTCTCAATGCACATAACCCAGATCTATAGGGCAGGTGAGCAAGACAGGAAATGGAGTCCTGCAGCATAGGTGACACATGAGCATTTGCCGTTAGTGGCCTACACTCCTTGTTGCTGCCATGTATGCTAATCAGGAATGTCTTGGTAAATAAAACACAACAAACAGATGGCTTGGGATTTGAAACGACTGTAATGGACATAGAGTATGGGGTTGTCTTTGAGCAGCAGGTCACACATCGTTGGTGCCAAACAAGGTGGTATGCACAGATGGACAGTTTTAGTTACTCCAACGGGGGCCGAACCAAAAAACGGGAACAGCAAGGACAAACCTCGGGTTTCCTAAAGGACCTTGGACATAAAAGGCTGTTGCACTTAAAATATGGCCCTCTTTAGTTTGATTTAATACAGCATTAATACGCTATGTTTTCCGGAGGATTCGTAATGTGGCCATGAGTTAACGACAAAAAAAGTACAATTCACATGTGGGCCCTAATATCTACACCATCACCTTGCAGCCCCAAATAAACCCATGGGAAAACTGAACCACACATATTTGTAGTGATACAGGGTATGTTCTGAAATGTGTGTGAATGTGTCAGCAATCTGGGATGGTGTACAAACAGTTTAGTGCAAAAGGGGTATATCCTTGCAACGTTATTTTGCCGAAAAAAACACCCACAACTAAATGTGTAGGGATGTATGTGGCCCTTATGCAAGTCGAGGCCATTAGGAACTGATACAACTGAGGCTTATGACAGGCAAACCAGACAGGGCCACAGACCTTAGAGGCCATTGGAGGGAAGAACATGGCTTTGTTCCACAAACATGCCAACAATAATAGCTAATTGTGAGGTCACGGAACATTGTGTCTGACCACCCTGCAGAACATTGCTTATTTGTCCAAACGTCACAATGTGACTATAAATGTGTATGTCCTGGATCATTGCCAAAGGTGATAGAATTGTGTTGCACCATGGCAGAAACAAACCCCTGTGTGGGTATGTAAACCAGCACACTCATTATAGAGCTTCATACGTACATTGTGTGCCCTCGTGGACAGGGTCCTCTCCTCTTGTACCTGTATGACCTGATTGTCTTCATGGACTGTTTTTTGTCGTTAACCCTTATCCTCATGTAAAGTGCCATGGAACCTAATGGCGCTATATTAAAAAATAATAATAACAATAATAGTAAACAACAGTGCGGCAGACACATACCTTGGCATACGGGCCACCGGTTCCAGAAATGACAGCCGTTCATAGTGGCAATATATTATGCCGTGACCAGCTTCCGGGCCCCCCTCCAGGATCCTCCGGTGTTGCCGCTTAAATTGGTCGCGGCAGCTCCTCCAGCGCTTCATAATGTGGTCAACTGTGAAATGATTTCAAACCGGGTTTAGACCTCTTTAACATTTGAAACACTAAAAGTATGTGTACAAATCAACAATAACATTTTAATCATGTTGTGTGTGAAATGTGTATACAAGGCACATGGAAACGACAGTGTGGAACATCATCAACAGCATTACGGACATTGAGCTCACGTGGCCACAATCACAAATGGGGCAGGGCACATGTCAATGCATAGAGAATGTAATAGTGCGGGCACCAGACTCCGCTCATTAGTGGTATTTATATACACCCAACCCCCTGGCCTTCAGAGCCAGGAGGAACAGCCCTTAAACTAAGTGTACTATTGTGAACCCATCCAAATATAGGCAACCATGCAACGGCGCATTATAACACATTGAGGGCCCTGTATACCCTACTATGGGGGCCCTGTATGCCCACGGGGGCCCTGTATACCCACGGGGGCCCTGTATACCCACTGCTGTGGTCTTGTATACCCACGGGGGGGCTGTAGACCCTACTATGAGGGCCCTGTATAATCACTGGGGGCCATGTATAGCCAGTGCTGGGGGACCTGTGTACCCACGGGGGGGCTGTATACCCTAATATCGGTGGCATATATACACACTGGGGGGGCCTGTATACTCTGCAGGTGGAGCTGTATACTCTGCTGGGGGGATGTCTAACAGTGATAGCCGCTGTATACAAGAATGGCGGTCAATATGGTTTCCCACTTTTTTGGGGCTAAAGTAGGGGGGTCGGCTTATACACGGGTCGGCTTATACACGACTATATACGGTAAATGCAATATAACGTGTGAACACATTTAACTCACCCATATTGCTCTGCACATCATGGCCACAACGATGAAACGTTGGGAAAACGCTCTGTGCGATCTCCCTCCAGGCCGTAGTCCGCTGGACATTATCCCCATATGCAGGGTCAGTGGGCAGCCAAAGCAGGGGCCGAGCCTCCACCAGAGCAATTAATTGCAGGGTGTCGACAGGAGCCATGCTTCCTCGCTGTGACTTTCTGCGCGTCCAGCCAGGAAGCTCGAGTCGGCTTATTTCCTGTTTGCACAAAGCATGTGGTTTGCTGCAGAAAGTCGCTTGCCTCGCCTCCAACACATGCGACTTTGGCCTCGGAGACAGCAGCAAAATACAGTTGCCAGTGGGGCTTCCGACACGGCAATGCGAGCGCTTTCCGACACACATCTGCGATTTTTAAATCACACATTACTCGCTATTATTCGCTTCCCCATTCATTAACATTGGACTCGCTAGACTCGCAACGAGTAGCGAGTCCCGGGCTCGGACTCGGTAGAGTCAAGCGAGTCCGAGTAATTTAGGATTCGCCCATCACTAGTGGTACTCATACACAATAAAAAATGGAGTGTTAGAAGAGGACTCACCGACATTGTTGTTATAGGAGAATTCCACCCAAGGCAATAAGGTTTCCCAGTCGTCATGGTGTGCGTTGATGAAGTGGCGCATGTAGTCAATACCTGATTCACCCGATCGACTTGCTCATTGGATTGCGAATGGTATGCTTAAGAGAAATCCAGGGAGCCATCCAACTGCTTCCAGAGGGAACATCAGAACCGGGACACGAACTAGACTCCCTTGTCGGACACAATATGAAGAAGCAAACCATGAATGAAGAACATGCTGGACAAACAGCTCCACCAGCTTGGGCACGGAGGGAAGCCCAGACAAGGGAATTAAATGACCCATCTTGGAGAACCGATCTACCATGACCCATATGACTGTACAGCCGGAGGACACTGGTAGGTCGGTGATCAAATCCATTGCGATGTGCTTCCATGGCACGGACAGTACTGGTAGAGGCAGGAGATGACCCTCGGGTGACTGCTTGAGTGTCTTATTATGGGTACAGGTCAGGCAGGCAGAGACAAACTCAGTGATCTCCTGGCGCATCTTGAGCCACCAATAATGCCGTGTGACTAATTGTAGGGTTTTCGTGAGTTCCACATGGCCAGCTAGCTTATACAAAAGACCCCATTGAAGTACACGTCTCCTGTCGGGATCGGGAACAAATGTCTTACTCGGGGGGTGGCTGCATCAGCTGGACTGGTGCTGCCATGACCATCTTGCAGGGGCTTGCTTACACAGGGGGCGGGGGGCAAATGTCCCCCAGGCCGGTGGTCAAGCAGCAGTTTTAGGGCCGCCAGGCTATCTGTCATATTGGACTGGGCTCACTGCTCATAGGCCACTGCTGTGTGCTTGCCCCAAGGCCAAAATTTGCTAGCCAGCCCCTTCCATCTTGAATGGATCGATGATGGGATGTGGTCACTCCTCTTGGTCATCAGAGATGAAGGACCTGGACAATGCATCTGCCTTGATGTTTTTCTCGGCCGGACAGAAATGGAGATAGAAATCGAAGTGAGTGAATAACAGAGACCATCGAGCTTGCCGAGGGTTGAGCCTCTGAGCAGACTGCAGATAGGACAGGTTCTTATGATTGGTGTATATCACCACTGGATGAACCGCACCCTCCAGGAGGTAGTGCCACTCCTCTAAGACCAACTTGACAGCCAACAACTCTCTATCGCCAGTGGAGTAATTGCGCTCACAGGGTGAGAACGCCTTAGAGAAGTACCCACAGGTCACCATTCTTCCAGCTGGAAGCTTCTGCGAGAGTACGGCTCAGGCCCCAGAAGAAGATGCATACACTTCCATGAAGAATTGTTTATTCACTATAGGTCTATGGAGAGCAGGAGCAGTAGAGAAGGCTTGTTTGAGGGACTGAAAGGAAGACTCCTCCTCGGGGGTCCATTCCTTGGGGTCAGATCCCTTTCGAGTCAAAACGGTGAGTGGTTTGGTCAGATCCGAAAAGTGAGGGATAAACTGTGGGTAGTAATTGGCAAATCCTAGCAATCACTGGATGGCCTTGACTCCAACAAGACGTGGCCACTTGATGACGGCAAACACCTTCTCAGGATCCATTTCAAGACCTGTATCACAGATGACAAAATCCAGGAAGGGCAGAGAGTTCCGCTAAATAGGCACTTCTATAAAATTGGCATATAAACAATTCTCTTATAACTTTAGGAGAACCTAGTGGACATTCCTTCTATGTGTAGGGAGGTCTGGGGAGAATACCAAGATATCATCCAGGTACACGACTACACATATGTACAGCAGGTCATGAAAGAAATCGTTGACGAACTCCTGAAATACTGCAGGTGCGTTACTTAAACCTCCGTTGAGGGTGTTGAAAGTGGTCTTCCACTCATCTCCAGGATGAATCCTGACGAGGTTGTAAGCCCTAAAAAGGCCTAGTTTGGTGAAGATTCAGTACCTATAAAGGTGGTCAAACAGCTCTGGAATGAGATGCAAAGGATACTTGTTGTTCACTGTGACCACGTTGAGACCTCGGTAGACAATGCAGGGACACAATGACCCGTCCTTCTTTTTCACAAAGAAGAACCCATCACCTACAGGGGAGGTACACTTCTGGATAAACCCCCGAGCCAGTTTCTCTTTGATGTAGTCCGACATTGCATGGGTCTCGACTGGCGACAGAGGGTAAATCCGACCTCTGGGAGGCAATGCACCTGGAATTAGATCGATGCGACAATCATACGACCTGTGTGGTGGTAGGGTGTCCGCCTCCTGCTTGTTGAACACATCCGCATAGGACCAGTAGGCAGGTGGCAACCCAGGCAAAGCTGATGGTGGTTGTGGCATGCAACCTGGCTGAACGGATAGGAGGCAGTGGCTATGGCAAGCCCGACCCCAACGAATAACGTCCCCGTCCATCAATCCAGAACGGGTTCGTGGGTGCAAAGCCATGGAAGATCAAGCAGAAATGAATGGGGAGAGGTTAGGTAGTGCGTAGAAAGCAATCCTCTCCATGTGGAGAACCCCGATCTGAAGTTCCACCTCCTCGGTGATGCCCAAGATGGTGTCTTGCAAGGGCCTTCCGTCAACGGAGGTGATGATATGGGGATACAGCAAGGGAATCACAGAGATACCAAACCGACAAGCCACAGCTTGTTGCACGAAGTTACCTGCCGAACCAGAATCCAAGTAAGCCACCCCCAAAAATCGCCTGCCTCTGATTGTCACCTGTATCAAAACAGTAAGAGGTAGAGAGGAATCGCTCTCACCTAGGTAGGCCTCTTTTACCTGTCCTAGGCAGAGTAGTTTTCCGGCTTCTTGACACATCGGCAGCGAAAATGGGTGGCACTCCCACACTATAGGAACAGCTTCTGGGAAAACCTCTCTTCACGTTCCTGGTCACTCAGCTTGAGACGGTCAACCTCCATGGGCCCATGGATGTACAGAAGTTGGAGCTGGATCCGCAGGATGGAGAGGGTCTCTGAAATGACGGAGCAAATGAGGAAGTCACCTCTTGTGGGTCCTCTCCTTGGATTGCTCTTGTAGGTGAAGGTCGATCCGGATGGTGAGAGAGATGAAGTCATCCAGAGTATTGGGTATGTCTCGAAACACCAATTCGTCTTTTAGCTGCCCAGATTATCCTTGCCGGAAGACACCGATCAGGGGATCGTTGGACCACTGGAGCTCAGAGGCCAGAGTACGGAACTGGATAGCATACTTTACGACAGAGTGAGTACCTTGCTGTAAGTTGAAGAGGGCCTCCATCGATGGCATGACTCGACCATGTTCATCAAAGCTCTTACAGAAGGTGTCCAAGAAGTTCTGGAGATTGGATATGACGGGGTCGTTCCTCTCCAGGAGTGGATTAAACCATACCAGGGCCTCTCCCTCCAAATGTGAGGCAAGGAATGCCACTTTGGCTATGTCTGTGGGATATTGGTGAGGCAAAAGCCGGAAATGCAGCTGGCATTGATTAAGAAACACCCTGCACAATTTCAGATCCTTAGAGTACCTTGAGGGTTTGCAGAGACGAGGAGGGAGTCCTGGAACTGCTGCAACCATAGGCTCAAGCGCTGGGACCTGTAAAGGCAGAGCGGCTGCCATTTGCATAATGGTTAATCATTCGTCAACTGACATCATGCAGTTCAACATCTGGGTCTGCATCTCCCGTTGCCGATCAAGTTCCTCGTGCAATCCTGCAAGTTGATTGGCATTAGTGGGTTCGGCCACTTGGAGAGAGCTGAGATGGATATCCAGGGTCTGCATAAATGTAAAGAGCTGATCCTGGCTCTGTCGGTGGCTGTCTAGCTCTCTTTGCATGGAGAATCAGGGATCAATGGCCTTGGCAAAATCTTTTAGACCACCACAGGAGAAGCTGACTAGTGGACCCACTGGACCACAGAGATACCGTCGAGGCTGATACAAGAAACGATCCGGACAAGAGAGTCAGATAATGAACAGGGTTTATTGAATACAATAAGGGATTGATCCACAAAGGAAGTCCACAGGGCCAGAGCACTGGGGTCCCTCTAAGGGAGCACAAGAACCTTTATACAGGGATTCCTCCAAGCGCAGCCAGAGAGGTTCCAATGAACCAGTCAACCTGTGGGTCCGAACCAAGACAAAACAGGACAAGGAAACCAAGGAACTGACTGGAGGAGAAGGCAGTGACGGAGCTTGGTGCAGCCAAAGGGTCCAGGAGGTAGCCAGAGACCAGCAAGAGTGGTATAGGTCTCCAGGCGAACAGACAGGAGGGATCTAGCACTGAAATCAAGAGAAATACATTAGGATCTCAGAGGACAAAAGAAACCGCATGCGCTGCTAAGAACCTGAGCTGGCAACTTAGACTAGCTACAAAGTTGCCCAGGCACCTCCCTTAGGAAGTGAGGGCCTTAAGAACCCACCTGCCCTCATTGATTGGCTGAGAGGTGGTGACAGGAAAAAAAAGCGTACTGACCTATTAAATTTACAAAGCGCGGCACGCACCCTGTGCGCATTCTCCCCTGCCATCAAGAAGTGACGAGGCGGGGGAGAAGCGCCCAGGAGCCGCCTGGGGAGGATGCTGTGGGAGCGCGGACCCGGTGAGTATGCCTGCCGGGCACAGGATACTGGCGACTGTAGGGGACCTGATCCCCCTGCGTTCCAGGGGGCCCCACAGGGGGCCACAGGGTTTCACAGATATTAGGAATTAGTGTACAATGTGGCCATTTCACAATCTGCCCTAGAAGCTTGAAAAAAATTTGTAATGTAACAAGGAACACATTTTCTTAGAACTGTCTAAATTATGATTATATATATATATATTATAGAGGGTGCAGGCAGCATATATATAATATAGAGGCTTCTGGGTGGGCTGCATATATATATACCGTATTTTTCACTTTATAAGATGCACCGGATTATAAGACGCACCCCCAAATTTGGTGAAGGAAAAGAGAAAAAAATAATTTTTAATGTTATATGGGGGTCCGTCTTATAATGTTAGTGTCCATCTTGCAAATCATATAGGGCATATGTCCCTCATAGCCCCCTCATTCTGGTACATGGTCCATCATCCTGGGATATAGCCCCCCATCCTAGATATGGCCCCCTTAATCTGGTTATGGCTGGCACACATCCCCCAGTGATGGCACAAATCCCCAGTGATGGCACACATCCTCCAGTGATGGCACATGTTTCACAGTGATGACTCACGTCCCCAAGGATCAGCACACATCCTCCAGGGCTGGCACATGTCCCCCGGGGCTAGAACAAATCCCACAGAGCTGGCACACACTCCCAGTGATGGCACACATTCCCCAGGACTGGAACACGTCCCCAGGACTGGCACATGTCCCCCAGGGCTGGCACATGTCCCTCAGGGCTGGCACACATTCCCCAGGGCTGGCACACCTCCTCCAGGGCTGGCATATGTCCCCCAGGGCTGGCCCACATCCCTCAGGGCTGGCACACATTCCCCAGGGTTGGCACATGTCCTACAGGGCTGACACATGCCCCCTCATGCTAGATATGGCCCCCCATGCTACTCATAATAAAATAACAACCACGTCAATCACCTATTCCAGGGATGTCCTGTCTCCCTCCATGCTCCTCCACTTCCTAGTTCTTCTCTGTAATGCCGGTAATGTGATCAGGCACGCAGAGATGATGTCACTCTGATGAGCTGATCACATGACCGGATTTACAGAGTAGAAGCAGGAAGTGGAGGAACGCAACGGCATGGAGGAAGACAGGATACCGCTGGAAAAGGTTAGTAACGTGGTTGTTATTTTATTATGGGCAGCAGCATGGGGGCCATATCTAGCATGGGGGAGGGGCATGTGCCATCACAGGGGGCCACAGGCAACTTAATATGCGCCGCTCCCCCAGTCCATCACCGAGGTTCAGTTTCAGCACTGCGGTGATGGACAGCAGATGCAGTGCATATTAAATAACCGGGAGCACGTGACCTCCCGCTGGCTCCTTCAGCCCGCAACCAGCCCGCTCCAGCCACCAGACACACTCCAGACCTGTCCCCACTCTCCCCTGCACCCACCCTCCGTACATTCAGATTATAAGACGCATACCCCACTTCCCCCAAAGTTTGGGGGAACAAAAGTGCGTCTTATAGTCCAAAAATATGGTAATATAGAGGCTGCAAGCTGCATATATTTATTAAGGGCAGCACGATGGCTCAGTGGTTAGCACTATAGCGCTGAGGTCCTGGATTCAAATCCCACCAAGGACAACATCTGCTAGGAGTTTGTATTCTCTCTCTGTCTTCTTGTGGGTTTCCTCCGGGTTCTCCAGTTACCTCCAACACTCCAAAAACTGAGAATATAGATTGTGAGCCCTGATGGGGATAGTGATACAAATGTATGTAAATTGTTGTGGCAATATTAGCGCTATGTAAATTTTTATATATACAGTGCCTACAAGTAGTATTCAACCCCCTGCAGATTTAGCTGGTTGACACATGCGGAATTAACTTGGCATTGTGACATTTGGACTATAGATCAGCCTGGAAGTGGGAAATGCAGTGCCACAAAAAATTTTTTTTTTTTTCTTTTTTTTTTTTTTTTAAAGCGTTAAAAGTTAATTCAGAAGGTCATTTATTATTCAACCCCTCAAACCACCAGAATTCTGTTTGGTCCCCCTAAAGTATTAAGAAGTAGTTCAGGCACAAAAACAATGAGCTTCACATGTGTGGATTAATTATCTCTTTTGCCAGCCTTTTCTGACTATTTAAGACCCTCCCCAAACTTGTGAACAGCACTCATACATGGTCAACATGGGAAAGACAAAGGAGCATTGCAAGGCCATCAGAGACAAGATCGTGGAGGGTCACAAGGCTGGCAAGGGGTACAAAACCCATTCCAAGGAGTTGGGCCTACCTGTCTCCACTGTTGGGAGCATCATCCGGAAGTGGAAGGCTTATGGAACTACTGTTAGCCTTCCACGGCCTGGACAGCCTTTGAAAGTTTCCTCCCGTGCCGAGGCCAGGCTTGTCCGAAGAGTCAAGGCTAACCCAAGGACAACAAGGAAGGAGCTCCGGGAAGATTTCATGGCAGTGGGGACATTGGTTTCAGTCAATACCATAAGTAACGTACTCCACCGCAATGGTCTCCGTTCCAGACGAGCCCATAAGGTTCCTTTACTTTCAAAGCGTCATGTCAAGGCTCGTCTACAGTTTGCTCATGATCACTTGGAGGACTCTGAGACAGGCTGGTTCAAGGTTCTATGGTCTGATGAGGCCAAGATCGAGACCTTTGGTGCCAACTACACACATGTCGTTTGGAGACTGGATGGCACTGCATACGACCCCAAGAATACCATCCCTACAGTCAAGCATGGTGGTGGCAGCATCATGCTGTGGGGCTGTTTCTCAGCCAAGGGGCCTGGCCATCTGGTCCGCATCCATGGGAAGATGGATAGCAAGGCCTACCTGGAGATTTTGGCCAAGAACCTCCGCTCCTCCATCAAGGATCTTAAGATGGGTCGTGACTTCCGGTTCCGGCGCCGCCATGACCAGCCGCATCTAACAAAGCTCCGGGACCCGCCGCGGCAATCCGGCCCCATCCAAACGCCCTCTGCACACCCGATTCTCCCCGGACAGCCGACTGGTAACGGAGAGGCGTGACACCCTCCTGAAGCAGCGATGGACCGGTATGTGATGCGGAAGGGAGGTAGCTGCCGGTCTCTCCCTCAGCATGAGGCCGCGGAAGATGGCGCCCAGAACGCGGGCTCTGAGGATGAGAGGGAAAGCATCCCCGAACGGGAGGTAAACAACTCGCCCGGGCACACAGCTGAGGGGCTGGAGAACGCTAAGGGGAGACAGCATGATGTGCTAGTTGGTAGCAGGCAGAAGGACAAATCAGACCAAGTCAGTGTGGGACAGCTGGGTCCTCTGGAGGACAAGTCACAGGGCCAGGCAGAAATAATGCTGGATGACAAAGTACAGGAGACACACATAAGAAAGAGGCAAGAGGTGCAGATACAGCCAATAGACTATAAAACACTGGCCAAAGAACTGGCCACACATATGGCTGAAGAGTTTAAAACAGCAATAGCTGATATTGTGGCTGCATCCACTATAGAGTTTAAGAGAAAAGTAGAAGGCCATGACCAGAGATTAAAAGAGACAGAATCTAGAATCGGTTCGGCCGAAGACAGAATACTAGAGCTAGAAGATCAAGTAGAAACACTGCAAAAACGTTCTGAGTATGCCTTCTCAAAATTGGAAGACTTAGAGAACAGGTCACGACGGAGCAATCTCAAGATAGTGGGCCTGCCTGAATCTATCCCAGCAGACCAGCTTATGGAGATCTTTGAAGTAGATCTCCCCAAAGCACTGGGCCTACAACACAGGTGTAAAACAGAACGTACCCATAGACTTGGGCCACCCAGAGACAATATGAACACTACAACAGCTACCTCATGAAACCCTCCCCTCTCTGGAATTTCTAACAATAAGCCACGACACTCTATTGCAAAATTTCTGAACCACAGAGACAAAGAAGAAATACTCAGGGCTTATAAGGCCAGAAAACTTCCTCTGTCACTGCATGGCCAAAGAGTGTTAGTCTTTGCGGATTACTCGCCAGAAGTATCCCGCCGCAGAAGAGCTTTTAGCGAGGCTTGTTCCATATTGCACAAGAAAAATGTACGTTTTCAGTTGAATTTCCCTGCCACCCTGAGGTTCAGGTCCAGAGAGGGGGTACTATTGACATTTACAGACCCAGAAGATGCAATGGCCGCGATTTCAGATAACACTCGCTCACCAAGAGATCGAACACCTCCAAACGTGAGTGCAGACAAAACATCACCAACAATATCAAGCCCGGAGAGGGAACCAGAGGGAGACCGAGATGCGGTGCGAACATACAGACTACGTTCAAATGCTGGGAGCGAGGGTCCATCATCCAGAAACGGAACTCCCAGACAACAGCGACAGTCAGGACCCCGTTGGCAAAAAAAGAAGTAACGCTGAAGCAACTATTAGAGAATACGAACATGTTGGATACTGTGGATGTGGAGGTGGGGTGAAGAGGAGAAGTCTTTCAAGCTCACTAGACAAACTGCAGTGCCTTGGAAACACACCGCCCCCCTCTCTACATGTTATTGCCCCAGATGCCTTGCTGAAACATCGGCCTCCGCCCTCACTCTCTCCCCTTGGGAGTTCCAAGTGACTCCTGCTCTCGCCCTGCTCCCGCATTTTCTTCCTCTCCCCCCCCCTCTTTTTTTTTTTTTTTTCTCCTTTCTCTTCTCTCCCCTCTTCCACTCTTTCCCTACAGGATTCTTGAAGTAGACACGGAGACGAAGGAGACGAAGAGGAGAAAAGTCGAATCGTCATCTATGCAACTGAGGACAAGTGCTGACTTTTATCAGGTTCACCCCTGAGATAAACTTTATTGACTCTTCTATTGCCCATAAGTTGATGACGAGGTGGGGGAGGGGGAGGAGGGTGTGACGGTCATCATTGATGATAGAACTACGGCACATGGCCGTTTGAGAATTCACTAATGTTACTTTGCCTACAATCATACTATTTACATGTTTTGGTATGGGTCCAGGGGAGCTGGGAGGGGTGAAGATGGGTAAGGAAAGATGAGAAGGGGAAAGAGAGAGGGAAATACAAGGAAACACTGAGGGCGCATAGAAAAACAAGAATTTAATACTAATAATTTGCCGGTTGCTGTGGCGGGGCAAGATGTTGGATATATGGGCTGTATTGGAGGGAAGAAGAAAAGTCTTTCATTAGGACAGCAAAGGAGAAGAGATGACAATAATTTCAGGGGGGAAACGTTAGGGTGGGGGAGGGCACCTAGAGACATATTTAGCAGAGCAAAAATGTATCAATGTATTACCTGGACCTCAATCATCTTTCCCTGGCTATGGTTGTGGGGAAGGATACATAGATGGCTTATGCAACACCACTTGACAGAAATACCGCAAGAGAGAGGACGTGATGGTTAGGTGGGTCTTCTGGAACGTAAAGGGTATGCGCTCCCCAGCAAAGCGCATGATGATCCTACGTCATCTTAAAAGACTCCGTACGGATGTTGCTTTGTTACAGGAGACCCACTTGACGTCAGAAGATTTTTTTAGACTTAAAAAGTTGTGGGTAGGAGAGGTTTATGGATCTGGTGCGGTTGAAAGGAAAGCAGGAGTCATAATCTTGATCCATAGATCTCTATCGCACAAGGTTCTGTCCACGCAAGTAGATGACGCGGGTAGGATGATCCAAATGACAGACAGACGTCTTCTCTGTGTATAATATATATGCTCCAAACACGAATCAAAAACCCTTCTGCCAGGACTTACAGGCTAGGCTATTGACAGACAAGGGACACAATAGAATAGTAGGGGGCGACTTCAATATGGTACTAGACGCAGAGGAGGATAGGAGACACTCAACGACCCCGAGAAGAGACCACCAGACACCAACGAGACCACAAACTGACAACTTCCTTGACACTCTCTTCACAGCTGTAAACATGACTGATGTATGGAGAACAATGCACCCCCTTGACAGAGAGTTTACCCACTTCTCCCACCCCCACGGGTCTTGGTCTAGAATAGACATGTTCTTCACATCTCTTAATATATTACAGAGAACAACTGAAATAAAAATTGAAGATATGGTAATATCGGATCATAGCCCGCTGGTGTTGGAGTCCAAAGACACATATGAAAAAGGTACAGATTATTTGTGGAGGTTCCCAGACACATACACAAAAGACGAAAATTTTGTTTCCCTCCTCAGAGAATGGTGGTCGGCTTTTTCAAGGGAAATGAAATACATCGCTCAGACCCGTGCTTGTTCTGGGAAACAGCGAAAGCCGTGTTGAGAGGCCAGATAATGGCATAAAGCATGGGGATAAAGAAAAAAATCAAGGAGCAATTTATAGCAGCTAGCCTAGAGGTGAGAAATGCTTACTCTCATTATAAAAACACGATGGCTGACCCCGACAGGGAAATTTGGCAACAGGCAAAAGACAAATTTGATATGTGGGCAAGACGCAGGGAAGATATATACAAAAGTAGAATGGAACTTAGTCTCAATAAATTTGGCGACAAAGCAGGCCGACTACTAGCACGATTGTCACGCGGTAAACAACTATCTCCCCCAATCCAAACTATAATTGATAAACGAGGCAACACCTGGACCAACCCTAAAGACATCAGTCAGGCATTAGGAAAATTTTATGCATCTCTGTACTCGGAAACCGACTCGGCCACACTCATCCAGCCTGACTTGCTACACTTGGTGAGTCTGCCGAGTGTGACGGAAGAGGACAAACAATTTCTGAACGGTCCTATCACGGTGGAAGAGATAGAGAATGCTATACGAAACATAGACCCAGGTAAAGCACCTGGACCAGATGGCTACAATGGTGCATTTTTTAAGGCCCTTAAGGAACAGGTTTCCCCGACTTTGGGTAACCTATTTAATGAAATACTTCAAGGAACCCCTATCCCAGATAGAATGAATGTGGCCCATATAAAACTCATCCCTAAGCCAGGAAAAGCACTGACAGATCCTGCCAGCTTTAGACCGATCTCCCTGATAAATCAAGACCTAAAACTTCTCTCTAAAATAATGGCAGATAGACTAGCGACAATCATGCCTAGACTGATACCTCCTCATCAAGCAGGGTTTATTAAAGGGAGATCAACTGCTACTAATATTAGGAGAACGATGCTCCTGATAGACATCATGGGAAAGAGAGTGGGAACGAAGAGGGGGGACCCAGCCGTGATCACCTTGGATGCAGAAAAAGCGTTTGATAATGTAAGGTGGTCATGGCTGGGTAGGGTCTTAGACGCAGCTGGAATAATGGGACCATTCAGACAATACCTCCAATCTTTATATAATAACCCAAAAGCATGTATCAGTACGCCCGGTTATCTGTCGGACTCTTTCTCCTTGCAGAAGGGGACGAGACAGGGATGTCCATTATCACCCCTGTTATTCAATCTAGCCATAGAACCTCTTGCTCTATATCTGGAGCAGAGCTCCATTTATGATGGATTCAGAGTGGGAACCAAAGAAGTCAAACTATCACTTTTTTGCGGACGATATCGTTATATATATGCAAAACCCAGAAAGGGATCTTCCTCACATTCTTGAAACCATCGACACCTTAGGTAAACAATCAGGCTTCCGACTAAATAAGGAAAAATGTGAGATACTGTTCATCAACCCTAAGAGTAAACTCTCTCAACACTCACAATTCTGCGGTATCCCAGTCGCTAAAGATAGCACTAAATACTTGGGGATCCACTTAGCTAGAAATCCTACTCAAACTTACAAACTGAATTTTATCCCACTTCTCTTAAAAATTGAAAAGGAACTTGCGGGTTGGGCTAATTTGCCACTTTCTTTGATGGGGAGATGCCATCTTCTCAAGATGATTAGCTTCGCTAGATTATTGTATCCGCTTCAGAACATCCCCATGCTGTTAAAACATTCCGATTTAACCAGACTGAATAAAGCCTTCTCGAAATTCCTATGGAGGGGGAGGAGACCTAGACTGGCTTTTGGTGTATTGATGCAACCGAAACTAGAAGGGGGCCTTCAGCTCCCAGATATCCATGGCTATAACTTGGCATGTATCTTGCGCAATGTCCTTGATTGGATCAGAGGCACCGGCAGGCACTCAGACACAGCCCTAGAGGGAGAGTTTGCTAGTCCCTGGGAACTGTCAGCTTTGTTACACACACCATTGCCTCAGTTGCCTAAAACTCTCAAGAACACAATAATATTTAGAGACACGATAGCAACATGGAAGGGGGTGAGGAAAAAACTTAATCTGTCCTGGAAAATTTCTAATTCACTCAGTCCCTGGAAATGCCCGGCCTTCCCGCTAGGTCGTGAGAACCAACTGTTCGTAGCGTGGAGAGAGAAAGGAATCAAAACACTGAGAGATCTAATGATCCCAGGAGAAAAACGGTGGATGACTGAAAATGAAGTCCTCCATACATACAATCTCCCTCAGTCTCAGGCCATGCAATATCGCCAGATTCACCATTATCTACTCTCACAATTGAATGATTTAACAAGAGAGGTAAGCGATAATCCATGGTCCAAATTGCTGGCTATAAATGAAGACGACATATCCATAACCTCTCTCTACGCTAACTTACAAACGGTCCTGCGGCCAGCAAAGAAGGTTACCCTTTTCACAAAATGGAAAAAACACATGAAAGACCCTGACCTCGCGCAAAAAATACTAGAGGGTTGGGGAACCTGTAGACGCTTTATACATAACGAACGCTGGAAAGACTCTCAATTTAGGATTATTCATGGAACAATTTTGGCGTTTAATGTGCCCCTGACAACAGGTAATAGGGAAAGATGGATAAACTGCCCTAAATGTAAAGCACACATGACAGATTTAGAGCACGGCCTTTGGTCCTGCCCGGCTTCTCAAACATTCTGGAAGTCAGTTGAGCAATGGGCGAGAGGAATTTGTGAGGGATTAGGAAAATTGAATCCAATGCTATGGCTTTTCCACTACCATGATAGTTCGACAGGAAAGAAACACCCACATATATTATTTCACTATATTTCAATAATTGCGAAGAGACTATTGCTGCAGTTCTGGCTGAACGATAGACCTCCTGATCTGTCACAGATCAAAAATACATTGAGGAAAACACTTACAGTCGAATCTTTAGACGCCACACGCAACCCTAGTAAACTAACAGCGAAATTTTTCAATAAATGGAGAAGTTTTATTGAACAGGAATTCACTGCTGAAGAAATAAGAACTCTTATGATCTTCAACATGGTACGCCAATGAGGATTTAGGGAATACATTGGGCAGACTCAAATATGTTTGCTAGTCATGAATCATATTGCGAAATTTATAATAAAACCACATAATCACAATGCCTGCGGTGATGTACTCTAGTAAGGGAAAAGGGTGGGTTTAGGGGATACTAGTTATCTTTTTCTAAAATATTACCATAAAAATACTACTGATAACAGAATACTATGTCACAATATGTTATGCCTTTTTTCTGTTGTTATCATTTGATGCTTACTGTTATTCTTATGCCATATGTGTGTCACGTCGCCATTGGACTCGGTGGCCGGTGTTCCTGCCTCGGCCGCTGGGAGGAGCCGGATTCCTTCGGCTGGTGGCACCGGTGACAGGAGGGCCTTGTCCTCATGTGGAACTGCTCCCGCGACGTCTGCCTCTGTCGCTGAGCGCCGCGGTGTTTCCCCTCTGGGTGGTGTTGGTCGCAGAGGAGCGGGCCCTGCAGAGGTGTCCGTTAGGCGCAGCCTGCGTTCTTCTGTCAGAGGTGGCGTGGGTGGAGCCAGTCGTGCATCTCCATCTGGCCTGGATCTAGGGGCGGTCCGGATGAGGTCATCAGGTTGTGAGCTCCAGCCTATGGGAGGTAGCCGTGCCCTTCAAGTACATTGGAGCCTGGCTTGCAGGCCGCCAGATATAGTTTTGGTTCCCCAGTGATAGTGTGTGTTTAGTTTTGTGTCTGACCTTGCATGGATTTCTGACTCTGCCTCTGCCTATTGATTTTGTACCTTTGCTGCCCTCTTGGTTTTTGCCCTTGACCTTTGCCTGGATTTTTGACTCTGCTACTGCCTGACGATTTTGTACCTTCGCTGCCCTCTCGGTTTTGACTCGGACTTCTGACGTCGTTTTTCGGGTCTTGATTTTCCCCTGGCGACCTCCCCGGCTCTGTTGCTCATATAGGCAGCTACCCCCTGGGCTCCGCTGTAATTCCAGATCCCTGTATAGGGGTTAAGGGTCTCGGGGTTTCTCGGGGTGCTGCCTACCAGCAGCTCGGCCTCACGGTGGATGGTCGTCACATTATATCTGGCCATACCATTCTTTATATATATAGATAGACTATATATATATATAAAGCATTCCTTTTACCTTTTTTTTTTCCCCTCTCCTTTTCCCAATGGTTTTTTTTTCTTTTCTCTGAGCTGTGTCTGCTGATTGCTCCCTCAAAGCACCTGTGTTTCCAGCTTCTCAGTCCTGTGGAGGAACACTCCCATCATCTCATTCCAACATGCTGTACAAGCCAGAAGCTGGAGTCCTCTGCATGAACACTGGAGATCAGAAGGCCTCATTCCCTGGATGTCAGCACCTGGGGGGCTCTGGCTCTGCCTGCCCGGGTGCACAGGTATTGCCAGCGGATGCTGCCAAAGTTTTATTACCTATTTCTTTATCTTACCTTAAGAAATCTGTGTGTTTAGAGGCTTATGTTGACAGTGGTTCAGAGGGGAATTTCATAGATCTCCATGTAGCGAGAACTCTTGGTGTACCACTGCTAAGGCTTAATGCCCCCATTAGAACCACTGCAGTTAATGGCACTCCCCTCATCCAGGGTGGAGTGGAATTTGTCACTAAGGAAGTGTCAATGCTGGTGGGGTCGTTACATGCTGAAAATGTGTCATTTTTTGCTATCAATAATCTATCATCTGCAGTAATCCTGGGCATGCCATGGTTACGTAAACATAACCCAGTCATAGACTGGCACTTGGGTGATATTGTGCGCTGGAGCCCAAAGTGTCAGGAAAATTGCATCTCACTATCTGTAAACCAAGTGAAGGTCAAGACTCCTCCATTTGTGCCATATGCCTTTAGAGATTTTGAGGATGTGTTTTCTATTCAGGAATCAGAGAAATTACCCCCTCACAGAAAGTATGATTGCGCCATAGATTTGATACCTGATTCTCGTCTCCCAAAGGGGAGAATATTTAACCTCTCTGGTCCTGAACGTCAGGCTATGAATGATTACATAGCAGACAGTCTGAGAAAAGGGTATATTAGACCGTCCACCTCACCAGTAGGGGCCAGTTTCTTTTTTGTGGGAAAGAAAGATGGCGGCCTCAGACCTTGCATTGATTACCGCGAATTAAACGCGATCACTGTGAAAAACCAGTATCCGCTTCCACTCATCCCTGATCTTTATAATCAGCTGTTGGGAGCCAAGTATTTCACTAAACTGGACCTCAGGGAGCATATAACCTGGTCCGTATAAAGGAAGGCGATGAGTGGAAGACCGCGTTCAGTACACCTCTCGGCCATTTTGAGTATCTCGTAATGCCGTTCGGGTTAAGCAACGCACCTGCAGTTTTTCAGAATTTCGCGAACGATATATTCAGAGACATCAGTGGTGTATATGTGGTCGTTTATTTGGACGACATTCTGGTTTTTTCTCCTGGTCTTTGGTCGCACGTCCGACATGTCCGTACTGTGCTCCAGAGACTCAGAGAGCATTCTTTATTCGCCAAATTAGAGAAATGTGTCTTCATGGAGGAGGAGATAAACTTTTTGGGGTATATTATATCTGCTAAAGGTTTTCGCATGGATCCTGCCAAAATTAAACCCATTAAGGAATGGGTACAACCCAAGTCTCTGAAGGCACTGCAGCGATTCCTGGGTTTCGCTAACTATTACCGCAAATTTATTAAAGGGTTTTCCGAGATAGCCAAACCACTCACTGATTTGACACGTAAAGGGGCGGATGTGGTTAATTGGAAGCCTGAAGCAATTTATGCGTTTTCTAAGTTAAAGGAATGTTTCTCCTCTGACCCTATATTGGTTCAGCCTGATCTGGACCGCCCCTTCATTGTAGAGGTAGATGCCTCTGAAGTTGGAGTGGGAGCAGTGCTGTCACAAGGCACTGCATCCCTCACTCAGCTTCGTCCGTGTGCCTTCTTTTCCCGAAAATTTTCATCTACCGAGATGAATTATGACATAGGTAACCGAGAGTTGTTGGCAATCAAATGGGCCTTCGAGGAATGGCGCCACTTCCTCGAAGGCGCCAAACATAAGATTACCGTAATTACTGACCACAAAAACCTGACCTACTTGGAGTCAGCGAAAAGACTGAATCCTAGACAGGCTAGGTGGGCTTTGTTCTTCTCCAGATTTGATTTTGTTATCACCTTCCGACCAGGTACTAAAAATGTGAGGGCTGATGCCCTGTCTCGAAGTTTTTGCCCCATACAAGTCGGGGACGTTGAACCGACTCCCATTTTAGCCAAGGGGATTGTTGTCTCGGCTGTGTCTTTGGACCTTCTGGAAGAGATTCGTAGATCTCCAGAACAGGCCCCTGACACTACTCCTGCCCAGAAACTATTCGTCCCTGCCACATACCGCCTCAAAGCCCTTACGGAATCTCATGATTCCGTCCTCACAGGGCATCCTGGTATCAATAACACCATCAGACTGGTAACCAGGAGTTTGTGGTGGCCAACCATAGTAAAGGACTGTAAGGAATATGTACTGGCTTGTGAAACCTGTGCTCGCGCTAAGACTCCCCGCAACCGCCCTGCTGGGTTGCTCCAGTCCTTGCCTACCCCTGAGGGTCCTTGGACTCATATCTCCATGGATTTTATTACTGACTTGCCACTCTCAGAAGGGAAGACTTGTATCTGGGTAGTGGTAGACAGATTCAGCAAGCAGTGTCATTTTGTTCCGCTGTCCGGTTTACCTAATTCCAAGACCCTGAGCAAAGTATTTATTAATCATGTTGTGCGATTGCATGGTGTTCCTGTGAATATTGTTTCTGACAGGGGCACCCAGTTCGTTTCTAAGTTTTGGAGGGCATTCTGTAAACGGATTGGAATTGACTATTCCTTTTCTTCTGCCTATCACCCTGAAACCAATGGTCAAACCGAGCGCGCTAATCAAGCTCTCGAACAGTATCTACGCTGTTACATCTCTGAGCATCAATCTGATTGGGTGGAACATCTGCCACTAGCAGAATTTGGCATGAATAACCAGTACCAGGAGTCCATCAAGACCACCCCTTTCTACTGTAATCATGGGCTGCACCCGCGCTTTTATTCATTTTCTTCTAGGCTTTCTGACGTTCCTGGGGTAGAAAGGTCTGTAGATCAGTTAAAGACTATCTGGTCTGAAGTGAACAAAAACTTAAAGGGGGCTCAGACTAGGCAGGCGTCTTCTGCTAATAAACGGCGTTCGAAGGGTCCGGACCTGGGAGTTGGGGACAAAGTTTGGTTGTCCACAAAAAATATCAAGCTCAAAGTGCCGTCTGCCACACTAGGTCCCAGGTTTATTGGTCCGTATGAAATAATTGACGTGATTAACCCTGTAGCCTTTCGTCTGAAGCTCCCTCAATCATTCAAACTGCCCAATGTATTCCATAAATCCCTTCTCAAATTGTACCGATCTCCGATTCGTCCTGTCCGGTCCCCTCCTCCTCCGGTCTTGGTCGGGGGTGCCGTGGAATACGAAGTTCAGCGGATCCTTGATTCCCGCTCAGTGAGAGGATCCGTGCAGTATCTGGTACATTGGAAGGGCTATGGTCCGGAGGAGAGGTCCTGGGTGCCTGCCAGTAATATCGATGCCAAGGGTTTGATCAGGAAGTTTCATCTTCTTCATCCCAATAAACCGGGTTTTGTGGGTCCAGAGGCCCCTCGTAGAGGGGGGGGTACTGTCACGTCGCCATTGGACTCGGTGGCCGGTGTTCCTGCCTCGGCCGCTGGGAGGAGCCGGATTCCTTCGGCTGGTGGCACCGGTGACAGGAGGGCCTTGTCCTCATATGGAACGCTAACTTACAAACGGTCCTGCGGCCAGCAAAGAAGGTTACCCTTTTCACAAAATGGAAAAAACACATGAAAGACCCTGACCTCGCGCAAAAAATACTAGAGGGTTGGGGAACCTGTAGACGCTTTATACATAACGAACGCTGGAAAGACTCAATTTAGGATTATTCATGGAACAATTTTGGCGTTTAATGTGCCCCTGACAACAGGTAATAGGGAAAGATGGATAAACTGCCCTAAATGTAAAGCACACATGACAGATTTAGAGCACGGCCTTTGGTCCTGCCCGGCTTCTCAAACATTCTGGAAGTCAGTTGAGCAATGGGCGAGAGGAATTTGTGAGGGATTAGGAAAATTGAATCCAATGCTATGGCTTTTCCACTACCATGATAGTTCGACAGGAAAGAAACACCCACATATATTATTTCACTATATTTCAATAATTGCGAAGAGACTATTGCTGCAGTTCTGGCTGAACGATAGACCTCCTGATCTGTCACAGATCAAAAATACATTGAGGAAAACACTTACAGTCGAATCTTTAGACGCCACACGCAACCCTAGTAAACTAACAGCGAAATTTTTCAATAAATGGAGAAGTTTTATTGAACAGGAATTCACTGCTGAAGAAATAAGAACTCTTATGGTATCACATAGATCTTCAACATGGTACGCCAATGAGGATTTAGGGAATACATTGGGCAGACTCAAATATGTTTGCTAGTCATGAATCATATTGCGAAATTTATAATAAAACCACATAATCACAATGCCTGCGGTGATGTACTCTAGTAAGGGAAAAGGGTGGGTTTAGGGGATACTAGTTATCTTTTTCTAAAATATTACCATAAAAATACTACTGATAACAGAATACTATGTCACAATATGTTATGCCTTTTTTCTGTTGTTATCATTTGATGCTTACTGTTATTCTTATGCCATATGTGTGTCACATCGCCATTGGACTCGGTGGCCGGTGTTCCTGCCTCGGCCGCTGGGAGGAGCCGGATTCCTTCGGCTGGTGGCACCGGTGACAGGAGGGCCTTGTCCTCATATGGAACTGCTCCCGCGACGTCTGCCTCTGTCGCTGAGCGCCGCGGTGTTTCCCCTCTGGGTGGTGTTGGTCGCAGAGGAGCGGGCCCTGCAGAGGTGTCCGTTAGGCGCAGCCTGCGTTCTTCTGTCAGAGGTGGCGTGGGTGGAGCCAGTCGTGCATCTCCATCTGGCCTGGATCTAGGGGCGGTCCGGATGAGGTCATCAGGTTGTGAGCTCCAGCCTATGGGAGGTAGCCGTGCCCTTCAAGTACATTGGAGCCTGGCTTGCAGGCCGCCAGATATAGTTTTGGTTCCCCAGTGATAGTGTGTGTTTAGTTTTGTGTCTGACCTTGCATGGATTTCTGACTCTGCCTCTGCCTATTGATTTTGTACCTTTGCTGCCCTCTTGGTTTTTGCCCTTGACCTTTGCCTGGATTTTTGACTCTGCTACTGCCTGACGATTTTGTACCTTCGCTGCCCTCTTGGTTTTGACTCGGACTTCTGCCGTCGTTTTTTCGGGTCTTGATTTTCCCCTGGCGACCTCCCCGGCTCTGTTGCTCATATAGGCAGCTACCCCTGGGCTCCGCTGTAATTCCAGATCCCTGTATAGGGGTTAAGGGTTTCTCGGGTGCTGCCTACCAGCAGCTCGGCCTCACGGTGGATGGTCGTCACAATGTGTCAATGCACGTTTATGCATAATGTACAATAAAAAAGATGGTTCAAAAAAAAAAAAGATGGGTCGTAATTTCATCTTCCAACAAGTCAATGACCCAAAGCACACAGCCAAGAAAACCAAGGCCTGGTTCAAGAGGGAAAAAATCAAGGTGATGGTGTGGCCTAGTCAGTCTCCTGACCTTAACCCAATTGAAAACTTGTGGAAGGAGCTCAAGATTAAAGTCCACATGAGACACCCAAAGAACCTAGATAACTTGGAGAAGATCTGCATGGAGGAGTGGGCCAAGATAACTCCAGAGACATGTGCAGGCCTGATCAGGTCTTATAAAAGACTATTATTAGCTGTAATTGCAAACAAGGGTTATTCCACAAAATATTAAACATAGGGGTTGAATAATAATTGACCCACACTCTTATGTTTAAAATTTATTAAAATTCAACTGAGCAACATAACTTTTTGGTTTGTAAGATTTATGCTTCTGTTAATAAATCCTACTCTCGTTTGCAGTTTGAAGGCTCTAACTTATTGGCATCTTATCAAACCAGCTAAATCTGCAGGGGTGTTGAATACTACTTGTAGGCACTGTATATGTACATATATATATATATATATATATATATATATATACTCTATACAGTATATACAGTACAGACCAAAAGTTTGGACACACCTTCTCATTCAAAGATTTTTTATCACGACACCTCCCTCCCCGCACCCTCTACCTGATGTAACAATACGACTGGAATAAAGAAATCTGTCTTCACTGGTCCAATGAGTGCCGTCTTCTTCTTTCTTCATGGACAAAGATTTTCTGTATTTTCATGACTATGAAAATTGTAGATTCACACTGAAGGCATCAAAACTATGAATGAACACATATGGAATTATATACTTAATAAAAAAAAGTGTGAAACAACTGAAAATATGTCTTATAGTCTAGGTTCTTCAAAGTTGCCACCTTTTGCTTTGATTACTGCTTTGCACACTCTTGGCATTCTCTTGATTAGCTTCAAGAGGTAGTCGTAGTCACCAGAAATAGTTTTTACTTCACAGGTTTGCGCCTTCAGGTTTAATAAGTGGGATTTCTTGCCTTATAAATGGGGTTGGGACCATCAGTTGTGTTGTGCAGAAGTATGGTGGATACACAGCTTATAGTTCTACTGAATAGACTGTTAGAATTTGTATTATGGCAGGAAAAAAGCAGCTAAGAAAAATGAGTGGCCGTCATTATTTTAAGAAATGAAGGTCAGTCAGTGCGAAAAATGAGGAAAACTTTGAAAGTGTCCCCAAGTGCAGCTGCAAAAGCCATCGAGAACTACCAAGAGAATGTCTCACATGAGAACCGCCCCAGGAAAGGAAGACCAAGAGTCACCTCTGCTGCGGAGGATAAGTTCATCCAAGTAACCAGCCTCAGAAATAGCAGGTTAACAGCAGCACAGATTAGAGACCAGGTCAATGCCACACAGAGTTCTAGCAGCAGACACATCTCTACAACAACTAAGCAACACTACTAAGGACAGGCAACAAGCAGAAGAGACTTGTTTGGGCTAAAGAACATAAGGACTGGATATTAGACCAGTGGAAATCTGTGCTTTGGTCAGATGATTCCAAATTTGAGACCTTTGGTTCCAACCACCGTGTCTTTGTGCGATGCAGAAAAAGCCTCCCTCCCCACACCTCTACCTGAAGTAACAATACAACTGGAATAAAGAAATTTGTCTTCACCGGTCCAATGAGTGCCGTCTTCTTCTTTCTTCATGGACAAAGATTTTCTGTATTTTCATGACTATGAAAATTGTAGATTCACACTGAAGGCATCAAAACTATAAATGAACACATATGGAATTATATACTTAATAAAAAAAAGTGTGAAACAACTGAAAATATGTCTTATATTCTAGGTTCTTCAAAGTAGCCACCTTTTGCTTTGATTATTGCTTTGCACACTTTTGGCATTCTCTTGATGAGCATCAAAGCAGTAAAGCACCCCCACACCATCACAGCTCCTCCTCCATGCTTTACTGTGGGAACCAGGCATGTCGATTCCATCCGTTCACCTTTTCTGCGTCGCACAAAGACATGGTGGTTGGAACCAAAGATCTCAAATTTGGACTCATCAGACCAAAGCACAGATTTCCACTGGTCTAATGTCCATTCCTTGTGTTCTTTAGCCCAAACAAGTCTCTTCTGCTTATTGCCATTCTTTAGCAGCGGTTTCCTAGCAGCTATTTTACCTTAAAGGCCTGCTACACAAAGTCTCCTCTTAACAGTTGTTGTAGAGATGTGTCTGCTGCTAGAACTCTGTGTGGCATTGACCTGGTTTCTAATCTGAGCTGCTCTTAACCTGCGATTTCTGAGGCTGGTGACTCAGATTAACTTATCCGCCGCAGCAGAGGTGACTCTTGGTTTTCCTTTCCTGGGGCGGTCCTCATGTGAGCCAGTTTCTTTGTAGTTTGGGGTTCTGATCCGGCACAAATCCCTAGTCATATTAAAAAGCTTGTTGGAAAGTGATTTTGACTTTGAGGAGCTACTTAAAAGGTGGCGCTGGAGTTCTTCCACTTCCTTACTGAAGTGCAAATTTGTATATATATATATATATATATACAGTATATAGCCTCTATGTTACATATATGCTATTCTAACCGCACCCTGAATATTATAATCGTGAATCGTAGTATGTCTTAAAAGGGCCCACTGAGACTGTTTCGCCCAACGCCCGGGACTCTCAAAAACCTGGAGCCAGACCTATTTTGCATGTATGTTGTATATTGTAGTACATTGTAAACTGCGTACCTTTGGTAAGTATCTAAATACATTTCTACAATATACATACATACATATGTACATATTGTAATCTTTAATTCCCTTTCAGGACTTCAAGGGTTGACAAGGTCATTTTGTTACTTTTAGATTATCATCATGGACAATCGTGAAGGAGATAGGCACAGACATTGCACAAGAATTTGGGAGTCTAGGGCTTCTAAAAGACTTAAGGCAAAAGAAGTAACAATGAAATCAACAGAAGAGATAGCGAAGACAAGAACATTGGACGAGTTCTTCACTGTTCATTCAAGGCAAGTGTCGGAAAGGAGTAATGACCTTGTAAAATCTGATCATCAACCTGACAATGCTTCAGTGGAAATGGTTGTTGATCCTGGCAAATAAAAGGCTGAAGTAGTAACGTGTACAACTAAAGAACACAAAGAAAAGGAGACTGATAGTGGCACATCTTATAAAGAAGGTGAAGCTGACTGCCCACCAGGGGGCTATGACATTGGACTTTGGCCATCCATTATTTGAGGCTTTGAAAAATATTGACTCAGCAACAGCACTGACTCTCAAACATGTCACAACAACGCGTTGGTCCTGCAGAGCTGACGCTACTAAGGTCCTTTAGCGTGACTACCAGCAGATTAAAGATGTACTTAAACAGATTGCTGATGACTATGAAGAAAAAAGCTATTTACGGTACGCTGTGAAGTTAAGACAAATGAATCAGCTTGAAATAGGTATTAACACCACCTTCTGGAATGATATCCTCAAATAACAGATATACTAGTAAAAATCTACAACATGCAATACTCAATCTAAATACTGCTGTGGCATCACTGACCAGCTTAAAAAACTATGTTGCATCAAAGCGTGACTCCTTCAAAATTTATGACAAGCAAGGCGAAGAGCTGTCTGGTTCATCTGAGTATGTTCAGATGATAACTCAATACAGGCGCCAAAACGTGTGTCTCAATCAACTGGACTATGGCCATACGAAAGAAGTACAACTCAGCCCTTCTGAAAAATACAGAACAGAAACTTTCTTGTCTATCATTGATCAGTTTATTACTTCTCTTAAACAACGTCTTCAAGCATATAAAGATCAAGCAAATTTAGCTTTCTTAGCCGTCTGAAAGAACTCTCTTCAGACGAGATTAAGGCCACAGTAGAGCAACTCGTCAGGTCTTATTCAGATGATTTGGACATTACATTTATTGATAAACTGTGTCCGTTTGGAACATTTGCCAATTTATTCACAGACGAAGAGCCAAAAAATATCAGCACTGAAAGTTTCATGTACAAGTTTATCATGGAAAAGGGTGTGCAGGACACATTCCCAAATATTGAGATAGCTCTAAAGATATATCTAATTTTGATGGTAACAAACAGCAGTGGCGTGCGTTCCTTCTCAAAATTCACATTAATTGAAAACCGATTAAGGACATCAATGAAGCAGGAATGACTTGTAAATTTGGCTATCATGAGCATCGAGTCAGATATACTGCGTGAATTGGACTTTAGTGACATCATTAGTGATTTTGCAGCACGGAAATCAAGGAAAGTGCTTGGATTGTAAAAAAAAGAATGACGTTACCTGAATTACTCTGCGTAAATTATTTTTATAAATAAACTTACATTCGTTTCATTTTTTGTTTTTGCATTACATATTGCAATACCTTAAAAAATGGGCCTCCCTCAAAAATGGGCTCCGGGCCACCCACCTCCAAAATCCGGCCCTGTTGTAGACACTGCTCAGGGGTTGTGTCACGCTGGGTGTGGGGGAGACACCCAGCGCTGGGCGTGGGGGAGACACCCAGCGCTGGGCGACGACTGTGGAGGGAAAGGAGACCCTGTTGCTAAGGGCAAGAGGGGAGATGGTAACCCCTAGATAAACTAGCGCTGGCACCTGGCTCCCCTAACGTCCCTATACAGCTTCCGCAACTGTGGCCACCAGGATACCTATTCCCTGACTGACCCTGAACTACTACTAAATAAGGATCAGAGCGGGTGAACATTAGTCAGCCCAAGTACAAACTAAAGATAAACACAAGGGAAACAAACAAAGAGGGAAGGGAAGAAACATTTAGCTTGAGAAGATCCACATGGCAATTCAACAGAAACTCCAGAATACACCGCTGAGCTGAGAAGCTTCGTCCAAGAACCTGACAAGCTATCACCAGCAGTGCATCCTGGGAGTCAAGGGGAATATATAGACAGCTCAAGGTAAGGGATCAGCTGGGTCCTAGACTAGGGATGAGCGAGTACACTCGCTACTATTCGGAACTTGCCGAATAGTAGTGGTATTCGGGTACACGCTACTCTCCGAGTATCTTATGAGTACTCGGGAGTAGCAAATAGTCTGATTACTTTCGCAGTGTATCTATAGATACACTGCGGAAGTACCCTAAAAGTGAATAAAAGTTGTTAAAAATAATAAAATTACATACTCACCTGTCCGACACCTGCACCGGGACCGTCCCAGAAGACCTGCGATCACCGGACAAGGACCTGTGACTGCCAGCCAATCAGATGGCCATTAGCAATCTGGCCAATCAGATGGTGACACGTCACAACCATGTGATCGCTAGCAGCCACCTGATTGGCCAGATTGCAAGGTCCTGGCAGTACACCTAGGACCTTGCAATCTGGCCAATCAAGTGGCCGCTAGCGATCACGTGGTTGTGACATGTCGCCATCTGATTGGCCAGATCGCTACTGGCCATCTGATTGGCTGGCAGTCACAGGTCTTTGTCTGGTGATTGCAGGTTTGCAGGTCTTCTGGGACGGTCCCGGTGCAGGCGACGGACAGGTGAGTATGTAATTTTATTATTTTTAACACCTTTTATTCACTTTTAGGGTACTTTCGCAGTGTATCTATAGATACACTGCGAAAGTAATCAGACTCGCTATACTCGCAACAAGTACCGAGTACCGGTACATACTCGTTGCAAGTATAGCGAGTCCAAATATTGAGGTACTCGCTCATCCGTATCCTAGACCCCTCCAGCTTTCCTAAAAGGGAAATGTCTCTTAAAGCGACAGACATTTTTTTTAGGATTTTGACTGTTTGGTCAAACGCTGGGACCTTCTGCGAGTGGCCTCTTCAGTCTCCTCCATGCCTCCTGACACACCCATGACAGGTTGTCACTGTGTAGTTGGTGGTGCTGCCTTATGGGGGACATTTAGTGTCTATGATATAGATTCCAGTATTTGGCTGTTTGCAGCCCCAGTCTTCCTGTCTTTCCCCTGTGATCTCCCTTTCTTACTTACTGCTTGTTTTCTCTATTACTCTCCATCTACTGAGCTCCTTTCTCCTTTCTTCTTTCCTGCTTTACAGCTTCCTCCCCGCGCTTCTGTCTTGCTTTGCCTTTTCCCTTTATTCTCCCCATCTTCTTATCTCTCCTCCTGTTTCTGGAGGTCAGAGAGATAAACTTCACAAGCTGCTTCCACCTCCTCCGACTCCAGGGATCCAGGCCAGGGAGGACTCAGGACACAAATCATTACAGGAGTGAAGGGGGTGGATCCAGCAATCAGCTCTGCATTGAGGGACCGATGCCAGGGAGCTAAGGATAGACAGAGCTGCTTTCACCACATGGCTAATTTGCAAGCGATGCAAATTAGCTATGTGGACTGATAGCGGCCATAGCTGCACACTCAGCTGCTGCCTTTTCCTGAGGGGCTCCTGGCAGTAAGGGCTGCATGTCGCTGAGGGGCCTCTGGCAGTCACGGCTGCCTGGCCCTGACAGCGTTGGCACCCCCAACTATCTAGGGCCCCGGCACTTGCCCAGGTGCGCCGGGTGCTGACATCGGCCCTGTCTAGCAGTGGAAAAAGTACACACCACCAGGGAAGAATCTCTGCTAATGCCCCCTCTGACTTAACATAATTAGAACCTAAAATTTACAAGCAAATATTTTCACAATGGGAATAAACATGAAAAATCTACTATATAATTGCCGTAGGCATTTTCGTGTCGGACCCCGAAAACGCCGCGGCCATTGCGAGTCGCTGGCCGAAAATAGAACCAGACGCTCGGCCACAAAGTTAGCGATTTACCGCTGAGGTAGCGCGAGCAATGGCCGCGAGGCCATTGCGAGTCGCTACCTCAGCTGCCGCACCTGCCGCAACTCCCCCTATACTTTCAATGGGGATCTATTGCGAGTCGCTGTGTAGAGCGAGCAATGGCCGCGAGGCCATTGCGAGTCGCTACACTTGCGGCGCGGTTGCGGTAATCCCCATAGAAAGTATAGGGGGACTTGCGGCAGGTGCGGCAAGTGCGGTTTTGCAGGTGCGGTTTTGAGCTTGCACCAGGTTTGCCCGCGAAAATTCCGTGACGGACGTCGGAAAACCAGTGCTGGAACCTCATCCCTACAAGACATCTTTTTGGGCCAATATAATCGATTATTAATTATTATTAATTATTAATATTATTATTAGTGTTAATATTAATTATTATTATTAATCGATTATGGCTTGGTGATCCTGTGGGACGGACGTCGGAAGACCAGTGCTGGAACCTCATCTCTTCAAGATCAGCTAAGATATCTTTTTGACTCAATATAATTGATTATTCATTATGATTATTTATTAATATTATTATTATTAGTGTTTATATTAATTATTATTATTAATATTATTATTATATATTGATACATTCATAATTATATATCTTTTTGGCTCAATAGAATTGATTATTCATTATGATTATTTATTAATATTATTATTATTATTGTTAATATTATTATTATTAATCCATTATTAATATTATTATTATATTGATATATTCATTATTATATATATATATAATATATTGATATAGATATATATATATATAATATATATATATATATATATATATATATATATACATTCTATATATATATATATATATATATATTATATAGATTAATATATATATATATATATATATATATATATATATATATATATATAATTATATATATAGATGTCATATTATATATATGTATATGATTTAGTATATATATATATAAATATTTTTGGTATATTTTATCTATATATATTCAGCTAAATATCATTTTTGGGCCAATATAATTGATTATTTATTGATATTTTCATTATTATATATATATATATGATATAGATATATATATAATATATATATATATATATATACATTATATAGATTATATATATATATATATATATATATATATATATATATATATATAGATGTCATTTTATATATATGTATATGTATATTAATCTTATATATATATATATTATTATTATTTATTTTAAAATTTTTTATTTTGATTTTTTTTTTTACTATTTTGATAATTATTAAATTGATTTATTATTTGTTATTTTAAGTGAATTTATTTGTATGAAGATTAATTTATTTTATTAAAAAACCGCATCTGCGGCGCGGTTGCAGTAATTCCCATACAAAGTATAGGGGGACTTGCGGCAGGTGCGGCAAAACCGCACTTGCCGCAAGTCCCTCTATACTTTCTATGGGGATTACCGCAACCGCACCGCTACTTGCACTTGCGGAGCGGTTGCGGTAATCCTTATGGGGATTACCGCAACCGCGCCGCAAGTGCTCGCACTCAGCCAGCGACTCGCAATGCGGCGCGGTTGTGGTAATCTCTATGGGTATTACCGCAACCGCGCCGCAAGTGCTCGCACTTAGTTAGCGACTCGCAATGCGGCGCGGTTGCGGTTATCCTTATGGGGATTACCGCAACCGCGCCACAAGTGCTCGCACTCACCCAGCGACTCGCAATGCGGCGCGGTTGGGGTAATCTCTATGGGTATTACCGCAACCGCGCCGCAAGTGCTCGCACTCAGCCAGCGACTCGCAATGCGGCGCGGTTGCGGTTATCCTTATGGGTATTATCACAATCGCGCCACAAGTGCTTGCACTCAGCCAGCGACTCGCAATGTGGTGCGGTTGGAGTAATCATTAGGGATTAATCTATATATATCAGCTAAGATATCTTTTTGGGCTAATATAATCGATTATTTATTTATATATTCATAATTATATATATATATTGATATAGATATATATATATAGATATAGATATATACATATAGATTAAATATATATATATATATATATATATATATATACATGTTATATTACATATATATGTATATGATCAGTATATATATATATATTGTACATTAATCTCTCTCTATATATATATATATAATATAAACACATTGTAATAAATTGTAATATATAATATACATAATTTATTTAAGTTAGTAATATAACCGTTACACTTGCGGCGCGGTTGCGGCGCGGTTGCGTTAATCGCCATAGTAACTATAGGGGGACTTGCGGCAGGTGCAGCAAGTGCGGTTTTGCACTTGCGGCAAGTGCGGCTGCGAAACAAAACGTAGCTTTTTGACTACCAATCACTATACTCCCCCCACCACCATTTTAGTGATTAATAATATGTTTAATCCGCCATTTTATAGTGTTTACTTTAACTTTTCATCACAAACCATTCCTGCCTTGGTGATCCTGTGGAAGGACGTCAGAAAATCAGTGCTGGAACTTCAGCCCTACAATATCAGCTAAAGATATCTTTTTGTCTGAAATTATGTCAGTGCCTGAATATTAAATCTATATTATCTGTTTATAATTCTTTTAACATCGATTGTCTTCTATATGTAAATAATGCTCCTTACTTCATTAACTTCTTTGTTGAGTTTTTTTGAGCTTAATTTTTTTCTTGCGACCCCTTGCCGCTGTCAGCACACAACTCCAACCCCTGTCACCATACACCCCCCATATGTCCTCACCCCCCCCCCATATGTCCGCACACCCCCGCTAATTCGCGGCAGATGCGGTCAAAAAACCGCATCTGCAACGTTTGCTGCATAAGCGTTACACTTGCGGCGCAGTTGCGGTAATCCCCATACAAACTATAGGGGGACTTGCGGCAGTTGCGGCAAGTGCGGTTTTGCACTTGCGGCAAGTGTGGCTGCGAAAAAAAACGTCGCTTTTTGCCTACCAATCACTATACTCCCCCCCTGCCCCCATTTTAGTGATTAATAATATGTTGAATCCGCCATTTTATAGTGTTTCCTTTAACTTTTCCTCACAAATTATTCCTGCCTTGGTGATCCTGTGGGACGGACGTCAGAAAACCAGTGCTGGAACCTCAGACCTACAATATCAGCTAAAGATATCTTTTTGGGCCAATATAATTGATTATTTATTGATATATTCATAATTATATATATATATAGATATATATATATATATATAGATATATAGATATATATAATATGACATATATATCTATATATATATATATTAATCTATATGTATATGATTAGTATATATGTATATTGTATATTAATGTATATATATAATTTATATATATATATATATATATATATATACACACATTGTAATTAATTTGTAATATATAATATACATAATTTATTTAAGTTAATAATATATATAATATATTTTGTTTATATATTTTTATGATATAATTTATATATAAAAATATATTGTATATAATACAAATTAACAATATAAATATTACTACTTTGACTATATTGCTATGCAGAATGTATATTGATTGCTTCCTTAAATAATATACTGTAGCTATTATTGCATACATTTTTCTGTATTGTGCTCAATATGAGCTCTGACAAATAAAAAAGCTCTGTTAGAGCTAAGAATGCTGCACGTCAGCGCAAGAAGCGTGCGCAGGAGGATCCGGAAACAAAACGTCTCCGTTTGCTTAAGCTCACTGAGGATTTCAATAAAAGAATTGCAAAGGAGTCTGCTGAAGAAAGAAGCAGTCGGTTGGCCAAAAAAGTTGAGGCGGAATGCAAAAGACGCAAAAAGCAAAAGGTGAAGGTGCAAGGAGAAACATCTACCTCTGACATGGCGTCCATATCTGGGTCTCCAACACTTTCTGAAATTCAACTGCCTACAACATCTGGCCGCAAACAACAAAAGGTGAAGGTGCAAGGAGAACCATCTACGTCTGACATGGCGTCCATATCTGTGTCTCCAACACTTTTGGAAACTCAACTGCCTACAACATCTGGCACGGGTAAAGTGAAGGGCAAATGTTCTTCTAAAACAAGAACAGACAAGATTGCTTCTGCCTTGACAAGACACAAATTGGCTAAAGTCAAACGTTTACAAATTATGTCACCTACCTCAAAACAACGCCGTTTGGCCCATTTGGCTGCCTCACAGCGTCAACTACGCCAAAAAAAAAACCTCCGTAAAAAGTCTCCAGTCACTACTTCTTTTGTTGGATGTCTTGACAGTTCTACACAGCAACGCCTTATTTATGTAGGCATCTACAAAAAAGGTCATCTGTTGCTCACTTCACCTACGTCATCAATCCCTATTGGCTTTACTGATGACGATACCGGTATTTTAGAACATACCTGTAGGTCCATGAATGTGTTATGTCAACATTGTGAAGCACAACATTTTGAGGCTGAAAGGCCATCTGATGGACAGTTCTCCCTTTGTTGTCACAAGGGCAAAGTTAAGGTACCATTACCTCAGTACCCTGAGCTCTTCACTACTTTACTGAAAGGAGACAGCCCATATAGTAAAAATCTCATGGAGAATATCAGGAGCATTAATAGTTCCTTTGCATTTGCTTCCATGGGTGCAAGTGTTTCTCAACCACCTGGACACGGTCCGTACTGTTTCCGGATTCACGGCCAAATTTACCATAGAACTGGAACTCTCCACCCGCTGAAGGTCAAGTTCCAGCATATGCACAGCTGTATATTTTGGATAGTGGTACTGCTACTGAACAACGCCTACAGTCTCCAGAAAATCTCAAGTGTAATCCAGCCTTGATGAGAATTATTGCTGAGCAATTGGAAGGTATTAATCCCTTTGTTTCAGCTTATAAAATGTTACGGCAAGTGGAGGAAGAGGAAGAACAGAAAGCATTGGAACATGGCACAAAAATGCCTAATATCATCATGGCAATTAAACAAGACAGAGAGCAAGACCCAAGACGGTATAACAACCCTACTATCCATGAAGTCGCAGTCATCTTTGAAAATGCTGATGGAGAGCCACCATTTAATAGAGATATTTTAATACATCTAAAACCAGACCCAAATAATCTGTTGGCCCCCAGAACACAGCAAATAAGCATTTTACACAGTAATTTGGATGCATTACTGTATCCATTGTTTTTCCCTCATGGAGAGCAAGGGTGGCATGAAGCACTCATGCAGCAAGGCCAAAATGCTCGCAGGGTGACACAGCTGCAGTATTACTGTTATTTGCTGTCAGTACGGACAGAATTCAATCCTTTCCTTAATGGAGGTAAACTGACACAGCAGTACTTGGTGGATGCCTATGTTAAGATCGAGGCCAATCGTTTAAATTTTATACGACAACACCAGAAGGATTTGAAGGTAGAAGATTATTGTCTCCTTCAAGAACATTTGCTGAGAAAATCCGTAGAAAAAGGAATCCCCATTGGCAAGACGGTAATTTTACCATCTTCCTTTGAGGGAAGTCCCCGAAACATGCAGCAGAGGTATCAAGATGCCATGGCGATTGTAACTAAATTTGGAAGACCAGATCTTTTTATAACGATGACCTGTAATCCAAAATGGAGTGAAATTGCAACCAATTTACAGCCATGGCAGCGTGCTGAACATCGACCGGATTTAGTGGCCCGTGTTTTCAGGATTAAACTTGAAGCCCTTTTGAAAGATATTAATTCTGGATTATTTGGTAAGGTTTGTGCTATGGTTCATGTGATAGAATTTCAAAAGCGAGGCCTACCACATGCTCACATTCTAATTATTCTGGATGCCAACTCAAAACTAAGAACTGAGGTGGAAGTGGACAATACTGTTTGGGCTGAAATTCCTGATCCATTACATTACCCTCTGCTCCATCAAATTGTCATGCAACACATGATCCATGGCCCCTGTGGACAACACAATCCCAATTCTCCATGTATGGAGAATGGAAAGTGTAAAAAAGCTTTTCCCAAAAAGTTTCAAACAAAAACTGTTATACCTGAGGATGCATATCCAAGTTATCAAAGAAACGAAGGACCTTCTTTTCCACACCATTCCAAGATGATTGATAATTCTTGGGTGGTTCCATATAACCCTTTCCTTCTATTAAAATATAAGTGCCATATCAATGTGGAAGTATGTGCTTCCATTCAGAGCGTAAAATACCTCTTCAAATATGTGTACAAAGGTCATGACAAAGCCAATGTGGAAATTTGTGAAACCAACATCAGACACGATGAAACTCATAAATTCATGGATTCCAGATATGTCAGTGCACCAGAGGCAGCTTGGCGAATCTTTGCTTTCCAAATGCATAGACAATCTCACAGCATTATTCATCTTGCAGTACATCTGCCTCATTCACAATCACTTTTTTTTTCACGAGGGTGATTCTGTGGACAACATCACTTATTTAATGGACAGACAATCAACACTCATGGCCTACTTTACCCTCAATGAGAATGATCCCAATGCTCGGGAGTACTTATATCGTCAAATTCCGGAGCATTATGTTTGGAAAGAAGGTGCATGGGAAGTTAGAAGGAGAGGAGGTGCTTCAGTCATTGGTAGACTCTACACTGTTAGTATTCAAGAACAAGAACGTTATTTTTTAAGGCTGTTGTTACTCCATGTTAAAGGAGCTACAAGTTTTGACAACCTTAAGACTGTTAAGGAAGTCACATACTCCACTTTTAAAGAGGCGGCATTAGCCCATGGATTGCTCTTCGATGACACTGTTTGGAGAAAAACTCTATTGGATGCCTGTGTTCTCAATATGCCTGCACAGCTCCGTGACATGTTTGCATATATATGTGTGTTTGGTCCTCCTAATCATCCCCTGGAGTTGTGGCAAGAATTTAAACAACACTTCGTTCAAGATTACTGTCATGCCTACCACCCTGACACTGATGATTGTGAGCATTGTGAAGGATATGCCATGACTGATGTTGAACATGTTTTAAAATTTCATGCTAAACATTTTAATGAATTTAATCTGCCACACCCAAAAAGAAAACCACACATTCGTCCTCAATACAACAAAGAAGAAGAGTTAGTAAGAGCACATGAAATGAAAGTCACCTTAAATGATCAACAACGTTTGGCCTATACTGCAATCCATAAAGCTTTAGAGGATACAAGTGATAAGGCAAAGTGCTTTTTCCTTGATGGTCCCGGTGGAAGTGGGAAAACCTATCTCTATCATCTATTGATTCATGAACTGAGAGGAGAAGGAGAAGTTGTCTCACCTGCAGCCAGTACAGGGATTGCTGCTAATCTATTGCAAGGAGGAAGAACTATCCATTCACTGTATGGCATACCAATACCAATTAATGAGACATCCGTTTCAAGAATCAAAAATGATACTGATGCGGCCCAACATTTGAAGACTACCAAACTCTTCATCATCGATGAGTCTACTATGTTGTCAAAATACGCTTTGCATGTCATTGATCAATTATTACGGGATGTCATGACAACTGATGTCTCCAAGAAAAATAAATTACCCTTTGGAGGAAAAGTCATTGTTCTGGGAGGAGACTTTCGGCAGTGTCTTCCTATCATCTCTCATGGAACAAGGACAGACATTGTAGAGAGCTGCATTAAATATTCACGACAATGGCAGCTTTTCAATCAATTGCCGCTCATTAACAACATGCGCTCCATTGATCCTGATTATAGCAATTGGTTAATTCAATTGGGAAATGGAGAATTGTCCAATGATTACAACCTTGGTGATGATGTCATTGAGATCCCGCAAGACATGATCTGCACTGGCTCTTTAATCTTGGATATATTTGGTGAAAACATTGTCATTGATGTGAATAATGATGAAAGTATTCAGAATGCTGCATCACATGCCATTCTTTGTCCCAAAAATGACGCTGTGGATTTGATCAATTCAAAAGTTATGGATTGTATTCCTGGTGAATACATTGAATATTTGAGCCACGATTCCATTGATCCAGATGAGACAGAAAATCCCGAACAATATCCCGTGGAATTTCTAAATTCTCTAACACCAACAGGAATGCCTTCTCATCTCCTGAAACTAAAAGTTGGTACAATTATAATGCTTTTGCGTAATTTTAACAGCAGAAAAGGACTTTGCAAAGGGACTCGGATGATTATTATTGCTTTGTTTGACAACTTGATACAAGCAAAAGTAATTTCTGGCTCGGATGAAGGAAATGTAGTCTTCATTCCAAGAATTGATCTCTGTCCATCAGAGACTGGATTGCCTTTCAAACTAAGACGTCGGCAATTTCCCGTGAAGCCTGCCTTTGCCATGACCATAAATAAATCCCAAGGACAAACTTTGGAGAAAGTGGGGATTTATTTGCCAGAACCTGTTTTTGGTCATGGACAATTATATGTGGCTTTCTCACGTGTGAAGAGACGATGCAATGTGAAGGTGAAAGTGGTGGATTCATGCATTCAAGGCAAATTGGTGCCTAACTGTGAGAAAGTCTTCACCAAAAATATTGTCTATCGGAATATTTTGGGATGAACTTTTGCATATTTTATATTTTTACCTTTTCTATTTAAAAAAAAAAAAAAAAAAAAATTAGTTTAGTCTTTTCAATTTCAATTTTTTATGTGCATAGTTTATACAATGTTTGTGGAAAAACACATTACAGATTTCATTGGAGATGTGTATCATTCTGATTTTCTCACATGGTGATAGAAACCACTATTTAAAGCTCCAGTACTCTACGTGCTGAGAGATTTGATTCTTATTCTTTAAAGGGAGAGGTTTTTGTGAACAGCTAAGAGACGGGTGGGACGGCTGTTCACACACATCTCATTAGCAAGGTGTGTTCCACATGTTTAGATAGATAGGGACAAATATAAATTATTAATTAGATTCTACCACGACATTTTTCTTACATTTTTTCACTTTGTTGAGGAATATACTAAATGATAATAATTGATCATGAAGGACTCACCAACAACATACTTGCTGTAATTTTCATAATTGCATATATGTAATTTGTACTTAACTTGCGGTTTGTGCAGACAACATAGTTGCGGCAGTGTCATCCACAACAACTGCAGTCACCTGTGGTTAGTTAGTGGATGCATCTTATGCACCTGCTGAAGCTATGTTAACTCCATTTACCGTAGGTTAACTACAAGTTTTTTTGTTATTGTATGGATATTGCTGCAAGTCTGTACTTGGTAACTCCTTCTGTATCAATTTACAAAATGTTATTATTTACATCACAATCCTCAAAAAATGTAAGAAAAATACAGCTATTTAAAATATCTAAATTATATCAATTCGGATTTAGTTAGAGTAGGTCTCACCAGGCGTAAGGGCATCTTGACGCGATTGGTGAGCTGACACAAACTGGCTGATACACACATTAGTACTGTTAATTCATCAATTCAAACAATTGACATATTAAGAAGTATTGCTACTTTGTGTTCTAAGACCCTTACAACATAATAGTTCAATTTTCCTTAAATGATATCAACCATACAAATATATGTAGTTGGTGTAAAGATGTCATTGGAATAATTGTATTATTATTTGAAAATCTAAAAAAAAAAAAAAAATATTCTAGACACCCGATGCATTTGCATCGGGCTCACAGCTAGTAAATAAATAAATAAATAAATAAGAAAAAAAGCACATTTTACTTTGCTCAGTAGCTACTATTACAATATTTGGCTAGTTTATTATGCTCTTTAACTAATTCTGTGCCACCTATAGACTATAAATGTTTAGACAGTCCACACTTTACTCTACCCTGACATTCAATGCAGAATAAGCAACTTGCAGGAAATTGTGCAGCTGTGGCTCAATATGACACAACTCAATTACCTACAGTGTAGTCAAGTATGGTTTAATATCATGTTTGTCTTCTCATTTGCTTTATACACCATGTTGCAACACCATATGACAAAATAATTATTAAAGTGAGGATCCTCTATAAGCACTACATAGAAACCCCCTAAAATACATTTTTATTTAGTTATGCATTAAAATTTTCAGTGTAAAAAAAATGCCCATATATACACTGTACAAAAATTAATCAACCCTCAATAAAGCACAAAACGTAGACCCAAAGATAAAGGGCCTTAAACACCAGGTAGTATCAGGGCTAAATGGTGATTACCCTAAATGTATGCCTTATAAGTATTGATACTACCTGACCTCAGAGGTTGGTACCCTAATTTGATAAATATAAATGGTGCCCCCACTTCATGATAACTGTCCCTGAACTTCCCTTCGTGTTTTAAGACTAATAACAGAGGAAGACGAAAAAACATACAATAGTAAAAACAAAATTAATCAGACGAAAAATCCCAATAAATCCAAATTAAATTGATACTTATTATTTGCCACTATTGCCTATTATGCCTTGCCATTTTTCCCCAATAATTTGGTTCATCCGAAGGCTGGTACTTGGTGGCACGACTGAAGAGAATCACAGACTGATCATGGTGTGCCTGGTGGAAATAACATTCAGCTGTATAATGGCCCATGTTGACAATGATAGACGCAAAAGATCTGCCCCCAATAAATTTTCAAAACTGTGTCTCAGAGGCGTAGCTAGGGGTTCAACACAAGGGGGTGAAACATCATGAGTGGGCCCCCAGCCCAGGTGACCAGCAATAATCACACGTACAACCTAAAGCCCACATAGGGCAGTATTAAGTGCAGCCTTTTATACATATAGGGCAGTATTAAGTGCAGCCTTTTTATACATATAGGGCAGTATTAAGTGCAGCCTTTTATACATATAGGGCAGTATTATGTGCAGCCTTTTATCCCATATAGGGCAATATTATGTGCAGCCTTTTATCCCACATAGGGCAGTATTATGTCCAGCCTTTTATACATATAGGGCAGTATTATGTGCAGCCTTTTATACATATAGGGCAGTATTATGTGCAGCCTTTTATACATATAGGGCAGTATTATGTGCAGCCTTTTATACATATAGGGCAGTATTATGTGCAGCCTTTTATACATATTTGGCAGTATTATGTGCAGCCTTTTATCCCATATAGGCAGTATTATGTGCAGCCTTATATCCCATATAGAGCAGTATTATGTGCAGCCTTTTATCCCATACAGGGCAGTATTATGTGCAGCCTTTTATCCCACATAGGGCAGTATTATGTGCAGCCTTTTATCCCACATAGGGCAGTATTATGTGCAGCCTTTTATACATATAGGGCAGTATTATGTGCAGCCTTTTATCCCATATAGGGCAGTATTATGTGCAGCCTTATATCCCATATAGGGCAGTATAATGTGCAGCCTTTTATCCCATACAGGGCAGTATTATGTGCAGCCTTTTATCCCATATAGGGCAGTATTATGTGCAGCCTTTTATCCCACATAGGACAGTATTATGTGCAGCCTTTTATCCCACATACGGCAGTATTATGTGCAGCCTTTTATACATATAGAGCAGTATTATGTGCAACCTTTTATACATATAGGGCAGTATTATGTGCAGCCTTTTATACCATATAGGGCAGTATTATGTGCAGTCTTATGACCACCCCCTTACCTTGCTTACCTCCCCTGGCTCCCTTGCTGCTCCGGCGGGCTCCTCTTGCAGAGTCTGAGGATTCAAGCCTCAGGAGAAGGAGGGAAAGGTGCCGCCAGCCTGCGTTCCACTGTGCATCAAGCAGGAAGTGGTAGGAGGCAGCACAGTGGAGCGCAAGCCAGGAAGCCGGCAGGACAGAGGAGGAGAGGGGCGGGAGCAGCAGCAGGAAGCTACCCCCTCCCCTCCTTTCTCTGACACACGGGCCCTATCTGCCGCGCTGTCAAAGGGATGTGTGTCCTCCAGGACGCACATTCATGTGAAGCGGGCACCCGGCACTGCGATCGGCGGGCGCAGGGGGCGGCTGCGACCCCTGCGACCGTGGTTGTTACGCCACTGCTCTCAGCCCCAATGGGCCCCTCATGCCAGGGGGCCCGGGGCGCTCGGCCCCCCTGCCCCCCCTCGCCAGCTACGCTACTGCTGTGTCTCCATTATGTCTCTATCAGCAAAAAGCATGCGCCAATGGGGTGCTCACTAAAGACTGTATCTGTCCATCACTCTGGGGAATGCACAGTGTTTTGGATAAAGATCAGATACTTCACCTGTGCCCTGGGTAAAAGGGAACCACACAACACTCTTGCAACAGTGCATACTAACAAGCTCAGTGCATTCAAAACATGAACTGTGATTTAACATTTAGAGGCATGTGCGAGGTGATGCGGACAAGGGTCAGATGCCTCACCTGTGAACTGAAATGCAAGGACTAATCAAAGCATGCCCACGAGCACAGTGTTTTGCACACTGTAACGCATATCCAGGCTCTTGCACATTGGGATAGTTGATGCAGACATAAAAACATGAAAATGTGCATATATGATAACATAAGAAAGTGCCAATTCATCCCACTTTTCAGCCCGAGGTGCTTGTCTTTACTCAGTGGCCACATAAAATATGGGTGAGGGCTATAATCAATTCTGGAAATGAAAAGATGCAATTGTTACTTTTGATAAAAGACTTCAATTAAAGAAAGACTAGCTTAGTACGTTTTAAATGTATATTGAGGCCAACGAAAGAGGCTCAATTTCAACAAACCATTATAAAAAACATTTATTATTTAAGCCCTTAAGGGCCAGAGTTCGAGTCGAAATTCCACTCTCATTTCTTTTTCAGAATAAAATTGTTTAAATCTCCTTTTCTTGTTTTGAGTTTATTCACGTCAATAGCACAAAAGGAAATGTCCTCAGTTGTGAATTGAATTCATGTGATGCGCAATTGGAGTATCCCTTTCATGGTGGATATCCATAAATGCTCCACCACCCATCTTGCAATTCCCTCTTGGGTTTCCCAGTGATATTGAGGGGGCAGGTGCAAGTCGCCATATACACTACTCCTGATTGTTTCAAATTTGCAAAATTTCTGTCCTAGAAAATGTTTGCAGGGATTCATCCAACTACAAAGACATCACGCACTACATTGAAAAAAAAAGATCCTTCTGTCCAAATAAGTACCTGCCTGACATAGTCACTTATAAATAAAAAGAAAAAAATAGTGTTGCGCCACCTGTGGATCTCTCCTGCTTTAAAAGCGGTCGTATTATGAATAAACTAACCTTTAAAGGCTGTGCCAGATCCGCACAACCAGATTGTGAGCGTAGTTTGTGGCTCAGACTGCCAGCCTCGGATCTGTAGTGCTCCTGTATCCTCAATCACCTCTGCTCCTGGCCTCGTGCAGTCCACGCTCTCACTCCAGGGTTGGGTTAGGAAACTCCAGGTTGATCCATTAACCCTATCCCACCTGCAGCTCTGTCACCGCTTTCCCCAAGAGAATTTGTATGATAGAATTCAGATAGAATAAGCGGTTCTATAGTAGAGCGCAGGGAAAATACGGGATACTTTAATCTTAATCTCTGTAACTTTATTCATAAAAAGCTCCAGACCACAACGTGTTTCGACGTACAGACGTCTTCCTCAAGCGGATCCGCTTGAGGAAGAAGTCTGTACATCGAAACGCGTTGTGGTCTGGAGCTTTTTATGAATAAAGTTAAGGAGATTAAGATTAAAGTATCCCGTATTTTCCCTGCGCTCTACTATAGAACCGCTTGTTCTATCTGAATTCTATCATAGTCACTTATAAAGGCTTTGTACCAATTATTCTTTGATTGAATGACCTTTTCAAAAAGTAATATTGGGGGATGGAAGGTTAACGTCTTGTATATCAGTATCTGCCCATAAGGTTTTCCAATATTTTTTCAAAATAGTGTATTCAGTAATGTTGTCAAAAATACCAACAATTCTTATGCATTCATCATTCTGTCTTTTTATTTGAGTACAAAGGAGGGACAGTCTATGACATCTGATGGCATGGAGATATGATAAGTTGAGAATTTGGTGTAAATATCCTTTTCCTGAAAACCACCTCCTTAAATAATTTGCCTGGGCCTCGAAATCTTTCAGTCTAGGGCACTTTCTTCTAAGCCCATGAAATTGGCCCTTTGGTATCCCTCATCTTAATGGCAAGGTGTGATTATTATCACATTTTAATAAACTGTTGGTGGCTGTAGGGTTGCAATAGGTTTATATCTACAAATAGCCATCCATTTCCTTCATGATACTCAGGTCGAACAAGGATAAATTCTGTAAGTTAAAATCAGAAGGGAACCTAAGACTAACATTGCTATGTTTATGACTTTAAACAAATCACAAAAATTCAATATATGAGTCAGAACATACAATGAATGTATCATCTATGTATCTGGCCAAGAATCCAATGTGGGAATGTCACCACATACCATCATCCTCAAAAACAACCGCTTCCTCTCAACTGCCCATGAATACATTATATAACTAATTTACTTAGTTAAGAACATGTTAAGAAAAACATAAAAAAACACAAGACATGAACATATTAAAAATTAAATAAAAGTAAGGAGGGGTAAGTCAGATTGCAGTGGAAACAATGAATAATATTCACATGACAGCACAATTGTGATTATGCTGAGATAGAAAGAAAATCCCCTCATAGATAAGAAAATGGGAATCACACAATGTGGTGATAAGTGAGTTTTAGAACATCATAATATATATATGAAGCAAACAATGTGCTATATATACATAAATACATATACCCTAAATTGTCACGATGACCTAGTCAGGACCTGCAGCTCTCTGGCGCCCTCTTAGCCTGCTAGCCAAATCCGATATTGCCAGAGGATAAGAAAGGAGCCCAGCTGCCCTAATTTATGTTGTCTACTGCGACACGGTGATGTGACAGGATGTATATATACCACCATTTCCTGCTAGGAACGTATATATACCTCGATCCAGTCACCCTCAGGCCCACAATATCACATAAATACCAAAATTAAGCTGCCACCACTGATCTTTTTCAGGTGGATCAGTAACCTGTATGATAGCGTAAAAACGAGCAGTGAGGTCGTGAGAGCTCATTCATAGGACAAGGAGATTGAGACTAGTAAATTATAATATTTTACTCCAAAATATAGGCAGTGGTTATATAAAAGATTTACAGAATATTACATAAGAGACAATATACATGTATGCATAAAACAGTTATAAAAATAAAAGGAATAAAAGAGAACTTGCCAGACCTAGTCACGCATAGGTACACGTAGTTCTGTGGGGGGGCCGCTCCCCAGAAAGGTAGGATTCCGTCACACAGCTGGTATGGTAGCAGCTATGTCAGGTCCCAGGATGGAATAACCCAAACAGGCCTTCTCCAGTTTTATTAAAGACAGGGGAATCTGTGGCCCCCACCTTGCAGAGTGATCCCTCCCCGCTGTGATGGTCCTCGGACATCTCCTCTCTCACCAGGCTTAATAAATCCCCATTCTTCATATCTGGGGATGGGGTGGGCTCACAATCATGATTTATAACTCATTTTTAATGTCATTTAATTCTGAGAATATTGATACCAAATATGACTTATGTATGAGGTTTAGAATGGCAGAAATCATTTGCCAGGTTCCTGAGCGTTGCATAGTTATATCAAACATATCATTAAATGCGCAAACTGGTGAACAACCCGAAAATATGAATTATGTGTATGTGGCATGAACAGGTCTTCTTAAATTCGATATTGAAAGGCTGGAGATTTAAACAAAGGAGTTTCTTTAGGAACAGATCTGGTTAAAACCTGTAAATTCTGCTCCTCTCAGCTTCAGGGTTTTATTGGGGGGGGGGTCATAAATAGTTTTGACTGGGGGGGTTGCTGGGGGAAGCAAGCAAGGATCTATGTAACTTACACACAAACCAAAAGGGCAGAGAGATGAGTAAGCTATTGTTGGCTGATTCTTCCAGCATCTAAAAAAAATCATGAGCAATATTCATATATTCATGACACCATACAATAGTATAAAAATATTGCAAGAGAAATTAAATATGTTTCAGAGGAAGGAGCGAGGTTGATGCTCTGAAATGCGTTGAATAAAGCCACCAGTGGATCCATATATCCCTATGGTCTCATTCATCACACGGCAGTGTGGATCATCCATATTTATATCCATTTTTTCATACATTTAGGGTATAGAAATATTTGTAGTGGCGGTCAATTATCTAAAGATTGCGGATTGAGGGACCTGGCATCACCCGGCAACAGGCAAGACGCTTGAGGACCAGCGGTGATGAAGTTCGGGCGGCCGCCAGTCACGTGTTCCTATCCGGAAGAGATGTGGGAGCGGTGACATGAGAAGCCATTGTCCTGGGAATCCAACACCAAGAGCACATTTATCCACCAGCACTTTAACTGGGGATGTACAGGGGTGCACAGCCCTAGCAGGTGAGTGACCTCTATATACTAATACGTAGTGATGGGTGAACCCGTCGATACTCGATTTCGGGCAAACTTGCCCAGACTTTTTTTAAAGTCCGGGTTCGAGGCCGAATATGACTCAAACTTGAGTCCAAACCCCTAACTCTGACTTTAAAGTTATGGGATGGAGGCGGGGGGGCTGTAAAAGAAAGCAGTTAGGTAATTAAACAGCATTAAATTTACTGGGTCCCGGCACTTCTATTCCCAGGGTCGCTCATTAACCTCCTGGATATTCACGGGAGAGGGGCTTAACAGCTGCTCACAGATGCTGTCACAGAGAATGGGCATCTGTGGCTTTTGGAGTAACCTGGAAACCTGGAATCAGCCCATACATTCTAGCAGGGTAGAATGTATGATTGGCTGTTGGGCCCATCACCCATTCACTGGAATCATTGTACTGTAAAAACGGATAAATAATTAGAAAAAAAATTGCATAGCGCTCCTGGTATTTTTGATTCACAGCATAGATAAAGCTGAAAGCTACAGGCTGCCACCTTCAGTTGCCTGTCTTTACCTTGTCTGTCAATCAAAACACTTGGAAGTCCATTACTTTTTTCTCACTTATGGCTGGGCTTCATGCTGGGGTAATCATGGCTCAGGTGTGAACTCAGATAACCTTTCAGAAGGCCGGGTGTTCATTGGATGCCTGCTCATCTCTGTGAACAGATGTGTGTCTGCTCACAGAGATGAAGCAGAGCTGAAGATATTTATTGTGAATTACAATATATGAGTAATAAAACTCAGAGGGAGTTTTTTCTTTTTCTTTAAAAATGGGAAACAGGGTTTGTCTAGTGTTTTATTCTAATAAAATATTTTTTCTCTGTGTTGTGTTTTTTTATGTTTACTAGAAATTCATGGTGGCCAGGTCTAACATTGACATGACATCATGAATTTAGGGCTTGGTGCCAGCTGACAATACAAAGCTGACATTAACCTCTCATTTCCAAGCGTGCCATCTCCACAAGGGCCACTGGAAGAGTCGAGTTAAGTGCTTAAAAATGGTGCTTTTGTGAATGAGCCGTTATCAGAGGCAGCTGCAGACTGAGACAGAATGCTTGGGCCTTACCACGCTGAGAATCTAAGCTCCCCAGCTGCCTGTGTTTTACCTTGGTGGGCAATCAAAATAGGGTGAAGCCCACATTTTTTTTAAATTACTTATTTATATAAATAAAAAAGAATGGGCTTTCCTGCATTTTAATTGCCAGCCAAAGTAATGTCAGGCAGCTGGGGGTGGCAGCCAGTAGCTGTCCGCTTTATCAGCGCTGAAAATCAAAAATACTGTGAGCGCTACACAAATTTTTTTTTAAATTTTATTTTTACATTACAATGATATTAGTCAATGCGTCAGGGGCCCAACAGCCAATAACAGACGCTGTCACAGAGAATGAGCATCTGTGATTGGCTGCTGGAGTAACCTGAAACCAGCCCATAAATTATAGCATCTACCCTGCTAAAATTTATGGGTTGATTCCAGGTTACTCCAACAGCTAATCACAGATGCTCATTCCCTGTGACAGCATCTCTGATTACCTGTTGGGTCCCTCTGCAGTGAATATCCCAGAAGTTAATGAGCAGCCCCAGAAGTGGAAGCGGCGGAATGGCAAGATCTGGTAAGCATAATGCTGTTTAATCACTCACCCCTGGCAGCGATCCTTAACATGGAAGTTTATAGCAGAAATTGCCGGCAACATCGCTGTTGATGCGTCAGACCGGGCAATGCAGGCAGATCGCCTGAGCAACATCGCCAGGTTTCAGGACTATTGCCGTAGAAATCACCCTGTTATACAGGGCAACTCTCCGGCGATGTTTCCGCAACTTGGCCACGCCCCTTGGTTGCCAGTGATGTGGCCAGAGATGTTGCCCCGTGTAACGGGACCTTTACAGTTATATTCTAATATCTACAACTTACTTTTTTGAGGTCATTAGAAAGTTATGAGGAAAACATATAACTACAACTATATGGGCTAATTAAATCCTGGAGCAGAATTCACAGTCTTCTCAATGACAAGCTTATAAATGTAATTTAATCACATAAATGTGTACACATTTATCTTACATTACATCACTCTCGGTGAATTTGTGCTTGGTTGCCACGGGTTACTGCACAGTGGACATTTTTGCATAATGTTACCTAATATTCCTTACTGTGATAAGTTGATAAGAATAACAACGTATAATTTGAAATGTCATTTTCCTGTCTGTTATATGACTGCTAATGCAGACTACAATTATGATCATCTTTTATATGTCACAATAATTAAATCATATAATGTGAACATGATATACATGTCATGTTGTATGTCATAAATTAATTCTGATATGTTCTATGTTCAGGAGAAATGAATGTAATATTTTGTTAAAAAATATAGAGCAAGATTATGGAACATTAAAAATATTTCTGAATGATTAAAGTGGGCTCATTGGATAGTTACATGTGTAGGTTAGTTGCATTTTGCATACATCATCAGTCTCTTGCAATGTAAGATATTGAGATCTTGGCACTCTACAGTTCTAATGGTAGGGGTTCAATTTGATGACCAATAGAAACAAAATTTGCAACCTCCAAAGTTTTAAGCAATTTATTTTCATAGTTTAAGGTTATGTTTCCAAAGACATTTTTCAGATTCTCAGTATAGAAGAATATATTGGAACACCTATACATAACAGATACAGGAGCTTTTATGACATCCCATTCTATATCCATAGGCATTAAAATAATTAAGAATCTAGTTTTCTCTCTTCTGAGAAGGAAGTCCATAGGATTTTGGAATGTGTCCATGCACATTTTTATATAGCACAGGCAACCAGATTATTGCAGGTTATAGTCTCCAAAATGGATTATTAAAAAGAGAAAAAAGTAAAAAAATAAAAAAAATTAAATTATGATTTTATTTAGAAAAAAAAACATAAAAGTACAGATTAACCTCACTTTTGCACCATTAAAAATAAAGAAAATAGTAATAATAATAATAAGTAATCATGAGTAATCAATGTGTTCAGAAAAGTCTCAGCTATTAAAATCTAAAAATAATTACCATGATTGGTAACCACTGTATAAAAAAAACTTCAAGAACGCCAAAATTATGTTTTTTTGTTTCCTGCATTAGCACAAAAAAATCTGTGACACGCCACCAAAATGTCACAGCTATCTTAAAATGGTATTATTAAAAAAAATTATATCTCCTCGCAAAAACTAACCCATCACACAGCTCTCCTGACTTAAAATTAAAATGTTAAAGGTCTTGGAAAATAGCGACACAACCTCCCAAATTATTCTATCAAACTTCTGATTATTTTTCACCATTAGAATAATAAAAGCTGGACATGATTGATATTGGCTTAATCACACTGATGAGGAAAATCATATTGAAAATTAATTTTTACTATAAAATTTACACTGTAAAAACTGTTTCCCCTAAAATGTGTTTTTATTCACAATTTCTCCTCATTTTGATTTCATACCTTGTTTTACCATACACTATGCTGTAAAATGAATGGTGTCATTCCAAAGTTCCAAGGTGGCAGTGTTGTGAAAGAGGTTAAATAAATTGTTGTATTTCAAAGGGATTCCAGATAGAAATCAGCTAAAAATATTATTATTCAGACTAGCCTGACTCAAAAAAGTTACAATGGTCATCAGAAAATATTCTGAACTGACTTTTGGGCTTTCCAAAATCTCTACTGTCTTAGTTCCAAAGTGACTGACTTTTTGGCTAAATAGATTGTATGGTATACACCGGAGCTCGCTTTTATTGGGGTATACCAGTGGTAGCCGATGCATTGCTGCTAAAAGGCTGGAGGGTTACTGTGTGATTGTGTCCCCCCCAAATTTATGTAAGTATATACAGTATGTAGCTATGGTTTGGTGCCCAGCGCTAACTTGTCCCCTCTTAGGCTATGGTTTTATTCAGACTCATATGATGATTCTTTACCCTTTCTCAAGGAGTGCCTTTATTGAAAATTATATACAAAATTATATTAAGAATGTTTGCTTCAAACCGCATATGACTCATACAGTCTGATTTACATTAAAATTGATTAAAATTTATCACATTAAAACTAGCACAAATAAAATAAAATTGTATGTGGTTTCTTTATCTTGATAAAATCTTGATATCTGTATGGTAATCTTTTCTAGTTGATATCTTGTCCAACGTAAATCTTCTCCACTTTAGATTGGTCCTATCTTCCCTTGTTATCTGTAATTTAATATACCGCCTGTTAGGCTGCCTTCACATTTGCGTTTGTGTCTGCATGCAGAGCCCATAATAATGTGAACGCAGCGGAGAATCTCTGGGGGCGGCCGGGAGGAGGAGATCAGCGGCATAGATCTCCTCCCGTCACAGCTAATCTCCCGCCGGTGTCAGCGGGGAGATACAGCTGATCTGACAGCTGTCTAAATCTCCCACGCTGACACCCAATAGGGTGATATTAGTGCAGGAGATAAGAAACAGCTGATCGCTGCTTCAAATCTCCTGCGCCAACATCACCTATTCGGTGTCAGCGTGGGAGATTTAAACAGCAGTCAGATCAGCTTTATCTCCCCGCTGTCCCTGCTGACACCGGCGGGAGATCAGCGGCGGCTCTGCATGATTTCCCGATGGCCGCCAGTGATCACAGGCGGCCACCGGGAGAGATCTCAATGAGATCCGCAGCATTCTGCTGCGGTGTCCTGCGGAAGACACTGTGGATCCATTGAGATCCATGCATTTTTTGTGCGCTTGCGGATAGAACAAGCGCCGAGAACACACAAAACAATGCTGCATGCTGCGTTTGGAGTGTGGTCGGAGGGTGCATAAATTATGCGCATCCGAATGCAAATGCAGGCAAACGCAGCCATACACAGGCACATGCGTTCCCATGTTAAACATAGGAACGCATGTGCGCAAGCGTTTGGCTGCGTTTGGTGCGCTGCGCTCCAAACGCAAATGTGAAGGCAGCCTTACCAATATTTATTGATTTTTCTTTTTTACTTTTTAATTTCTTAATCTTTAATTTGTTGGTTTACATACCTCCATCCCAAACGGTGTCTGTATTTCTTCTTGTTTGTGGTATCTGGTTGTTCTAGCGATGGATCTAGTGAAATTAAATAATTTATTTGCTACTGGCTCATCACTTTTTTATTGATCTTATTAATTTTAAGATTTACCTGTTAAGGCTAGTTAATATAGTTCCTTCTCCTTGATCCTGCTCACTCTATCGTTTTATATGGTGTTTGTGTGATATTCTAGATCTATAAGAGACAAGTTTTAATTGGTACTAGGCTAATTATCAAGATAAAGAAACCACATACGATTTGATTTTATTTGTGCTAGTTTTAATGTGATAAATTTTAATCAATTTTAATATAAATCACACTGTATTAGTCATGCGGTTTGAAACAAACATTTTTGGCTAAATAAATCATATAGAAAATGTTATGTAATATTACATATTCCCTCTGTGGAATACATTCTAGACACAATAAATAAAGTTTCAAGAAATGTAAGTTGTAACCTTAAGTTACCTGTTCACTATCCTTCTTAGATTGCTCAGCTTAAAGGCAGTAGAATAATACAGTGAATAATTCAAAATATAGCACATCTTGAGGGGATGGCCTTAAAAAAACATATCCAGGCCCTTTTTAACAATGTACTTCAATACCACATATTAGTATTGTAGTGATTATACATAACATTTATATTCTGGCCAGGGACATTTTGTTGGACCCGGAAAAATCTATTCACATTTTATCAAGCACAACTCCTTCCTACTCTTTGGTGCAGAAAACCTAGCAAAAATACTGCTCACCAAAATCATCATTTGCATGGACATTACTTTACAAATATTTAGATTTGCCAAGTTATGAATGTTACCACCTGTAATATATACAGGTATATTGTCTGGTTTCAGATCACAAGCACAGGTATTTATTACACGTGCAAATGAATAGGGGACTTTGCAGATTTGTTTCAAACAAACACAGGAACTAGCTAAAATCAGCCATCAATGTAGCAAGACAAATGCTACGTCATTGCTTTTGTGAATAACACTTATAAGACTACTAGATGGAGGCACAATGCTATCACATCGGGAGGGCAAAGGCTCACACTCAGACTCACACAGACACACAGACTCACACATACAAACTCACATAAACAGATTCACACACAGACATACAGACACACAGAATCACACACACTCACACACACAGATTCACACACAGACAGACACACAGACTCACACACACACACACACACACACACACTCACACACAGACATACACAAGATTCACACACACACAGATTCCAATACACACACACACACACACACAAAGACACACAGTCTGCCCTTAACCAGGATTTTACCGCTGGCAGCGGAGAAATAAGTTACTCACATAACATGGCAAGGATCATGTGACGCGGTGGGGGTCATGTGACGCCACGTCACACAGATCCTTGCTCCAAGGACCGCGGTACGACCCTGGCAGAGGGGAAAGCAAGAGGAGGGGGCAGACTGCTGGGGGCGGGAGACCGGGCAGAGGATGTCCGGACTGCTGGGGGTGGGAGAGCGGGTGGAGGGGGGCTGGACTGTTGCTGGTGGGAGACCAGGTGGTGGGGAGCCAGGAGACTAGGCGGAAGGGGCCAGACTGCTGAGTGTGGGAGACCGAGCGGAGTGGGCTGAACTTCTGGGGGCAGGAGACTGGGCAGAGAGGGGTGTGTGTGTAGCGGCACTGCTAACGGCCGCCATCTACTATATAATTGTCTAATTCTGAAATCGTGTGTCATTGATTGGTTGTGCCAGCCACCCGTGACCAATCAGAATTAGACGATTATATAGTAGATTATAAAACACAAAGTTATCAAGGATAATTTAGGCAATTTATATATATGTATATAATTTAAACAAGGTATGAAATAGTACCCAAAAGAATTCCTCTCTTTTTATTATTTACAAACAATATATCCCTCAGCTACTACTCCATTCTGTGATAGCCTAGAGGGGACAAATGCTGTTCACTATTTGATATCTTGATTATAAATCTTAGCATACATATTTACTAGAGGAGCACTATGATGTTTTATAGATGTCTTAAAGGACGGCTTGTGATGTTTGACCTTACGTGTCTCTTTACATATTATTTCACCAAATATACCAATTCTAGAAACTACATACACTAGCAGTACCAATATTCCCATTTCTAGGCTGTCTTGCAAAATGGCTCTCAGACACCCACCTATACTCTTGAACCAATTGCTGATATTTTCGACTATGGGTGAAAATCTAGCAGTTTTTTGGACTGTCTTGAGAGTTCATGTCTCAAAGCAAGACTTGATGATGCTCTATCAGTTTGTTGTCACAGTCCTCTTTTAGGCTAGGTTCACATTTGCATTTGGCAGACATGTTAACGCAACGATGATTGTCCACATGCCTTGACATGAAAATGTCATTGTGAGTCGCTCAGCCACCCAATCAGCAGTCTCAGTGGCTGGGAGGATCTCCTCCTCCTGGCTGCCACTGCTGATCTCCTTCTTCGCCGCCGCTGATGTCATCCTCCTGGCCACTGCCACTGGAGATAAGTAGCGGCGGCCGGGAGGAGGAGATCAGTGGTGGCGGCCAGCAGGAAGAAGAAAACAGAAGAAGAGGAAAGAAGAAGTAGAAGAAAGAAGAAGAGAAAAGAAGAAGAGGACAAAAGAAGAGGAAAGAAGAGGAAGAAAGAACGCCAGGATAGGTTTTACCTGGGGATGACCTCTGATGACATCATCTTCCGCTGCATCTGTGCACTTGCCAGCAGATGGAACTGCACACAGATGCACTCCCATTCCTTTTTTGTGCGCAGCTGCCTGCTTGCGTATAAAACAAGCACACAGCCATGCAGAAAAAAATCCAATATTTTGCGCCTGGCATGTGCATAAATTATGTGCAGCCGAACGCAAATACACCTGAACGCAGCCACACACAGGCACTATACGTTCCCATGCTAAACTTAGGAATGCATAGAGCCTGCATTTTGCTGTGGTCAGGGATGCTGCGTTCATAGTGCAAATTGTGTGCAAATGTTAACCCAGCCTTAGCACTTCTCTGAGAGTGTGAGAAAAGGGATATAATTGCCATGGGGAAAGTCTAAAGGGGCAGGGTCATCATTTCTGTTGCTGATGGAGTTCAATATCTTTTTTGTACTAGCTGGCATGGATCAAAGTATCTATGCTCTGTAGCTTGAGATAAGTGGCAATGGTCAGCTCTACTTTAAACTATTCCCTTTATCTGGGTTTCAGTGGTCTCCTCATTTGTCTCTTGACCACAACCCAGTCACTTGGTATCAGTGTGTGTTTGCGGCTTTTGCAGTGAGGCTATGAGATGGGGGAAAGAACATGGTTATGACTAACAATCAGATGTTTGTCCAACTGCAAAACATCTTTAATGGAGAAATTGTAGGAAGCCTGCAACTACTGTGGGAAATACAACCAGGGAAACTAAGACTAGGGCCACACTTGAGAGGTTGAATCCTTTTACTGGATGCATTACTGGATCCAGTTTTTTAAGTTGCCAGTTTTGAGGCATTTTTACTGGATCCAGTACCGGATCCGTTAAAGCATGGTACCTATATGTACCATGCGTTAACGCATGTGTTTCCCATAGACCCCCATGTTAAAAACAGCATGCGTTTTTCAAAATGCACCAAAAAACGTTGGAGACCCTATTAAAAATGGATTTCTCAAAAGTGGAATGCGGTAAACAGATTGCAATGTAGCACGATCTTGCAATTCGTTTTTTACATTGGAGTCTATGGGTGCGTTAACGCATATGTTTTTCAACATTTCAAAATGAAAAAACTGGATCCAGCAACTGGATTGCAGATGCAAGTGTGGCCCTGGCCTAAGCCTGTTCTATTCCTATAGTGGACATAAAATGTTTCTTCAATTCCTCAGTAAAGTGAATGCCTCTGTTACTCTATATAATTTTGGGTACCTCATACCTGCACACTACTTTACTGATCAATTTCCAGACAGTCTTTTTATTATCTTTGGTTGGGGCCTAGACTTCAGACAACCCAAAGAAAATGTCAATACAGTCCTAAGTCATATTCATTAGTATTCACTTTAGTTAACTGTATGCAGTTCATCTGCAGTTTCAGAAATGGGCAATCTGGTTTACGTGGTAAATTTCTGTGGAGTTCGAATGGGCCTTCTGAGGATATGTTTTGCACAAATGAGACATCCCTGGACAAAGTCTGCAGCCACATGTAGTAACCGCGCGGTGCATCAATTTTTTTACCACTACTGCACACATCACACCTTTTGAATTGTTCACAGGTGAATGTACAAGGGCAGCCATCATAGGGAACAAGTGAATGGCAAATTCTGGTGTTTACCAGCCATACCTAACTCTGACTGTGCAGTGCCCGCTTTGGTCCATGTGCTCCCTTCTAGTGATGAGCGAATTTTGATTGCCCATTATAAAGTGGGCAAGAACCCGGCAGATTTGATTCGGGGATTGGGAAAACAAACACATGCATAAAAGGTCAGGAAACACAAATTTGTTTGGCAAAAATTCAGAATATAAAATGGCGCTAAAACTTTACCTGTTTATTTGGGGCCAAAGCGCTCACTGGAAGACCCACTGGCTGGGGACAACAGTTAAGAGTGTCCCCAGCCATCAGGTCTACCAGCTTGTATTATGCTGTAAAATTTTGGGGAATTTCTGAAATTTTTTAAGCCTACTGAAGTGTGAAGGTGTTTTTACACCTGCAGGATCTGAATTTTGTAAACAGTGCCAAATGTGGCAGAAGCTGGGAAGTCCAAAAAGCTTACAATGTCCTTAAAACATAAGTTTAAGAGAGCTTTATATTTTTAAGGGTATTTTTTTATCAATATTTTATTTTTTTTTATTATTATTATTGTTATTTTTTTTATTGGAGAGCAAACCTTTATTATTGCAGATGGTCACCAGAAAGCGAGACCATCTGTTGTACACTTATTTAAAAGCTATATATGAAACAATAGAATATAGTGATTATATGCTTCATATCCCTGATTTTTTATCTGTGTTCACACAAATAAAACACCATGGTATGGCTATTGTTTCTTAAAAATGTGCAATCACTATTTAATGTCATAATAATCATAATACTAATAATATGTATTCATTTATATAGCGCTTTAAATCCATTTGCATCCCTGTCACCATTGGGGCTCACATTTCATGTATAATGCATGTTACAGTTGTTTTGGCATTCCTGCAGTAGCCAGTGCCCAGTAGTCTAATTCAGCATTCCAGATTAATTGGTGGTGAAAGTTGACATGAATAAAATTCTTTATTTTCATCATTATGTTTCATAGTAAAATGTCACGCTTCAATAATGACTGCAAGTAAGTATCCACAACCCAGTTCATATACATTGTTACCTGAAATACCGGTATTTATTTGCAGCTAGGCATTAACCAACAAAAGTGTGCAAACATTCAACTCCAGTTACTGATTGCTCAGGTATGAATCATGGTACTCAATTCAAAAGGCAGACCCCTTAGGAAAAGCAAACAAAACACACCCAAAGGGAACTTTAACAGCGTCTCCCACCATCTTTCCTGTGCACTCCAATAGGCATGCAGCTCCGTTGTCTCTGTACTCCAAGTGGCATGCAGTTCTGCTGTCTGAATCCCGCTCTGCAGTTATTTGATTTCTTCATGGATGCCCTGCAAGGCATGGCTGCCCCCAACTCAGAGGATGATATCATCTACCTAAGCACCCCAGGGGCAAAAGGTGGGTTAGCCAAACCAGACCCAGAGTGGCATCATGGAGAGGAAATGGAGAGTGAGACCTATGTCACCTGGAGCTCCTTCGCACTTCCAGATTTGGGCATCATCTACAATGAGGTGCACATCTAGACCCGAGGAGCAAGTTCCAGCAGTCAGGTGACTTTTACCATATGGCATCTGGGCCCAGGAGCAGCACATGTCAGATTGCAGATGACCTCGCTGTATGTTTGTCAACATTCCAGCTAAAGCTGGTGTCACAGCCTCAGCTCCTTGATCCTATTCCCCAAGACCACCAGGAGTAGGACCTTTAAGGGGAGCCTGATGAAGAGAAGCACCTACAAGACAATGTGTCCCAGCTTTGTATATTACCCTCACCACCTTCAGAAGAATTCAATTGGGCCAATGCCATGTGGGGACTCCAACCTCCTCCTAGCACCTATCCAACAAGACGTCAACCACCCCATTTTCCAATGTTATTCATCGACGAGATTCAGCATGCAGACGCCATTGCCCAGGACTGGCTGCATGGGCCTAAAGCAAAAGATTTCATCGACCAATGCACAAAAGACAAGGTGGTGGCATTTAAACAGGATAGGGGTATGCGTTCCTAGTGTAATATCACACCAAACATCAGTGTTATGTCAACCGTGCCACCCTGCAGCGTGATGATCTTTCTCAAAGACTACGCATCATTTATGTTGGGGATGAGGTCACATTTATGAAGGTGCGGGGCATGAAGAGTTGGTTTGTGGTTGGCATATTCTGGGTTGACACTGTGGCCCAATTCCACAAGTGGCAGGAGGAGGCTGACTTAGAAATAAGTTACCATTGGGTGCAGCCAAAGTCTCTCTTGGTTGGCCAGCCACATGCTCCTAAAACCACAGGGTATGGACATGTTCCCAAAGATGGTCCTGGTCCTGTCTGTCCTAGAGAGGGTGGTCTTCACATAGTTCCACCATCATCTTATTCAGCTGTGGCAATGATGGAGTGTGCTGGGGGAAGTTTGTGGCAGAGAATGCGCTGAGAGGAGTAGTCCTGGAGACCCCCCCAAGACCGTCCGGCAGCAGACTACCTTCCAAAACTGCGCCAAACATCCAGGACATGGATAAAAATGCAAATATACATGTGTAGTGGACCTTTCTAAGGGTATGTCGGTGAGTCTGTGACACACTGACCCATCCCTTACATGGCATAGACTTTTGGGACTTGTTTTATTTACAGTTTTTTGTTGCCATTCACCAAGTCATGTTTTTGTTACTTATGGAAATGTACTTAGTACTGTATATTGTTAAGTTATTATGTTTGATACTATTAGTCGTGTAAATAGTAAAGTTTTTTTAATTCTCTCCTTGCGTGCGGGACTGCTTCTGCAAACAGGTGCTTTGATATTGCCCTACAGAGACTCATGAAAAAGCCACTGGCCTGTGGTCTGAAGCTGTGAGATATGGAACTGCAAGACACTACCCACACTTCAGTAGAACAGGGCTGTCCAAGTGCAGTTGTCTAGGGCCGCAAACAATGCATGTTTTCCGCATATACCCAACATTACACAAGGTGCTAGAATAATCCATCACCTCCGCAGGTCGTAAAATTAGCACCTGTAGAATGCAGAGGAGATATAGAAAACTTGCGCTGTTTTTAGACATTGAGGACTGTAGTTGAACATCCCTGTCCTTGAGATCTCTGTGGAAGTAGCCAGGGCGCAAGATGAATCCTTGAGCCCTTTCACTACAACTGCAGCTCTCCCTGGACTCTCTTAGGCCCCGTGACCATGGTGTGTTGTTTGATTTTTTATTTTAACCAGATTGACAATCTGCATCAAAATATACGTGTTTATCCTGAGGGCAGCAAAGTTTAGGACAGGTCAGAAATGCTGTGACCAGATAGCTTTTTTGTATACTTGCACATGTGCTTCATATTACTTTTTTCTTTGCCAAAATCTGCAAGAGAAAAAAACACATTGGCACAGCACTTCAGAACTCTCATATACTTTGCTGGCTTCTAGATAGATATGCAGATTTTCAAAATCTGCTTCAAAAGAAGCATCAAACAACATGGCGGGGCCACAGTGGGATTCACTGCTGCATGATGCTGGCTGTGTTACCTGACATACAATAAATAATTGAAAAGAAAGTTTTGGGCTCGACCCTATTTTTTATTGCCAACCAAGGTTAGGCCTCTTTCACACATCCTTGCAAACGTGCATGTGTGAGAAAGGATGTTTTTGGGGGCCATGTGTCTGTGTGTGTGGCACTGCGTTACATATGTATGGTTTCTGTGTGATATCCAGCATGTCAGCATATCATTGTAAACTCACCTGTCTCCAGCATTGCCTGTCTTTTCTCACTTCCAGGGCTGCTAAAGCCTACAGTTCAGCGAATATTCATGAGCATAATGAGCTATCCAGGAAGTGAGAGGGACATGAGCTAACCTGGAGTCAGGTAAATATAAAATTCTTTATTTTTATTTTTGCTACTGTCTGTGCAGACGGATGATGCATGAATTACATCCGTGTGCGGATGGGTCCATGCTGCCATCTAAAATTGGACAAGTCTACATTGGACCATACAGGCATGCATTTGCTCCACACAGACTCGTGTGCTCCACATGGAGACACAGTCTGTGCAGAATAAAAAACATGTAAAAATGTCCATAGATTAACATTGGTCTCAATATTTCCCTGCTTACGACATATCTCAGTACGGACTGCACATGTGCCGGAGGCAGGGATGTGTGAAAGAGTCAGTTGAGGGCTGGTATTCTCAGGAGGGTGAGTTTCCAATGTTATGGGGTCACCTCTATGCTATAGAATAGCATTCTACAGCTGCCTTAGGAATTGACACATTCATTAGAAGCTCCAATTCCTGACACTTTACCTGCTTCTTCTAGTTGCCATGTAGTGGTGGCAAACTGGATAATAAAGGATTAATGGCAGATTTATATTGCCAGCTGACATTAAGGCTGAAATTCTTAATGTCGGGTCAATGTTACACCCTGCCATTAAGTAGTATAATGAAATAGTAAAGAAGACACAACATATAGAAAAAACATTTTATTAGAAATAAAAACACACATGTATCTGAACTCCATCTTTATTACTCCCTCAAACCCATCCGTGATCATCTGTGATGTCTTCTTGATTGCAGACTGTGGTGAAGAACACAGCGTCCTGTCACCGCAGCCTCCAAACATTGAAGGAATGAGCTGCTAGCTCCAGTCCTGTAAGCGAGTTGGAAATAGAAATCTGGTATTAACCCCTTATTACCCATTTACTACCGCTACACAGCAAGTGGAAGAGCCGTGTAAAGCGGTAGTAGAATTTGGTGCTTCCTATGAATGCGCCAATTTCTGGAGCAGCTGTGGGATGCTATTCTATAGCATGGTGAGGGCCAATAATGATGGGCCCTTGTCCCACTGAGAATACCAGCCCTCAACTGCCTACTTTTACCTTGGCTGGCAATTAAAAACAGGGCAAAGCCCTATGTAATTTTTTTTCCATTTTTTTTTGGGAGACACACTATGCTACAAGGTATGTTGCCATATACTACTGTGTATGACAGGGGTGAGGATCTTCTTAGTATTGCACAGATGATAATTGAATCAAAGGCACTGGTGATGAATCCAAACCCTATGCAATATTAAGAAAAATCTGAAAACATAACCTGTTGGTGGCCCTTGAGTTCACAACCTTTGGTGTATGATAACCAAGCAGAGACAGATTGTGGAAATGCAGTCTGATTGCCACAGCCAATCATAGATGCTCTCACAGAGCATGAACATTTATGATTGGCTGCTGCTAGTCAGTGAAGTGAATATGAATGAAGACTCATGGTTCGGACCAGAACTAAGTGAGAGGGAGAACGGACCTGCAAGCAACCAGCAGGAGACTGCTAAGATGATTGTGTTTGTCTGTGTGTTTACCAGCTTTTGGACACTTTTGAAGGTGTTTTCTATGTGGTTCATGTTGCCTGCCATTGATTTCAATAGCATTAGGAAAATTTGGTGAATGTTTGTCCAATTATTCGACGAACACACCTCATTCGGCAAACAACACTGCGGTGTTCACTCATCTCTACACTCTTCATGTAGGGGAAAGTAAGTCTGGTAGATCTGCAGTTGTTTGTGATCAACAGCCACTGGGGCCAATGAATTGACAATTGCTTATGTTGAAAGAGGCCCTTTCGGTTACTGAGTTCTCTGAGGGAGCTGCATCCACTATGGCCGTGATTCCTGTCATATGAAGTTGTGTTGATTCCTTTGTAGACTGGTTGGCCAAGGCATTCTTTAGTGCAAGGGGAGTTTGTGCTCATCTGTGCACTGATATTTTGAACATGGCTGTTCTTCACATTCTTTATGGGTTTGAAAGCAAATGTTGGGAATTTAAGGCTTTGAAAAAACATGCCAAAGTTGGGTGCAGTCCTAAAAGTGTTTCTCAAGTGTGAAAAATACATAAATCTCTTTACCTTTTTCCAGAATGCAAGCTGCAGTGTGCGCCTTTAATTTAGTCTCATGTGCAAAACAACTAGAGAGGAGTGCTTCTTTATTACTGCCTTAGTATTGTGGACTATTATATACCCAGTGATGAATCGTCCTTAATTGTTTTCCCAAACTCTTGAATGATCTACAAAATACTCAGCAGAGAGGTTAGTGGGTGGTACATAGGTGATATTTGTCAAGTCCTTTGTTTCTGCTTCAAGCAATGCATGTTCATGTCATATCAAACTGAGCTTCCTCATCTGCTAGTTTGAAAAACAATGGCAGGTCTTGACTCATGGTCCTTCAATCTTTCCCATCCTGATATTCTCCTCCCTTTTTAAAATCTATTGGTAATAATTTAGTTGTATTTATAACTTACAGTTTGATAGAAATGTAGGGGTTTGAGAAAGGAAACAACTTCATATTTGGGCAGCCTTTATGCTGAGAGCTGGGTAGCAAGGGCAATAAACTCTCTATGGGACCACAGCTGATATGGTTTATTTGGGCATACCTGGGGCTGATCTTGCATGTGCAGTTTATTTTCTATCTATCTATGCAGGGTGTGGGGAACTCCTGATGAAGCCACTGCGGTGGCGATACACATTAGGCTCTTCCCCGCTGCCCACACACTAGACCCTGCACCTGGGTATTGTATCACCGTGAGCATCCGGCTGCCAGAGCACGCTCACCACCTTGATGCATGCTGCTTTACTAGTGTGAGATTGCTCATGGATCACTGATTCCATCTGGGCACCTTCAGGATTCTTTAGATGAATATTGATGGTTAAAGTTTATTTAAACTGTTACCCTGTGGACTCCCCCCTTTTAATTCAGCCACCTTACAGGGCCTGTAAGTATAACTGCTCCTTTCTCTATATGAACCTATTCTACAGTTACTCCTTATAAATGATGTTATAAATGATGTTCTTACTGTGAGCTGTGTACTGCCTTGAACCACACTGAAATGTATATAGACAATGAGCTGTCTATCCAAGATGATTGAGCTGTAGGAGGCTCTGTCTTATAGGGTCTTAACTCTCCCCCCAGGGACTGGGCTCCAACCATTTGCCTAGGCTTGAGTGCATTCCCACTGTGACAGGGATAACGGCACACTCTTTTATGTGTGCAGCACCCCAACTGTGATGCCTGACCAGTGGGGCACCACTGTACAATACCCCCCACCATTGGGGTTCTGGTAACTGTGACCATTTTGTGTGAGGCAAACGGTGTTTGTAGTTTAATTGTTTTTAAACCCTCAAGGGTTCCTGTCCCTTATGCACAAATAAAATTGTATATTTCACCAGCATATTGGTTGTGCGCATCCTTATACAGAGGATCTTCTTGCCCTTCTACATAAGACCATTCATAAAACACTGCAGAAATACTCCATGATCTTTATCATCATTATGTTCATACCCCAAACGAACTTTGGTTCTGTGTTACCATCTGCAACAGGTCTAGTTATTAATTCTATTCTGCCCAAGAGCAGTGTCTCATCCTCTATATAAACTCCCTTCTCTGTAAAATGACGAGATCAGGTTATCCCTTGTGGCCCGATATGCCTTCTGGGAGCCCTGAAAGTGCATTCTAAATGTTAGGGGAGTTTTTGGGGATTTGAGAGCTGGGTAGCAAGGGCAATAAACTCTCTATGGGACTACAGTTGATATGATTTAATTGGGCATACATGGGGCAGATCTTGTACGTGCAGTTTATTTTCTATCTATCTATGCAGGGTGTGGGGAAACACGGGACGTGAAATAGGCCCACGGGCACTCTGCTGGCCACAATGTCTGCAGATCTATCGCATCGTTCCATCAGTCCTGCATAAGGCATGGGTCTGGGTGCAAAGATTTTACATCAATTATAGGTACTGTGTGGTTCTCTGAGTTTTTCTTAATATCATAGATTTGATATATAGTATCGTGCCTGATTTCTATTGATTTATGCTCAATCATATAGAGAGGCTTGGCTACTTTAAACCACATCCTAGCCTGTTCATATTTGTTGTTTTCTTTATTAATGATATTATTTTTATAATTATAATTATCTTTTAAGTTATAACCTATCTATATTACATTATAATCTACATGTTATACTCACCTATGTGCAGGCCTTTTTGTTCTTTTTATTTTTGGGTCTCTAGGAGAGCAATGGGTGTTTGTCACTAGCTTCTTCTGGAGCATGTAAGGTGCCGCTCTCCCTGGTGCTGACGCTGATGTCTGACAAAGGGACAAGAAAAGAGGGTGAGGGAATCATCCCCATTAGCCTGCTGAAGCATATGCAGAGCAGTGTTGAATGGATCCCTCCCTATCTATGTCAGTGCTGACATGCTCTTCATAGGAGCAAGCAATGAATTATTACTGTTAATGAACATACAAGTCTGACTGTAAAAGAAATCGCTTCCACCGTTGGTATTGGAAAATCTACTATTTCAAGAATAATTTTCACACACAATGAAACTGGATCGTTTTCTCCAAAACGAAAAGGGAAATGTGGGAGAAAAAGCAAAACAACACCAATAACTGATAAAACACTTAACAGCAATAGTAAAATGAATGCAAGAAAAACAAGTAAAGACTTGCTTTGTCCCAATTGATTTGCATAGCACTGTTGTAATGTATTGACTGCCTTGTAGTATGGAAGTGCTGCTGCTATGATTTAAATGAAGCCTTTTTTTCCCCTGCTCAGTGTGGATAGAGGAACCTAATGGGCGGGAGCTGAGAGTGCAGGTGTGTGTGATGACTATGACTCATGCTTAGGTGAGTTGAGGGGCGTTTCTGGGCTGGCTGCTCCCCACCCCTCGGCCATAAATCGGTCAGATCAATTCCACCTGTTGTTGCTGATTCAGTTCACTTCTAAATTGTGACCTGTTGTGAGCAGACGCTGATCTGAAGCTGCTGTTTATTTCCCTTGGAAGTTGCTGGGCTCCGTGGTCTGTGGGTGGAGGTAGGGGCTTAGGCCTAGGGTTTCTCAGGTGCTTTAGGGACATAGGCTGGTGGCTCGAAGCTCTTCACCTTTAGAGGTACCTTCGAGATCAGGGTGAGCCAGGGACCCCAGTATTAGGGCCAGAGAAGGCTCCCCTGATCCCCTTTGTCCAGCTCCTGGCTACCCCGACCCCTCCCTGCGTGACAACTGTACTTGCTGTCAAGTTAGCATTTGAAGGATAGAGGCATGTCTTAGAAGCAGCTGTTTATCAAGTCACTGTGATGACTTATCACAAGAATCTAGCTTCCATCAAATCAGTCAAATGATTGACCCTATAGAGAGGTCAGATTTTTTTTAAGACTTCATTTTTCTATCACGTTTAGTCCAGGGTCTAAGAACATGAGGGCTGATCCTTTGTCTTGTAGTCTTGAATCTGTATCCTCTCCAGAACATCCATCCTTCATTCTTCCTCAAGGTATATAAAAGGTATAATTATATGCCTAATTGAAAATCTCTGGGCAAAACTGTCACTGAAAAAGACCTGGGTGTATGGGTAGATGACAAACTCACATTTAGTGCTCAGTGTCAGGCTGCTGCTGCAAAGGCAAATAAAATAATGGGATGCATTAAAAGAGGCATAGATGCTCATGAGGAGAACATAATGTTACCTCTATACAAGTCAATAATACGACCACATTTAGAATACTGTGTACAATTCTGGTCTCCGGTGTATAAGAAATGCATAGCTGAACTAGAGCAGGTGCAGAGAAGAGCGACCAAGGTTATTAGAGGACTGAGGTGTCTGCAATACCAACACAGGTTATTAAACTTGGGGTTATTTAGTTTGGAAAATGAAGGTTTAGGGGTGATCTTATAATAATGTATACATATATGAGGGGACCGTACAGAAACCTTTTTTATTATCTTTTTACTCTTAGGCCTGAGACGGGGACACGGGGGCATCCTCTACGTCTGGATGAAAAAAGGTTTAATCATAATCACAGACTTGGATATTTTACTGTAAGAGCAGTGAGACTATGGAACTCTCTGCCGTATGATGATGTAATGAGTGACTCACTACTAACATTTAAGAAAGGCCTGGATGCCTTTCTTGAAAAGTATAATATTACCATTTATATATACTAGATTCTTTGATAGGGCGTTGATCCAGGGAACTAGTCTGATTGCCTTATGTGGAGTCAGGAAATAATTTTTTTCCCCAATGTGGAGCTAGTGTTGCCACATGGGGTTTTTTGCCTTCCTCTGAATCAACATGTTAGGCTATGGGTTGAACTAGTTGGACTTAAAGTCTTCCATTAACCATAAAAACTATGTTACTATATTACTATGTTATTGGTGTTGCTATGATATCCTCAGAGTTGGAAGCAGAGATCCATGATGCTCAGTCACTGGCTTCTTCCTCCCAAGTCCAAGTTGTTATTTTCTGTGTTTCTGAGATTATATCTTTTGCAGGAATTCCACAATTCTGAGTAAAGTGGGCACTCTGGGGTCACTGCTACCCAGAAGGTGGTTGCTAGACTCTTTTGTTGGTCTTTCTTGCATAAGGATAATAAGAATTTTGTATCTGCTTGGGAAATTTGCACACACACCAAAATAGGTCATGGCAAACTGGCAAGGAAATTTACCACATTGCCAATTCCAGAAAGACTTTGTCAATGGATTGCATCCCTGATTTGCCTTTGTCTGTTGGGAAAATGGTTATTTGGGTGGTAGTTCAGTAAAAAAAGCTAATTTTATCCCATTATCAGGGTTACCTAATGCCGAAAATCTTTCCAAATTGTTCATAAATTATGTGGTACATTTGCATTAGATACGTCAGAATATTTTTCTAAATTTTGGAGGGTTTTCTGTAAGTAATTGGAAATTGAGTTTGTCTTTTTCTTGTGCTTATCACCCTGAGACCAATGGTCAGAACTAGAGGACAATTCAGTCTTTGGAACAGATTGTAAAATGCTTTTTTTGCAGCTCAGCAGGAGGATTTGTCCTCTTTTTTACCTTTTGCTGAGTTTTCCTTTATTAGCCAGATCAATCAGTCTACTAGAACATCGCTCTAAAGGCCCCATCACACACTTCAATGTCTGAGCGATCAGATCAACGATCCGACTTGACCTACATCGCTGGAACGACGTTCAATGATCGCTAGTGAAATGTCACACGTAGAGATATCTTTAACAATCCAGCAATGATTCCGCGACAAGCGAATGATACTTGCAGTCATTTGATTGCCTACGTCCTTCAGTTCTGAATAGGCAAAGTCGTTAACAACATCTTTATCAAGGTGTCACACACACCGATGCTCCAGGTTGAACGGACGATCATCGTTTGGTTTTAGGTCCGGTTCAAAAACCTCCCATCAATGATCAGCCGACTAATCGTTGATCGTATCTACTTGTCACATGCAACGACGTCGTTATGAAGTCGTTGCTCCACCCAAGAAGCCATGACGTACTAACAATATCATTAACGATATCGCAGTGTGTGACGGGGACTTTATTTTGTAATTATGGTTTTCATCTCCATTTTAAATGTTACATTTTCTAGGATTACTTTTCCATGTCCTGGAGTAGAAGTAGCCATACAAAAACATGGTGATGTCTGAAGGGAGGTTCAAAAGAATATTGGGGTGGCCCAACATCAGCAGAAACAAAAGGCTGATAGGAAATTCTTGACAGGTTCTGCCTTCAATGTGGGAGATAAGTATGGTTACCTTCTATGAATATTAAACTGAAGGTGCCCTCCACAAAGTTGGGTCCTAAATTCATTGGTCTGTATGAGATTCTGTAGGTGGTCAATCAGGTTGGCTTCAGATTAAAAATTAGTTTTTCGTATCCAAAATTTGGTCCACAAATCTCTGTTAAAATAATTTTTCCATATGCTCATCCCTACTTCCTTCTGTTTTGGTTGATGAAGGTTTAGAGTATGAGGTGTAAAAGATTATTGATTTTTGGAGAGTCTGGCATTCCCTTCAATATCTGGTTCATTAGTAGTGATATAGACCCCACAAGAGATCCTGGATTATAGCTCATTCTATTAGGGCCGATCAATTGGTCAGGGTTTTCCATCGGAGGTTTCCTTGGAAATCTGGGGGTCTAATGGCTCCCCTTTAAGAGGAGGTACTGTCATAATCTTTCTGCGTAGCACTTCTAGGACACCATTGTATGTTGATTTTTATGAAACATGAGTGTGCTGAGTTGTCAGTATCTTCTGTTCAGAGATATTCTCCATGCTGGTTTGGGAAGTGTTAAATTACTCATATGTCTCTGTTTCCTGTGATGACTATGTTACGTATCTCAGCAGCTTTCCCCAGATTAATGCCAGTTGTACATATGCCTAAAGTTATGTGGCCATTCTTCTGGGTATACCTTGATCTCAGTTAGCTGACTACTGTTTGACTATGTGGAGCCCACTGGGACGGGGTACTCGGTGCCGGACCGGGGTACTGCTGGGGGATGTCACGGCAGTCCTGGTCCGGACCGTGTCCCGGGCCCGAACAATAAAATGGGGGGTTATTTACAGGGGATTTGTCACTCGTGACGCCACCCACTATATGCGGCCAGTAATGGTGCCGCCGCTGCTGCAGAACCTCCGGGGATGATGGGATAGCAGCTTGGATAGAATAGTTCCTGTGGGCAGAACTGGGTTCCCCGGGGCAGTGGTAGTAGTAGTTAAAGTCTGTGAGGATGGTTATTGATGCTGCAGGAGAGTAGGGGTAGCAGTAGAGATGATGAGAGTAGAGGTAATCACAGTACATGAGGGTAAGTGGGGCTTCAGTATAAGGATCACACACACTCACGGTTTCTGTTGTTTTCCAAGTCTTTATTTGCAGATGGTATAACACAATATTGTCCACGGAGTCTGTACCGGGTTGCTCCCACCCTGACCGGGTCCTTGGCTTCCTACTTAAGCGCTGTGTGTGGCCCTGCTGCTACTTGTAGCTGTACTGCTGGCCATGTCTCTGCTCACGGGTACCAATATGCTGGGCAACTTGAGTCCTCTGTGTCACTGACCCCTCCGTGTTGCTTTGCTATGGTGCTGTGAAGATGGTGGACCTTCACTATGCCGGTGTTTACTGTCCTGTCTGTCTCAGGCACAGCCTCGGATCCGGTATCCATCTTAAGCGCCTCCCCGGGGTCAAGTTTTTGGGGTAACTCTTTATCCCGGGTATGTTCCTCTGTCCCTCTGTCTCCTCTCCTCAGACCTCTCAGGACCTCCACTTCTACTTGGCTCTGCTCCTGCTCCAGACTCAAACTCATCTAACTGTCACTCTTGCTCTGTGGTAAACAACTTAGCTCCTCCCACTAGTGCAGGTGCCACCTAAACTCCTCCCACTTTCTAGTGTAGTGTTGTGTGGGGAGTAAACCTGTGTTGATGTTTCTGTGGCACTTTAACCCTTGGGGTGTCACAACTACTCTTGTACTTGTTATATTTCTCCTGGTACTTTGATCCCTGGACGATTACATCTTTAAGCCTTTGTTTAACCCCTGAATTCTCATTGTGATCTCCTGGAAAACCTGACCTTGGACTGTTATATGACTATTTCTATGTCTACTCCCGGATACTGCGTACTCTCCTGATATTAACTCCAGATTGTTTGACTACCCTTTGGCCTTCTATCCTGTAATTAGTGACTTTGTCACAGCTTTGTTTTTGTAGCTACTAGCATCACTACCATTATACAGGAAATAATGTATACTAACATTTTTACCTGTAAAATTCATTTTATTTTTGGATTTGCACCACAGGTAATTCCCCACTACTTCTCCAATGCTGAGCTTTGCCCATCATGGTCACATTTTCACAGGACCTGTAATGAAGTAATGATCTTGTGACTGCAATGGGCATAGCTCTGCATGGCAGAACTGCTGAAGGACCTGTGGTGATGTCATGACCATGTGACAATAATTTGCAGAGCTCAGCATAGCAGAACTGGCAAAGGACCTATGGTGATGGCAATCAATTACAATTCAGTGGGTGAGACAAAGTTCAAAAGAGAGTATAACTGAACTTGACTCAACCATGCACCTCTGAACCTCTTCTATGACTGATACCAAGATATTTATATACCGTATATACTCGCGTATAAGCCGAGTTTTTCAGCCCAAAAATTGGGCTGAAAAGTACCCCCCTCGGCTTATACGCGAGTCAGTGCTGTATACCGATGTATACATCGGTACATACCGATGTATACATCGGTATACAGCAGCCCCCGCATCCCCAGTAATGCAGGGCCCCCCCAGCGTCTCTCCGGTCACCTGTAAAGGAAACTATACTTATCACAGTGCCGCTGTCCACGCCCGCTGTCCGCGCCCGCTCGCAGCTGCCGACCATGATCCTCCATCTTGCGTCTTCTTCCTGTTTCTGTGCTCGTCGCCGGCAATGACGTCATTCCCTGCGACGAGCACAGGAAACAGGAAGAAGACGCAAGATGGAGGATCGCGGTCGGCAGCTGCCAGCGTGTGCGAGCGGGCGCGGACAGCGGCACTGTGATAAGTATAGTTTCCTTTACAGGTGACCGGAGAGACGCTGGGGGGGCCCTGCATTACTGGGGCTGCCTGTATACTACCGCTGGGGCTGCTATATACCTCTGGGGCCCTGTATACTACCACTGGGGCTGTATATACTACCACTGGGGCTGTATAAACCACTGGGGCTGTATATACTGCTGGGGCCCTGTATACTACCACTGGGGCTGTATATACTACCACTGGGGCTGTATATACCTCTGGGGCCCTGTATACTACCACTGGGGCTGTATATACTACCACTGGGGCTGTATATACCTCTGGGGCCCTGTATACTACCACTGGGGCTGTATAAACCACTGGGGCTGTATATACTGCTGGGGCCCTGTATACTACCACTGGGGCTGTATATACTACCACTGGGGCTGTATATACCTCTGGGGCCCTGTATACTACCACTGGGGCTGTATATACTACCACTGGGGCTGTATATACCTCTGGGGCCCTGTATACTACCACTGGGGCTGTATAAACCACTGGGGCTGTATATACTGCTGGGGCCCTGTATACTACCACTGGGGCTGTATATACTACCACTGGGGCTGTATATACTACTAGGGCCTCGTCTATACTACCACTGGGGCTGTATATACCACTGGGGCTGTATATACTACTGGGGCTGCGTGTATACTACCACTGGGGCTGCTGTATCTACCTCTGGGCCTGGTGTATACCACACTGCTGGGGGCTGTATACTTGTGCTAGGGTCCACCCTCGGCTTATACACGAGTCAATAGATTTTCCCAGGTTTTGGGGGCAAAAGTAGGGGGGTCGGCTTATACACGGGTCGGCTTATACACGAGTATATACGGTAAGTGGAATTTATTTTTTTTAGAAAGCCATGCTAGTGATGCACATTCCATCATTTAAAACATGTTGACTCAGTTTAATATCATAAAAAGACATTACAGGTTCCCTCTATGTTTCCTGAAATTCTTAGGGCCGCTTTACACACCAACTTCTGTGTCCAACTTCTGAACAGATCTCTGGTTACAGTGAAATCATGGACACATTGTTCCATTGTACACAGCCACAAAATGTAACAATGTGTCCATGATTTCACTGCAACCAGTAAGTTGTTCAGAAGTTGGTCACAGATATCTGTGTGTGTAAAGTGGCCCTTAGGCTCTCCTGTAGTTGAACACATTGCAATTCCTTTTGAAGAGATCAACAAATAAAAGAGACCGCCATTTTACACAGCTGAAGCATCAAGGCTCAGGTTTGCCCATAATGTCCCGCCGCAACAATATCACATGATGTAGCACAGTCAATCATCAGGATCATCAGACTTTGATAAACGACTGGGCAGGGAATTTAGTAAGAGGTGTAGGGTGATTTTAGGCTAGTGTGAGGACATTAACCCCTTCATGACCCAGCCTATTTTGACCCTAAAGACCTTGCCATTTTTTGCAATTCTGACCAGTGTCCCTTTATGAGGTTATAACTCGGGAACGCCTCAACGGATCCTAGCGATTCAGTTTTTTCGTGACATATTGGGCTCCATGGTAGTATTAAATTTAGGTCGATAATTTTTGCGTTTATTTGTGAAAAAATCAAAAATATGGCAAATATTTTGAAAATTTTGCAATTTTCAAATTTTGAATTTTTCTTCTGGTAGACCAGAGAGTTATGTGACACAAAATAGTTCTGAAATAATATTTCCCACATGTCGACTTTACATCAGCACAATTTTGAAAAAAAAAATAAATTTTGTTAGGAAGTTATAAGGGTTCAAAATTCATGAGCAATTTTTCATTTTTCCACCAAAATTTACAAAACCATTTTTTTTAGTGACCACATCCCATTTGAAGTCCCTTTGAGGGGTGTACATGACAGAAAACCCCCAAAAGTGACACCATTCCAAAAAATGCACCCCTCAAGCTGCTCAAAACTACATTCAAGAAGATTATTAACCCTTCAGGTGCTTCACAGGAACTAAGCAAATTGGAATAAAAAAAATGGATATTTTAATTTTTCTAACAAAAATGTTCTTTTAGCCTCAGTTTTTTCATTTTCACATGGGCAACAAGATAAAATGTGTCCTAAAATTTGTTGGGCAATTTCTCCTGAGTATATCTATACCTCATATGTGATCATAAACCACGGTTTGGGCACACGGCAGGGCTCATAAGGGAAAGCGCGCAATTTGACTTTTGGAGCTAATTTTCCATTCAAAAAGTGAAATGGCGCTCCTTCACTTCTGAGCCCTGCCGCGCGTCAAAACAGTGGTTTATGACCATATATGAGGTATTGGTGTACTCAGGAGAAATTGCCCAACACATTTTAGGATGAATTTTATCCTGTTACCCATGTGAAAATGAAAGAATTGAGGCTAAAAGAACATTTTTGTGAAAAAAAAGTACTTTTTCCATATTCACAGATCAATTTGTAAAGCATGTGGGGGTTCAATATGCTCACCACCCATCTAGATACGTTCCCTGGGGGGTCTAGTTTCCAAAATGGGGTCACTTGTGGGGGAGCCACAAAGTTTAGGCACACAGGGCCTCATCAAACGCGACATGGTGTCCGCTAACAATTTGAATGGAAAATCACCTCAAATTGTTAGCAGACACCATGTCGCATTTGGAGAGCCCCTATGTGCCTAAACATTGGGGCTCCCCACAAGTGACCCCATTTTGGAAACTAGACCCCCCCAGGTAACATATCTAGATGCATTGTGAGCACTTTGAACCCGCAGGTGCTTCACAAATTGATCCGTAAAAATTAAAAAATACTTTTTTTTTCCACAAAAGTTTTTTTTTTCATTTTTATGGATTGATTTGTGAAGAACCTTGGGGTTCAATATGCTCACCACCCATCTAGATAAGTTCCCTGGGGGGTCTAGTTTCCAAAATGGGGTCACTTGTGGGGAGCTCCAAAGTTTAGGCACACAGGGCCTCATGAAACGCGACAATTTGAATGGAAAAATCACCTCAAATTGTTAGCGGACACCATGTCGCATTTGGAGAGCTCCTGTGTGCCTAAACATTGGGGCTCCCCCACAAGTGACCCCATTTTGGAAACTAGACCCCCCAGGGAAGATATCTAGATGCATTGTGAGCACTTTGAACCCAGAGGTGCTTCACAAATTGATCCGTAAAAATTAAAAAGCACTTTTTTTTTCCACAAAAAAATTTGTTTTCATTTTTATGGATTAATTTGCGAAGAACCTGGGGGTTCAATATGCTCACCACCCATTTAGATAAGTTCCCTGGGGGGGTCTAGTTTCCAAAATAGGGTCACTTGTGGGGGAGCTCCAAAGTTTAGGCACACAGAGCCTCATCAAACGCGACATGGTGTCAGCTAACGATTTGAATGGAAAAATCACCTCAAATTGTTAGCGGACACCATGTCGCATTTGGAGAGCTCCTGTGTGCCTAAACATTGGGGCTCCCCCACAAGTGACCCCATTATGGAAACTAGACCCCCCAGGGAACATATCTAGATGCATTGTGAGCACTTTGAACCCGCAGGTGCTTCACAAATTGATCCGTAAAAATTAAAAAAGAAAATTTGCGAGAAAAAAGTATTTTTTTCCTTATTACATATCAATTTTTGAAACACCTGGGGGTTCACAGTGCTCACTATGCATCTAGATAGATTCCTTGGGGGGTCTAGTTTACAAAATGGGGTCACTTGTGGGGGAGCTCCAATGTTTAGGCACACAGGGCTCTCCATACGCAACCTGGTGTTTGCCAACAATTGGAATTGTTAGCGGACACCAGGTCGCGTATGGAGAACCCCTGTGTGCCTAAACAATTGAGCTTCCCCACAAATGACCCCATTTTGGAAACTAGACCCCCAGGGAACATATCTGGATGCATAGTGAGCACTTTGAACCCCCAGGTGCTTCACAAATTGATCCGTACAAATTAAAAAAGAAAATTTGTGTGAAAAAAAAGTATTTTTACCTTATTACGGATCAGTTTGTGAAGCACCTGGAGATTCAAAGTGCTCACTATGCATCTAGATAGGTTCCTTGGGTGGTCTAGTTTCCAAAATGGGGTCACTTTTGGGGGAGCTCCAATGTTTAGGCACACAGGGGCTCTCCATACGCAACCTGATGTTTGCCATCAATTGGAATTGTTAGCGAACACCAGGTCGCATATGGAGAGCCCCTGTGTGCCTAAACATTGGAGCTCCCCCACAAGTGACCCCATTTTGGAAACTAGACCCCCCAGGGATCATATCTAGATGCACAGTGAGCACTTTGAACCCCCATGTGCTTCACAAATTGAGCCGTATAAATGAATAAAGAAACTTTTTGTGAAAAAACATACTAGTCTAGTAGTTGCAATTCGCAGCATAGGGGACCCAAAGGATTTGGGTCTCTCCATGCTGAGGATTCCAGCCCCCTAGCTGCCAAGTTGTACCTGGCTGGCAACCAAAAATACGGCAAAGCTCCATGTCATTTTATTTGTAGAATTTTAAAAAAAAATGGGGCTGTATATACCACTGGGGCTGTATATACTACTGGGGCTGCGTGTATACTACCACTGGGGCTGCTGTATCTACCTCTGGGCCTGGTGTATACCACACTGCTGGGGGCTGTATACTTGTGCTAGGGTCCACCCTCGGCTTATACACGAGTCAATAGATTTTCCCAGGTTTTGGGGGCAAAAGTAGGGGGGTCGGCTTATACACGGGTCGGCTTATACACGAGTATATACGGTAAGTGGAATTTATTTTTTTTAGAAAGCCATGCTAGTGATGCACATTCCATCATTTAAAACATGTTGACTCAGTTTAATATCATAAAAAGACATTACAGGTTCCCTCTATGTTTCCTGAAATTCTTAGGGCCGCTTTACACACCAACTTCTGTGTCCAACTTCTGAACAGATCTCTGGTTACAGTGAAATCATGGACACATTGTTCCATTGTACACAGCCACAAAATGTAACAATGTGTCCATGATTTCACTGCAACCAGTAAGTTGTTCAGAAGTTGGTCACAGATATCTGTGTGTGTAAAGTGGCCCTTAGGCTCTCCTGTAGTTGAACACATTGCAATTCCTTTTGAAGAGATCAACAAATAAAAGAGACCGCCATTTTACACAGCTGAAGCATCAAGGCTCAGGTTTGCCCATAATGTCCCGCCGCAACAATATCACATGATGTAGCACAGTCAATCATCAGGATCATCAGACTTTGATAAACGACTGGGCAGGGAATTTAGTAAGAGGTGTAGGGTGATTTTAGGCTAGTGTGAGGACATTAACCCCTTCATGACCCAGCCTATTTTGACCCTAAAGACCTTGCCATTTTTTGCAATTCTGACCAGTGTCCCTTTATGAGGTTATAACTCGGGAACGCCTCAACGGATCCTAGCGATTCAGTTTTTTCGTGACATATTGGGCTCCATGGTAGTATTAAATTTAGGTCGATAATTTTTGCGTTTATTTGTGAAAAAATCAAAAATATGGCAAATATTTTGAAAATTTTGCAATTTTCAAATTTTGAATTTTTCTTCTGGTAGACCAGAGAGTTATGTGACACAAAATAGTTCTGAAATAATATTTCCCACATGTCGACTTTACATCAGCACAATTTTGAAAAAAAAAATAAATTTTGTTAGGAAGTTATAAGGGTTCAAAATTCATGAGCAATTTTTCATTTTTCCACCAAAATTTACAAAACCATTTTTTTTAGTGACCACATCCCATTTGAAGTCCCTTTGAGGGGTGTACATGACAGAAAACCCCCAAAAGTGACACCATTCCAAAAAATGCACCCCTCAAGCTGCTCAAAACTACATTCAAGAAGATTATTAACCCTTCAGGTGCTTCACAGGAACTAAGCAAATTGGAATAAAAAAAATGGATATTTTAATTTTTCTAACAAAAATGTTCTTTTAGCCTCAGTTTTTTCATTTTCACATGGGCAACAAGATAAAATGTGTCCTAAAATTTGTTGGGCAATTTCTCCTGAGTATATCTATACCTCATATGTGATCATAAACCACGGTTTGGGCACACGGCAGGGCTCATAAGGGAAAGCGCGCAATTTGACTTTTGGAGCTAATTTTCCATTCAAAAAGTGAAATGGCGCTCCTTCACTTCTGAGCCCTGCCGCGCGTCAAAACAGTGGTTTATGACCATATATGAGGTATTGGTGTACTCAGGAGAAATTGCCCAACAAATTTTAGGATGAATTTTATCCTGTTACCCATGTGAAAATGAAAGAATTGAGGCTAAAAGAACATTTTTGTGAAAAAAAAGTACTTTTTCCATATTCACAGATCAATTTGTAAAGCATGTGGGGGTTCAATATGCTCACCACCCATCTAGATACGTTCCCTGGGGGGTCTAGTTTCCAAAATGGGGTCACTTGTGGGGGAGCCACAAAGTTTAGGCACACAGGGCCTCATCAAACGCGACATGGTGTCCGCTAACAATTTGAATGGAAAATCACCTCAAATTGTTAGCAGACACCATGTCGCATTTGGAGAGCCCCTATGTGCCTAAACATTGGGGCTCCCCACAAGTGACCCCATTTTGGAAACTAGACCCCCCCAGGTAACATATCTAGATGCATTGTGAGCACTTTGAACCCGCAGGTGCTTCACAAATTGATCCGTAAAAATTAAAAAATACTTTTTTTTTCCACAAAAGTTTTTTTTTTCATTTTTATGGATTGATTTGTGAAGAACCTTGGGGTTCAATATGCTCACCACCCATCTAGATAAGTTCCCTGGGGGGTCTAGTTTCCAAAATGGGGTCACTTGTGGGGGAGCTCCAAAGTTTAGGCACACAGGGCCTCATGAAACGCGACAATTTGAATGGAAAAATCACCTCAAATTGTTAGCGGACACCATGTCGCATTTGGAGAGCTCCTGTGTGCCTAAACATTGGGGCTCCCCCACAAGTGACCCCATTTTGGAAACTAGACCCCCAGGGAAGATATCTAGATGCATTGTGAGCACTTTGAACCCAGAGGTGCTTCACAAATTGATCCGTAAAAATTAAAAAGCACTTTTTTTTTCCACAAAAAAATTTGTTTTCATTTTTATGGATTAATTTGCGAAGAACCTGGGGGTTCAATATGCTCACCACCCATTTAGATAAGTTCCCTGGGGGGGTCTAGTTTCCAAAATAGGGTCACTTGTGGGGGAGCTCCAAAGTTTAGGCACACAGAGCCTCATCAAACGCGACATGGTGTCAGCTAACGATTTGAATGGAAAAATCACCTCAAATTGTTAGCGGACACCATGTCGCATTTGGAGAGCTCCTGTGTGCCTAAACATTGGGGCTCCCCCACAAGTGACCCCATTATGGAAACTAGACCCCCCAGGGAACATATCTAGATGCATTGTGAGCACTTTGAACCCGCAGGTGCTTCACAAATTGATCCGTAAAAATTAAAAAAGAAAATTTGCGAGAAAAAAGTATTTTTTTCCTTATTACATATCAATTTTTGAAACACCTGGGGGTTCACAGTGCTCACTATGCATCTAGATAGATTCCTTGGGGGGTCTAGTTTACAAAATGGGGTCACTTGTGGGGAGCTCCAATGTTTAGGCACACAGGGGCTCTCCATACGCAACCTGGTGTTTGCCAACAATTGGAATTGTTAGCGGACACCAGGTCGCGTATGGAGAACCCCTGTGTGCCTAAACAATTGAGCTTCCCCACAAATGACCCCATTTTGGAAACTAGACCCCCCAGGGAACATATCTGGATGCATAGTGAGCACTTTGAACCCCCAGGTGCTTCACAAATTGATCCGTACAAATTAAAAAAGAAAATTTGTGTGAAAAAAAAGTATTTTTACCTTATTACGGATCAGTTTGTGAAGCACCTGGAGATTCAAAGTGCTCACTATGCATCTAGATAGGTTCCTTGGGTGGTCTAGTTTCCAAAATGGGGTCACTTTTGGGGGAGCTCCAATGTTTAGGCACACAGGGGCTCTCCATACGCAACCTGATGTTTGCCATCAATTGGAATTGTTAGCGAACACCAGGTCGCATATGGAGAGCCCCTGTGTGCCTAAACATTGGAGCTCCCCCACAAGTGACCCCATTTTGGAAACTAGACCCCCAGGGATCATATCTAGATGCACAGTGAGCACTTTGAACCCCCATGTGCTTCACAAATTGAGCCGTATAAATGAATAAAGAAACTTTTTGTGAAAAAACATACTAGTCTAGTAGTTGCAATTCGCAGCATAGGGGACCCAAAGGATTTGGGTCTCTCCATGCTGAGGATTCCAGCCCCCTAGCTGCCAAGTTGTACCTGGCTGGCAACCAAAAATACGGCAAAGCTCCATGTCATTTTATTTGTAGAATTTTAAAAAAAAATGGGGCTGTATATACCACTGGGGCTGTATATACTACTGGGGCTGCGTGTATACTACCACTGGGGCTGCTGTATCTACCTCTGGGCCTGGTGTATACCACACTGCTGGGGGCTGTATACTTGTGCTAGGGTCCACCCTCGGCTTATACACGAGTCAATAGATTTTCCCAGGTTTTGGGGGCAAAAGTAGGGGGGTCGGCTTATACACGGGTCGGCTTATACACGAGTATATACGGTAAGTGGAATTTATTTTTTTTAGAAAGCCATGCTAGTGATGCACATTCCATCATTTAAAACATGTTGACTCAGTTTAATATCATAAAAAGACATTACAGGTTCCCTCTATGTTTCCTGAAATTCTTAGGGCCGCTTTACACACCAACTTCTGTGTCCAACTTCTGAACAGATCTCTGGTTACAGTGAAATCATGGACACATTGTTCCATTGTACACAGCCACAAAATGTAACAATGTGTCCATGATTTCACTGCAACCAGTAAGTTGTTCAGAAGTTGGTCACAGATATCTGTGTGTGTAAAGTGGCCCTTAGGCTCTCCTGTAGTTGAACACATTGCAATTCCTTTTGAAGAGATCAACAAATAAAAGAGACCGCCATTTTACACAGCTGAAGCATCAAGGCTCAGGTTTGCCCATAATGTCCCGCCGCAACAATATCACATGATGTAGCACAGTCAATCATCAGGATCATCAGACTTTGATAAACGACTGGGCAGGGAATTTAGTAAGAGGTGTAGGGTGATTTTAGGCTAGTGTGAGGACATTAACCCCTTCATGACCCAGCCTATTTTGACCCTAAAGACCTTGCCATTTTTTGCAATTCTGACCAGTGTCCCTTTATGAGGTTATAACTCGGGAACGCCTCAACGGATCCTAGCGATTCAGTTTTTTCGTGACATATTGGGCTCCATGGTAGTATTAAATTTAGGTCGATAATTTTTGCGTTTATTTGTGAAAAAATCAAAAATATGGCAAATATTTTGAAAATTTTGCAATTTTCAAATTTTGAATTTTTCTTCTGGTAAACCAGAGAGTTATGTGACACAAAATAGTTCTGAAATAATATTTCCCACATGTCGACTTTACATCAGCACAATTTTGAAAAAAAAAATAAATTTTGTTAGGAAGTTATAAGGGTTCAAAATTCATGAGCAATTTTTCATTTTTCCACCAAAATTTACAAAACCATTTTTTTTAGTGACCACATCCCATTTGAAGTCCCTTTGAGGGGTGTACATGACAGAAAACCCCCAAAAGTGACACCATTCCAAAAAATGCACCCTCAAGCTGCTCAAAACTACATTCAAGAAGATTATTAACCCTTCAGGTGCTTCACAGGAACTAAGCAAATTGGAATAAAAAAAATGGATATTTTAATTTTTCTAACAAAAATGTTCTTTTAGCCTCAGTTTTTTCATTTTCACATGGGCAACAAGATAAAATGTGTCCTAAAATTTGTTGGGCAATTTCTCCTGAGTATATCTATACCTCATATGTGATCATAAACCACGGTTTGGGCACACGGCAGGGCTCATAAGGGAAAGCGCGCAATTTGACTTTTGGAGCTAATTTTCCATTCAAAAAGTGAAATGGCGCTCCTTCACTTCTGAGCCCTGCCGCGCGTCAAAACAGTGGTTTATGACCATATATGAGGTATTGGTGTACTCAGGAGAAATTGCCCAACAAATTTTAGGATGAATTTTATCCTGTTACCCATGTGAAAATGAAAGAATTGAGGCTAAAAGAACATTTTTGTGAAAAAAAAGTACTTTTTCCATATTCACAGATCAATTTGTAAAGCATGTGGGGGTTCAATATGCTCACCACCCATCTAGATACGTTCCCTGGGGGGTCTAGTTTCCAAAATGGGGTCACTTGTGGGGGAGCCACAAAGTTTAGGCACACAGGGCCTCATCAAACGCGACATGGTGTCCGCTAACAATTTGAATGGAAAATCACCTCAAATTGTTAGCAGACACCATGTCGCATTTGGAGAGCCCCTATGTGCCTAAACATTGGGGCTCCCCACAAGTGACCCCATTTTGGAAACTAGACCCCCCCAGGTAACATATCTAGATGCATTGTGAGCACTTTGAACCCGCAGGTGCTTCACAAATTGATCCGTAAAAATTAAAAAATACTTTTTTTTTTCCACAAAAGTTTTTTTTTTCATTTTTATGGATTGATTTGTGAAGAACCTTGGGGTTCAATATGCTCACCACCCATCTAGATAAGTTCCCTGGGGGGTCTAGTTTCCAAAATGGGGTCACTTGTGGGGGAGCTCCAAAGTTTAGGCACACAGGGCCTCATGAAACGCGACAATTTGAATGGAAAAATCACCTCAAATTGTTAGCGGACACCATGTCGCATTTGGAGAGCTCCTGTGTGCCTAAACATTGGGGCTCCCCCACAAGTGACCCCATTTTGGAAACTAGACCCCCCAGGGAAGATATCTAGATGCATTGTGAGCACTTTGAACCCAGAGGTGCTTCACAAATTGATCCGTAAAAATTAAAAAGCACTTTTTTTTTCCACAAAAAAATTTGTTTTCATTTTTATGGATTAATTTGCGAAGAACCTGGGGGTTCAATATGCTCACCACCCATTTAGATAAGTTCCCTGGGGGGGTCTAGTTTCCAAAATAGGGTCACTTGTGGGGGAGCTCCAAAGTTTAGGCACACAGAGCCTCATCAAACGCGACATGGTGTCAGCTAACGATTTGAATGGAAAAATCACCTCAAATTGTTAGCGGACACCATGTCGCATTTGGAGAGCTCCTGTGTGCCTAAACATTGGGGCTCCCCCACAAGTGACCCCATTATGGAAACTAGACCCCCAGGGAACATATCTAGATGCATTGTGAGCACTTTGAACCCGCAGGTGCTTCACAAATTGATCCGTAAAAATTAAAAAAGAAAATTTGCGAGAAAAAAGTATTTTTTTCCTTATTACATATCAATTTTTGAAACACCTGGGGGTTCACAGTGCTCACTATGCATCTAGATAGATTCCTTGGGGGGTCTAGTTTACAAAATGGGGTCACTTGTGGGGGAGCTCCAATGTTTAGGCACACAGGGGCTCTCCATACGCAACCTGGTGTTTGCCAACAATTGGAATTGTTAGCGGACACCAGGTCGCGTATGGAGAACCCCTGTGTGCCTAAACAATTGAGCTTCCCCACAAATGACCCCATTTTGGAAACTAGACCCCCAGGGAACATATCTGGATGCATAGTGAGCACTTTGAACCCCCAGGTGCTTCACAAATTGATCCGTACAAATTAAAAAAGAAAATTTGTGTGAAAAAAAAGTATTTTTACCTTATTACGGATCAGTTTGTGAAGCACCTGGAGATTCAAAGTGCTCACTATGCATCTAGATAGGTTCCTTGGGTGGTCTAGTTTCCAAAATGGGGTCACTTTTGGGGGAGCTCCAATGTTTAGGCACACAGGGGCTCTCCATACGCAACCTGATGTTTGCCATCAATTGGAATTGTTAGCGAACACCAGGTCGCATATGGAGAGCCCCTGTGTGCCTAAACATTGGAGCTCCCCCACAAGTGACCCCATTTTGGAAACTAGACCCCCCAGGGATCATATCTAGATGCACAGTGAGCACTTTGAACCCCCATGTGCTTCACAAATTGAGCCGTATAAATGAATAAAGAAACTTTTTGTGAAAAAACATACTAGTCTAGTAGTTGCAATTCGCAGCATAGGGGACCCAAAGGATTTGGGTCTCTCCATGCTGAGGATTCCAGCCCCTAGCTGCCAAGTTGTACCTGGCTGGCAACCAAAAATACGGCAAAGCTCCATGTCATTTTATTTGTAGAATTTTAAAAAAAAATGGGGCTGTATATACCACTGGGGCTGTATATACTACTGGGGCTGCGTGTATACTACCACTGGGGCTGCTGTATCTACCTCTGGGCCTGGTGTATACCACACTGCTGGGGGCTGTATACTTGTGCTAGGGTCCACCCTCGGCTTATACACGAGTCAATAGATTTTCCCAGGTTTTGGGGGCAAAAGTAGGGGGGTCGGCTTATACACGGGTCGGCTTATACACGAGTATATACGGTAAGTGGAATTTATTTTTTTTAGAAAGCCATGCTAGTGATGCACATTCCATCATTTAAAACATGTTGACTCAGTTTAATATCATAAAAAGACATTACAGGTTCCCTCTATGTTTCCTGAAATTCTTAGGGCCGCTTTACACACCAACTTCTGTGTCCAACTTCTGAACAGATCTCTGGTTACAGTGAAATCATGGACACATTGTTCCATTGTACACAGCCACAAAATGTAACAATGTGTCCATGATTTCACTGCAACCAGTAAGTTGTTCAGAAGTTGGTCACAGATATCTGTGTGTGTAAAGTGGCCCTTAGGCTCTCCTGTAGTTGAACACATTGCAATTCCTTTTGAAGAGATCAACAAATAAAAGAGACCGCCATTTTACACAGCTGAAGCATCAAGGCTCAGGTTTGCCCATAATGTCCCGCCGCAACAATATCACATGATGTAGCACAGTCAATCATCAGGATCATCAGACTTTGATAAACGACTGGGCAGGGAATTTAGTAAGAGGTGTAGGGTGATTTTAGGCTAGTGTGAGGACATTAACCCCTTCATGACCCAGCCTATTTTGACCCTAAAGACCTTGCCATTTTTTGCAATTCTGACCAGTGTCCCTTTATGAGGTTATAACTCGGGAACGCCTCAACGGATCCTAGCGATTCAGTTTTTTCGTGACATATTGGGCTCCATGGTAGTATTAAATTTAGGTCGATAATTTTTGCGTTTATTTGTGAAAAAATCAAAAATATGGCAAATATTTTGAAAATTTTGCAATTTTCAAATTTTGAATTTTTCTTCTGGTAAACCAGAGAGTTATGTGACACAAAATAGTTCTGAAATAATATTTCCCACATGTCGACTTTACATCAGCACAATTTTGAAAAAAAAAATAAATTTTGTTAGGAAGTTATAAGGGTTCAAAATTCATGAGCAATTTTTCATTTTTCCACCAAAATTTACAAAACCATTTTTTTTAGTGACCACATCCCATTTGAAGTCCCTTTGAGGGGTGTACATGACAGAAAACCCCCAAAAGTGACACCATTCCAAAAAATGCACCCCTCAAGCTGCTCAAAACTACATTCAAGAAGATTATTAACCCTTCAGGTGCTTCACAGGAACTAAGCAAATTGGAATAAAAAAAATGGATATTTTAATTTTTCTAACAAAAATGTTCTTTTAGCCTCAGTTTTTTCATTTTCACATGGGCAACAAGATAAAATGTGTCCTAAAATTTGTTGGGCAATTTCTCCTGAGTATATCTATACCTCATATGTGATCATAAACCACGGTTTGGGCACACGGCAGGGCTCATAAGGGAAAGCGCGCAATTTGACTTTTGGAGCTAATTTTCCATTCAAAAAGTGAAATGGCGCTCCTTCACTTCTGAGCCCTGCCGCGCGTCAAAACAGTGGTTTATGACCATATATGAGGTATTGGTGTACTCAGGAGAAATTGCCCAACAAATTTTAGGATGAATTTTATCCTGTTACCCATGTGAAAATGAAAGAATTGAGGCTAAAAGAACATTTTTGTGAAAAAAAAGTACTTTTTCCATATTCACAGATCAATTTGTAAAGCATGTGGGGGTTCAATATGCTCACCACCCATCTAGATACGTTCCCTGGGGGTCTAGTTTCCAAAATGGGGTCACTTGTGGGGGAGCCACAAAGTTTAGGCACACAGGGCCTCATCAAACGCGACATGGTGTCCGCTAACAATTTGAATGGAAAATCACCTCAAATTGTTAGCAGACACCATGTCGCATTTGGAGAGCCCCTATGTGCCTAAACATTGGGGCTCCCCACAAGTGACCCCATTTTGGAAACTAGACCCCCCCAGGTAACATATCTAGATGCATTGTGAGCACTTTGAACCCGCAGGTGCTTCACAAATTGATCCGTAAAAATTAAAAAATACTTTTTTTTTCCACAAAAGTTTTTTTTTTCATTTTTATGGATTGATTTGTGAAGAACCTTGGGGTTCAATATGCTCACCACCCATCTAGATAAGTTCCCTGGGGGTCTAGTTTCCAAAATGGGGTCACTTGTGGGGGAGCTCCAAAGTTTAGGCACACAGGGCCTCATGAAACGCGACAATTTGAATGGAAAAATCACCTCAAATTGTTAGCGGACACCATGTCGCATTTGGAGAGCTCCTGTGTGCCTAAACATTGGGGCTCCCCCACAAGTGACCCCATTTTGGAAACTAGACCCCCCAGGGAAGATATCTAGATGCATTGTGAGCACTTTGAACCCAGAGGTGCTTCACAAATTGATCCGTAAAAATTAAAAAGCACTTTTTTTTTCCACAAAAAAATTTGTTTTCATTTTTATGGATTAATTTGCGAAGAACCTGGGGGTTCAATATGCTCACCACCCATTTAGATAAGTTCCCTGGGGGGGTCTAGTTTCCAAAATAGGGTCACTTGTGGGGGAGCTCCAAAGTTTAGGCACACAGAGCCTCATCAAACGCGACATGGTGTCAGCTAACGATTTGAATGGAAAAATCACCTCAAATTGTTAGCGGACACCATGTCGCATTTGGAGAGCTCCTGTGTGCCTAAACATTGGGGCTCCCCACAAGTGACCCCATTATGGAAACTAGACCCCCAGGGAACATATCTAGATGCATTGTGAGCACTTTGAACCCGCAGGTGCTTCACAAATTGATCCGTAAAAATTAAAAAAGAAAATTTGCGAGAAAAAAGTATTTTTTTCCTTATTACATATCAATTTTTGAAACACCTGGGGGTTCACATTGCTCACTATGCATCTAGATAGATTCCTTGGGGGGTCTAGTTTACAAAATGGGGTCACTTGTGGGGGAGCTCCAATGTTTAGGCACACAGGGGCTCTCCATACGCAACCTGGTGTTTGCCAACAATTGGAATTGTTAGCGGACACCAGGTCGCGTATGGAGAACCCCTGTGTGCCTAAACAATTGAGCTTCCCCACAAATGACCCCATTTTGGAAACTAGACCCCCAGGGAACATACCTGGATGCATAGTGAGCACTTTGAACCCCCAGGTGCTTCACAAATTGATCCGTACAAATTAAAAAAGAAAATTTGTGTGAAAAAAAAGTATTTTTACCTTATTACGGATCAGTTTGTGAAGCACCTGGAGATTCAAAGTGCTCACTATGCATCTAGATAGGTTCCTTGGGTGGTCTAGTTTCCAAAATGGGGTCACTTTTGGGGAGCTCCAATGTTTAGGCACACAGGGGCTCTCCATACGCAACCTGATGTTTGCCATCAATTGGAATTGTTAGCGAACACCAGGTCGCATATGGAGAGCCCCTGTGTGCCTAAACATTGGAGCTCCCCCACAAGTGACCCCATTTTGGAAACTAGACCCCCCAGGGATCATATCTAGATGCACAGTGAGCACTTTGAACCCCATGTGCTTCACAAATTGAGCCGTATAAATGAATAAAGAAACTTTTGTGGAAAAAACATACTAGTCTAGTAGTTGCAATTCGCAGCAAAGGGGACCCAAAGCATTTGGGTCTCTCCATGCTGAGGATTCCAGCCCCCTAGCTGCCAAGTTGTACCTGGCTGGCAACCAAAAATACGGCAAAGCTCCATGTCATTTTATTTGTAGAATTTAAAAAAAAAATGACATGGGGCTCTGCCATATTTTTGGTCCAGCCAGGTACAACTTGGCAGCTACGGACTGCCACCAGCCCCAGCTGCCTCATTGTACCTGGCTGGCAACCAAAAATACAGCAAAGCCTATTTTTTTTTTTTATTTCTAGAATTATTTCTAGAAAAAAATGACATAGGCCTCCGCCATATTTTTGGTCCAGCCAGGTACAACTTGGCAGCTACGGACTGCCACCAGCCCCCAGCTGCCTCGTCATACCTGGCTGGAACCAAAAAAAACAGCGAAGCCTATTTTTTTTTATTTCTAGAATTATTTCTAGAAAAAAAATGACATAGTGCTCCGCCATATTTTTGGTCCAGCCAGGTACAACTTGGCAGTTATGGACTGCCACCCACCCCCAGCTGCCTCGTCATACCTGCCTGGAACCAAAAATACAGCGAAGCCCATTTTTTAAAAATTTTTTAGAACTAATTCTAGAAAAAAAATTACGTTGGGCTTCGCCATATTTTTGGTCCAGCCAGGTATAACTAGGCAGCTGGGGGCTGGAATCCTCAGCATAGAGAGGCCCAAGCGTTCTGGGCCCCCATGCTGCGAATTGCAGCCCGCAGCCGCCCCAGAAAAGTGCGCATTCATTGAAGCGCCATTTTCTGGCGCTGTACCCACGCTCTTCCAGTTGCCCTGGTGCCGGTGGCTAACTGGGTAATAAAGGGGTTAATGCCAGCTTTTTATTGGCAGCTGGCACTAAGCCCGAGATTCATAATATAGGGCCAATGTTAGACCCGCCATTAGGAATCTCTAGTACGGTAAATAGTCAATAAATACACACAGAGAAAAATCTTTTTATTTGAAAAAAAAACACAGACACAATTCGGACTCCATCTTTATTATAAAAAGATTCGACGTAGTCCACAACGAAGGTCCCACGATGCTCGATCGCTCCGACGTAGTCCATAGCGAAGGTCCCACGACGTTCGATTGTCTATGACGTAGTCCACAACGAAGGTCCCACGACGCTCGATCGCCTGTGCCTTCAGATCACTACTCTGGAGCCTGATCCGCCAGCATGGTGATCGAGCTGCAGAAAGTGATCTCACACCCCGGGCGCAGTGACCCACTATGTGCATCACTGCACCTGGGCTGCCAGATCGCTTTCCGCAGCTCGATCCCCATGCATGGGGATCGAGCTGCGGAAAGCGATCTGGCAGCCCAGGAGCATTGACCCACTATGTGCATCACTGCGTCCGGGCTGTCAGATCGCTTTCTGCAGCTCGATCCCCATGCATGGGGATCGAGTTGCGGAAAGCGATCTGGCAGCCCAGGCGCAGGATGCACATAGTGGGTCACTGCGCCCGGGGTGTCAGATCACTTTCTGCAGCTCGATGCCCATGCAGGGAGATAGGGCTGTAGAGCAGCGATCTACGAGCCCGGATGCAGAGACCCACTATGTGCATCAGTGCGCCCGGGCTGTCAGATTGCTTTCTGCAGCTCGATCCCCAGGATCCAGCTGCAGAAAGTGATCTGACAGCTCCAGCACAGTGATCCACAATGATCACATAATGGTCACTGTGGATCACTGTGCTGAAGCTGTCAGATCATTTCCTGCAGCTAGATCCTCAGGATCCAGCTGTAGAAAGTGATCTGACAGATCCAGCACAGTGATCCACAGTGATCACATAATGGTCACTGTGCTGGAGCTGTCAGATCACTTCCTGCAGCTAGATCCTCAGGATCCAGCTGTAGAAAGTGATCTGACAGATCCAGCACAGTGATCCACAGTGATCACATAATGGTCATTATGGATCACTGTGCTGGAGCTGTCAGATCACTTCCTGCAGCTAGATCCTCAGGATCCAGCTGTAGAAAGTGATCTGACAGATCCAGCACAGTGATCCACAGTGACAATTATGTGATCACTGTGGATCACTGTGCTGGAGCTGTCAGATCATTTTCTGCAGCTAGATCCTCAGGATCCAGCTGTAGAAAGTGATCTGACAGATCCAGCACAGTGATCCACAGTGATCACATAATGGTCACTGTGGATCACTGTGCTGGAGCTGTCAGATCACTTTCTGCAGCTAGATCCTCAGGATCCAGCTGTAGAAAGTGATCTGACAGATCCAGCACAGTGATCCACAGTGATCACATAATGGTCACTGTGGATCACTGTGCTGGATCTGTCAGATCACTTTCTACAGCTGGATCCTTAGGATCTAGCTGTAGAAAGTGATCTGACAGCTCCAGCACAGAGCTGTCAGATCCCGGAGGCGGCGCAGAAGAGAAGGAGGAGGAGTGGGACGCAGATGACAGAGCGGCCGCCGGAGGGGTGAGTGGGAGAGGCGATCGCCCCTCCGGTGATCGGGGGAGCAGGAAGGGGAAGAGGGAGGGCTGACAGGATATGGGGGGCTGACAGGAGATGGGGGGCACTTAGGGGGGAAGCGGGGGCAGTGAGGAGGAGGCGGGCGGTAGGAAGAGGAAGCGGGCGGCAGGGACAGGAAGTGGGCGGCAGGGACAGGAAGTGGGGGGGTAAGAAAGATGAAGAGGGGGCAGGAAAGAGAGGTGGGGACAGGGGGGCAGTTAGAGGATGACAGGGGAGAAGATTGGAGGGTAGGGATAGCAGGGGCAGGCAGGTAAGCATGACAGGCGGGGTGATTTTCACTTTCACTTTTGAGTGCCAATCACTGTGCCTGTAGCCGGGGGGGTGGGGGCAAATCGATCCCCCCTGGGGTGTTGTACAACTCCCCATGTACCTGCAGGCCAAGTGACAGGTCAGTGACACCCTCACTCGACCTGCAGGAGCCCGATCATTCCATGGCCCACCCCTGGGCCATGGGTCGGGAATGAACTTGTTTTCATGGCCCAAACGGTGGGCCAAGGGTCGGGAAGGGGTTAAAGGGATCCTGTCACCCCCAAAACACCTCCTAAGCTATTAAAAGATGCCCCTAGAGCATATTCACACTTATCCTACACTCCTTTTAGCTCCTAAATGCATATATTGAAAATGAAGATGAACGTTATTAAACTACCTCATTAGTGATGTTAATGAGTGACTATTGTATGCATAGTCACCCAGGCAGGCTCTCCCTCTTCCTAATATCACGCCTCAATAGGCGTGATCTTCAACTCACATTCAAATGCGCACCTCCCCGCTCTCCTATTCCGGCCGGGGCTGCAGTGTGGGGCTGTATGACGCGAATCTCGTCATTTCCGGCTTCGGGTGACGTGGTACACCCGCGCCGCTCTGTTATGCCTCCAGCACGCATGTGCAGTGCGGGGCTTGAAGCTAACAGAGCGGCGTGGGTGTACCCACGTCACCCGAAGCCGGAAATGACGCGATTCGCGTCATACAGCCCCACAGTGCAGCCCGGCCGGAATAGGAAAGTGGGGAGGCGCGCATTTGAATGTGAGTTGAAGATCACGCCTATTGAGGCATGATATTAGGAAGAGGGAGAGCCTGCCTGGGTGACCATGCATACAATAGTCACTCATTAACATCACTAATGAGGTAGTTTAATAATGTTTATCTTCATTTTCAATATATGCATTTAATAGAGGTGTTTTTGGGGGTGACAGGATCCCTTTAAAGCTTAGGAGTAAGGACAGGGAGACAGTCCCTAAAACATTTGCCAAATAATTTGGTCAGCTATATGTAGAAATTGATAACTGAAATTGTCCAATTGTTCTTCTGTATTTTTACTCAAATGACATATAACCATCTCACATCCTCACAGAGTACAATAGCGCAAAATGTATAATCTCTTTATCATCTCCCTGCAATTCCCTGACAAAAAATTGACCAAAAGTCTACTTACTTCACTTACTTAATTCACGGATCTTAGTGACTTTGATTTTGAAATGATTTACTCATCTCTAATACTGAGTATTTCGAAAAACAAGATCAAGCCTTCATTATAAATGTGTTCATTGCTGATCTCTAAATATATAAAATCATCTGAATCATTCCTACATTTTTACTAGAAGAATTGCATTGTTTTAGATACTTCTCAATGGTATTTTGTTTTTGCTATTATGCCCAGTAGTACACGTGACTCAAATGGCTTTAAATTTAAATTAAAATGTTAGATGTTTTTTGTGTGTAGTTTACTGTGCACATTAAAATGCAAATATATTAATAATCCAAAATTCCTATTTGGCCTTATCAATACCATTTTAGGCTTTATTGGGGAGAAGGAGGGAAAAGAAATAAATATAAAAAGTCCTTATTTGAACACAACATAAATGTCTAATGTGGTAATAACCTTTTACACTACTTCTTTATACCCAAGCATTGTGTAGTATATGAATGTACAGATATAGTTGAATCTGTCAAACAGGTGGTTCTCTTATTTGATACCAAACCCTTATTGTTTTCAGTGTTAAGATTTTATTAATTAATTTAATTAATGCATTTTATCCAACTATATTCTTATTCTACTTATTCCCACTCTCAGATTGTATAGATATCCTGTCTTAAATTGGTTGTCCACTACTTGGACAACACCTCGTCATTTCCCTGTTTGTCCCCATAAAAATAGAAAAGCTTATGCTCACCTACGGTGCCTGCGTGGCTACACTAATATCAGAACCTGCGTGACATTGTCATGACATGCGAGTCCCATAAAGAATCACCACCGGCTTCCTTTACCCCACCTTCCAATTAACTGGATGCACTGCAGCTGGCAGCTCACTTTCTGTTGAGTACTCCAGTGTCCAAAGGTGAGGAGAAGGAAGCTGGTGGAGATTGGTTGCAGGGCTCACGGGTGATAACCATTTCATGTGTATTCCTGGGAATCGGACTACTGACATCGTTAGAAAAGCCCTGGCACCAGAGGTGAGTATAGACCTTTTTATATTTATATGGCCGAACATGGGGAATGAGAAGGAGTTGTCCACGTAGTTGACAACCCTTTTAAAAGGGAAATTGTATTACCAAACTGGAGTCTCTAAACGAAATCACAAAAAGGCATAGAATGGCACCACCACAAAAAACAACTACAAAATAACCTACCAGATCATTGGATCTGTGCTATGCTTAATGATGAAGGACCAAAGGATGCTCAGCCAATAATCCCAGGAACAGGTAAGCCATACAATAGAGTGTGAAAGGTTCAAGCGGCACACATTCAGGTTAAAACTTTTTCTTTATTCAAAGTGCCATATAAAACAGCAATATGCGTTGATATAGGAATCCATATTGTAGATCGCGCTGTTCGAAGACTTGGCCAGAAAATCACTCCAAGGACCTCGGATCTTAAGACAAAGATCTTTATTCCTCCACAGACTCGACGCGTTTCGTGTACCCACTGTACACTTCCTCAGGAGTTTAAGAATTCCTAAACGCATATGATCTATACAACTCTTCTGGCTGATTGCTGCGTTCGACAGGATCCAATTGTCTGGTTTATTGGTGGTTGTGTCACACACAACCCGACCAGGTGAGTGTGACCATACTTATAATTGACTGATTATATCGGATAAGACCCTATTGTGCGCTTCCTCTCCATTTAATATAAAACAGCAAGACATGCCAGTGCAGTTGTTGGGGGAGAAAGAGCAAAGTGATACAAATGGGACTAGGCTTCAGCGGGTCCACAGTTCTTTGAATAGATAACTTTTATGCCATATGTGAGCAGCTGGAACATTACATACTCTAAAATTGAGTATATAATTGCAATTTAGAATATAGTCAGTGGCTATCTGCATGTATACTGATGAAGTTTAATATATGCTCACTGTCTTAACTGTTCAACAACGTTATTCTTAGCTCAGCAGTTACCCACTGTTACCTAAAATACTAACGTATCCACCGTGCAAGTTTTTTCTCCCTTTGCTTCTATTCTGCTGAAACAGTTCTTTATCTTCCATGTTCCTTTATATTGCATTGATAGTGATGTTCATCGTTCTTTTTAATGAAAAACTCCCTGTTCTCACTAAAATGCTGCAACCTCTGTGTTGCTGTCCCTTAACAGGAAACTTAATGTAGCACGAAAATGAAAAACAAATCCTGACTGACTAGCGCAAACAATCCACTATTCAGCATTTGCTTATGGTTAAGAATAGCGCCCTAATGTATCTGCGGGGTGTTACTCATTAGAAAGATTTGTTGGTGTCCTATAGTAGGGGCCCAAAAGTACAATAAAATCCCTTAGAGGTTAAGGCTTAATAATAAAAAAGGAAAATCCCTTTAAGGCTCTCTCAGATTTAAACCTTAGAATATGAATAGTTTAGATAAACAGACTGTAATTTATTATATGAAATAATACAATGTAGTCAAAATATGTCATCTATTTCCATGATTTGGATGAAATGAATTTATTTTCACATTTATCGATGACATATCTCTAATTTGTCAGCTCATGAGTTTGTGCACAGAATCATATTAGGTAAATCAATGTTTGCTATGATTAATTGACATTAAATATGAAGGATCCATTGATTTTCTGGATTATTGCTGGCTTCCATACATTCTCAAAGAAAAATGATTAGCAAAAATGTATTTTCGGATGCACAGTTTGTGATGAACCAATAGGTCAGCCAACTCATATAGCGCTATGAAGCTATGGAGGTGGAAATTAGCTAAAGAGACTGTGCCCTACATTCATAAATCGTGCAGTGACTATTCAGCTAAACAAATACATAATATATGTGTATAAATAACTTAAAAGGAACATTTTGAAAGTGAGGTAAAAAACTTACTCTTAAATAGAAGATATTTTTTTAATATACTTTCTTTTAAAATTTTGCTCTGCCACTTATTATTTGGGTCCTGTGATGCCTATTGTTTGTAATTCAGTTTAATAATAACAGTTGCAGAATCTTATAATATCATATAATAGTTGCCAGCAGGACTTATGACTTATGCCCTCAGTGATAACATGTCCATTGGCAGTGAGCAGGGTGAGGCTACAGCTGCCGCTCTCTATTAACAGAGCGGTGTCTGAACCCTCGCTGGTGCCTCCCTATGAAGGGAACCTGAACACTGCAGGGAGGATTAACCCCTTAGTGACGGAGCCAATTTCCACCTTAATGACCAGACCGTTTTTTGTAATTCTGACCACTCTCCCTTTATGAGGTAATAACTCTGGAACGCTTCAACGGATCCAAGCGATTCTGAGACTGTTTTTTCGTGACATATTGGGTTTCATGTTAGGGGTAAATTTAGGTTGATAATATTTGTGTTTATTTGTGAAAATATTAAAAAATTGGCAAAAATTTTGAAAATTTGACAATTTTCAAATTTGTCATTTTTATTCTGTTGAACCGGAGCGTTATGTGACACAAAATAGTTAATAAATAACCTTTCCCACATGTCTACTTTACATCAGCTTAATTTTGGAAAAAAAATAATTTTTGGTTAGGAAGTTTTAAGGGGTCAAAGTTCATCAGCAATTTTTCATTTTTCCAGCAAAATTTACAAAACCATTTTTTTAGTGACCACATCACATTTGAAGTCCGTTTGAGGGGTGTACATGACAGAAAACACCCAAAAGTGACACCATTCCGAAAACTGCACCCCTCAAGCTACTCAAAACTACATTCAAGAAAATGATTAACCCTTCAGGTGCTTCAAAGCAACTAAAGCAAAGTGGAAACAAAAAATGGACATTTTAATTTTTCCAACAAAAATGTTTTTTAGCCTTTTTTCATTTTCACATGGGTAACAGGATAAAATGCATCCTAAATTTTGTTGGGCAATTTTTCCTGAGTACACCAATACCTCATATGTGGTCATAAACCACTGTTTGGGCGCACGCCAGGGCTCAGAAGGGAAGGAGCGCAATTTGACTTTTGGAGCTAATTTACCATTCAAAAAGTCAAATGGCGCTCCTTCTCTTTCGAGCCCTGCGGTGCGCCCAAACAGTGGTTTATGACTACATAAGAGGTATCGGTGTACTCAGGAGAAATTGGCCAACAAATTTTAGGATGCGTTTTATCCTGTTGCCCATGTGAAAATGAAAAAATTGAGGACAAAAAAAATGTTTGTGAAAAAAAAGTACTTTTTAATTTTTACGGATCAATTTGTAAAGCACCTGATGGTTCAAAGTGCTCACTATGCATCTAGATAAGTTCCTTGGGGGGTCTAGTTTCCAAAATAGGGTCACTTGTGGGGGAGCTCCAATGTTTAGGCACACAGGGGCTCTCCATACGCGACATGGTGTCCGCTAACAATTTGAATGGAAAATTAGCTCCAATTGCTAGTGGACACCATGTTGCGTATGGAGAACCCCTGTGTGCCTAAACATTGGAGCTCCCCCACAAGTTACCCCATTTTGAAAACTAGACCCCCAAGGAACTTATCTAGATGGGTGGTGAGCACTTTGAACCCCCAGGTGCTTCACAAATGAATCCGTAAAAATGAAAAAAGAAATTTTTTGTGGAAAAGAAAGTACTTTTTCATTTTTATGGACCAATTTGTGAAGTATCTGAGGGTTCAAAGTGCTCACTGTGACGAAATGGACCCTTTAATATATAATGTAGGAGGATTTCTTATTCACCCAGACATATCATATTGTATATTGTATATTGTATATTGTATATTGGCTTGTATAGGAGAATTTCCTACAGTATGTTCATAGAAGACTGGTGTAAGTTTAGCTTGGTAATGTAATTATCTAACTTGTTTGTCATAGCAGGCCAGAGAACTTAATTATGCTAATCGTCCATTGTCTATTACCCTGTGAATGTGGATTGAGGCCCAGCCACTATTGTGTTAATGTCTTGGTTTGCAGACTGATTGTCTCAGACTAACATTCCATTGTAAGGTGCTATATCAATCAGCATTTGGATTGCAATAGTACCTAAAATATGTTAAACGAGGATTGGAGTTCAGCGAATGAAAAGACTGTGTTATTGCACCAATCATGACGTCCCCAATATCCTACAATGAGGGCTGAGGGTATATAAGGAGGACTGTTGACTTTGACCAGCAGTTTTAGGAGATTGGAGCTAGATTCTGTCTAGTGGCCTCAGTCTAGGGATTTTCGGTCCCGGCTCGAGGTCACTGGATTGGATACAGGCAGCTAATCGAGGGTCTTCGGATCGATTAGCTAGCCATAACCCCAGGCCTAGGCATTTCGGTGCCGACCAAGGGGATCAGAACACGGACTAAGGAACCACAAGGACTTCAGCATCGGATTAGCGGATACGACTGTGATAAAGACTGCACAAGATGCTTAAGGACAAGAAAGCAACCCAGGTTGGGACGATACAGTCACCTGGCTACAGACTTTGCCGTGCTGCATTTTAAACCCTGGTGAGCCAGCGGAAGGGTGAGACTCTGTTGCCTGTTACATGTTGTGTTTTGCTTGGTTATGCGTTATATGCTGTTAACTGTTTGGGGATCCAATAAAGCCTTGTTATTGTGATTCCCTCACCCTGTGTTGTCTGAGTAGTGTTCCGCCCACGGTTAAGGAGCTCGGGCGTTCAGCTGGGGATGAGCCCTGGTCCACGCTGTCTTTGTAAAGGCGGCTGGGCCTGCGGACGAGAGCGCCCCCTGACCCCCGGGTCTCCACAATTGGTGGCAGCAGTGGGATTCTACTCAGCCTGGTTTATCCAGGGGAGCTGCAGGGGACTGGTGTTCGTGGACACCGTCCAAGGGCTCAACAACCAGGGATGCATATAAGCATACCCAGCAGGCCATAGTGAGGCATTCAGGTTTCGGACGTTGCCATGTCCAACCCCACCAGCTCAGCCATGGGACGAGGACTGGAGTGGAAGTACGGCCGCTATAGGAAACTGCAACTAGAGGTGGCATGTCTGTTCCGAGAAATCGAAGCCAGAGACACTGACACACACGGTCGGATTTGATCCAGAGATTGGTCCAGTGGCATGCCCAGAAGAATGCAGAGAATGATGAGGACCCCGCCGAGATTGACCCAAAGGAATTAAACTGTGTGCCACACCATGGATCCAGTGACAGTCTGGAAGGACACCAGTTCCAAGCCCTGGAACTGCAAGAAACTGATCCTGTCAACACCGTGCCAGAGCAGGAAGAGGACAAGTTGGAGGTTATGGACAATCTCCCTATCCCTGTTGCTTTGGAGACTGACCAGGAAGAGGTTGATGTGGGATTTGTGAGCAGCTTTCCCACACCTGTTGATTCAGGGGCTGACCAGGAGGAGGTTGAAGCTCATGGGCTCATTGATGGCCCCCCCGCATCTATTGTTTTGCAAGCTGACCCAGGACAAGGACTATCCAGCCAGTTTGTCACAGCCATCACCAACATCCAGGAAGCCAAGCAGCACCCTGATGTGGATCTTGCTACCCCACCTTCAGATTATAATCCATGTTCCCAGACCCCATCATTCTCCTCGGAGCCATCAACAGTGAGTACACCTAGCCAGACTGTGGTCATTGACTGGGGGGAATTGATAACCAGAAATTCATGGGAGCTCAACTCCTGAATCCCATTTTACTGCTTGTCCACAATATGTCTGCCCATCCTGGGGGAGGTAATCTGGGGAAGGTGTATAGATGGAAGCCTCGATTGCTGTTTTCTCCATTAAAAAAGACAATGCCGCCAAGAGGAGAAGGATAACCAGAGACTGATCATATCTGACTGCTCTGTCTGGCTAAATAAGAAGGGGGAGGTATGTGACGAAATGGACCCTTTAATATATAATGTAGGAGGATTTCTTATTCACCCAGACATATCATATTGTATATTGTATATTGTATATTGTATATTGGCTTGTATAGGAGAATTTCCTACAGTATGTTCATAGAAGACTGGTGTAAGTTTAGCTTGGTAATGTAATTATCTAACTTGTTTGTCATAGCAGGCCAGAGAACTTAATTATGCTAATCGTCCATTGTCTATTACCCTGTGAATGTGGATTGAGGCCCAGCCACTATTGTGTTAATGTCTTGGTTTGCAGACTGATTGTCTCAGACTAACATTCCATTGTAAGGTGCTATATCAATCAGCATTTGGATTGCAATAGTACCTAAAATATGTTAAACGAGGATTGGAGTTCAGCGAATGAAAAGACTGTGTTATTGCACCAATCATGACGTCCCCAATATCCTACAATGAGGGCTGAGGGTATATAAGGAGGACTGTTGACTTTGACCAGCAGTTTTAGGAGATTGGAGCTAGATTCTGTCTAGTGGCCTCAGTCTAGGGATTTTCGGTCCGGCTCGAGGTCACTGGATTGGATACAGGCAGCTAATCGAGGGTCTTCGGATCGATTAGCTAGCCATAACCCCAGGCCTAGGCATTTCGGTGCCGACCAAGGGGATCAGAACACGGACTAAGGAACCACAAGGACTTCAGCATCGGATTAGCGGATACGACTGTGATAAAGACTGCACAAGATGCTTAAGGACAAGAAAGCAACCCAGGTTGGGACGATACAGTCACCTGGCTACAGACTTTGCCGTGCTGCATTTTAAACCCTGGTGAGCCAGCGGAAGGGTGAGACTCTGTTGCCTGTTACATGTTGTGTTTTGCTTGGTTATGCGTTATATGCTGTTAACTGTTTGGGGATCCAATAAAGCCTTGTTATTGTGATTCCCTCACCCTGTGTTGTCTGAGTAGTGTTCCGCCCACGGTTAAGGAGCTCGGGCGTTCAGCTGGGGATGAGCCCTGGTCCACGCTGTCTTTGTAAAGGCGGCTGGGCCTGCGGACGAGAGCGCCCCCTGACCCCCGGGTCTCCACACTCACTATGCATCTAAATAAGTTCCTTGGGGTGTCTAGTTTCCAAAATGCGGTCACTTGTAGGGGAGCTCCAATATTTAGGCACACAGGGGCTCTCCATACGCGACATGGTGTCCGCTAACAATTTGAATGGAAAATTAGCTCCAATTGTTAGCGGACACCATGTCACGTATGGAGAGCCCCTGTGTGCCTAAATATTGGAGCTCCCCTACAAGTGACCGCATTTTGGAAACTAGACACCCCAAGGAACTTATTTAGATGCATAGTGAGCACTTTGAAACCCCAGAAGCTTCACAAAATGATCCGTAAAAATGAAAAAGTACTTTTTTTTTTCACAAAAACCTTTTTTTCTTTTTTACGGACTAATTTGTGAAGCACCTGGGGGTTGAAAGTGCTCACTATGCATCGGGATATGTTCCTTGGGGGATCTAGTTTCCAAAATGGGGTCACTTGTGGGGGAACTCCAATCTTTAGGCACACAGGGGCTCTCTATATGCGACATGGTGTCTAACAATTTGAATGGAAAATTAGCTCCAATAGTTAGCGGACACCATGTTGCATATGGGGAGCCTCCATGTTCCTAAACATTGGAGCTCCCGCACAAGTCACCCCATTTTGGAAACTAGACATCTCAAGGATTATATCTAGGGGTATAATGAGCATTTGGAACCTACAGCTACTTCACAGAATTTGATAATGTCATATTGAACATTTTCATTTTTTCACACAATTTCTCACTTTTAGAGTGCACAAGATGCGGACACACCGTGTCCTGGTCATCTCCTCCCTGAATTTTTTTTTAGTATTTCTTTATTAAATAAAAAAAAAGTGACGTGGGGCTTCGCCATATTTTTGGTCCAGCCAGGTACAGCAGGCAGCTACGGGCTGCCACCAACCCCTTCTGCCTAGTTTTACCTGGCTGGAAACCAAAAATATTGAGAAGCCCCCTTTTTTTTAATTATTTCATTAAATAGTTAAAAAAAAAAAAATGGCGTGGGCTTCGCCATATATTTTTGGGCTAGCCAGGTACAACTAGGCAGCTGGGGGCTGGAATCCTCAGCGTAGGGAGGCCCAAGCTTTCTGCCCCCCCCCGCTGCGAATTGCAGCCCACAGCCACCCCAGAAAATGGCGCATTCATAGAAGCGCCATTTTCTGGCGCTGTATCCAGCTCTTCCAGCTGCTGGGTAATAAAGTTAACTGCAGATCCAGTAACCCCTTGTGACCACACAGGGATGATGACCTGCAGTTAACCCCTTGTGACCACACAAGGGGTTAACTGCAGGTCATCATCTCTGTGTGGTCACAAGGGGTTAACTGCAGATCCAGTAACCCCCTGAGACCACACAGGGATGATGATCTGCAGTTAACCCCTTGTGACCACACAGGGGGTTAACTGCAGAAGACCCCTGTGTGGTCGTTGAGGGGTTAACTCTGCCTCTGTTCCGACGCACGCAGGGCAACGGCGCCGGGGCAGAGGCAGAGAGAAGACGGCCGGCGACGCTGCAGGACAGGTGAGTTTGAGAGGAGCAGGGAAGGGGGCCCGGGGGAGCGCATCAGGATGGGGGGGGCTGCGGATCACAGGGGGTAGAGTGGGGGGGGGCCGAGGGGTAGACCTGGGGAAGGGGGGGGTTGAATACCGGAGGGGGAGCTGGGGACTCAGTGGGAAGCCGCGCAGGGAAGAGGGGGAGCTGGGGACTCAGTGGGGAGCCATGCAGGGAGGAGGGGTGAAATCAGGGGTGAGGGGGATTACATTGGGGGGCCACTGAAGGGACCAGTGGCCCCCCAGGAATAGCGGCATCTCTATGCGATCTGACAGATCGCATAGAGATGCAGCGAAGGCGGCGGGTTTGGCGCCGGCCGCCGCTATTTTTAGATGGTTAAGGGGTGGGGGGATGATCCCCAGTACTGGGGGTCTTGGTGGGCTAGGGGGTTAATGCTTTCACTTTGTTCCGACATGTGTTTTCATGTCGGATCAAAGTGAAAGCATTTTTACCGGCACTTTCACTTTGTGCAATGTGATGATCGATAAACGGTGCTTACCGGTCATCACATTACTGGTGCCGGTAAAACACCAGCCGATTCCTAATCTCTAGGGTCTCAGCTACCCCCGGTAGCTGAAACCCGGAGATTTTAGCTCCAGGGGCGTCAAACCAGGGCCCTTTCTGTTATGACTTATTTTCACGTCCTAACAGAATAAGAACCCTGTTTTGACGACGTATATATGCAGTGGGCCGTCACTAAGGTGTTAAATCTTATTTCTTCCCAGCAATAGGGTTTAGTGTGATTGTGACAAAAAAGTTCAGAATGCTATTAACCTGCAGATTAACCCCATATCTGAAGGTTAATGGCTTTAATACACATGACAAGTTCCCTTTAAGCATTATAATCATATAATGAGGCATCATTGTTCCAGATACATAAAGTGAAAACATAAGCATGAGTGTTAGATGACTCAGAGAAAATTTAAAAGTTCATTATTTTTTATATTTTAGGTACATTCCAGACCTTTAGTGAATTTGTAAAATCTATTTAATCTATGGTTCAATTTTTTTTAATAGACAATTTAAAGAATATTCATGTGATAATTCTTATGATGTATACAAATACTTGATTTCACTTTTAGACAAATTATGTACAACATCGTAATGGTAAAGAAAAAATATTTCAGTGCAAATATAGTATCAATATTAGGAGCTATATATGGTGCTGCATATCATATATTCCCAGAAGGGCTATAAATCTGCAAGCCACAAACAGTAAGTGAATAATGTGAATTCAATGGGAATCAGGTAAAGGAATAGTAATTCTGCACTGGGGGTTTCCCAGTATTGGTGTTTCCAAATTACTGTATTTTTTGGACTATAAGACGCACTTTTGTTCCGTTAAACTTTGGGGGAAAGTGGGGGATGCATCTTATAATCCAATGTATAGAAAGTGAATGCAGGGGAGAGTGGGGGCAGCTCTGGAGTGTGTCCGGGGGCTGGAGCGGGCTGGCTGCGGGATGCAGGAGCCAGCGGGAGGTCACATGCTCCCGCTCATTTAATATGCACTGCACCCCGCTGTCAATCACCGCTGTTCTGAAACCGCACTGCGGTGATGGACTGGGGGAGTGGCGCATATTAAATGGCCTGCGCCCCACACTGTGATAGCACATGCCCCTTTCCCATGCTAGATATGGCCCCCATGCTGCTTCCCATAATAAAATAACAACCATCTTACTCACCTTTTCCAATGGTGTCCTGTCTCCCTCTGTGCTGTCCTCCACTTCCTCAATCTTCTGGACAAAGTACCTCAAGGTCCGCGCTGCTGCCAAATGAATACAGAGGACAGCAGAGACAACGGGATGTCTGGATCAAAGTGATGACTTGGTTTATTTTCCAATGCGTTTCAGAGCCACATACCGAGCTCCTTCCTCAAGGAACATCAAGAATACACTGAACACAATCGTATTTAACAACAAAGGCGCCAAAAGATGATGCGGACATGATTGCATTGACCTCAGCAAACAGGGTGGATTCATACATTATGTCACAATGTACATCCATTAGTCACATATAAGTATAATTATTAGGCAAAAACATTTCTCTATAGGGTGAAAAATACAAACATATATTGTCAAATACATTAAAGGGAACCTGACCCCACAAACTGACCCCCCGCATCTTTCTACCTGTCCCTGCACCCCCTCTTATCATTTCTAGCCATCCCTTTTGCAGAAAAAAATCGATTTTGTAAAGTAGAGAAAAGTTTATATTTACCTCGTCCTGTATGAGTTCTCTGTTTCTGAATTAGTCTCAAAGTTCTGCCTGTCTGCTGCTCCCTTGTAATTATGCACGCCCCCTCTCAGCTTGCTGCAGTGCTAACAGCCTGGCCGGGTCATGAAAGGGGCGGGGTTAAATCGCGTCATGCCGTTAGCCCCGCTCCCTTTCATGACGTGGCCAGGCTCTTAGTAAGCATAGAGGGGTGTGCATAATTACAAGGGAGCAGCAGACAGGCAGGACTTTGAGACTAATTCAGAAACAGAGAACCCACACAGGACGATGTAAATATAAATTTTTCTCTACTTTACAAAATCGATTTTTTTCTGCAAAAGGGATGGCTAGAAATGACAAGAGGGGGTGCAGGGACAGGTAGAAAGATGCGGGGGGGGTCAGTTTGTGGGGTCAGGTTCCCTTTAAAAGATAAGAATATTATTTTTCAAAAAGTTTAAGAATAATAAAATCGGTGTTGAACATAGAGTGGGTGAGAACCTGCAAAAATCAAAAACAGTGATCCACCTCATGGAGCTAAACGTGCGCTATCTGTTGTGCTAAATGTCCACATATATCCTTGGGGAACAATAAGGGACAAATTTCAATAGAAAGAAAGAAGTGAAATGAATGTCTTAAAAAATCAATTAAAAAATGTGTTTAATAAAAATTGGCTAAAATTAGAAGAGTTAGTAATGTGTGATAAATATTGTGGTAAAAGGAACAAAAGTGGAACAATTGGGATTGAACTCATAATAAAAATTCAATAAGTGGAATGTGTATTTGACAAACAGTATGTACTAAACTCTCAGTGCTAAAATCATGTAGGTAAAAGAAAATATAAGTTTTAATAACTATTTGTTTTCTATTTGTTTATGTCTTTTTGTAAGTATCATCATTATTGAGAACAAATGGAGAGGAAGAAGGAATAATAACAAGTCACCAATGACAGCAAATTCTATCCATAATATATGCATCAATAGTAATTATCATATATATAGAGAGATATAGCTCAATAATGAAAAAAAAATAATAATCTTTAATTCTAAAAACAATTTATTGATGATTAAGTATTAAAATTATATATTAAAAAAAAAAAAAAAAAAAATATATATATATATATATATATATATATATATATATATATATATATATATTGCTGAATAAAAATGATTAAATATCAATTGATCAAGGCTGGGGGATAAAATAAAATATTTTTTAAAAATTCATATAAGTGTGTATTGAATTATTTGATAAAAATATATATATAATGAAATTTCAAAAATCATATTTCTAATAATGATACTTTTTTTTTATCATGAAATGAAAGAACCATATTTTATGCATGAATTTTTTACAGAAAGGTATTAGTATTAGTAGAAATAGAACTAGATCAGACCGGTCAGGTTATTATGTGACCTGCATTCTGTGTTGTTCAATGGATACAGAGCCACCGGTTCGGGCTAATCCAGGGACCGGAACAATCGGATGATTTGATGTCATTCATGAGCAGGTACAAGATTTTTTAGAGAAGAATAGGTGTCAGAAAATATATAGTATTTAAAAAAGAAGAAAGCTATAAGGGGGATAAAATGTGTATTTGATAGTCAGCGTTTGCTATAAATAAAAATTGTGAAGGCTTGCATGTGCCAATGATTATCTCAAATTCAGGGTGTACCTGTGATAAGTTCTATTAAAAAATGTATATGAGTCCAAAAATGAGCAGTACATATAGTTAATTTTGTTTTCAGGCATGTGTCAGTGTTGAATGATGTATAAAAATGTGTTCACTGACAACAAGGCTGGCTAGAGCTCATGAATTGCATCATTAACTATCGGCATGCGCCAGTAGCTGATATTAAGTACTAGCGGGTGCCTGCGCATGTCGGGGATTAAGTTGTGATAGCTAGCGCGTGCCTGCAATGATACATTGTTTCATTCCGGCACGCGCTTGTAACAGGCTGAATGAGTTGGCGCGTGCTGTTCATTACCAAAGAAACTAGCGCGTGCCAGTGATTCCATGTATAGAATAGGCGCGTGCCGGTGATTAACTTGCAAAGAGGTGGCGCGTGTTAGTCATTTGACTATGGCCTTTTCCACACACCTGCGCTCTCAGTATTTAGCGCTTCTGCGCTAAATACTTAGATTTTTGCAGAGAAGCGCAGGTGCGTGTGTGCCGGCGCTTCCAGCAGACGCTGTCCCTGGTTACCCCATGTGTATCGTGGTAACCAGTTCATACAGCAGCCTGCCAAGTCACCGCTTATTGCTAGCGCACAGGGAAACGCTGCTTGCAGCGTTTCCCTGTGCGCTCGGGATAAGCGCACACTATGCAGGCTGCTGTATGAACTGGTTACCACAATACACATCAGGCAACCAGGGACAGCGTCTGCTGAAAGCGCCGGCACACACGCAAAAGCGCTAAATACTGGGAGCGCAGGTGTGTGGACAAGGCCTATGTTTTGTATAAATCAATGTTTATTAAACCATTTTAAAATGTATAAGCATTTTCAAAATCCAAAGAGCATAACCTAGAAAAATGACATATGCAACAAGATGAGGGTCTAAATAATGGGTTCTAGAAACCTGAGCTCCCCTCTTATAGCATGTTGAATGGGGCAGAGCTCACCACAAATGGGGCAATGCCACCCCCGTGTTGCATAGCCAGGTTGGTGCAATTAGTAAATACAGGAGACATGTAAATATCAACAGTCAGTAAACCTCAGATAACATGAAAAGTTCACAAAATACTTAATACATTCAAAACTTAACTTTATCTTTACTTTCTTTTACTTAAGAAAAGAGAAGAAAAAGAGGGGAGAAGAAGATTAGGGACAAAGAGACTGGAAGGGTCGGAGTGTGGCATGTCCTGTTATGCCAGCAATACAAGTTTTGTGGGCTCTATCTGTCTTCAACACGTCAACCAGGATTTTAGTGACTCGCAGCAATATCCACGAGGCCCACAAGTCACAGTGTCGCGTGACACTAGCCTCGTCTGGCATGCTATGAGCGATCAATTCCTCCAGCCTGCTGGTGACATTAAATTCATGTACCAAGTCCCCCCTAGATGGGCGCTCAGGCTTCCTCCAAAATCTAGAAATCAGAAGTCTCACGGCTGTGAGAAAGTAACGGAGGAGAGATTTTTTAAATTTAGCTATGGACATGCCTCAGCAAGACAGTAAAGCGATCTGTGCATCAAGTTTCAACTGTGTATGAGCTGTCCTGCTATACAGGTCCTCCACATCATCCTAGAAGGGGTGCAGATGTTCACACTCCCACCAGATATGGAGATAGGTGCCTCTCTGGCCACATTGCCTCCAGCAATCAGCAGATCTAGAAGGAAATATCCTATTAATCTCCGCCGGGCATCTGTACCACCGCGCCGCCACCCTGTAGTTACGATCTTGGGAGTCTATGGACATGGAAGATTTATGGGTAAAGAGGAAGATTTTCTCCCATTCCATTAGGGTGAAGGCTCTTTTGAGGTCATGCTCCCATCCATTGGTAAAGGCCGGTAGGGTGTCTGAGGGGCCACTTATCGAATCTTGGAACAACTTGTAAAGAGTGGACATTGCATGATCCAAGGGATAGCCACCAGTACACCATTGTTCATACTGGGTTAATGGGTGGAAGACAGCTGACCTGGGTAATGATGGATATAATATTTCACTATGTTAATAAGCACCCGCCACTAGTTGGATATAATAGCAGCGTGTGCCTATAATAAACAGTGAAAATTCTTGTGTTAAATTATTTATAATTACCGTATATACTCGCGTATAAGCCGAGTTTTTCAGCCCAAAAATTGGGCTGAAAAGTCCCCCCCTCGGCTTATACGCGAGTCATACGGCCCCCCTCAAAGTTTGGTGCCCCCACCTCACTTTCTGGGCCCCCCCGCATGCAGCGCTGCACATATACATTACGTGTCTAGCAGCTGTTACCCTCCGGTGGCAGATCGCGGCTCCCGGCTCCGGGCTCCATCTTCCTCGCTGTCTTCCTGCTTTGTGACCGGCGCGATGACGTCATCGCGCCGGTCACATGACAACCAGGAAGACAGAGAGGAAGATGGAGCCCGGAGCTGGGAGCCGCGATCTGCCACCGGAGGGTAACAGCTGCTAGACACGTAATGTATATGTGCAGCGCTGCATGCGGGGGGGCCCAGAAAGTGAGGTGGGGGCGCCAAATTATGAGGGGGGCCCTGCTGGGGCCCTGTATACTACCACTGGGGCTATATACTACCACTGGGGCTATATACTACCACTGGGGCTATATACTACCACTGGGGCTGTATATATACTACCACTGGGGCTATATACTACCACTGGGGCTGTATACTACCACTGGGGCTGTATATATACTACCACTGGGGCTATATACTACCACTGGGGCTGTATACTACTACTGGGGCTATATACTACCACTGGGGCTGTATGTATACTACCACTGGGGCTATATACTACCACTGGGGCTATATACTACCACTGGGGCTGTATACTACTACTGGGGCTATATACTACCACTGGGGCTATATACTACCACTGGGGCTGTATGTATACTACCACTGGGGCTATATACTACCACTGGGGCTGTATACTACCACTGGGGCTATATACTACCACTGGGGCTGTATACTACCACTGGGGCTGTATGCTACCACTGGGGCTGTATGCTACCACTGGGGCTGTATGTATACTACCACTGGGGCTATATACTACCACTGGGGCTATATACTACCACTGGGGCTGTATACTACTACTGGGGCTATATACTACCACTGGGGCTATATACTACCACTGGGGCTGTATGTATACTACCACTGGGGCTGTATACTACCACTGGGGCTGTATACTACCACTGGGGCTATATACTACCACTGGGGCTGTATACTACCACTGGGGCTGTATGCTACCACTGGGGCTGTATACTACCACTGGGGCTGTATACTACCACTGGGGCTGTATATACCACTGGGGCTGTATGTATACTACCACTGGGGCTATATACTACCACTGGGGCTGTATACTACTACTGGGGCTATATACTACCACTGGGGCTATATACTACCACTGGGGCTGTATGTATACTACCACTGGGGCTATATACTACCACTGGGGCTGTATACTACCACTGGGGCTGTATACTACCACTGGGGCTGTATACTACCACTGGGGCTGTATACTACCACTGGGGCTGTATATACTACTGGGGCTGCGTGTATACTACCACTGGGGCTGCTGCTGTATACTACCACTGGGGCTGCTGCTGTATACTACCACTGGGGCTGCTGTATATACCTCTGGGGCTGCTGTATACTACCACTGGGGCTGCTGCTGTATATACCACTGGGGCTGCTGCTGTAACACTGCTGGGGCCTGTATATACCACTGGGGAGGCTGCTGTATACCACACTGCTGGGGGCTGTATACCTGTGCTGGGGTCCACCCTCGGCTTATACACGAGTCAATAAATTTTCCCAGGTTTTGGGGGCAAAAGTAGGGGGGTCGGCTTATACACGGGTCGGCTTATACACGAGTATATACGGTAAGTAATTCAAGTGAATTAAGATTTATATGTGGGGATTACATAAATAAGTGAAGAATTAGTAAAAGATTATCCAGTGATAAATAAATAGTGAAAGCTAAAATTCACAATAGATAGTAGCAGTTATTATAGAGATCAATAAATATAAATAAATATACAAATCAGCTGAACATAAAAAAAACTCCTAAAGAGGATCACAATTGTTATCATAAATTATATCTTAAAAGATGATATGAGATACATAAATAAATAAATATATATAAATATTGTATAAAGAATGGATACAACCACACAAATTATTGTCCTATGATCAATATTATATTGTAACTAGCCACTTGCTAGGGATATAAAGATGATATTCTGGGAATTTTTATGATCACACTTGCAGCCAGTTGACATGGATTAAAGTTGACTCAACCTCTGTCCTGTGCCCGTATGTGTACCACATTGAGCATGGAGAAAAGAAAGAAGACCAAAGAACTGTCTGAGGACTTGAGAAAAAAATTGTGAGGAAGCATGAGCAATCTCAAGGCTACAAGTCCATCTCCAAAGACCTGAATGTTCCCGTGTCTACCGTGCTCAGTGTCATCAATAAGTTTAAAGCCCATGGCACTGTGGCTAACCTCCCTTGATGTGGACGGAAAAGAAAAATTGACGAGAGATTTCAACGCAAGATTGTGCGGATGGTGGATAAAGAACCTCGACTAACATCCAAACAAGTTCAAGCTTCCTTGCAGTCCAAGGGTACAACATTGTCAACCGGTACTATCCGTCGGCGTCTGAATGAAAAGGGACTGTAATGTAGGATACCCAGGAAGACCCCACTTCTTACCCCGAGACATAAAAAAGCCAGGCTGGAGCCAAAACGTACCTGAGAAAACCTACAACATTTTGGAAGAATGTTCTCTGGTCAGATGAGACAAAAGTAGAGCTTTTTGGGCAAAGGCATCAACATAGAGTTTACAGGAGAAAAAAAGAGGCATTCAAAGAAAAGAACACGGTCCCTACAGTCAAACATAGCGGAGGTTCCCTGATGTTTTGGGGTTGCTTTGCTGCCTCTGGCACTGGACTACTTGCATGGCATTATGAAGTCTGGAGACTACCAACAAATTTTGCAGCATAATGTAGGGCCCAGTGTGAGAAAGCTTGGTCTCCCTCAGAGGTCATGGGTCTTCCAGCAGGACAATGACCCATAACACAAAAAGCACTAGAAAATGGTTGGAGAGAAAGCACTGGAGACTTCTAAGGTGGCCAGCAATGAGTCCAGACCTGAATCCCATAGAACACCTGTGGAGAGATCTAAAAATGGCAGTTTGGAGAAGGCACCCTTCAAATATCAGGGACCTGGAGCAGTTTGCCAAAAAAGAATGGTCTAAAATTCCAGCAGAGCATTGTAAGAAACTCATTGATGGTTACCGGAAACGGTTGATCGCAGTTATTTTGGCTACAGGTTGTGCAACCAAGTATTAGGCTGAGGGTGCTAATACTTATGTCTGGCCCATTTTTCGAGTTTTGTGTGAAATGATCAATGTTTTGCTTTTTGCTTCATTCGCTTTTGTGTTTTTTTCATTGAAGACAAATTAAATGAAGATAATAATACCAAAGAATTTGTGATTGCAATCATTTTCAGGAAGAAACTGAGTATTATCTGACAGAATTGCGGGGGTGTCAATACTTTTGGCCACTACTGTATATACAGCATTCTAGAATGCTGTATATATGGACATACAGGTACTGGTTGCAGTGTATATCGGGAAAACCTGGTGACATGTTCCCTTTAAGCCAAGAGAAAAAAATCCTACCTGTTTCCATATGCCTATATATATATTCCAAATAAACCCATAATTATACATTTCTTTAGATAACTCTGGTTTCCAGGTTTAAAATATAGAATGCAGGGGGAAAGTATTGCTAATAAGTTATTCTAATGCTGCAGACATAATTGTAAAGTCATGTCATCTGTTAGCAGTGAGAACACCAATCATTAGTAAAATTATGAATATGATTTGCTTCTCTGGCACTTGCAAGTTTAAATATATTCTGAAGCTCGCAGTTGAAGATTTACACATTATGGCTGAATAAAACTAGAGGTCCATCATATCACAAATGAAATATTACTGCACTGAATTAACATCACTCAAAAACGACTGCAGCCTATTGATTGCATTCATAAACAACCCCTTCCAGAACCACATTAAATAATCCTAACATTTATTTTCCAAATATATAATCAAGAGGAAACATTTTATTTAGCTGCTTTTATATCAATTGTTCATTTTTCTTTTTAGCAAACTTTTGCTGTTTTGATTCCCAGTCCTATTATAAATTCCTGAGTAAGAATGTTTCCAATTTTGCCGCATTCCCCCTTGAAGCTGACAGCTATTCTTGAAATAAATGTCCAAAGGCAATGATGCATGCAGATTTTCAGACCTATAAATTAACTAAATGTCAAATCTACAACAAGCAGTGACTGGACAGGGTCAGCATAAGGTTATGCATGCTACTGAAAGTGTACAATCCAGAACTAATAGTGGAATACATGTTGTATCTCTGTCCTGTCTATACCGAGTTGTGTGAATTATCATTCTAACACATATTTTTAGAAAATGTAATAATGCTTCCTATTATTTACATGGTGTACCACGTTGCACTCTATCTCCGCAGCAGAGGTATGTCGGCTGTTATGCAGCCCCAGATGTCATCAGGATCTGTTGGTTTTTTTTTCGTTGCTCAAACTATCTTTGAAATATAATATAAATCATTTATAGATGATGCCATTTGTATATCCATTAATATGTATATAAATGACATTTCAGGCAGCCTGGTAGACAATGTATATCATTTTTGATAATGTAATGCATATCTAGAACTGATGACATTGCAAGTAAAGTAAATAACTTGATAAAATATGTATCTGCAGTTGATGGATAAAGCAAGTTGTGATTGACTGCTGATAAATGTGATGAGAAATGATCTCAAAGTGGTTCTGTAGGATTATAGTAGTGTGGTTATATTAGGTCCACTACCTAAATGCATGTACAGTATAGCTATATTGTTAAAGGTGATGTCTAGAGTTGATTTGCAGGACAAGGGCCATTGACCACGTCAATAATCTGTACAGCTCTCAGAACCTTCTTCTAACTGATGGTGACCATAAGCCTTCTTTTGATTGGCCATCCCTCATATGAGTGTTATTCCACTATGATTATGTCACACCAGGTTATCCAATCAAAAGAAGAGCCATGGATGCTGTTGCATAGGAGGTGGGTTCTCAGGCTCCCATCCAGCGGCTACAGATCACAGATGTGATCGATACACCATATCCTGGGAATCAATTTGCATTATTCCACCAAAGACAACATGCAAGGAGTCCTTATATTCTCACTGAGTTTGCATGGGTTTCCTCCAGGTTTTCCGGTTTCCTCCCACACTCCAATAACACAATGATAGGATGTTTAGATTGCGAACCCCAATTTGGACAGTGATGCTGATATATGTAAAGCACTGTGCTATATAAATGAATACATATTATTATTATCTCTACTGCTGTCCTCTACTTTACAACATCCCCATTATCCGTATTAAGAGCTGCATACAATAATATTACTAAATATATTTTATTACAGTACCTGTGTAACTCAGGATTTCAATGCAGGTCATGTGACTCACAGTTTTCTTTTGGAGACTTACCATTCAATCTGCACCCCCATCTGAATTTTCATTCAGTCAGATCATTACTATGCCCCGCAGAAGGAGAATGGGGAGAGGCTTTGTAACAAAGTCACCAAAATAAATCACTGTAGACATACATTGAATCGCGACTCAAGAGATGCTAGTTTAGAAGCATGGATATGTATAAAAAACACTTACAAATATCTGTTTACATCTATGAGGACAGGTAGGGGAAGCGATAAAGTAGTTAACTATGATTTACATAAAATGTACAATTCTACAATTGGTTATGAGCAATGGGTTTTGAGCTGAGCAACCTGTTATTCGAATTCCACAACTTGCTCGAATTTGGCAGAGAAATGTAATTTACAACAAATTTACTTCATGCAAATTGCCTGCTTCTTATGATGTTATCAGTACTATAGCTTTAGTCACCTGTACCATCGCTTCACAAAGTGGTCTTCTGAGTGCTCCAGCCACTTCTGTCTGATGCCACCAAGTGCTCATAATCCTCATCAGTCTTCTTCACTGAATGGTAGAGCAATGCACATCATGACAACACATAGCATCTCAGGTGTGACTTCATAATACATGATGTGTGTTGCAACATCATGACGTGCACCACAAATCTGATAGATCAAAATCCCCTGAGTCAGAGGACCAGATGACAGGCAACAACCAACCCAAGGCAGGTGAGTGACACACTTTAGCCGATCACCATTTTGTTAAGTTCCTATCAAGCAAATTATAACAACTTTGGATTCAGGAGAATATGAAGGACTGACTAAGGTCATGCTTGCGTCTCACCAGAAAGACCAATATGATGTCTGGGACACTCCATATGTACTGAAAGTTCATGCTCAAATTAAAAATATCTATTCATTTTCGTTTTTAAGCCTCCAGAACCCATAATAACGAAAAAATAACCATATTTAAGGGGGCACGTAGGAATAAAAAAAAAGTCTGAAATGCCACCCATTCTAAAACATTTTCAACAGAGTAGGTAGGGTTATGACACACATCACAAATCATATGTTCAGTCAGAAAAGGGTACACCTCCCACCTATTATAGATAGGAAGAGGAACATGTCTTGTGACACATACACAGTAATTGTGCCCCTTATATAGCCAATTAGTGTTGTCACCCATTAATATAGCCTTGGCATGCCCTCCGTAGGGTATGATGCCTCAATAATACATACCCAATACAGTATGATAGCCATGAATTTGCCACTATAGCCACCGTATGATCTCTGAGTAATCCTGGGAAAATGTGATGTCCCTTCAGTATGAAATCTCCAGTCATTCCGCACACAGTATGATTCACATCGGAGAGTATGGTAGCTTCCACAGATTCACACTCAATATTGTGCCTGCATTGCCCCCTTCTTTGCACTATGATGACCCCACAACAGCCTATCCACAGTGGATGGCCACCACAAACCCTTACATGCAGTAACATTTCCCACAGCCCACACATATGCAATAAGTTGGGTCCCCAGATCCCCTATGAAATATATCCAAAAGAGAGTAAAAAAGATGTAAAAAAAAACAATAGAGAGCATGAATCCATCAATCTATATTATAAGAAAATGAAATTTATTTGAAAGATTAATTTTTTAAGTGATATCAATATTGAAACTAAGTATATATAGTTTGTCTAAACATTTATTGTCATGGGTGGTAGTAATGGACAAAGCGGTTATTTAGCTGTCTGGCAGTGATGGGCAAAAGGTGATTAGGGGAACTAGTCTGACCCCTAGACAGGGGGTCCTTAGCTGACCATGTTCTGATAAGTACCTATAAAGGTGAGAATGTCTGGGCTACCACCCTTACCCTGATCCTGCCACCCTCGGTTATAATCCCCTCACCTCCACCCAGGGACTGAGATAAGCACAGCAGCTCACAGAAAGATGAGAATCTCCCTGAAGCTACACAGCAGGAAGGCGTCAGCAAAATGGTCCTCGGCATCAAAACGGATTATCTTCTTTGCTAAGAATGAACTCTATAAGCGACACCAGGTGATGGGTCATGGGACTGCTTAAAGGCTGGGGGAGTGGTCAAGCCACATCACCTGATACACACAGCAATTGGGACTGCAGAACCACAGAAATTAACCCTAAGTAAACAAAATTAAATTCAACTCCATTTAACTACTACAAAGCAATTCACAGAGACTGTAAAGCAGTGTACATGTGATACTCACCAATTGGTACTGCAGAGCCATAGAGGTTAACTCTAAAAAGACGAAGGAAATTAACTCAATTTCATGTCTGCAGAGCAATTCACATGGACTGCAGAACAGTCTACATGTGACACAGAGCAATTCACAGAGACTGCAGAACAGTCTACATGTGACACAGAACAATTCACAGAGACTGCAGAACAGTCTTCATGTGACACAGAACAATTCACAGAGACTGCAGTCTACATGTGACACAGAACAATTCACAGAGACTGCAGAACAGTCTACATGTGACACAGAACGATTCACAGAGACTGCAGAACTGTCTACATGTGACACAGAACAATTCACAGAGACTGCAGAACAGTCTACATGTGACACAGAACAATTCACAGAGACTGCAGTCTCATGTGCACAGAACAATTCACAGAGACTGCAACTCTACATGTGACAGAACAATCACAGAGCTGCAAGTCTACATGTGACACAGACAATTCACAGAGACTGCAGTCTACATTGACACAGAACAATTCACAGAGACTGCAGTCTACATGTGACACAGAACAATTCACAGAGACTGCAGTCTACATGTGACACAGAACAATTCACAGAGACTGCAGTCTACATGTGACACAGAACATTCACAGAGACTGCAGAACATCTACATGTGAACAGACAATTCACAGAGATGCAGAAAGTCTACATGTGACACAGAACATTCACAGAGACGCAGTCTACATGTGACACAGAACAATTCACAGAGATGCAGACGTCTTCATGTGACACAGAACAATTCACAGAGACTGCAGTCTACATGTGACACAGAACAATTCACAGAGACTGCAGAACAGTCTAATGTGACACAGACATTCACAGAGACTGCAGAACGTCTACATGTGACACAGAACAATTCACAGAGACTGCAGAACGTTACATGTGACACAGAACAATTCCAGAGACTGCAGCTACATGTGCAAGACAATTCACAGAGACTGCAGAACAGTTACATGTGACACAGAACATTCACAAGACTGCAGAACAGTCCATGTGACACAGAACAATTCACAGAGACTGCAGTCTAATGTGACACAGAACAATTACAGAGACTGCAGAACAGTCTACATGTGACACAGAACATTACAGAGATGCAGAACGTCTACATGTGACACAGAACAATTACAGAGACTGCAGTCTACATGTGCACAGAACAATTCACAGAGACTGCAGTCTACATGTGACACAGAACAATTCACAGAGACTGCAGCAGTCTACATGTGACACAGACAATTCACAGGACTGCAGAACGTTACATGGACACAGAACAATTCACAGAGATGCAGAACAGTCTACATGTGACACGACAATTCACAGAGACTGCAGTCTACAGTGACACAGACAATTCACAGAGACTGCAGTTCATGTGACACAGAAAATTCACAGAGACTGCAGTTACATGTGACACAGAACATTCACAGAGATGCAGTCTACATGTGACACAGAACAATTCACAGAGACTGCAGACTCTACATTGCACAGAACAATTCACAGAGCTGCAGACAGTCTACATGTGACACAGAACAATTCACAGAGACTGCAGTCTACATGTGACACAGAACAATTCACAGAGACTGCAGAACAGTCTCATGTGACACAGACAATTCACAGAGACTGCAGACATCTACATGTGACACAGAACAATTCACAGAGACTGCAGTAATGTGACAAGAACAATTCACAGAGACTGCAGACAGTCTACATGTGACACAGACAATTCACAGAGACTGCAGAACATTCATGTGACACAGAACAATTCACAGAGACTGCAGTCTACAGTGACACAGAACAATTCACAGAGACTGCAGAACAGTCAATTGAACAGACATTCACAGAGACTGCAGAACAGTCTACATGTGACACAGAACAATTCACAGAGACTGCAGTTACATGTGACACAGAACATTCACAGAGACTGCGCAGTCTACATGTGACACAGAACATTCACAGAGACTGCAGAACAGTCTAATGACACAGAACAATTCACAGAGACTGCAGCTACATGTGACAAGAACAATTCAAGAGACTGCACATACATGTGACACAGAACAATTCACAGAGACTGAGACAGTCTACTGTGACACAGAACAATTCACAGAGACTGCAGTCTACATGTGACACAGAACAATTCACGAGACTGCAGAACAGTCTACATGTGACACAGAACAATTCACAGAGACTGCAGAACAGTCTCATGTGACACAGACAATTCACAGAGATGCAGTCTACTGTGACACAGAACAATTCACAGAGATGCAGACTACATGTGACACAGAACATTCACAGAGATGCGAACAGTCTACATGTGACACAGAACAATTCACAGAGACTGCAGTTAATGTGACACAGAACATTCACAGAGACTGCAGTCTACATGTGACACAGACAATTCACAGAGATGCAAACAGTTACATGTGACACAGAACAATCACAAGACTGAAGTCTACATGTGACAAGAACAATTCACAGAGACTGCAAAGTCTACATGTGCACAGAACAATTCACAGAGCTGCAGACAGTCTACTGTGACACAGACAATCACAAGACTGCAGTCTACATGTGACACAAACAATTCACGAGATGCAGAACAGTCTACATGTGACACAGAACAATTCACAGAGACTGCAGAACAGTCTACATGTGACACAGAACAATTCACAGAGACTGCAGTCACATGTGAACGAACAATTCACAGGACTGGCAGTCTACATGTGACACAGAACAATTACAGAGACTGCAGACAGTCTACATGTGACACAGACATTCACAGAGACTGCAGTCTACATGGACACAGAAAAATTCACAGAGACTGCAGAAAGTCTCATGTGCACAGACAATTCAGAGACTGCAGTCTACATGTGACACAGAACAATTCACAGAGACTGCAGACAGTCTACAGTGACACAGACGATTCACAGAGACTGCAGAACGTCTAATGTGCAGAACAATTCCAGAGACTGCAGAACATCTACATGTGACACAGAACAATTCACAGAGACTGCAGTCTCATGTGACAAGAACAATTCACAGAGACTGCAGCTACATGTGCACAGACAATTCACAGAGCTGCAGACAGTCTACATGTACACAGAACAATTCACAGAGACTGCAGTCTACATGTGACACAGAACAATTCACAGAGAGCAGTCTACATGTGACACAGACAATTCACAGAGACTGCAACTACATGTGACACAGACAATTCACAGAGACTGCAGCTACATGTACACAGACAATTCACGAGACTGCAGAACGTCTACATGTGACAAGAACAATTCACAGAGACTGCAGAACAGTTACATGTGACACAGAACAATTCACAGAGACTGCAGTCTACATGTGACACAGAACAATTCACAGAGATGCAGAGTTATGTGACACGAACAATTCAAGAGACTGCAGTCTACTGTGACACAGAACAATTCACAGAGACTGCAGTCTACATGTGACACAGAACAATCACAGAGACTGCAGAACGTCTACATGTGCACAGAACAATTCACAGAGCTGCAGAACAGTCTACATGTGACACAAACAATTCACAGAGACTGCAGTACATGTGACACAGAACAATTCACAGAGACTGCAGAACAGTCTACATGTGACACAGAGCAATTCACAGAGACTGCAGAACAGTCTACATGTGACACAGAACAATTCACGAGATGCAGTCTCATGTGACACAGACAATCACAGAGCTGCAGAACAGTCTACTGTGACAGACAATTCACAGAGCTCAGCAGTCTACATGTGACACAGAACAATCACAGAGACTGCAGTCTACAGGGACACAGAACAATTCACAGAGACTGCAGCATCTACATGTGACACAGAACAATTCACAGAGACTGCAGTCTACATGGACACAGAACAATTCACAGAGACTGCAGCTCTACATGTGACACAGAAATTCAAGAGACTGCAGACGTCTACATTGACACAGAACAATTCACAGAGACTGCAGAACAGTCTACATGTGACACAGACAATTCACAGAGACTGAGTCTACATGTGACACAGAAATTCACAGAGACTGCAGAACAGTCTACATGTACACGACAATTCACGAGACTGCAGACAGTTACATGTGACACAGAACAATCACAGAGACTGCAGTCTACATGTGACACAGAACATTCACAGAGACTGCAACGTCTCATGTGACACAGAACAATTCACAGAGACTGAGCAGTCTACATGTGACACAGACAATCACAGAGATGCAGACAGTCTACATGTGACACAGAACAATTCACAGAGACTGCAGTCTACATGTGACACAGACAATTCACAGAGACTGCAGAACAGTTAATGTGACACAGACAATTCACAGAGACTGCGTCTCATGTGACACAGAACATCACAGAGACTGCAGTCTACATGTGACACAGAACAATTCACAGAGACTGCAGACATCTACATGTGACACAGAACAATTCACAGAGACTGCATCTAATGTGACAAGAACATTACAGAGACTGCAGAACAGTCTACATGTGCACAGAACAATTCACAGAGCTGCAGGACAGTCTACTGTGACACAGAACAATTCACAGAGACTGCAGTCTACATGTGACACAGAACAATTACAGAGACTGCAGAACAGTCTACATGTGACACAGAACAATTCACAGAGACTCAGAACGTCTACATGTGACACAGAACAATTACAGAGACTGAAAGTCTACATGTGACACAGAACAATTCACAGAGACTGCAAGTCTACATGTGAACAGAACAATTCAAGAGACTGCAGAACAGTCTACATGTGACACAGACAATTCACAGAGACTGCACTACATGGACACAGAAATTCACAGAGACTGCAGAACGTCTCATGTGACACAGAACATTCAGAGACTGCAGTCTACATGTGACACAGAACAATTCACAGAGACTGCAGTCTACATTGACAAGAACAATTCACAGGACTGCAGAACGTCTACATGTGCACAGAACAATTCACAGAGACTGCAGACAGTCTACTGTGACACAGAACAATTCACAGAGACTGCAGTCTACATGTGACACAGAACAATTCCAGAGACTGCAGAACAGTCTACATTGCACAACAATTCACAGAGCTGCAGACAGTCTACATGTGACACAGAACAATTACAGAGACTGCAGTCTACATGTGACACAGAACAATTCACAGACTGAACGTCTACATGTGACACAGAACAATTCACAGAGACTGCAGAAATTACATGTGACACAAAACAATTCACAGAGACTGCAGAACGTCTACATGTGACACAGAACAATTCACAGAGACTGCAGAACAGTCTCATGTGACACAGAACAATCACAGAGACTGCAGTCTAATGTGACACAGAACAATTCACAGAGACTGCAGAACAGTCTACATGTGACACAGAACAATTCACAGAGACTGCAGAACAGTCTACATGTGACACGAACAATTACAGAGACTGCAACGTCTACATGTGACACAGAACAATTCACAGAGACTGCAGTCTACATGTGACACAGAACAATTCACAGAGACTGCAGAACGTCTACATGTGCACAGACAATTCACAGAGCTGCGCAGTCTACATGTGACACAGAACAATTCACAGAGACTGCAGTCTACATTGACACAGAACAATTCACAGAGACTGCAGACAGTCTACATGTGACACAGAACAATTCACAGAGACTGCAGAACAGTCTACATGTGACACAGAACAATTCACAGAGACTGCAGAACATCTACATGTGACACAGAACAATTCACAGAGACTGCAGAACAGTCTACATGTGACACAGAACAATTCACAGAGACTGCAGAACAGTCTACATGTGACACAGAACAATTCACAGAGACTGCAGTCTACATGTGACACAGAACAATTCACAGAGACTGCAGAACAGTCTACATGTGCACAGACAATTCACAGAGACTGCAGAACAGTCTACATGTGACACAGAACAATTCACAGAGACTGCAGATCTCATGTGACACAGAACAATTCACAGAGACTGCAGATCTACATGTGACACAGAACAATTCACAGAGACTGCGAACAGTCTACATGACACAGAACAATTCACAGAGACTGCAGAGTCTACATGTGACACAGAACAATTCACAGAGACTGCAGTCTACATGTGACACAGGACAATTCACAGAGACTGCAGACTCTACATGTGACACAGAACAATTCACAGAGACTGCAGAACAGTCTACATGTGACACGAACAATTCACAGAGACTGCAGAACAGTCTACATGTGACACAGAACAATTCACAGAGACTGCAGGTCTCATGTGACACAGAACAATTCACAGAGACTGCAGTCTACATGTGACACAGAACAATTCACAGAGACTGCAGACAGTCTACATGTGACACAGAACAATTCACAGAGACTGCAGAACGTCTACATGTGACACAGAACAATTCACAGAGACTGCAGAACAGTCTACATGTGACACAGAACAATTCACAAGACTGCAGTCTACATGTGACAAGAACAATTCACAGAGACGCAGAACAGTCTAATGTGAACAGAACAATTCACAGAGACTGCAGATCTAATGTGCACAGACAATTCACAGAGACTGCAGCTAAATGTGACACAGAACAATTCACAGAGATGCAGTCTACATGTGAACAGAACAATTCACAGAGACTGCAGTTACATGTGGACAGAACAATTCACAGAGGCTGCAGACAGTCTACTGTGACACAGAACAATTACAGAGACGCAGTCTACATGTGACACAGAACAATTCACAGAGACTGCAACAGTCTACTGTGACACAGACAATTCACAGAGACGCAGTCTACATTGACACAGAACAATTCACAGAGACTGCAGTCTAATGTGACACAGAACAATTCACAGAGACTGCAGAACGTCTACATGTGACACAGAACAATTCACAGAGACTGCGAACAGTCTACATGTGACACAGACAATTCACAGAGACTGCAGAACATCTACATGTGACACAGAACAATTCACAGAGACTGCAGAACAGTTTCATGTGACACAGACATTCACGAGACGCAGTCTACATGTGACACAGAACAATTCACAGAGACTGCAGAACAGTCTACATGTGACACAGAACGATTCACAGAGATGCAGAACTGTCTACATGTGACACAGAACAATTCCAGAGACTGCAGAACAGTCTATGTGACACAGAACATTCACAGAGACTGCAGTCTACATGTGACAAGAACAATTCACAGAGACTGCAGAACAGTCTACATGTGGCAAGAACAATTCACAGAGCTGCAGACAGTCTACATGTGACACAGAACAATCACAGAGACTGCAGTTACAGTGACACAGAACAATTCACAGAGACTGCAGAACAGTCTACATGTGACACAGAACAATTCACAGAGACTGCAGAACAGTCTTCAGTGACACAGACAATTCACAGAGACTGCAGTCTACATGTGACACAGAACAATTCACAGAGACTGCAGAACAGTCTCATGTGACACAGAACATTCACAGAGACTGCGTCTACATGTGACACAGAACAATTCACAGAGACTGCAGAACAGTCTACATTGACCACAGAACATTCACAGAGCTGCAGAACGTCTACATGTGACACAGAACAATTCACAGAGACTGCAGACGTCTACATGTGACACAGAACAATTCACAGAGACTGCAGTTACATGTGACACAGAACAATTCACAGAGACTGCAGACAGTCTACATGTGCACAGAACAATTCACAGAGGCTGCAGACAGTCTACATGTGACACAGACAATTCACAGAGCAGCAGTTACATGTGACACAGAACAATTCACGAGACTGCAGAACAGTCTCATGTGACACAGAACAATTCACAGAGACTGCAGTCTACATGTGACACAGAACAATTCACAGAGACTGCAAACAGTCTACATGTGACACAGAACATTCACAGAGACTGCAGAACGTCTACATGTGACACAGACAATTCACAGAGACTGCAGAACAGTTACATGTGACACAGAACAATTCACAGAGACTGCAGTCTAATGTGACACAGAACAATTCACAGAGACTGCAGACGTCTACATGTGCACAGAACAATTCCAGAGCTGCAGTCTACATGTGACACAGAACAATTCACAGAGACTGCAGCTTACATGTGACACAGAACAATTCACAGGACTGCAGAACAGTCTACATGTGACACAGAACAATTCCAGAGACTGCAGTCTACATGTACACAGAACATTCACAGAGACGCAGTCAGGACAAGACATTACAATGAGACGTCACTGTGAAAGACAATTCACAGGACTCGAAATCTCATGGACCAGAAATCACAGAACTGCAGTTACATTGACACAGAACAATTCACAGGATGCAGAAGTACATGACAAGAACATTCACAGGACGCGTTCATGTGACACAGACAATTCACCAAGAGAACTACGACAGTCTACTGACACAGACAATCACAGAGATGCAGACTCTCTGACCAGAACATACAGAGATAGTCTACATGGCACAGACAATACAACTGCAGAACAGTTAAGTACCAGAATTACAGAACGCAGACCCGTCCTCATTGACACAGACAATACAAGTGCAGAACATTACATGTGCACAGAACATTACGAGACGCGTCTATGACACAGACAATCCAGAGACTGAGAACGTTCATTGCACAGAAAATCCGAGCGCATAGTGACACAGACATTCCAGAGATGCAGTACTGTGACACAGACATTCACAGAACGCAGAACGTCATGTGACCGAACATTCACAGAGACTGCATCTACAGTACACAAAAATTACAAGCCATCTACAGTGACCAGAACAATACAGACTGCAGTCTAATGTACACAGACAATTCACGGATGCGAACATACAGGACACAAAATTCACGAGCTGCGTCTCATGGAACAGAATCAAGAGATGCGAACAGCTACATGCACAGACATCAAGAGCTGCAGATTGCAAGACAATTCACAAAACTGAGGAACATCACATACACGACAATCACAGACGAGACATCTAATGCACAAACATTCCAGAGACGCAGTCTAATGGACCAGAACAATCAAGGACTGCGAGTTACATACACAGCATTAGAGCTCGAGTCTACATGTGACACAGAACAATTCACAGAGACTGCAGGAACAATTCACAGAGACTGCAGAACAGTCTACATTGCACAGACAATTCACAGAGACTGCAGAACAGTCTACATGTGACACAGAACAATTCACAGAGACTGCAGAACAGTCTCATGTGACACAGAACAATTCACAGAGACTCGCAGTCTACATGTGACACAGAACAATTCACAGAGACTGCAGAACAGTCTACATGTGACACAGAACAATTCACAGAGACTGCAGTCTACATGACACAGAACAATTCACAGAGACTGCAGACAGTCTACATGTGACACAGAACAATTCACAGAGAGCAGTCTACATGTGCACAGAACAATTCACTGAGACTGCAGACATCTACATGTGACACAGCAATTCACAGAGACTGCAGAACGTCTACATGTGACACAGAACAATTCACAGAGACGCAGAACAGTCTACATGTGACACAGAACAATTCACAGAGACTGCAGTCTACATGTGACACAGAACAATTCACAGAGACTGCGGGTCTACATGTGACACAGAACAATTCACAGAGACTGCAGAACAGTCTACATGTGACACAGAACATTACAAACGAGACTCAGTCTACATGTGACACAGACAATTCACAGAGACTGCAGACAGTCTACATGTGACACAGAACAATTCACAGAGACTGCAGAACAGTCTACATGTGACACAGAACAATTCACAGAGACTGCAAGTCTACATGTGACACAGAACAATTCACAGAGACTGCAGAACGTCTACATGTGACACAGAACAATTCACAGAGACTGCAGAACAGTCTACATGTGACACAGAACAATTCACAGAGACTGCAGACATTACATGTGACACAGACATTCACAGAGCTGCAGACAGTCTACATTGACACAGAACAATTCACAGAGACTGCAGTCTACATGTGACAAGAACAATTCACAGAGACTGCAGATCTACATGTGACACAGAACAATTCACAGAGACTGCAGAACAGTCTACATGTGACACAGAACATTCACAGAGACTGCAGTCTACATGTGACACAGAACAATTCACAGAGACTGCAGACAGTCTACATGTGACACAGAACAATTCACAGAGACTGCAGACAGTCTACATGTGCACAGAACAATTCACAGAGACTGCAGACAGTCTACATGTGACACAGAACAATTCACAGAGACTGCAGTCTACATGTGACACAGAACAATTCACAGAGACTGCAGAACAGTCTACATGTGACACAGAACAATTCACAGAGACTGCAGAACAGTCTACATGTGACACAGAACAATTCACAGAGACTGCAGAACAGTCTACATGTGACACAGACAATTCACAGAGACTGCAGAACAGTCTACATGTGACACAGAACAATTCACAGAGACTGCAGTCTACATGTGACACAGAACAATTCACAGAGACTGCAGAACAGTCTACATGTGACACAGAACAATTCACAGAGACTGCAGATCTACATGTGACACAGAACAATTCACAGAGACTGACAGTCTACATGTGACACAGAACAATTCACAGAGACTGCAGAACAGTCTACATGTGACACAGAACAATTCACAGAGACTGCAGCGTCTACATGTGACACAGAACAATTCACAGAGACTGCAGGACAGTCTACATGTGACACAGAGCAATTCACAGAGACTGCAGTCTACATGTGACACAGAACAATTCACAGAGACTGCAGACAGTCTACATGTGACACAGAACAATTCACAGAGACTGCAGGCAGTCTACATGTGACACAGAACAATTCACAGAGACTGCAGTCTACATGTGACACAGAACAATTCACAGAGACTGCAGAACAGTCTACATGTGACACAGAGCAATTCACAGAGACTGCAGAACAGTCTTTTTTTTTTTTTTTTTTTTTTTTTTTTTTTTTTTTTTTTTTTTTTTTTTTTTTTTTTTTTTTTTTTTTTTTTTTTTTTTTTTTTTTTTTTTTTTTTACATGTGACACAGAACAATTCACAGAGACTGCAGAACAGTCTACATGTGACACAGAACAATTCACAGAGACTGCAGACAGTCTACATGTGACACAGAACAATTCACAGAGACTGCAGTCTACATGTGACACAGAACAATTCACAGAGACTGCAGAACAGTCTACATGTGACACAGAACAATTCACAGAGACTGCAGTCTACATGTGACAAAAAAAAAAAAAAAAAAAAAAAAAAAAAAAAAAAAAAAAAAAAAAAAAAAAAAAAAAAAAAAAAAAAAAAAAAAAAAAAAAAAAAAAAAAAAAAAAAAAAAAAAAAAAAAAAAAAAAAAAAAAAAAAAAAAAAAAAAAAAAAAAAAAAAAAAAAAAAAAAAAAAAAAAAAAAAAAAAAAAAAAAAAAAAAAAAAAAAAAAAAAAAAAAAAAAAAAAAAAAAAAAAAAAAAAAAAAAAAAAAAAAAAAAAAAAAAAAAAAAAAACAATTCACAGAGACTGCAGTCTACATGTGACACAGAACAATTCACAGAGACTGCAGAAAGTCTACATGTGACACAGAACAATTCACAGAGACTGCAGAACAGTCTACATGTGACACAGAGCAATTCACAGAGACTGCAGACAGTCTACATGTGACACAGAACAATTCACAGAGACTGCAGAACATCTCATGTGACACAGAACAATTCAGAGACTGCAGTCTACATGTGACACAGAACAATTCACAGAGACTGCAGAACAGTCTACATGTGACACAGAACGATTCACAGAGACTGCAGAACTGTCTACATGTGACACAGAACAATTCACAGAGACTGCAGAACAGTCTACATGTGACACAGAACAATTCACAGAGACTGCAGTCTACATGTGACACAGAACAATTCACAGAGACTGCAGAACAGTCTACATGTGACACAGAGCAATTCACAGAGACTGCAGAACAGTCTACATGTGACACAGAACAATTCACAGAGACTGCAGAACAGTCTTCATGTGACACAGAGCAATTCACAGAGGCTGCAGAACAGTCTACATGTGGCACAGTACAATTCACAGAGGCTGCAGGACAGTCTACATGTGACACAGAACAATTCACAGAGACTGCAGTCTACATGTGACACAGAACAATTCACAGAGACTGCAGACAGTCTACATGTGACACAGAACAATTCACAGAGACTGCAGTCTACATGTGACACAGAACAATTCACAGAGACTGCAGAACAGTCTACATGTGACACAGAATAATTCACAGAGACTGCAGAACAGTCTACATTGACACAGAACAATTCACAGAGACTGCAGAACAGTCTACATGTGACACAGAACAATTCACAGAGACTGCAGTCTACATGTGACACAGGACAATTCACAGAGACTGCAGAACAGTCTACATGTGACACAGGACAATTCACAGAGACTGCAGAACAGTCTACATGTGACACAGAACAATTCACAGAGACTGCAGAACAGTCTACATGTGACACAGAACAATTCACAGAGACTGCAGAACAGTCTTCATGTGACACAGAACAATTCACAGAGACTGCAGTCTACATGTGACACAGAACAATTCACAGAGACTGCAGAACAGTCTACATGTGACACAGAACAATTCACAGAGACTGCAGTCTACAGTGACACAGAACAATTCACAGAGACTGCAGAACAGTCTACATGTGACACAGACAATTCACAGAGACTGCAGAACAGTCTACATGTGACACAGAACAATTCCAGAGACTGCAGTCTACATGTGACACAGAACAATTCACAGAGACTGCAGGACAGTCTACATGTGACACAGAACAATTCACAGAGACTGCAGTCTACATGTGACACAGAACAATTCACAGAGACTGCAGAACAGTCTACATGTGACACAGAGCAATTCACAGAGACTGCAGACAGTCTACATGTGACACAGAACAATTCACAGAGACTGCAGTCTACATGTGACACAGAACAATTCACAGAGACTGCAGAACAGTCTACATGTGACACAGAACAATTCACAGAGACTGCAGAACAGTCTACATGTGACACAGAGCAATTCACAGAGACTGCAGGACAGTCTACATGTGACACAGAACAATTCACAGAGACTGCAGTCTACATGTGACACAGAACAATTCACAGAGACTGCAGAACAGTCTACATGTGACACAGAACAATTCACAGAGACTGCAGTCTACATGTGACACAGAACGATTCACAGAGACTGCAGAACTGTCTACATGTGACACAGAACAATTCACAGAGACTGCAGAACAGTCTACATGTGACACAGAACAATTCACAGAGACTGCAGTCTACATGTGACAAAGAACAATTCACAGAGACTGCAGAACAGTCTACATGTGGCACAGAACAATTCACAGAGCTGCAGGACAGTCTACTTGTGACACAGAACAATTCACAGAGACTGCAGTCTACATGTGACACAGAACAATTCACAGAGACTGCAGAACAGTCTACATGTGACACAGAACAATTCACAGAGACTGCAGAACAGTCTACATGTGACACAGAACAATTCACAGAGACTGCAGTCTACATGTGACACAGAACAATTCACAGAGACTGCAGAACAGTCTACATGTGACACAGAACAATTCACAGAGACTGCAGAACAGTCTACATGTGACACAGAGCAATTCACAGAGACTGCAGAACAGTCTACATGTGACACAGAACAATTCACAGAGACTGCAGAACAGTCTTCATGTGACACAGAACAATTCACAGAGACTGCAGTCTACATGTGACACAGAACAATTCACAGAGACTGCAGAACAGTCTACATGTGACACAGAACGATTCACAGAGACTGCAGAACTGTCTACATGTGACACAGAACAATTCACAGAGACTGCAGAACAGTCTACATGTGACACAGAACAATTCACAGAGACTGCAGTCTACATGTGACACAGAACAATTCACAGAGACTGCAGAACAGTCTACATGTGGCACAGTACAATTCACAGAGGCTGCAGGACAGTCTACATGTGACACAGAACAATTCACAGAGACTGCAGTCTACATGTGACACAGAACAATTCACAGAGACTGCAGGACAGTCTACATGTGACACAGAACAATTCACAGAGACTGCAGTCTACATGTGACACAGAACAATTCACAGAGACTGCAGAACAGTCTACATGTGACACAGAATAATTCACAGAGACTGCAGAACAGTCTACATTTGACACAGAACAATTCACAGAGACTGCAGAACAGTCTACATGTGACACAGAACAATTCACAGACACTGCAGTCTACATGTGACACAGGACAATTCACAGAGACTGCAGAACAGTCTACATGTGACACAGGACAATTCACAGAGACTGCAGAACAGTCTACATGTGACACAGAGCAATTCACAGAGACTGCAGAACAGTCTTCATGTGACACAGAACAATTCACAGAGACTGCAGTCTACATGTGACACAGAACAATTCACAGAGACTGCAGAACAGTCTACATGTGACACAGAACGATTCACAGAGACTGCAGAACTGTCTACATGTGACACAGAACAATTCACAGAGACTGCAGAACAGTCTACATGTGACACAGAACAATTCACAGAGACTGCAGTCTGCATGTGACAAAGAACAATTCACAGAGACTGCAGAACAGTCTACATGTGACACAGAACAATTCACAGAGACTGCAGAACAGTCTACATGTGACACAGAACAATTCACAGAGACTGCAGTCTACATGTGACACAGAACAATTCACAGAGACTGCAGAACAGTCTACATGTGACACAGAACAATTCACAGAGACTGCAGAACAGTCTACATGTGACACAGAGCAATTCACAGAGACTGCAGAACAGTCTACATGTGACACAGAACAATTCACAGAGACTGCAGAACAGTCTTCATGTGACACAGAACAATTCACAGAGACTGCAGTCTACATGTGACACAGAACAATTCACAGAGACTGCAGAACAGTCTACATGTGACACAGAACGATTCACAGAGACTGCAGAACTGTCTACATGTGACACAGAACAATTCACAGAGACTGCAGAACAGTCTACATGTGACACAGAACAATTCACAGAGACTGCAGTCTACATGTGACACAGAACAATTCACAGAGACTGCAGAACAGTCTACATGTGGCACAGAACAATTCACAGAGGCTGCAGGACAGTCTACATGTGACACAGAACAATTCACAGAGACTGCAGAACAGTCTACATGTGACACAGAACAATTCACAGAGACTGCAGAACAGTCTACATGTGACACAGAACAATTCACAGAGACTGCAGTCTACATGTGACACAGAACAATTCACAGAGACTGCACAACAGTCTACATGTGACACAGAACAATTCACAGAGACTGCAGAACAGTCTACATGTGACACAGAGCAATTCACAGAGACTGCAGAACAGTCTACATGTGACACAGAACAATTCACAGAGACTGCAGTCTACATGTGACACAGAACAATTCACAGAGACTGCAGGACAGTCTACATGTGACACAGAACAATTCACAGAGACTGCAGTCTACATGTGACACAGAACAATTCACAGAGACTGCAGAACAGTCTACATGTGACACAGAACGATTCACAGAGACTGCAGAACTGTCTACATGTGACACAGAACAATTCACAGAGACTGCAGAACAGTCTACATGTGACACAGAACAATTCACAGAGACTGCAGTCTACATGTGACAAAGAACAATTCACAGAGACTGCAGAACAGTCTACATGTGACACAGAACAATTCACAGAGACTGCAGAACAGTCTACATGTGACACAGAACAATTCACAGAGACTGCAGTCTACATGTGACACAGAACAATTCACAGAGACTGCAGAACAGTCTACATGTGACACAGAACAATTCACAGAGACTGCAGAACAGTCTACATGTGACACAGAGCAATTCACAGAGACTGCAGAACAGTCTACATGTGACACAGAACAATTCACAGAGACTGCAGAACAGTCTTCATGTGACACAGAACAATTCACAGAGACTGCAGTCTACATGTGACACAGAACAATTCACAGAGACTGCAGAACAGTCTACATGTGACACAGAACGATTCACAGAGACTGCAGAACTGTCTACATGTGACACAGAACAATTCACAGAGACTGCAGAACAGTCTACATGTGACACAGAACAATTCACAGAGACTGCAGTCTACATGTGACACAGAACAATTCACAGAGACTGCAGAACAGTCTACATGTGGCACAGAACAATTCACAGAGGCTGCAGGACAGTCTACATGTGACACAGAACAATTCACAGAGACTGCAGTCTACATGTGACACAGAACAATTCACAGAGACTGCAGAACAGTCTACATGTGACACAGAACAATTCACAGAGACTGCAGTCTACATGTGACACAGAACAATTCACAGAGACTGCACAACAGTCTACATGTGACACAGAACAATTCACAGAGACTGCAGAACAGTCTACATGTGACACAGAGCAATTCACAGAGACTGCAGAACAGTCTACATGTGACACAGAACAATTCACAGAGACTGCAGTCTACATGTGACACAGAACAATTCACAGAGACTGCAGGACAGTCTACATGTGACACAGAACAATTCACAGAGACTGCAGTCTACATGTGACACAGAACAATTCACAGAGACTGCAGAACAGTCTACATGTGACACAGAGCAATTCACAGAGACTGCAGAACAGTTCTACATGTGACACAGAAACAATTCACAGAGACTGCAGTCTACATGTGACACAGAACAATTCACAGAGACTGCAGGACAGTCTACATGTGACACAGAGCAATTCACAGAGACTGCAGTCTACATGTGACACAGAACAATTCACAGAGACTGCAGGACAGTCTACATGTGACACAGAACAATTCACAGAGACTGCAGGGCAGTCTACATGTGACACAGAACAATTCACAGAGACTGCAGTCTACATGTGACACAGAACAATTCACAGAGACTGCAGAACAGTCTACATGTGACACAGAGCAATTCACAGAGACTGCAGAACAGTCTACATGTGACACAGGACAATTCACAGGGACTGCAGAACAGTCTACATGTGACACAGAACAATTCACAGAGACTGCAGAACAGTCTACATGTGACACAGAACGATTCACAGAGACTGCAGAACAGTCTACCTGTGACACAGAGCAATTCACAGAGACTGCAGAACAGTCTACATGTGACACAGAGCAATTCACAGAGACTGCAGAACAGTCTACATGTGACACAGAACAATTCACAGAGACTGCAGTCTACATGTGACACAGAACAATTCACAGAGACTGCAGGACAGTCTACATGTGATACAGAACAATTCACAGAGACTGCAATCTACATGTGACACAGAACAATTCACAGAGACTGCAGTCTACATGTGACACAGAACAATTCACAGAGACTGCAGGACAGTCTACATGTGACACAGAACAATTCACAGAGACTGCAGTCTACATGTGACACAGAACAATTCACAGAGACTGCAGGGCAGTCTACATGTGACACAGAACAATTCACAGAGACTGCAGTCTACATGTGACACAGAACAATTCACAGAGACTGCAGAACAGTCTACATGTGACACAGAGCAATTCACAGAGACTGCAGAACAGTCTACATGTGACACAGGACAATTCACAGGGACTGCAGAACAGTCTACATGTGACACAGAACAATTCACAGAGACTGCAGAACAGTCTACATGTGACACAGAACGATTCACAGAGACTGCAGAACAGTCTACCTGTGACACAGAGCAATTCACAGAGACTGCAGAACAGTCTACATGTGACACAGAGCAATTCACAGAGACTGCAGAACAGTCTACATGTGACACAGAACAATTCACAGAGACTGCAGTCTACATGTGACACAGAACAATTCACAGAGACTGCAGGACAGTCTACATGTGATACAGAACAATTCACAGAGACTGCAATCTACATGTGACACAGAACAATTCACAGAGACTGCAGTCTACATGTGACACAGAACAATTCACAGAGACTGCAGGACAGTCTACATGTGACACAGAACAATTCACAGAGACTGCAGTCTACATGTGACACAGAACAATTCACAGAGACTGCAGGACAGTCTACATGTGACACAGAGCAATTCACAGAGACTGCAGTCTACATGTGACACAGAACAATTCACAGAGACTGCAGGACAGTCTACATGTGACACAGAACAATTCACAGAGACTGCAGGGCAGTCTACATGTGACACAGAACAATTCACAGAGACTGCAGTCTACATGTGACACAGAACAATTCACAGAGACTGCAGAACAGTCTACATGTGACACAGAGCAATTCACAGAGACTGCAGAACAGTCTACATGTGACACAGGACAATTCACAGGGACTGCAGAACAGTCTACATGTGACACAGAACAATTCACAGAGACTGCAGAACAGTCTACATGTGACACAGAACGATTCACAGAGACTGCAGAACAGTCTACCTGTGACACAGAGCAATTCACAGAGACTGCAGAACAGTCTACATGTGACACAGAGCAATTCACAGAGACTGCAGAACAGTCTACATGTGACACAGAACAATTCACAGAGACTGCAGTCTACATGTGACACAGAACAATTCACAGAGACTGCAGGACAGTCTACATGTGACACAGAACAATTCACAGAGACTGCAGTCTACATGTGACACAGAACAATTCACAGAGACTGCAGAACAATCTACATGTGACACAGAGCAATTCACAGAGACTGCAGGGCAGTCTACATGTGACACAGAACAATTCACAGAGACTGCAGTCTACATGTGACACAGAACAATTCACAGAGACTGCAGAACAGTCTACATGTGACACAGAGCAATTCACAGAGACTGCAGAACAGTCTACATGTGACACAGGACAATTCACAGGGACTGCAGAACAGTCTACATGTGACACAGAACAATTCACAGAGACTGCAGAACAGTCTACATGTGACACAGAACGATTCACAGAGACTGCAGAACAGTCTACATGTGGCACAGAGCAATTCACAGAGACTGCAGAACAGTCTACATGTGACACAGAACAATTCACAGAGACTGCAGAACAGTCTTCATGTGACACAGAACAATTCACAGAGACTGCAGTCTACATGTGACACAGAACAATTCACAGAGACTGCAGAACAGTCTACATGTGACACAGAACGATTCACAGAGACTGCAGAACTGTCTACATGTGACACAGAACAATTCACAGAGACTGCAGAACAGTCTACATGTGACACAGAACAATTCACAGAGACTGCAGTCTACATGTGACACAGAACAATTCACAGAGACTGCAGGACAGTCTACATGTGACACAGAGCAATTCACAGAGACTGCAGAACTGTCTACATGTGACACAGAACAATTCACAGAGACTGCAGAACAGTCTACATGTGACACAGAACAATTCACAGAGACTGCAGTCTACATGTGACACAGAACAATTCACAGAGACTGCAGTCTACATGTGACACAGAACAATTCACAGAGACTGCAGAACAGTCTACATGTGACACAGAACAATTCACAGAGACTGCAGAACAGTCTACATGTGACACAGAGCAATTCACAGAGACTGCAGTCTACATGTGACACAGAGCAATTCACAGAGACTGCAGAACAGTCTACATGTGACACAGGACAATTCACAGAGACTGCAGAACAGTCTACATGTGACACAGAACAATTCACAGAGACTGCAGAACAGCTTCACAGGAGCACCTAACCACCCGCCAAATTCCAGTCGTCTAACCAGCGGTGTACCCACCAAGGGATCCAAGGCTCCCCAAAACATCCATAACGTACATTGTGCCGCCCAGCTTAGGGGACCGGGATACCCGGCGCAGGGTCCCTTTCCTTGGGGGAGTCACTGGTGGCTGGACCCAGGCCGTGGCCCCAGGCTGGCACACTCCTAAAAGGGGGTATTTACAGGGGATTTAGAAGTTTATATAGTTTATAAAGTTTGTAGATGTTATTGTCGTGACGCCACCCAGAATAATGTGGCTATATATGGCCACCGCTGCCTTGTACTGGCCAGGGGATGATGGTGAGAGGCAGCTGAGATGGTATAGCCCTTTTCCGGGTAGGGCTGTAGGGTCCCCTGGACAGGTGATGTTAAAGTTAATGATGGATGAAGATGGAAGTATGGTGAGGAGATGTTAAGGGCACAGACACTTACTTGATTCACAGCAAATCCTCTCAGCGGTGATGGTCCCAATCCTGGATAGATGGTAACTGTTAAATCAGAGGCTGAGGCACAGATGAGGTTTAACTGGTTTACTTTCAACCAAACTATAATACAACAAGTCCCGTCTCCGGAGTCTGCAATAGGGGTTCAGTTGCTCAGGCCCCACCGGGTCCTTTACCTCCTGCTTGCGCTGTCTATGTGGCCCTGCTGCCGTGTGTGAACTCGCTGCTGGCCCAAATCTGTCCTCTCTGGGTCCCACTCAACAGGCAACTTGAGTCCTTTGTCTCTCTCTGCTTACCCCCTCCGGGAGTACTGCTGAACTCTTAGTATGTTGCTGTGTCTGGCCCTGTGAAGCTTGTTGTTACCTCACGTTTTTCCGGTTGCTGTATTGTATATAACTAATGCAGCCACGGATCCGGTATCCGTATCTGCGCTTTTTATCTAGGGTAGATAATGATGCTACCCGATTCTGAAAGTGTTCCTCTTATCAGTTTTCTCCTCCTCAGACCGATGGCTTGGCCCTGGAAATTGTCAGTCAGTCCTCAGGAACTCAATGCAGCTCCTGTCACTCTGAGCTCCTGGCTCCAACTGTCTGAAAATTTACCTCAAACCAGTGTTTTATCTCTAGGGAAGTCTCTGGTGTCTCTGGAGCTCCCCCTACTGGCCAAAGGTGGTAGTGCAGTGGCTTGGCTTTCTAAGTGAGTGCAACTATTATGATCTTATACTGTGGCTAATACCCGCAGGGGCGCCACATTCCCCCTTAGTTAAGAACAGTACTCCGGGACTGTGGGACAATAAACATAAGATATAACAGATAATATCTACAGAGTCTTAAAAAAAAATAAAAAGTTACAAAAACCACTCAAGTTTAAAAAATAGAGTCTTGTAAAAAGTCACTTCAAATAGCGTCCATTAATACAGCTCTGTCCTTGAGGGCTATTTATTTGTTAGGAAAGGCACTGCAATTAGCGTCCATTTTTCCAACAAAGTTTATGAATAATTTAAGAATGTTCAAAAAACAGTCTTTCCGGAGCTTTAATTTACCGCCTCCGGGCTGATAAATGAAGAAAAGAGTTCAAGAATATGCAAGTAGTTCATACAGAATAGTCTCTGTAGGTACTGAGCTTTTTTAACGTTACATCTAATAACTACTGATTAACAACTAAACAAGTTCCTTTCAGATATTTCTGGTTGAAATATCTATTTACATTTGGTAGTCTGCATATCTTGCTGGTAATTGACCCTGAGTACTACGCTGTGATCTGCGTAACGCTTGTGTACTGGGTGTACTCAATGTGATGGTGTGAGTGGATGTATACCTAGTAAGTACTTCTGGTTCTGCTAGGGATAATTCCACATTTGTGGGATTGGCAATTCCACCGTGTCCAGGACTATTATTACTAGGAATTTGTTCTTCCTGTCTTGGAACGTTCTTGTGGTACAGGGTCTGCTTCTAATTCTATTGGTCTTGGGGCTTCTGGTATTACAGGCTCTGGTGTTTGATAGAAGGCCATCATGGGAACTACTACTGCACCATTGTAGGTTGGCCAGGTTTTAGGAAAGTCTCCTAAATAGGTGTGATATACTCCATCTTCTTCTTTTTCGTAACAGGTTGAACCGGTACTGGTTGAATAACTTCTGGTTCAGGTTGAATGACTTCTTTTTCTTTCAATGTCTCTGGACATAGTTTTAGATTGTCTCTTGACACTAGTACTGATGTTAATCCACCATCTTTGCTTATAAGACACATTTTAGGATTGTTCACTCTCATTGGTAAAACTGTATATGGGACGGATTCCCACTGATTGTCCAGTTTATTAGTGCGACGGTTTCTCTTGAGCACTTGATCACCAGGTTTTAATGGGGTTGCTAGAGCATTCTGGTTGAAGTATTGCTCTTGTCTTTCTCTAGTTTTCTGGAGATTCCTTTCTACGCATTCTTGCACTTGGCGATATTGTTGTTGGCGTAGGGAGTCCCAGTTGGAATCCTGCACTTCTGCGTCAGGTTTTACATACCCATTTCTAGATCTATTGGTAGCTTGCCAGGTCTTGCACGCATAAGGTAAGCTGGGGTACAGTTTGTGGAGCTTACCGGGACATTGTTATAGAGGTCTACCAAGTCAGGCAATTTCTCTGGCCATAGGTTTCTCTCTGTTTCTGGTAAAGTCTTTAAGAGATCGATTACAATATGGTTCATTTTTTCGCATAAGCCATTTGTTTGCGGATGATAGGCTGTTGTACGGATCTTCTTGCAGCCATACATATTGCAAAATTCTCTGAAGATCTCTGATTCAAATGCTGTGCCTTGGTCTGCGAGTACTTGTTCCGGATATCCATGGGGTCTGCAAAAGTATGTCTGGAACGCCTTAGCTGCTGTCTTTGCAGTGAGATCTTTCACGGGCACTACTACCAGGAAGCGTGAGTAATGGTCCACGATGGTTAAAGCATAGACATAGCCGGACCGGCTTGGTGTCAATTTCACGTGATCTATTGCTACGAGCTCAAGTGGTTGCTTGGTAACTATAGGCTGGAGTGGTGCTCTTTGGTTTTTTAGATCTTTTCTTCTGAGGTTGCACGGACCACAGTTTCTGCACCATTCTTCAATTGATCTTCTCATTCCAACCCAGTAGAATCTTTCTCTTAAAAGTACTTCTAGCTTTTTCCACCCGAAGTGACCAGCACCATTGTGATAAGCTTCTAGGACCATTTTTACATCTTGTTTAGGCACAATGATCTGCCATACTAGCTCATGCGTCTTTGGATTGGTATATCTTCTGCACAGCTTTCCTTGGTACAGGAACATTTTGCCTCTCTCTTTCCAGAGTTGATGTGTCTCTTTCGGTGCATTTTCATTGGGATACGCACTTTGCTCAGTCAGCAGTTCTTTCACCAACTTCACAGCTGGATTGCTGTCTTGAGTGTCAGCCCATCTGTGGTGTGCTAATGGGTTGAGATTCACCTGTTGATGTTTCTGGTAGGCACTGGATTGATACTGTCCTACCTTGGGACGATGGAAGGCGGGTAGTTCAATTTCTTCAAGTTCTACCGGTTCTTCTTCCACGTCTCTCAAGTGCGGCATCCGGGATAAGGCGTCTGCATTTCCATTCTTTCGGCCTGCTCTATACTTGATCACGAAGTTGTAATTAGACAGCCGGGCTATCCATCGCTGTTCCAGCGCACCTAGCTTGGCTGTATCCAGGTGGGTCAATGGGTTGTTATCAGTATAGACGGTGAATTCTGCAGCTGCCAAGTAGTGTTTGAAACGCTCAGTCACAGCCCAGACTACTGCCAGTAGTTCTAACTTGAAGGAGCTGTAATTTTCAGGATTTCTTTCAGTAGGCCGGAGCTTTCTACTTGCAAAGGCGATGACTTTCTCCTTGCCTCCTTGCTTCTGAGATAGTACTGCTCCCAGTCCCACATTACTGGCATCTGTGTAAAGGATGAAAGGTTGATGGTAATCGGGGTATGCCAGAACTTCTTCTCCGGTCAATGCCTTCTTCAACTTTTCAAAGGAATCTTCCCTCTCATCACTCCACTGGAAAGGAGGATTGCGGTTTGAAGGCTTCTTCGACTGCCCTACCAGGATGTCTTGTAGAGGTGCTGCTAGCTTGGTGAACCCTTGGATGAATCTACGATAGTAGCCCACCAGTCCCAGGAATTGCCTCACCTGTTTCACGCTGGTAGGTCTTGGCCAATCCCTTATTGCGGTTACTTTCTCGGGATCCGGTGCTACTCCTTCTGAACTTACAACGTGTCCCAGGTATTGTACCTTTGGCTTTAGAAGGTGACATTTTGATGGCTTGATCTTCATACCATACCGGGATAAGGCTTCGAACACTTCTGCCAGATCTTGTAGATGTTGTTCGTAAGTCTTTGAGTAGACTATTACATCATCTAGGTACAGAAGGACGGCTTCAAAGTTCTTGTGTCCGAGACAGCATTCCATCAATCGCTGAAAGGTACCGGGTGCGTTGCAGAGTCCGAACGGCATACAATTAAATTCACAGAGACCCATTGGTGTGGTAAATGCTGTCTTCTCTTTATCTTCCTCAGCCACAGGGACTTGCCAATACCCACTTGTTAAGTCTAAGGTGGAAAAATAGTTAGCAGATCTTAAAGCGCTAATGACTCTTCAATTCTAGGTAAGGGGTAGGCGTCTTTATGGGTAATGTGATTAATCTGCCGGTAGTCTACGCACATTCTCATGGTTCCGTCTTTCTTTTTAACTATTACCAGAGGGGCTGCCCAGGGGCTACAACTGTCTCTTATTACCCCGGCCTGTTTCATCTCCCTCAGCATGTCTTTAGCACATTGATAATGAGCGGGCGGTATGGGTCTATATCTCTCTTTTATTGGTGGGTGGTTACCGGTAGGAATTGTATGTTCTACCCCTTTAATCTGTCCGAAGTCTAATGGGTGTTTACTGAAGACCCGTTCATATTCTTCTACTAGTCGGTACACCCCTTGTTTTTGGTGGGTAGGTGTTGAATCTGTACCTATATGCAGCTGCTGACACCAATCTTCTAATTCTCCACTTGAACCATTGTCGTCCGCCTGACATGACGGATTCAAGGGCCCAATGGCTATGATGGCATTGTTGTCAACAGTGTATAGCTTGGCCATTGTAGCGTACCTTGGTAAAGTGACCTCTTCCTCTCCACAATTCAAAAGACGTATGGGCACTCTTCCCCTGTGTACCTCGACTATTCCTCTAGCCGTTAATATCGTGGGTCTACTATCAGTGTACACAGGCTCTACCAAGGCTTGGTAATCTCGTCCTTTAATACCAATGGCTGCTCTACACCATACCAGCATTTCAGTTTTTGGAGGTATTACTATAGGAGTTGGGTCACTTACCCTCACACTGCCGATTTCTCCACCTGCAACCTCTACTTGTTGCTTCAGCACCAATGCTTTTATCTCTCTCCGGAGAATTCTCTGCTGGCAGGATTGGGCAGTTTCCGCAAATTGCTGTAAAATAGTAATAACCTCGGAAAAACAATTTTCTAAAACATTCATACCTACCAATACAAAAGGTTCCCGTCGGTTAACATCAACAATTATGATACCCTGATTTTTTAATTCTGCTCTACCAATCTTAATGGTCATCTCTCTAAATCCTACTTGCGGTACCAATTTTCCATTACTAGCATATATACTTAGCTCAACATTAGATGGTCTTTTATCAATGTCTGAATCTGCCCAGTACCTCTTATAAAGGATATGTGGTATAGATGAAATCTGGGAACCAGTGTCCAACAAGGCATTGAGAGGAATACCGTCCAGCACGATGGGGATAATGGGACGTCCTCCGACGTACTTATCGTGCCAGGATGTTGGGCCTTGAAAGTTCACTCCTGCGAAGCGGCCCGCATTCCCAGGGGATCCTTGTTTAAATCACAATTGCGGGCGATGTGGCCTGGCTTCCGGCAACGGCGGCAAATAGGCTGTCCATCCGGCTGGTAACGGTCGTTGGGTCGTCCTCTCCACGCTGGGTATCTCTGGGGTCTCATCCAGGGAATATCCTCTCTGCGGTTCGCCAACTCCATCTTGGGTGTAGTCTGTGATTCTCTCATTTCCTGCATGGTTTTAGCCATTGAGGTGACAATGTCTGTTAGAGAGTCAAGCTTTTGCTGGAAAGCATCATTAACACTGGCCTCCAGGGGCTTAACTGATGTCACTGGCACTCTCTGTTGTTGAGGGGTTTCTGTAATGGATTGCTCAGGATCCTGATCCCAAAGTGCCTCTGCCTGCTGGAGACGAATAGCGCTCTCCTTTAACTGGGCAAATGTCACCTCAGGGTCCTTGAAAGTCAGCATACTCGCATGCCCTCGATGAGAAGGGGTTAATAGTCCCTCAATGAATTGATCTTTTAGCAATTTATCAGCGCCAGTGTTAAACATTGGTTCAGCCAGTGTAAGCGCTTTAAGGGCCTCCTGTAAATTAAGGGCAAAGTCTCTCACACTCTCATTGGCCTTTTGTTTGCAATTGAAGAATTTGGTCTTTGCTTTGCTACCAGCAGTGGTTTCAAATACTGCCTTTAATCCAGCTAGAATATGCTCAGCAGTGTCTTTTAGATCAGCGGACCATGCTGTGACTTCTCGCTTGGCATTACCACTTAACTGTGCCATCAGCAAACCGACACGCTGAGCTTCTGCCATTGGAAACATGTTTAAATAGGCCAGCAGTTTTTCTTTAAAATCATCAAAAGTATTAGGCTTACCTTCATACACTGGAAGCCATGGAGCACCTGGGGTATATGGCATCAACATCGGCATAATAGGCGCTGCACCTTGCGCCGCTGTGCTGCCGAGCGCTCTGTTCTGTGATTCAGCTGCATATGTGTCGCCGGGTGTTTCGGCGTCTCCGTGCTGCGACATGTTGCGCCCCCTTAGTTAATCCGGACCCTTCCGGTCCTCTGCTTCCGTCGGGATGGCGTATAATCGTTCCGCTGTGCAGCAGGATTGGTTTTCCCCTTTTGCCGACGTCAGAGCTCTCAGCTTGGTGCCGCCCACAAAGACACGCCCCCTGCTGCTTCTGCTCGCCGTGAGCTCAGTAATGGCAGAATCTGAAATTTTTCAGTCAGATCAGAGCTCAGGGCTATGACACAGTTCAAATAGCAGTCTCGTGCTGTGGCAGTTATGAGGTAATTAGTGATGATGCAATTTTACCTCAGAGGCTGGCGGCCATTTTGTTTCAATGTTAGTCAATGGGGAAAAGTCTATTTCAATGGTTTCCAATGGGAAAATCACTTTTTGATAAAAAAGTCAATTTTTCTCGGATTTTCTCACAATTTTCGGCATTAATCACGGCACACAGTACCCGATTTAACCAGGCACGGTAAATCCTGTTCGTGACGCCAAAGAGAGATGTGCCGCCCAGCTTAGGGGACCGGGATACCCGGCGCAGGGTCCCTTTCCTTGGGGGAGTCACTGGTGGCTGGACCCAGGCCGTGGCCCCAGGCTGGCACACTCCTAAAAGGGGGTATTTACAGGGGATTTAGAAGTTTATATAGTTTATAAAGTTTGTAGATGTTATTGTCGTGACGCCACCCAGAATAATGTGGCTATATATGGCCACCGCTGCCTTGTACTGGCCAGGGGATGATGGTGAGAGGCAGCTGAGATGGTATAGCCCTTTTCCGGGTAGGGCTGTAGGGTCCCCTGGACAGGTGATGTTAAAGTTAATGATGGATGAAGATGGAAGTATGGTGAGGAGATGTTAAGGGCACAGACACTTACTTGATTCACAGCAAATCCTCTCAGCGGTGATGGTCCCAATCCTGGATAGATGGTAACTGTTAAATCAGAGGCTGAGGCACAGATGAGGTTTAACTGGTTTACTTTCAACCAAACTATAATACAACAAGTCCCGTCTCCGGAGTCTGCAATAGGGGTTCAGTTGCTCAGGCCCCACCGGGTCCTTTACCTCCTGCTTGCGCTGTCTATGTGGCCCTGCTGCCGTGTGTGAACTCGCTGCTGGCCCAAATCTGTCCTCTCTGGGTCCCACTCAACAGGCAACTTGAGTCCTTTGTCTCTCTCTGCTTACCCCCTCCGGGAGTACTGCTGAACTCTTAGTATGTTGCTGTGTCTGGCCCTGTGAAGCTTGTTGTTACCTCACGTTTTTCCGGTTGCTGTATTGTATATAACTAATGCAGCCACGGATCCGGTATCCGTATCTGCGCTTTTTATCTAGGGTAGATAATGATGCTACCCGATTCTGAAAGTGTTCCTCTTATCAGTTTTCTCCTCCTCAGACCGATGGCTTGGCCCTGGAAATTGTCAGTCAGTCCTCAGGAACTCAATGCAGCTCCTGTCACTCTGAGCTCCTGGCTCCAACTGTCTGAAAATTTACCTCAAACCAGTGTTTTATCTCTAGGGAAGTCTCTGGTGTCTCTGGAGCTCCCCCTACTGGCCAAAGGTGGTAGTGCAGTGGCTTGGCTTTCTAAGTGAGTGCAACTATTATGATCTTATACTGTGGCTAATACCCGCAGGGGCGCCACATACATCTTGGATAGGGATTGAAGCAGCCTCCCCGTACCCGACCTGGTATTCCTGGGCGACAATGGCAAATACTTAGCTAGAATGGAGGAACACTACGGATCTCTGAGGGACACCTATCACTGCTGAGTCCACCCGGTCCACTACCCGTTAACTGTATGTCATGTACTGCCTGCTGGTTACAGTAAAGACCCGTTACAGAGACTTTCAGTGTCCGTGCTTCCTTATGATTGCATCCGTCCGCACACAAGGTAACCGCAGCTGCCGCACAACATCTTAAGCAGCTCCATCCTCCGGGGATCACCGCTCAGCCTGTGGGGAGCGTTCCATCTTGCTGCTATCCATCCCCCAGAGGTCTCGCAGCATCGGTAGGACTTACCGAACTACTCATAGGTGGCGTCACGAATAAATTAACCTCTTTAATCTGTACCTACAAGACGTCTTCGACTTTTGATCTGCACTCAACCGGGCCTCACTACCGGCAGGCGCGGCCCACCCGTAACAAGGAGGAAGGAGCTACAGCCTGTCTAAACCGGAGTCCCCGGCCACGGTGAGTCACTGATCTTACTGCAGAAGCTGGTATACTTTTGTTTGGAGTAACAATTGTTGCTATGTTGAGATGACGCTTTGCACATTATGTGATCTAGCCCATGCTTTGTGGAATCATGATTCATATAATTTGACACAATGTACAGTAAAAGCATGTGTCATCAATCATGCAGTATTATATCTATTTTGTGCATTGTCTGGATTTCTTTAAATGCTCTAGGGTTTGCAATCATGGTTAAGAAAGCAAATTAAACAGTCTTTATTCAACAGACACATATTATCTCAATGTAAGTATAATATGGTTGATGACTGATAGTAAAGAAATAGAGGATGGCATAATTGCATGGTGCTACATTGATTCAGCTTGAGCAGTGAATAGAAAAAATAAGTCAGAAAAAATGATCCAACACACAAACCCCCACATTAATGCATTGTAGGCCTTGTCCACACACCTGCGCTGTCAGTATTTAGCGCTTCTGTGCTAAATACTTAAGTTTTGACAGAGAAGCATAGGTGCGTGTGTGCGGCCGCTTTCTGCAGACGCTGTCCCTGGTTACCCGATGCGTATCGTGGTAACCAGTTCATACTGCAGGCTGCATAGTGTCCAATTATGCCGAACGCGCAGGGAAACGCTGCAGGCCCCTTTCACATCTAATGCTGGGCTGCGTTTTGCTTCATTTGCGTTTCCATGCGTTTTTGTTCCCATTGATTTTAATGGAAATGCATGCAAAAACGCATGTAAAAACGCATGTACGTTTGCAAAAAGGCAAAACGCATGCGTTTTTGCAAACGCAGCCCAAAATGTTGTTTGGCTAGGGTCACACTTAGCATGAGTTTTTTTGGTGCCTTAAAAAAAAGCATACATTTCTGCATGCTTTTTTCATTTCTGCATGCATTTTTTTAGGTGCTTTAAGCCACCCATGCGTTTTTACATGCATTTTTGAATCAGCATCCAAAAAAAGTTCATGCACCACTTTTTGGTGCTGATTTAAAAACACATGCGTTTTTTAGAAAACGTATGCGTTTTTTTTACATAGGCCCCTATGGAGAACGCATGCGTTTTTAGATGGTACTAAATGGTCCTAATGTACCATGCGTTTTTGCATGCGTTTTTGAAGGCAGCTCCTCACATAAGTGCAAAAATGCATGCCAAAAACACATGGCACTTTAGGCATGCATTTTTGCTATTGGGGCATGCATTTTTGCTATTAGGGCATGAGTTTTTTTTGCATGGGGGCCTATGGGTGAGTTTTTACATGCGTTTTTAAAAAAGCAGGTCTCCAAAAAAGCATGGAAAAACTGCAAGTGTGACCCTAGCCTTTGCCACTTTTTGGTTGCGTGTGTAAAAACGCATGGAAACGCAAATGAAGCAAAACGCAGCCCAGCATTAGATGTGATAGGGGCCTAAGTATTTAGCGCAGAAGTACTAAAACTGACAGCGCAGGTGTGTGGACAACGCCATAGTGTAGGAAATGGATTTTTCTCTGACCCTATACATATCTCTCCCATTATTACTATATGTAGATCACACCTGTCTCTTTCTTATTACTATATGTAATTTGAATGTTCTCCCTCATCCCTATATATAGTTCACAGATGTCCCGCTCATCACTATATGTAGTTCATGGTTTTCTAATCACAGCATGTAGTTCAGCTATCTGCCTCCTCATTATATGTTTTTCACAGTTGTCTCTCTGATCATCTCATTATCATTTGTAGTTCACATTTGCCTTACTAAGTTATTTGTAGGTAACAGGTCTGAGTCTCTCTCTACACACACACATCAATCTTCCAATAATATCTCTCTATCCATCACAGATCCCCTCCGGGAATTTATTTTCTCCATGACATATCTGATCATCACAGATCTCCTCCACTAGTCTGTCCCACCATTTTAGATCTCCTCTGCTAATCTGTCTTTTTTCCTCATATATCTCCTCTGGTAATCTTTCTGTCACACATCTCCCCTTCCCCCATACTCTCTCTTTCTCTCTGTCACACATCACCCCCCCCCCTATTCTCCTATTCTCTCTCTTTCTCTCTGTCACACATCCCCCCCTATTCTCTCTCTTTCTCTCTGTCACACATCCCCCCCTATTCTCTCTCTTTCTCTCTGTCACACATCTCCTCCCCATTCTCTCTCTTTCTCTCTGTCACACATCTCCCCCCCTATTCTCTCTCTTTCTCTCTGTCACACATTCCCCCCCCCCCATTCTCTCTCTTTCTCTCTGTCACACATCTCCCCCCCCCCATTCTCTCTCTTTCTCTCTGTCACACATCTCCCCCAGTACTCTATCTATCTCAGATCTTCTCCAGTAATCTTGCTCGCTACCTCACACCAATCATCCAGTACGCTCACTCGCTATGTCACAAATTTTCTCTGGTAATCTTTCTCTCTCCCTCATATCAAACCTCTGATTCACTCTGTGCTCATGAGGGGCACTGCAGCCATCCTTGAGCTGCTGCCCCCTGACTGCTGGGCCCCTCCCCAGGTCTTGAAGAGGTCTCCCATGTGACGCATTGGAATTTCATCATTGCTGGGCTGGTCCTCGCCCCCTGGGTATATAGGCACGGGCTATCTAAGCATAGCCTCTCTCTGAGGACCCGGACCGTTTGCCCGCCCTCCCTCCCTGTTGTTAGGTTATTTAAGTCACAGCTGCGGAATGGGTGGTGTTTTTGGTGGTGAGGAAACCTGCGCCGGATGGCCGGTGGCAGAAATTCTCCCTACACCCTGCTTGGTAGGCAAATCAGTTGCCTGGTTTTTGACCTGCGACCTTGTTTATGCCACAGTAAAAGATGAGAGTCTTGTTTTTCTACCTCTCCTAAATAAAGCGGTGTTTTATGATGAAATTGGTGTTGCGTCATTCATGGGAGTGGAAGTGGTTGGGTCCCTGCAGTCTACAACCCCATATAAAGACACTGCCACCACCCTGTCTCACTGTAGGCACCATGCAATTTTCTAAATTAATTTTTCTAAATACATGGTAAGTACAATGAAACATTATGGGTGAATTTTCCGTATGGTTCCGTGGTGTCAGAGATCTACATTTTATTTATGGTATCAATAATTCATACACTGTGTGTAGAATTATTAGGCAAATGAGTTTTTTGATCACATGATACTTTTTATACATGTTGTCCTACTCCAAGCTGAATAGGCTTGAGAGTCAACTACCAATTAAGTAAATCAGGTGATGTGCATCTCTGTAATGAGGAGGGGTGTGGTCTAATGACATCAACACCCTATATAAGGTGTGCTTAATTATTAGGCAAATGCCTTTCCTTAGGTAAAATGGATCAGAAGGGACATTTGACGGACTCTGAAAAGTCCAAAATTGTGAGATGTCTTGCAGAGGGATGCAGCAGTCTTGAAATTGGCAAACCTTTGAAGTGTGATCACCGAACAATCAAGCATTTCATGGCAAATAGCCAATAGGGTCGCAAGAAGTGTGTTGGGCAAAAAAGATGCAAAATAACTGCCAATGAATTGAGGAAAATAAAGCGTGAAGCTGCCAAGATGCCATTTGACATCAGATTTGCAATATTTAAGAGCTGCAACGTTACTGGAGTATCAAAAAGTACAAGGTGTGCTATACTCAGGGACATGGCCAAGGTAAGGAAGGCTGAAAAATGACCACCTTTAAACAAGAAGCATGAGATAAAACGTCAAGACTGGACCAAGAAATAACTTAAGACTGATTTTTCAAAGGTTTTATGGACTGATGAAATGAGAGTGACTCTTGATGGGCCAGATGGATGGGCCAGAGGCTGGATGAATAAAGGGCAGAGAGTTCCATTCTGACTCAGATGCCAGCAAGGTGGAGGTGGGGTACTGATATGGGCTGGTATCATCAAAGATGAACTTGTGGGACCTTTGGCGGTTGAGGTTGGAGTAAAGCTCAACTTCCATACCTACTGCCAGTTTCTGGAAGACAACTTCTACAAGCAGTGGTGCAGGAAGAAGTCAGTATCGTTCAAGAAAAACATGATTTTCATGCAGGACAATGCTCCATCACATGCATCCAACTACTCCACAGAGTGGCTGACCAGTAGAGGTCTAAAAGAAGAAAAAGTAATGACATGCCCCCTTGTTCACCTGATCTGAACCCCATAGAGAACCTGTGGTCCCTCCTAAAATGTGAGATCTACAGGGAGGGAAAACAGTACACCTGTCGGAACAGTGTCTGGGAGGCTGTGGTGGCTGCTGTATTCAATGTTGATCGTAAACAGACCAAGACACTGACAGATTCTATGGATGAAAGGCTGTTGAGTGTCATCATAAAGAAAGGTGGCTATATTAGTCACTAATTTTTTTTGTGTTTTGTTTTTGCACGTCAGAAATGTTTTTTTCTACATTTTGTGCAGTTATATTAGTTTACCTGGTGGAAATAAACAAGTGAGATGAGAATATATTTGTATTTTATTAAGTTGCCTAATAATTCTGCACAGTAATAGTTACCTGCACAAACAGATATCCTCCTAAGATAGCCATATCTAAAAAGAAAACCTCTCCAACTTCCAAAAATATTTGATGCACCCCCAGGCTATGGGTACTCAGGAACAGGGCCGGTGCTGTCTGGGATCATGGTAGTCGTGACCTGGTCCCGTTGCCTGGGATCAGTCCAAAAAGGGGTATTTATAGGGAGTTTGACATGATGCCACCCGGGGTATGTGGTTAGTAGAACCACCACTGCCATATTCTTGGTGGGGACGGTGATTTGGGGCAGCGTGGATGGTAAGCCTTCTTTGGGTAGGGCTGAGGGTCCCCAGGGCAGGAGTAGTTGGGATGGATGTAGTGAGTTGCTGTGCTGGGTACAAGTCACTTACTGTGCTGCTGCAGCTTCTCCTGCCAGTGTGCAGGGCTGACAGGCTGTGGCTCTCCAGGTGGGACTCCTCTGCGACGCTGCAAGTAAAACAGTCTCAGGCAAGTGTGAGCTTACTGGGTACTTTACTTGATCTTTCCAAAGCAGGTTACAGAATTTCACGGTTACAGTTTCTTCAACACAGTTCTTACAAGTCACACTTAAACACTCCAGGTTACTCCAAATGTGCAGCTCAGGTAGCTTTTCTGTCTTAATCCCTCAAAGTCCTTTCAGGCCCTTCTCTCAATATAAACGTTGTACCTCACTCAGGGGTTTGGTCTGGCTATCTCGGACTCACGGGTGAAGAATTTTCCCTTAAAGTCAGGGTCGCCAGTCCTATTGTGACAATTGTGTTCCTCTGCCGTAGTGGTAAGTTAGGCTGCAGCACATAAAGTCTCTGCCCCCCACCGGTGTGTCTCATGATTAGGGTATAGAACCTCCGGTCACTTCATCAGAGCCGGTTCTCTGGTGTCAGCTTAGCCCTCCAGTGTCCCAGGTTGCTGTCTTTGGGCACACCAGGCTCCTTTTGTCTATCACTGTGCTAAGAGTTCCTCCGCGCAGCACGGGTCTCAGGCTGCTGGCCCTTGTCCTCCCACTGTCCTTAGCTGTGGGGTTTCTTTTCAGTCTTTCCTCTTCCCTTCGATCCCAGGCTGTGGAGCGGGCTTTCTCTCCTGGGGTCTGTACCTCACAGGATTCTGTGCCTCCAGGGAGCCCGAAACTGTCCGGGAAGTGTCTCTCTGTCCACTCTGCTGTTCTTCCTTCTCCGACTCATTGTTGTAACTCTCTCACTTCCCCTGTGTGTTCCTGGGTTTTGTTTGAGTCTCTCCACCCAGTTTGTCAGTGTCCTGCTTACACTCCACCCACTGTGCTACACCCTGCCACCCCTTACCCATCCTAGAGTCCTAGGCGCAGGGTCGGTGCTTGTGCGGTGTGGGTGTGTTTTCAACCTTGCTTACCTGGCTGCACTTCCCACCTGGTCCGAGGGGTGCCACATATTAAAGGACTTATCCGGCTTAAATCAATCTTTACAGTATTGGGCTACACAGATACAAGTAGATAGATGGTAATTACCTACCTGATCTGCTGTAAGCCCTTCTCTCCTGTCAGCACCTGGCTCAGAGCAGTCACATGACCTCCCCTGCAGTGATTTTGCTTCTTCCTGTGATGTCGCGTTCCGACCACACAGCATTAGCTTATCCCCCACCCTGTACACGGCATCACAGCCCAGTCACTGTGAGTGACAGCCGATTCCCTTCTGCTAACCCAGCCCATGTGTGCTAAGCAGAGAGGAGCTGTTTGAGGCAGGATTGCATGGACACAGCAGGTACACCAAGCATCTCCCAGACAAGTGGCTCTGTATGCAGTGCCTGCTCTCACCCAATTTTTCCCTCCTTGCACTTACAGGTCCATTGCTGTAGGAGTTGCTTGCTGGACCCTGTTTGTGTAATAATGATGAGTTGTTTGTGAATGATCCTTCACTGCTGTTGCTGAGAAGTGTCGGTTCTCTACAGGTTGCTGAGCCAATTTTTTTTTTGTTTTTAACCCCCTGACTGCTGGTGACTGGGTACTGGGAGAAAAGCAGGAATTGCAGTGCTACCTGTGCAATTGTGAGGACTTTTGGGGCTCCTCCTAAATGCAAGCTTACATTCAGTCATTGGCTCCATAGTGCTCATTATCTGTGATATCATTATCACTAGGCTCGTCTGCTTTTTTGCTGGCACAATATATAAAGTGTCAGTGCCTCAGATAAACTGACAGTTATATTTCAGAGTTACCATATATACTCGAGTAATATAATGGACACAATGCAGGGGACCTATTCAGTTCTGATCAATAGGACAAGAGGTCACAGTACGGCTTCACTGCTGCAGCACGGAGACACTGTGGAGAATGGCAGAGTCCTGGCCAATCGGGATGCAGTGGGCAAGCAGAGAGGAGTGTGGACGGGGCAGAGAGGGGTGTACAGGGGGTGGTGATCAGCACAGGCTGTAAGAAGAAAAACAAAAAGGAAGCTACCTAATCATGAAATGCTGCATGTAAACATCCAACATTCAGGCACTGAACACAGAAATTGAGGAAATTATGGTAGGAAAATAAAAAAACACTGTGGGAGACTTTTTTTAATACAATTCAGCACAGATTAGTTTTTTAAAAATATCAAGTTTTGTGGTCGGATGAGTCCTTTAAGCTTTGATATTTATGAGTCTTTTGGGTTGATTGAGAACAAAGTAATTGATCAATAATACAAATAATCCTCTAAAATACAACTTGCCTAATAATTCTGCACACAGTGTAGATGTACTGCTCTATGATGAAAGAGAAGAGGCTACCATCACTTTGTGCTCTTAATATACATTCACTTTTCCAAAATGACAATCATTAGTGATGGGCGAATCCTAAATTACTCGGAATCGCTTGACTCTAGCGAGTCCGAGCACAGGACTCGCTACTCGTTGCGAGTCTAGCGAGTCCAATGTTAATGAATGGGGAAGCAAGTAATAGAGAGTAGTGTGCAATTTACAAATCACAGATGTGTCTCGGAAGCTTCAACCTGAAGCAATCCTAGTTTTGCCATTGATTTGCATTGGACTCGTTTACTGTGCAAGTAATCGCTGGGAAACTCGCACAGATAAGAGTCCTGTCTGCTCTGTGTGCTGGCTGCCGCAGCTCCAGGGTCCTAGAGCCCGCCTGCTGCCTGATGTAGCAGAGCTGAGATTGTTCTCAGTCTGCTCATTCCCTGTGCATAAACATCTATATCTATGCACAGGGATGAGCAGAGAGGACATCGCGTTTTGGACTGCGTCGGACGGAAGAGGATTTTTTTAATTAAAGATGGAGTCCCTAATGGCTTTTTTTTTTATTTCTAATAAAAATTTTTCTCTGTGTTGTGTTTTTTTTAAAACAATTTAATAGAAATTCATGGCGGTCATGTCTAATATTGGCGTGACCGCCATAAATTTCGGGCTTAGGGCCAGCTGATAATACAAAGCTGGCCCTAACCTTTATTACCCAGCGTGCCACCGCCACCAGGGCCGCTGGAAGAGCAGGGTTCAGCACCAGAGGATGGCGCTTCAATGAACGCGCCATGTTCTGGGGCGGCTGCGGGCTGCAATTTGCAGCGGGGGGTGCCCAGAAAGCTTGGGCATCCCTGCGCTGCGGATTCCAGCCCCCATCTGCTTAGCTGTACCTGGCTAGACAAAGAAATTGCGCGGAGCCCCACGCATTTTTTTTTAATTATTTCATGAAATTCATGAAATAATAAAAAAAAAGGGCTCCCCTATATTCTTGTGTCCAGCCAGGTACAAATAGGCACCTGGGGGTTGGGGGCAGCCCGTCGCTGCCTGCTGGATCCGGCTGGTTCCAGAAATACGGCGAAGCCCATGTAATTTTTTTTCTGAAAAATCAATAAAACAATCCTAAAAAAGGGACTGCATCTTTATTAACCCCTCGCCCATAGTCCAGGGGTTAATAAAGATGCAGTCCCTTTTATTTACATTGTTTTATGGATTTGTCAGAAAAAAATTTCACGTGGGCTTCGCCGTATTTCTGGAACCAGCCGGATCCAGCAGGCAGCGACGGGCTGCCCCCAACCCCCAGGTGCCAATTTGTACCTGGCCAGACACAAGAATATAGAGGAGCCCTTTTTTTTTTCTATTATTTCATGAATTTCATGAAATAATTAAAAAAAAATGCATAGGGCTCCGCGAAATTTCTATGTCTAGCCAGGTACAGCTAAGCAGTTGGGGGCTGGAATCCGCAGCGCAGGGATGCCCAAGCTTTCTGGGCACCCCCGCTACAAATTGCAGCCCGCAGCCACCCCAGAAGATGGCACGTTCATTGAAGCGCCATCCTCTGGCGCTGAACCCCGCTCTTCCAGCGGCCCTGGTGGCGGTGGCACGCTGGGTAATAAAGGGGTTAATACCAGCTTTGTTATACAAGCTATATAAATACAAATAAAGGGTTAAAAAAACACAACACAGAGAAAAATTTTTATTTGAAATAAAAAAAAAAGCCATTAGGGACTCCATCTTTAATTAAAAAAATCCTCTTCTGTCCGACGCAGTCCAAAACGCGATGTCCTCTCTGCTACATCCCCTGTGCATAGATATAGATGTCTATGCACAGGGAATGAGCAGACTGAGAACAATCTCAGCACTGCTACATCATCTCTGTGAGCAGGCAGGCTCTAGGACCCTGGAGCTGCGGCAGCCTGCACACAGAGAAGACAGCTGGACTCGGCTCGCAAAGTAACAGCAGTTTCCCTGCTATCACTGGCACAGTAGCCGAATCTAATGCAAGACAATGGCAATCCTAGTTTGCCATTGATTTTCATTGGACTCGTGCGAGTAAACGCTGGGAAACTCGCAGAGTACCGAGTCCTGCGAGTCCCTTACTACTCGCCGAGTAACGAGTCCTAGCGAGTAGATTCGCCCATCCCTAACAATCATCTAAAACACCCATTTGTTGGGTTCCTGAAGAAGAACAGGGTAAAAGTGATTCAGTGGCCAAGTGTCTACTGATCTAAACTCAATGAAGCCCCTATGTGGAATTCTGAAAAGACAAGTTGAGCATCACTTTCCATCCAGCATCCAGCCTCTACAATAGGCCATTCTTGAAGAATTAAAAATGATAGCTGTAAAATAGTAACATAGTATTTAAGGTTAAAGGAAGACCTTAAGTCCATCTAGTTCAACCCATAGCCTAACATGTTGATCAAAAGGAAGGCAAAAAAAAAAAACATGTAGCAACACTAGCTCCACATTGGGGATAAAAATTCCTTCCTGTCTCCACATACAGCAATCAGACTAGTTCAATGGATCAACGCCCTATCAAAGAATCTAGTATATATAACCGGTAATATTATAGTTTTCAAGAAAGGCATCCAGGCCACTCTTAAATGTTAGTTGTAAGTCACTCATTACAACATCATGTGGCAGAGAGTTCCATAGTCTCACTGCTCTTACAGTTAAGAATCCACATCTGTGATTATGATTAAACCTTCTTTCCTCCAGATGTAAAGGATGCCCCCTTGTCCACGTCTCAGGCCTAAGAGTAAAAAGATCATTAAAAAGGTCTCTGTACTGTCCCCTCATATATTTATACATTATTATAAGATCCCCTCTAAGCCTTCTTCCAAACTAAATAACCCAAAGTTTAATAACTGGTCTTGGTATTGCATACCCCTCAATCCTCTAATAACCTTGGTCGCTCTTCTCTGCACCTGCTTTAGTTCAGTTATGTCTTTCTTATACACCGGAGACCAGAATTGTACACAGTATTCTAAGTATGGTCGCACTAGTGACTTGTATATAGGTAAAGCTATGTTCTCCTCATGAGCATCTATGCCTCTTTTAAAGCATCCCATTATTTCATTTGCCTTTGCAGCAGCTGCCTGACACTGGGCACTAAATGTGAGTTTATCATCTACCCATACACTCAAGTCTTTTTCAGTGGTAGTTTTGCCCAGTGTTTTACAATTGACCCCTTCCCGACCTATGATGTTGAACAGCGCAGAGCTCACATTAAACACCTGACATCTCAGCTGATCTCATCAGCTGAGATGCAAGGCTAACAGCACCAGTCAGATCCATGATCCGTTCAGTGCTGTTAACCCTTTGGATCCAGTCGTCAACCACTGACAGTGGGATCCAAAGGTGAAGCAGCGGGGAATGCTCCGCTCCCTGCCTGCATCGGAGATCCTGCGATAATAGTAACTCTCAGAAGCGATCGGTCTTTGCAGCAGGGTGCCTCTCTAATAGGCAGTGTAAAAGTAAGAATCGATTTTTTGTAATAAAGTTTTTAAAAACCTGTAAAAAAAAAAAAAATTCAAATCACCCCCCTTTTCCCGCATTCACAATAAAACTATAAAAAAAATTAAAAAATGCACGTTTGGTATCACTGTGTTCAGAATCGCCCGATATATCAAGATATTAAATCAATTAATGAGAGCCATAAACTGCGTAACGGACAAAATGGTCCAAACGCCAAAATTACGTTTTTTTGGTTGCCACAACATTGCTATAAAATGCAATAATGGGCGATCAAAACAGCGCATCCACCCAAAAAAAAGGAAAGGTTAGCTCAAGATGCAAAAAATAAGCTATCACACAGCCCCAGATCCCGAAAAATGAGGATGCTACGGGTCGCAAAACATGGCCCAAAAAGTGCAACTTCTTTTTTTTTTTCAAACATCTGAATTTTTTTTCACCACCTAGATGCCAGTAAAAGTATCATGTTTGGTATCTACGAACTCGTACTGACCCGAAGGCATCAACCCCGTCATGTCGGTTTTGCCATATAGTGAACATGGTGACTAAAAAAACGAAAAAACAAATGTGTAATTGCACTTTTTTTGCAATTTCACTGCATTTGGATTACTTTTGTAATTTCCCTGTACACTATATGGTAAAATAAATGGTTACATATGAAAGTACAACTCGTTCTGCAAAAAAACAAGCCATCATATGTCTATATTGACGGAAAAATAAAAAAGTTATGGAAACGGGAGCAAAAAAAAAAAAATGAAAAACAAAAAATTCCAGGGTCATGAAGAGGTTAAGCACATAATTATACATTTTATTTCCTTTGCCCAAGTGCATGACCTTAAATTTATTCCCATTAAAGCTCATTTGCCATTTATCAGCCCAACCTTCTAGTTTACATAAATCCTCCTGTAATATAAAATTGTCCTCCTCTGTATTGATTACCCTGCAGAGTTTAGTGTCATCTGCAAATATTGAGATTCTACTCTGTATTCCCCTGTGATAGGGCGACTCGCTTGCGGCATCAAGAGAACAAGAGGCAGCATCTTCGCAAAGTTATAGTCCAAAACGGTTTATTTACTCCATAAACCGATAACAGAAAAATGCAAAACTAGCAGCCTTTAATTGCAGGCCAAAACAAACAGAAAACAATTGTTTTAAAGCACCCCTTCTCAGGAGTCGCCGGCCTGTGTTCACACAGGTTGGTCAGTGACCAGCATCCAGCTTAGCCTGGAGTCTTCACACACAGGAGGTTACCCTCAGCCCCTCCTAGCACACAAACCTGTGCTTCACACCAGGCTCCAGTTTATAGCCTGTATCCACACCCAGTGGTGAGGTATGTGGGTACTGGACCCGCCCGTCTCTCACAGTACCCTTAAACCGAACCCTTGCATGCAGTAAGTAAAACTCCCAGTGTAAACGTGCACTAGAGAAAAATACTCCGGCTTATGTCACAGATAACAGGCATCTCTGTTACACATACCTCCCATCAATTATGCGACCCCTCGCCACCTCACAACCCCCTACAAGGTCAGTAATAAATATGTAAAAAAGAAGCGGGCCCAATACTGACCCATGTGGTACCCCACTGTTAACTGTGACCCATTCTGAGTGTGTTCCATTAAAAACCACCCTTTGTTTTCTATTACTGGGCCAGTTCTTAACCCACTTACAAATATTTTCCCCTATCCCCATTGCTCTTATATTATGTATCAACCTTTTGTATGGCACCGTATCAAAAGCTTTTGAAAAGTCCATATACACCACTTCAACTGCATTTCTTTGGTCCAGTCAAGAACTTACCTCTTCATAGAAGCTTATCAGGTTAGTTTGACAAGAACGGTCCCTCATAAACCCATGTTGATATTGGGTCATGAGGTTGTTTTTCTTCAGATACTCCAGTATAGCATCTTTACCCTCTAAGATTTTACCCACAGTAGAGGTTAAGCTTACTAGCCTATAATTTCCAAGTTCAGTTTTTGTCCCCTTTTTGAATATTGGCACCACATTTTCTATACGCCAGTCCTGTGGTACAGACTCTGTTATTATGGAATCTTTAAAGATTAAAAATAATGGTTTATCTATGACAGTACTTAATACCTGCAGTACTCTAGGGTGTATCCCATCCAGGCCTGGGGATTTGTCAACGTTAGTGATTTTCAGACAGACGGTGCCGTATTTCCTGTTGAGCTAAGTAGGTTACATTTAATGGAGAGTTTTTGTTATCACTGATCATGTTGTCAGTCATGGGATATTCTTGTGTAAATACTGTTGCAAAAAAGTCATTTAGCATATTGGCTTTTTCCTCATCCTCATCCACCAATTCGCCCAGACTATTTTTAAGGGGCCAACACAATAATTTTTTAGTTTCTTACTATTTATGTAGTTAAAGAATATTTTGAGATTTTTTTTACTTACTCTGGCAATGAGTCTCTCTGTCTCAATCTTTGCTGCCTTGATTTGCTTTTGACAGGTGTTATTTAATTTTCTGTATTTGTTTAATGCCTCATCACTACCTACTTGCTTTAATTTCCAAAATGCTTTCTATTTGTCACTTATTGCGCCCCTTACAGCTTTATTTAGCCATTGTGGTTTCCTCCTATTTCTAGCATGTTTATTCCCATAGGGTATATATTGTGCACAGTTCCTATTCAGGATGCTAATAAACATCTCCCATTTGCTTTGTGTACTTTTATGTCTCAGGACATTGTCCCATTTTATTGCACGAAGATCATCTCTCAACCAATGGAAATTTGCCTTCCTGAACTTTAGTGTGCTTGTAGCCCCTCTACTGCACACCTTATTAAAGGATACTTGAAAACTTATTATTTTGTCATCACTATTACTCAAGTGACTTCCAACCCGTATATTTGATATGCGGTCCGGCCTGTTGGTTAATATTAGGTTCAGCAGTGCCCCCCTTCTTGTTGGGTCCTGAGCCAGTTGTGAAAGGTCTCTCATAATTGTCAAAAACCTATTACTTTTGTTGGAACTGCAGGTTTCTGTTCCCCAATGTATTTCAGGGTAGGTGAGTTCCCCCGTAATAATTACTTCTCACTGAGTTTCTGCTTCATCTATTTGCTTTATGAGGATATTTTCCTCCACCTCCATTATTGTTGGAGACTTATAACAAACCCTTATGAGTAATTTAATTTTTCCCCTCCCCTTATCTCCACCCACAGGGTCTCTACATTTTCATTAGATTCACATATATTATCACGAAGGATGGCTATCTTAGGAGGATATCTGTTTGGGCAGGTAACTATTACTGTGCAGAATTATTAGGCAACTTAATAAAAAACAAATATATTCCCATCTCACTTGTTTATTTTCACCAGGTAAACTAATATAACTGTACAACATTTAGAAATAAACATTTCTGACATGCAAAAACAAAACACAAAAAAATTAGTGACCAATATAGCCACCTTTCTTTATGATGACACTAAACAGCCTTCCATCCATAGATTCTGTCAGTTACTTGATCTGTTTATGATCAACATTGCATGTAGCAGCCACCACAGCCTCCCAGACACTATTCCGAGAGGTGTACTGTTTTCCCTCCCTAAAGATCTCACATTTTAGGAGGGACCACAGGTTCTCTATGGGGTACAGATCAGGTGAACAAGGGGGCCATGTCATTATTTTTTCTTCTTTTAGACCTTTACTGGCCAGCCATGCTGTGGAGTAGTTGTATGCATGTGATGAAGCATTGTCCTGCATGAAAATCATGTTTTTCTTGAACGATTCTGACTTCTTCCTGTACCACTGCTTGATGAAGTTGTTTTCCAGAAATTGGCAGTAGGTCCGGGAGTTGAGCTTCACTCCATCCTCAACCCGAAAAGGTCCCACAAGTTCATCTTTGATGATACCAGCCCATACCAGTATCCCACCTCCACCTTGCTGACATCTGAGTCGGAGTGGAGCTCTCTGTCTTTTACTGATCCAACCTCTGACCCATCCATCTCGCCCATCAAGAGTCACTCTCATTTCATCAGTCCGTAAAACCTTTGAAAAATCAGTCTTAAGATATTTCTTGGCCCAGTCTTGACTTTTTATCTTATGTTTCTTGTTCAAAGGTGGTTGTTTTTCAGCCTTCCATACCTTGGCCATGTCCCTGAGTATGGCACACCTTGTGCTTTTTGATACTCTAGTAACATTGCAGCTCTGAAATATTGCAAAACTGATGGCAAATGGCATCTTGGCAGCTTCCCACTTGATTTTCCTCAATTCATGGATAGTTATTTTACACCGTTTTTTGCCTAACATGTTTCTTGCGACCCTATTGGCTATTTACCATGAAACGCTTGATTGTTCGGTGTTCACGCCTCAAATGTTTGGCAATTTCAAGACTGCTGCATCCCTCTGCAAGACATCTCACAATTTTGGACTTTTCAGAGCCTGTCAAATCTCTTTTATGACCCATTTTGTCCAAGGAAAGGAAGTTGCCTAATATATATAAGCACACTTTATATAGAGTGTTGATGTCATTAAACCACACTCCTCCTTATTACAGAGATGCATATCACCTGATTTACTTAATTGGTAGTTGGCTCTCAAGCCTATACAGCTTGGAGTAGGACAACATGTATAAACATTACCATGTGATCGAAATACTAATTTCCCTAATAATTCTGCACACAGTGTATATTACTAACTTGCTCATTCCAAGTCTCGAACACTTGGCTTTCTCTTCAAGAATCATGGAGGACAACATTACTTTTCAAAGATGCATTCCCAATTATGCGGAGTACTTGTGTGTGTTTGTGCATATACACAGTATATATATATATATATATATATATATACTGTACAAGCTAGTACTGTATGTCATTCATGACCTCCCCTCTTCCTCTTCCCTCTTTTGAGTTGCGTTCTATCCGCATGTACTCCCCCTTCAACCTCGAGCTGGCTGTGATTTACCGCCCCCAAAGTTAGCCTCCATTTTTCTTGACCATTTCACCAATTGACTACTCCACTTCCTTTCCACTGACATCCCCACTATCATCACTGGTGACTTCAACATCCCAATGAACACTTCCCACTCCTCTGCCTCTAAGCTTATATCACTAACTTTCTCCTTTGGCATCAATCAATGGTCCTCTGCAGCCACTCGCAAAGATTCCCTATCTAACCTCTCAAACTCACCTCTTTCCCTGTCTGACCACAACCTACTTAAACTCTCTTCCCTCTCCTCTCCTAGTACTCAACCCCGACTCCACACCTCATTCATCCTAACAGAAATCTCAAACATCTTGATTTAAATTCACTCTCTGTTTCTTCTCCCTCTCACAGTCATAGCTTCCTTATATGATAGAGATACTGCTGTCACTTTTTATAACACCACAATAACTACCACTGTAGATTTGGTCAACCCCTCACGCATAGAAAAACTCGCACAATCAACAGGCAACCCTGGCACACAAGTCTCCTTTAAAGAACTGAGGCGGGCCTCCAGGGTCGCTGAGCAGAGATGGAAGAGATTCCACTCTACTGAGAATGTCACTTCATACAAGCAGTCCCTCGCCAATTTCAAGTTCGCACTCACTGCAAAACAAGCCTACTTCTCATCTCTTATATCCTTCCTGTCTCACCACCCTAAACAGCTGTTCAACACTTTCAATTCTCTCCTCCATCCTGCAGCATCTCCTCCCTCTCCTTTTATCTAAGATGAAGACTTTGCCTCTTCAAGCAAAAGATTGATAACATAAGAGAAAGCTTTTGCCAACTGCCCCCACAGCCCCTCCACATAACTAATTGTCCCTCTTCTTAAAAAACCAGCTTCTCCACCATGACTGAAGATCAGTTCTCTTCTCTTCTGTCAAGGTCACATCTCACCACCTACATGCTTGACCCACTCCTGTCTTATCTCATCTCTAACCTCACTACAATCTTCATCTCAACCCTAACCCATATCTTCAACCTATCACTAACATCTGGTGTCCTCTCCTCATCCTTCAAACATCCCTCCATCACACTCATCCTCAAAAAGCTCTCCCTCGGTCTATCCTAGCTATTACTCTATATCACTTCTCTCTTTATGCCTCAAAACTACTGTAACAGCATGTCCATCTTCAACTGTCCTTCCACCTCTACCTTCTACTTCCTCTTTGACCAGGTACAACCTGGCTTCCAACTGCATCACTCAACTGAAACTGCCTTAGCTAAAGTTACCAATGACCTACTAACTGCCAAAAGCAAGCAACACTACTCTGTTCTCCTTCTCCTGGACCTGTACTCTGCCTTTAACACTGTAGACTATTAATTTCTGTTACAGATTGCCTCACCTCTTGGTATTGTAGACTTGACCTTCTCCTGAATTTCTTCATATCATATCTAACAGACTGGACAGCATCTCCCTCTCCCACACCATTTCCTCACCTCATCCCTTTTGTGTCAGTGTCCCCCAAGGTTCAGTCCTGTCTACTGATTTTAATATGCTTAAATAAAGGATAAAAAATATAAGAAAGGTCTCTGGCAATCCCTGTTTGCTTATGAATATATTGGATGGACACCAGCCATTCTGCCATTGACCAGGATCCATGAGACAAGTGAGTGTGCCACTCCCCTTCCCGTCTCCCTTTCACATTCTGTTCTAGGACCTCTAGTCTTCTCCATCTATAGCTTCCACCTGGCACAGCTCATAGAATCCCATGGCTTTCAATATCATTTCTAGCTGATGACAAACAGATCTCTGGACCTGATATCACTTCCTTACAAACCAAAATCCCACAATGTCTGTCTGCTATTTAATATTTTCTGCTTGCTTTCTAAACCTGAACATGGACAAAAATGGACAAAACAGAATTCATCAAATTTCCTACATTCCACTCTACCACCCCACCAGACCTATCCAACAAAGTTAATGGCTGCTCACTCGCCCCAGCCACATATGCTCGGTGCCTCGGAGTAATGCTCGACTTTGTCCTCTCCTTCAAGCAACATATCCAAGCACTTGCCACCTCCTGCAGACTCTTTGTATTGCTCATAATTATTGTAATTGTCTGTGTATACCCCTTTTCACATGTAAAGTACCATGGAATAAACCGCGCTTAAAAAAAATTAATAATAATGATGATAAATTAAATATATAATCTGTGTTAATTTTTATTGCCTGATCTTTGATCTCATAGGTTGTCAGAAAAGAACATGGTACAGATGTGAAAAAATGTATATATATTTATCTACATATATAAACATATATATACTATATACACACAAGTATGTGTGAATTTTTTTGTAATTAAACTTGTGTGTAATCATATGCTTGTGTATTTATGCATGTGTGTGCATGTATGCGCATGTGTGTATGCGCATATGTGTGTATTAGAGATGAGCGATGTTCGATTAGAAATGATCGCCAATCTCAAATTCGAGCTGTTTTGAGCGGTGTTCGAGTCATTCGACGAATGCAAACAATTAGCTTCAAATTCAGCAGTTCGGGGGGGTGCTCAGAAATATTGGGCTTCCCTGCGCTGCGGATTCCAGCCCTCAGCTGCCTAGTTGTACCTGGCTGGACATAGAAATAGCGCGGAGCCCCACATATTTTTTTTTTTTTGTATTATTTCATGAAATTCATGAAATACGGTAATAAAAAAAAAGCTTCCTTCTATTTCTGTTTCCAGGCAGGTACAAATAGGCACCTGGGGGTTGGAGGCAGCCCTGCTGTACCTGGCTGGACAAAAAAAAATACGACGAAGCCCACGTCAAATTGTTTGGGAAAAATTCATTAAAAAAATACATTTAGAGACTCCATCTTTATTAACTCCCCTTACAATGACGCTGCGCTCCCGCCTCGAGGGGTTAACAAAGATGCAGTCCCTAAATGTATTTTTTATATATTTATGAATTTTTCTCAAAAAATTTGACATGGGCTTTGCCATATTTTAGTGTCCAGCTAGATACAGGAGGCAGGAACGGGCTGCCTCCAACCCCCAGGTGCGTATTTGTACCTGCCTGGAAACAGAAATAGAAGGAAGCCCTTTCTTTATTATTATTTCATGAATTTCATGAAATAATAAAAAAAAATGCATGGGGCTCCGCGCTATTTCCATGTCCAGCCAGGTACAACTAAGCAGCGGGGGGCTGGAATCCGCAGCGCAGGGAAGCCCAAGCTTTCTGGGCACCCCCTGCTGCGAATTGCAGCCCGCATCCACCCCAGAAAATGGTATGTTCAGGGAACATCTTCTGGCGCTAAACCCAGCTCATCCAGGGCACTGGGTAAAAAAGGGGTTAGGGCAGGGGTCTCAAACTCGACTGGGTTGATGGGCCGCACATAGAAAAAATTTGATATTGGTTGGCCGCATTGCTTGTAGGACTAAGTGACGTTTTAGCTCAATCTAGTAAAGTACAAATCCTGATCTTCTTCATGTAGAAATGTCCCCACCCTAATCACCTTTATGTAGTAATGTCCCCATCCTGGTCGCCTTCTTCTAAGTCCTCTTCTCACCGCCGGCTTCCCCGCTTGTGCCTTTTGCTCCCCGCTCTCCCACTTCCCTGTAGTTGCTCCCCCGCCCAGTACTAACATTATAACACTTTTTACATTGATTTTTAATGGTGTTCGACGGTGTTCGATGAACATTCGACGAACATTCGACGAACACACAGCAAATTCAACGAATCGAATCGAATTCGAACACCGGAGTGGTGGCTCATCTCTAGTGTGTATATGCATGTATGTATGAGTAGGTATGTACATGAGTATGTGTATGTGCATGCGTAAGTGTGCATGTGGTTATGCGCGTGTATGTGCCTATATGAGTGAGTATGCCTGTATATATGTGTGGATGTGTATGCATATATGTGGATGTGTGTGTGAATGTGCATATGTACATGTGTGTATATGCACATGTATGTGTGCATATGTGCATGCGTGTGCATGTGCATGTGTGTATGTGCATATGTGTATGTGCGTGCATGTTTGTATATATGTGTGTGGTGCCCCTGTGACCAGGGTGGCCACAGGTAGGAACTGCAGCCAGGAGATTGTGACAGTTTATATATCAAACACCTCCAAAACACACATCCATTGATATAAGACCCAACCCGGAGCCTGGGACTTTAGGCAGGCAAGGGGTGGTAGGGCCAGTCACAAGTGGGTGGGGTGTGGTCAAGGTAACGAACCAGTATAAAAAGGGAAAACAGGAAGTAGTTAGCCAGTAGGCGAGTGCCGAGCAGCCAAGACCAGTAAAGACAGAGTGACCAATAAAGACAGAGTGACCAGTAAAGACAGGAACAACAGAGACCGGACCGGTGCCACCGGGTCCGAGGAAGATAGTAGCGCTGACAAATTACTGGCAGGACAGACTCTCCTGACGTACCCAGAAAGTTACATGGGTAGGAAAGAGCCTGGTGATCCCTTGCAAGATAGGGACACCCAAGGCTGGGCTGGAACCAGAGTGTTGGCTCTGAGGGGGCTGAAGTTTCATACTGACTCCCCAGGCAAACTGACGGGGAACACAGATTCCAGATCCATACTCCCATTTCAGGGTTGGGGGCACAGCAGCAACCAGGAGGACTCAGCTTACCGACCATACACTTAGGGGGAAGCTACATTGAGGGACCGAGCTGCCACTTCAATTGTCACTTCAGTGAGGAATTGGGTGGCATTAGAGTTTTTTCACTTCCTCACTGAAGTACCAATTTGCATATTTCCCAGAGGAGCATTGCGGCTATAAGACTCCTTATCAGCTTATCTCTCTCCTTATGGAGGCAGGCAGATTCCTCTCCATAAGGTAGAAAGCTAGGTTCTCTAGACCTCGTCTAAGCCTCTCATGAAGCCAGATCAGAACTCTCACACACTGCACTGATGAGGGGCAGTATCCCCGAAACGCAGCGTTTGCAGTTAGGGGTTCGGATCTGGCAAAATTCCTAAGTCATATTAAAAGGCTTGTTAAAGAGCCGATTATGACTTCAAGAATTGCTACCCTTATTGGGTGACATTAGAGTTTGTTCACTTCCTCACTGAAGTGCCAATTTGCATTTGTATGTGCATGTTTGTGTGTGCATCTATGTGTGTGTGCATATGTGGATCTGTATGTGTGTATATATCTGGGTGGGACCATTATACTGAGTGTATGTGTGTGTGTGGACATTATACTGTGTTTATGTGTGTGTGTACAGTATATGCATGTCTGTGTGTATATGTACAGTATGTCTAGTTGTATATGTATGTGTGTACATGGATATGAGAGCGTATGCATGTATATATACAGTTAGGGCCAGAAATATTTGGACAGTGACACAATTTTCACGAGTTGGGCTCTGCATGCCACCACATTGGATTTGAAATGAAACCTCTACAACAGAATTCATGTGCAGATTGTAACGTTTAATTTGAAGGGTTGAACAAAAATATCTGATAGAAAATGTACGAATTGTACACATTTCTTTACAAACACTCCACATTTTAGGAGGTCAAAAGTAATTGGACAAATAAACATAACCCAAACAAAATATTTTTATTTTCAATATTTTGTTGCGAATCCTTTGGAGGCAATCACTGCCTTAAGTCTGGAACCCATGGACATCACCAAACGCTGGGTTTCCTCCTTCTTAATGCTTTGCCAGGCCTTTACAGCCGCGGCCTTCAGGTCTTGCTTGTTTGTGGGTCTTTCCGTCTTAAGTCTGGATTTGAGCAAGTGAAATGCATGCTCAATTGGGTTAAGATCTGGTGATTGACTTGGCCATTGCAGAATGTTCCACTTTTTTGCACTCATGAACTCCTGGGTAGCTTTGGCTGTATGTTTAGGGTCATTGTCCATCTGTACTATGAAGCGCTGTCCAATCAACTTTGCAGCATTTGGCTGAATCTGGCTGAAAGTATATCCCGGTACACTTCAGAATTCATCCGGCTACTCTTGTCTGCTGTTATGTCATCAATAAACACAAGTGACCCAGTGCCATTGAAAGCCATGCATGCCCATGCCATCACGTTGCCTCCACCATGTTTTACAGAGGATGTGGTGTCCCTTGGATCATGTGCCGTTCCCTTTCTTCTCCAAACTTTTTTCTTCCCATCATTCTGGTACAGGTTGATCTTTGTCTCATCTGTCCATAGAATACTTTTCCAGAACTGAGCTGGCTTCTTGAGGTGTTTTTCAGCTAATTTAACTCTGGCCTGTCTATTTTTGGAATTGATGAATGGTTTGCATCTAGATGTGAACCCTTTGTATTTACTGTCATGGAGTCTTCTCTTTACTGTTGACTTAGAGACAGATACACCTACTTCACTGAGAGTGTTCTGGACTTCAGTTGATGTTGTGAACGAGTTCTTCTTCACCAAATAAAGTATGCGGCGATCATCCGCCACTGTTGTCATCTGTGGACGCCCAGGCCTTTTAGAGTTCCCAAGCTCACCAGTCAATTCCTTTTTTCTCAGAATGTACCCAACTGTTGATTTTGCTACTCCAAGCATGTCTGCTATCTCTCTGATGGATTTTTCTTTTTTTTCAGCCTCAGGATGTTCTGCTTTACCTCAATTGAGAGTTCCTTTGACCGCATGTTGTCTGGTCACAGCAACAGCTCCGAATGCAAAACCACACACCTGGAATCCACCCCTGACCTTTTAACTACTTCATTGATTAGAGGTTAACGAGGGAGACGCCTTCAGAGTCAATTGCAGCCCTTAGAGTCCATTGTCCAATTACTTTTGGTCCCTTGAAAAAGAGGAGGCTATGCATTACAGAGCTATGATTCCTAAACCCTTTCTCCGATTTGGATGTGGAAACTCTCATATTGCAGCTGGGAGTGTGCACTTTCAGCCCATATTATATATATATATAATTGTATTTCTGAACATGTTTTTGTAAACAGCTAGAATAACAAAACTTGTGTCACTGTCCAAATATTTCTGGCCCTAACTGTATGTGTGTACATGAATGCATCTGTGTGAATATGTATGTCTGTGTGTATGTGTATGTGTGTATATATACTGTATATGTGTGTATATGTGTACATACACAGTTGTGTTCCAAAGTTTACATACCCTGGCAGATTTTTTTGCTTTTTTGACCTTTTTTCAGAGAATATGAATGATAACAGAAGAACATTTTTTTTTCACTCATGGTTAGTGCTTGGGTAAAGCCATTTATTGCCAAACTACTTTGTTTTCTCTTTTAAATCATAATGACAACCAAAAATATTCAAATGACCCTGATCAAAAGTACACATACCCTGGTAATTTTGGCATGATAACTTGCACAGACGTTGACACAAATGGGTGAATGGCTAAGAAAGGTAACATCTTCATTAGTGATGAGCGAGTACTAAAATGCTCGGGTGCTCGAAGCTCGGGCCGAGCATCCCGAGATACTCGTGTACTCGGCCCGAGTAACGAGCCCAATGTTATCCTATGGGAGACACGAGTATTTTTATGAAATGACTGCCGGCAGCATGGAAAAACCCTAAAAATGTCACAAAAGTCTCAGAAGAGTGCTGAAATAACATGGCAACACCATGGGGAAGACCCCTGGAAGCATTTCTCACTGAAAAGTCACAGCTGTGAACAATGTTGTCCGAGTTTCACGCCAATTTTACGGAGTCTCTAGAAAACCTTCTAAAATGACACCAAAATGAATATTTAGGGTGGAAATGTTAAGGGCACATACCCAATAGTGAGATACAGCTGGTGTATGTTACTTTTTGTGATTACATGAAAGATTTTATGTGAAAACATTGTGTGGCACTACGATGACCCTGAGAAGAGACGAACATGAAGCCCTGTCTTGAAATAATGTACCCATTTTGAGGAACTGGGTGTATTGTAGTATCTTCCTTTGCCAGGGCAGTCCAAAATTGGGAGGTTCACCAATGCCCCTGGATACAGACATGCAGGAGGGCCTGTAACCCTCAAGTGGGTGTATTGTAGTATAGCCCTTTGGTCAGGGCAGCCAAAAATTGGGAGGTTCAACAATGACCCATGCATACAGACATGTAGTAGGGCCTGTAACCCTCAAGTGGGTGTATTGTAGTATAGCCCTTTGGTCAGGGCAGCCAAAAATAGGGAGGCTCCTCTTTGTCCCTGCATAGAGACGTGCAGGAGGGCCTGTAACCCTCAAGTGGGTGTATTGTAGTATAGCCCTTTGGTCAGGGCAGCCAAAAATTGGGAGGTTCAACAATGACCCATGCATACAGACATGTAGTAGGGCCTGTAACCCTCAAGTGGGTGTATTGTAGTATAGCCCTTTGGTCAGGGCAGCCAAAAATTGGGAGGCTCCTCTTTGTCCCTGCATAGAGACGTGCAGGAGGGCCTGTAACCCTCAAGTGGGTGTATTGTAGTATAGCCCTTTGGTCAGGGGAGCCAAAAATTGGGAGGTTCAACAATGACCCATGCATACAGACATGTAGTAGGGCCTGTAACCCTCAAGTGGGTGTATTGTAGTATAGCCCTTTGGCCAGGGCAGCCTAAAATTGGGAGGTTCAACAATGACCCATGCATACAGACATGTAGTAGGGCCTGTAACCCTCAAGTGGGTGTATTGTAGTATAGCCCTTTGGTCAGGGCAGCCAAAAATTGGGAGGCTCCTCTTTGTCCCTGGATAGAGACGTGCAGGAGGGCCTCAAAACATTTTTCCCATTGAAAAGGAGCGGGTCTCCTGTCGTTGTAATGCCCATTCTAAAAGAATGGGCGAAAAAATTTACCACTGCGGGTATACCTCAAACAACAGCCTAACTATTGTAACGGTCATCATGGTGTCACATGAGGAGAAGGAGGAGCAGTCCAGCGATTCGCCAAAGTACTGAAGTGTGTACCCATGGGTGAGTGGAGGTACATGGCAAATTCACATAACAAAATTTTAATTCAGTTGTCATTTGCTGGTGGTGTGGTGAAGTCTGGCCCAATCCAACCCTTGTTCATCTTGATCAGAGTCAGCCTGTCAGCATTTTCAGTTGACAGGCGGGTGCGTTTATCAGTGATGATTCCACCTGCAGCACTGAAAACACGCTCTGATAAAACACTAGCGGCAGGGCAGGCCAGGACTTCCAAGGCGTAGAGAGCCAATTCATGCCACGTGTCCAGCTTGGAGACCCAATAATTGAAAGGCACAGAGGAATCTCGCAGTACAGTTGTTCGATCTGCAAGGTACTCCTTCAGCATCTGCCCAAACTTAGCATTTCTGGTGTCACTACCCCGCACCTCAGGGGCTGTGGTACGTGAGGGGCTGAGAAAACTGTCCCACATCGTAAAGACTGTTCCCCTACCTCTGGCGGATTGGACCTTTGCCCCTATCGGCCGTACGCCTTGGTTGTCCACCGAATCCTGACCTATGCCGCTAGCGTTTTGTGAGGGGAATGATTTCACTACTTCCGTGAATATGGCCCTGTGGAACTGCTGCATTTTGGCTGACCTCTCCGCCTCAGAAATGAGAGACATAAAGTTCTCCTTGTAGCGTGGGTCTAAGAGTGTTGCCAACCAGTACTGATTGTCGGCCAAGATGTTCTGAACGCGAGGGTCACGAGCCAGGCAGCTTACCATAAAGTCAGCCATGTGCGCCAGACTCTTAACAGCCATCACTTCAGTATCCAGACCAACACGATGACTGAACATGCTGTCCTCCTCCTCCTCCTCATCTCCCCTGTCCTCTGGCCAGCCACGCTGAATCGAGGGTATGACTGGTGTGCATGTCATATCCTCAATTTGGCCAGAGAGTTGCTCCATGTCTTCATCCTCTTTCTTTCTCCCACACCCACTACTGTTTCTTGCTCAAAGTCATTGCGCTCGGCCTGCAATGCATCCTCTTTGATTTTCAGCAGAGACTGTTTTAGAAGGCAGAGTAGTGGTATGGTGACGCTAATAATGGCATCATCGCCGCTTACCATCTTGGTGGAGTCCTCAAAGTTTTGGAGGACGGTGCATAGGTCCGACATCCATCTCCACTCCTCAGGTGTTATGTGTGGAGTTTGACCCATTTCCCGACAGCTTAGGTGATGCAGGTAGTCCACAACTGCCCTCTTCTGCTCACATATCCTGACCAACATGTGCAGAGTTGAATTCCAACGCGTGGGGACATCACACACCAGTCTGTGGGCCGGAAGACGCAAATGGCGCTGAAAGCCGGCAAGGCCAGCTGAAGCAGCAGGTGACTTGCGAAAATGTGCAGACAGACGCCGAACTTATACCAGCAGGTCAGACACCTCTGGGTATGACTTCACAAACCTCTGAACCACCAGGTTGAGCACATGGGCCACGCATGGAACATGCGTCAGCTGCCCTCGCCTCAAAGCTGCCACCAGGTTCCGGCCATTGTCACACACGACCTTTCCTGGCTTTAGGTTCAGAGGTATGAGCCAGTGATCTGCCTGCTGTTTCAGAGCTGTCCACACCTCTTCTGCATTGTGGGGTTTGTCACCTATGCAGACTAGCTTCAGCACAGCCTGTTGCTGCTTTTCAGAGGCAGTGCTGCAGTGCTTCCAGCTTGGGACTGGTGTGGAGGGTACAGTGGATGAGGATGCGCAGGAGGAGGAGGCTGAAGAGCATGACATTCCGGAGCTGTAGAGTGTCGGTGAAACCCTGACAGAGGTATGGCCTGCTATCCTTGGTGTGGGAAGGACGTGTTCCGTCCCTCGCTTAGACTGGGTCCCAGCCTCCACAATATTAATCCAGTGTGCCATCAAGGAGATGTAGCGGCCTTGCCCACAAGCACTTGTCCACGTGTCTGTGGTTAGGTGGACTTTGGCTGAAACAGCATTGTTCAGGGCACGTGTGATGCTGTTGGACACGTGGTTATGCAATGCGGGGACGGCACATCTGGAGAAATAGTTGCGGCTGGGGACCGAGTAACGTGGGACAGCAGCCGCCATCAGGTCGCGGAATGCGTCCGTCTCCACCAGCCGGAAAGGCAACATTTCTAGCGCTATGTGTCGCGAAATGTGATCATTCAGGACTGTGGCATGTGGGGCGTTGGCAGCGTATTTGCGCCTGCGTTCAAATGTTTGCTGAATGGATAATTGAATGCTGCGCTGGGACAAGGACGTGCTTGATGGTGGTGTAATTTGTGCGTGGGCAACTTCAGGTGCAGGGCCGGAGGCTTGTTCGTGGCCAGCATGGACAGGGGATTGGCTCGCGCCAACAACAGGCGAAGACGTAGCAGTGACATCAGCAAGCACCGCTCCTCAACTCTGTTGTACTTCCCACAAAGTCGGGTGCTTGGCTGACATGTGCCTGATCATGCTGGTGGTGGTCAGGCTGCTAGTTTTCGTACCCCTGCTGATACTGGCATGGCAGGTGTGGCAAATGGCCTTTTTAGAGTCTTCTGGAGCCAATTTAAAAAACTCCCAGACTCGAGAAGACCGAACATTTGCACAGGCAACTTGTGTCGTGTTGTTGTTTCGGGGAACGGTTGCCTGCCTTCTGCCTGCGGACGCAACCCTGCTTCGTACTGCTGTTGGGATGCTACGCCTCCCTCCCCCTGGGCACTGCTGTCCTCGCTCTGCATATCCTCCTGCCATGTTGGGTCAGCTACTGGATCATCCACCACGTCGTCTTCCTCTTCAGCACCCTGATCCTCCTCCTGACTTCCTGGCAATTGTGTCTCATCATCGTCCACCCCTTGTTGAGACACTTTGACAACGTTCCGTTCATCATAACGTGGCTGCTCAAATATTTGGGCATCTGCACATACCATCTCCTCATGACCCACTTCAAGAGCAGGTGGCGACAGGCCAGATTCTGCGAATGGATAGGTGAACAGCTCTTCCGAGTGTCCTAGTGTGGGATCAGTAATGTCCGTGGACGTGTACTCGGCCAGGTGGTAGGCAGGAGGATCAGGTTGGGAAATGTGCGGTGCAGTATCACGGCTACTGACAGTTGACCGTGTGGAAGACAGGGTGTTTGTGGAGGTGCCCATCTGACTTGAAGCATTATCCGCTATCCAAGTAACAACCTGTTGACACTGGTCTTGGTTCAACAGTGGTGTACTGCTGCGGGCCCCAAGAATTTGGGACAGGACGTGCGAGCGAGGAGATGTGGCCCTTTTTGTTGCAAAATTAGTGCTTGCACACGACCTCGGCCTCTGCCTACACCACCATCACGTCCACTTCCTTGTTCCTTGCCAACGCCCTTGCCAACGCCTTTGCGCATTTTGCCTGTATAGAGCGACAACTGTCTGGTGACTGTAGAGGTCACAGGAGATTATGATTTTAGTTCCCTAACCTGTATCAAGGTATGACGTACACCAGTCTGGTGACTGTTGAGATCACAAGAGATTAGGTTTATAGTTCCCTTACCTGTATAAAGGTATGACGTACACCAGTCTGGTGACTGTTGAGATCACAAGAGATTAGGATTTTAGTTCCCTAACCTGTATCAAGGTATGACGTACACCAGTCTGGTGACTGTTGAGATCACAAGAGATTAGGATTTTAGTTCCCTAACCTGTATCAAGGTATGACGTACACCAGTCTGGTGACTGTAATGGTTTCAGGAGAGGATTTTAGTCCCTAACCTGTATCAAGGTATGATGTACACCAGTCTGGTGACTGTTCAGATCACAAGAGATTAGGATTTTAGTTCGCTAACCTGTATCAAGGTATGACGTACACCAGTCTGGTGACTGTTGAGATCACAAGAGATTAGGATTTTAGTTCACTAACCTATATCAAGGTATGACGTACACCTGTCTGGTGACTGTAATGGTTTCAGGAGAGGATTTTAGTCCCTAACCTGTATCAAGGTATGACGTACACCAGTCTGGTGACTGTTGAGATCACAAGAGATTAGGATTTTAGTTCCCTAACCTGTATCAAGGTATGACGTACACCAGTCTGGTGACTGTAATGGTTTCAGGAGAGGATTTTAGTCCCTAACCTGTATTAAGGTAGGACGTACACCTGTCTGGTGACTGTAATGGTTTCAGGAGAGGATTTTAGTCCCTAACCTGTATTAAGGTAGGACGTACACCTGTCTGGTGACTGTAATGGTTTCAGGAGAGGATTTTAGTCCCTAATCTGTATCAAGGTATGACGTACACCAGTCTGGTGACTGTTCAGATCACAAGAGATTAGGATTTTAGTTCGCTTACCTGTATCAAGGTATGACGTACACCAGTCTGGTGACTGTTGAGATCACAAGAGATTATGATTTTAGTTCCCTAACCTGTATCAAGGTATGACGTACACCAGTCTGGTGACTGTAATGGTTTCAGGAGAGGATTTTAGTCCCTAACCTGTATTAAGGTAGCACGTACACCTGTCTGGTGACTGTAATGCTTTCAGGAGAGGATTTTAGTCCCTAACCTGTATTAAGGTAGTACGTACACCTGTCTGGTGACTGTAATGGTTTCAGGAGAGGATTTTAGTCCCTAACCTGTATTAAGGTAGTACGTACACCTGTCTGGTGACTGTAATGCTTTCAGGAGAGGATTTTAGTCCCTAACCTGTATTAAGGTAGTACGTACACCTGTCTGGTGACTGTAATGGTGTCAGGAGAGGATTTTAGTCCCTAACCTGTATTAAGGTAGTAAGTTCAAGAGTGTGGTGACTCTAATGGTCACAGAAAAGCTTGGATTCCGATCTGTATCACCCTGCCTATATCCTCCTAGATTAGTCCTGAGAAGGACTGTTGTGGTCAGCAGCAGTTTGCAGCCCTGCTCCGGATCTACCTCTAAGGGCTGCAAATCTGTCCCTAAGCAGCAGCAGACACTCTCCCTACACTCACTGTCTGGATGGCTGTGTGCCGAGCACAGCGCGCCGGGAGTTATAAAGGCTCGGTGATGTTGTGCAGGCCGGCCAATCACTGCTATGCCACAACTAACAGGGCTGTGGCATTGCAGTGGTCTGCCAGCCAATCCCTGCACGTGGGCTGGCTCTCAAAAGAGCGCCAACATGCAGAGATGATGACCACGAGCATAGCACGAGTATCGCGAGATTACTCGGTGCTCGGCGAGTAGCCCGAGTACAGTGATACTCGTGCGAGTACCGAGTAGTGGCGAGCATGCTCGCTCATCACTAATCTTCATCTGTCACCTGATTGCTTGTAATCAGTGTGTGCATAAAAGCTGAGTGAGTTTCTGGGGTCTAGACAAACTCTTGCATCTTACATCCAGCCACTGATGTTTCTGGATTGTGAGTCATGGGGAAAGCAAAGGAATTCTCAATGAATCTACAGGAAAAGAGAGTTGAATTGTTTAAAATAGGAAAGCGATACAAAAAGATATCCAAGAAATTGATAATGCCAGTCAGCAAGGTTCAAACTGTGATTAACAAATGGAAAATCAGGGGCTCTGTAAAAACCAAACGACGATCAGGTAGACCAACAAAAAATTTTGTCCACAACTGCCAGGAAAATTGTTCGGGATGCAAAGAAAAACCCACAAAACTAGCTGTGTGACTGTTTCCAGATGCACAATAAGGAGGCACTTAAAGAAAAATGGGCTGCATGGCCGAGTCGCCAGAAGAAAGCCATTACTGTGCAAATGCCACAAAGTATGTCACTTACAATACGCTAAACAGCACAGTAACTAGCCTCCAAATGTTTGGAACAAGGTAATTTGAAGTGATGAGACCAAAATCAAACCTTTTGGCTACAACCATAAACATTACATTTGGAGAGGTGTCAATAAGGCCCATGATGAAAGGCAATACAGAGGTGGATTGCTGATGATGTGGGGATGTGTGAGGTACAAAGGCACAGGAGACTTAGTCAAAGTTGAAGGAAAGATGAATGCAGCCCGTTATCAGCAAATAATGGAGGCAAATTTACATTCATCAGCCCGGAAGCTGTGCATGGGACGCACTTGGAAGTTTCAACATGACAATGATCCAAAACACAAGGCCAAGTCGACCTGTCATTGGCTACCACAGTATAAATTGAAGGTTCTGCAGTGGTCATCTCAGTCTCTAGACCTCAATATCTTTGAGCCACTATGGGGAGAACTCAAGCACTCAGTTCATGCAAGAAAGCCTAGGAATTTACAGGAACTGAAGGTTTTTTGTTGAGAAGAATTGGCAGCTTTACCATCTGAGAAAATAAAGAGCCTCGTCCACAACTACCACAAAAGACTTTAAGCTGTCATTGATGTTAGAGAGGGCAATTCAAAGTATTAAAAACAGAGGTATGTGAACTTTTGATCAGAATCATTGGATGTTTTTGGTTGTCATTATGATTTAAAAAGAGAAAACAAAGTAGTTTAACAATAAATGGCTTCACCCAACCTCTAACCATAAGTGGAAAAAAAAAATTTATGTTGTCATTCTTATTCCCTGAAAAAAGAGAAAGAAAGAAAGCAAAATATCTGCTGGGGTACGTAAACTTTTGAGCACAACTGTATGTATGTGTGTGTGTGTGGGTAGCGCCATCTGCACCCACCACCGCCTAGCCACAGCCAGCAGGAATGTCCGTGGTTTGTAGCCTGTGATGAATGAGATGGGGTGCGGTGCCCTCTGTAGTCACTAGAGGGCGTCTGAACCCCATCTCCTGCTCAGGCCTCCAGCCACAGACTTTCCTGCTGGCTGTGGCTGGGCGGCAGTGGGTGCAGCGGGTCGTGATATCAGATGGGGGCCTTGGGCGATGTCCGGTGGGGTGTCCGGTGGATGTGTGGTGGGTGTCTGGTGGTGTACCCCTGGTGGCACCATGCACAGCGCTAATATCACCAGCAGGTGGTATATTAGGATACCCATCACTTGAGTGTTCCAATATGGCATCCGATGTACTTGCAGTGAGCGCCATGGATTGTGGAATTTGTCTCCAATCTGACGGAAGTGAGCGAGAGACAACATAAGTTAATTACATATTAGCAACTGCTTCATTTATATTTACGCTTGTCAGTGCCTCTTGATCCACCACATAATTTCCCTCAATGACTCTTTTTCGTGCCTCCTAAATGAGGAGGTGCCGAAAAGGGTCAGTGAAGGCACTCAGACAATGCTTCAGAAGGCAAGAAAAAGGGAAAATGAGAGCCAACATGTGGCAAGTCCTGAGTGACCAACTGCTGGGTCTCATTGTCCCACTTTTGCGCCTCTTCAACCATCACTCTGAATGCCTCATTGTGCCTCGGTGGTGCCTTTTCACTAAGTGCTTCTCTAAGAGGGCAAATATTCATCACGTGTCCTACACTTTTTTTAAGGAATTTAAAAAGTTTTCACTGATAGAATGCATAAGACTGCACTGCTTGGAAAAAAACTCTTGGAAAACAGGGCAGCAGATGATTGATGTGTTTGCAGTGCATCACTATGTGGAGTTGTTGTTTTTTTCCTTCTATGTGGGCATGGCTTACGGCTGTAAGCCAAGCCCTCTCACGTTTCATCTGTACTTTCAGTCTTGTTAGGCTCCCTGCGGATGGAGTATAGTGACACTGTGCAGGAGCCAGAAACTGAAAGAGATAAGAGGGGGGGAGGGTTTGGCTTACAGCCAAGAGCCACACCCACAGAGAAGAAAAAAACAACAACCCCAAATAGTGATGCGTGCTGCACATATTAATCATCTGCTGCCATGCTTTCCAGGAGTTTTATGACCCCCTTCTCTGCAATCAAACCTGGAAAAGGCAAAGGTTCCTGTAAGGTCAGCTTCACACCACAGTTTTACAGTGTGAACCAGACAGCCCTGGATCCGATTGTGGTCCCATAGTATTCCTATGGGGCCAGATAGGGTCGAATGGCAGTGATTTACCATCCGGTTCCCTGCTGTCAGGGACAATCCGGGAGAATTCATTTTTGTTCACAAAATTGCAGCTCGCATCATTTTTGTGTCCGGGGCAAAAATTGGACCAAATCGAATTCTCCAGGATCCGGTGCGATCTGGCACCCCCTTACATGGGAGTCTATGGGCATTGCATCATGCTGTATCTGACAGAAAATTGGATCTGGCACTGAACTTCAACACCATGGAGACCTCCTGGCTAAGATTTAGGAACCGCGGCTAGCTCCCCGCTAGCCGCAATTCTGACATTTAAGCAGGGGACAGCTGGACAGCTCCAGCAGCCACGGACTGCCGATTCAAGCTCAAAATAGGATCTGAGGGCATATTTTCCCTCCTGTTCTGGTCTGTTCAGAGCTGTCAGGCTGTGTCTGGTGCATCCAGAAAAACACCGGACACAGCCTGACAGCTCAAAACCGTGGTGTGAAGCCGGCTTAAGGCAAAGATAAAGGTGCCTTAATGCACTGGCTTCATTTTATAGGCATTGTTCACACACAATTTGCGTTTTTGTTAGCACTCCTAAAAGCACGTGTTTTTTTTAAGAGTGCTAAAAAAATGTCCCTTGTGAGACTGAAAGGATTAGAATCCTTTTTGGACTTCGTCATTTTTTGTTCAAAAACGCAGGCAAAAACGCTAGCGTTAACGCATGCATTTTTGGAAACCACCCCTGCGTTTCTTTCCAGCACCCAAAAAATGCTGCATACAGCGTTTTTTGGACTGGGGGAAAAAAAACGCAAGTGGAGCTGAAAAACGCATGTACACTCAAATGCACCCTGCGTTAACGCACCTGCGTTTTTTTTAACAGCCCAAAAACGCAGAGATGGTCAAAAAAGCTCATGTGTGTGAACAAGGCCATAGCTCTAATTCCTGCAGGTTGGTTTCCTTTACAGGGATTTCTTACACTGTTTAAAAATTAGTATGAAGTGTAGTGTAAGAGGGGTAAAGTGCTTTTATAATTACACTACTTTTACTGTATGTTGTGGCTGAGGAAAGTGTGTGTCAAAATGGGTGTGACTAACAAAATGGGTGTGGAATTAAAATGGGCGTAGCTTTAAAATGGGTATGTCTTCCAAACACAAATAAGGAACCTTTTGCCAAAAATGTGAATCCCACCTCTACACTGTGTACAACACCTTAAGGGTGCGTGCACACGGTCTGGAGGAGCTGCGTGTTGGACGCAGCTCCTCCGGACCTGAGTGAAGCCGCGGGTGGCCGGAGGGAGACCGCAGCCACCCTGTACTCACCATGTGCGGCAGGTGCAGGGCGGCTTCTCCCTGCAGTCACCGGATGGCAGCCGCTTCCGACTCCTGGCAACCCGCACTTCAGCTGCAAAGACGCTGCGGATTTCTTAAAACCCCATCCACTACTCTAGTACTGTACTACGCAGCGTTTTGGACGCAGCGCAAAGACGCTGCATCCAAAACGCCGCTTATCCTGATCGTGAGGATGCACCCTAAATCTTTCATTCCTCTAATACAAATATTTAGCGTATTGATGACTATATATGCATATATGCATTCATTCTCAAGGCATCACTTCCATATTTGCAGCGACACCTTAGAGAAGCTCTTCTCTTCCCTTTTCTCTTTTGACATGAATGTGACAGGGCTGCTTTTTTTGTTTAGGTACAGAAAGGGGGTTGGAAAGAGAAAGAGGTCTGACTTGTCTTATGAATTGAGCCAGTCAGTCGCTTCACAGCCAGATTTCTTCTTTCTGTCAATCTCCAGAATGAATAAAGTCCTGATTTGCATAAAAGTTAATTATTCCACTCTAAATCAGAAATTTACATTTGATAAAGTTATTAAAAAGGTTCCATAACGCATTAAGAACATAAATACAAACAAATAACGTTTAAGTGGCAGAAACCTATGTCTCACTGTAATGCCAATTAGTTAATTCATGATTAAGAATGAATTCTATTTGGAAGAGGACAGAAATGTAAGCCTAAGTAAATGTGTATGCATTACATAATTATTTTTCAGAAGGTTTAAAAATATATACAGTAATTAAAGTGAAGTGTGTGCAGGAGATAGATATATCTTAAATAAAATAGAGAGTGCTGACTGCTGAGGGTTTCTTTCTGTCATGAGTTTAATGTACAGGATAAATGAGGGGGATTTAGAGCTACGGGCATTTTACATTAATCTGTAATATTAAATTAGTTGGCAAAGTGTTGCTGCCTTAGCAAAAATTCTGAGTACTGCTGGATGGTTGTATGTAGGGATCATAACTTGTGAAGAAGTACTGCTGTGACTTGCCATATGGGAAATAGCCATTAGCAGATATAGTACTGCGCTTGCAAGAGAAAATATAAATGCCAGGTAATTTCCAAATGTCTCAGCAGGGCTTGGACTTGATTTGAAATAAAAAAAAAAACTGCATTGTATTACTTCTTAGATACATTTAAAGTAATTCCATTTTACCACAATAATAACACGTGCCATTAAAGGCTTAGTATACAATATATTAGCTAAAAAATGAAATATTATATACACATACAAAATTAGGATTACAGTGAACACAAAAACATTTGGTTAATATTTTAAAATAATATTCTGATAGGATTGATTGATGACGTTTATTGGGAAAAATACAACCATGGTGCCAAACCTAATGATAAATGCACATACAGATGAAGTAAATCACCATCATAGAGATGGGTGCAGCCCAGTTGCAGAATGCTGATGGGACACTCACAACCTTCAAATATGGAGGGGTGGCTGCTAGCAACAGAATTGCACACTAATAAGACTTGCATAGGGAGCCGGTCACATAGATATGTGAAATAAACAGTGTCTGAACAATAACCTAATAGTGTCATCACTAATAGGCTATTGTTCATACATTATGTCTGATATCTATGTGACAGGCTCCCTATGCAAGCCTTATTAGTGTGCAATTCTTTTGCTAGCAGCCACACCTCCATCTTGGAAGGTTGTGCAAGGTTGTCCTTTCAGCATTCTGTACCTGAGCTGCACCCATCTCTATAGTGAAGGTTGTTGCATCCTGTGTGGGCATTTAGTATTAGGTTTGGCTCTATGTTGGTAAGTGTTTTGATCTTCTCCTTTTTGGTGTTTTATAAAGTTTATTGGGCCCTTCTCCAACAAATATTTTAAATTAAGTCAAAAAACAATATGTAGAAAACGGACACTACTGGGATCTTTTTGAATTGGGAGTTTCCCCTTACACCGTTCATCTGATGAGGCGGCTATACACCAGGGTGTGCTCACTCGAGTGCATGTAAAATTAAACAGTTCAAGAAAAATGAGGGCACTGACCCATCTGGTGCTGTTCAGGAATTTATTCCTTATTCAACCATGGTTCCATACAGTGCAAGGGAGGGGACGTGGAGGGATGCCGGACAACGGCCCATTTCGTGCCCTAAGTGGCACTTCACCTGACATTAATTACATCTGTGCAATAAAAACAGATATCTTTTAATGCATATAAAAAGTAATTAAAATACAAAGTTTCGTTATATACTTTGCATATTAAAGCATCTTTCGAAAATATACATATAAAAATATACCGTAATTGTATAAATATATGAACTTTCTGCCCAATAGTGTACAAAAGTATGTTTTAACATATTTATTCGTAAACATACTTTAAAGAGGCATTTTCTGATCTCAATTGATCATTATGATTTATTTATGGATTTTCAGATATTTATTCATAAACTTACTTTAAAGAGGCGTTTTCTGACCTCAATTGATCATTATGATTTATTTATGGATTTTCAGATATTTATTCGTAAACTTACTTTAAAGAGGCATTTTCTGATGAATTCGAACATTCCAGATAATAATATAAGTAATCCTGACCCATTTGTTTACACTGAAATAAAAGCAAAAGCAAAATTCTACCCCTTTAAAAGTAGAGGTCACTATATTGATACGTTTTGTGAAATGGTGTTGAATGATTTTTACAAACTAAAAGAATCAGTTGTTGGTAATTTAAATAAAGAAGAAAAAAAAGCACTTTCTAAACTAAAAAGTAATCCTGATGTTATAATCAGATCTGCAGGTAAAGGGGGTGGAATAGTCATTCAAGATCATGATAAATATGTGAACCAAGCACTAAAAATACTTTCAGATTCAATACATTATGAAAAAAGTACACGAAAATCATCTAACTGAAAAAACTAGGGAATACAATGAATTAAATATCTTAATAAATCTGAAGTAAAATGTCAAACTGTAGTTAAACCTAGAACTGCATTCTTTTACCACCTTCGCAGAATACATCATGCTGCTGTCAGACGGGGCAGCAAAAACCTTGTCACAGATTCTCTTTAGGGTACCGTCACACGCCGCAATATCGACTGGGAATCCTAAAGGCGATATGTCGCCCCGGAACATTTGCCGTGAAATTGCCTCACAGTTGCGGTGTGTGATTTTAGGAATTTCGCGGCGATAAATCGCCTCTCGCCTGATTCCTGAGCAGTGCTCAGGAATCAGCAACAATCATGAAGGCGATATTTCCATGTTGTGGCGTGTGATAGGGCGATGGTGATGGAACCAGCATTGCCTAAAATTTCCCATAGGTGTGCCTCGACCGTTCTGTAGTCCACGCCCTGTCTGCGATGATTGGTGTTGGCTACTGTGTTCCCATTGGCTGTCAGTTGACAGGGCACCAAATTTGAAGAGCTGTCCGTTCAGCAACACACACATCTTCAATGGCGTCATGCATTAGCCAGCCTTCCAGAGCAGGCTGACCAATCGTAACGCTGTTGTGTTGTCCAATGAGTGCGTATGGGGCGCGGTGTAAACCACTGTGGCACGCCTATCTCCTCGCACCACTGAGCATGTAGGCCCACATTGCCTTTGGAATTGCGGCGTGTGAAGTGGCGATGGAATAAGGCAAGATTGGTTCCGTTGTAAGTGAGCGACCTATTTCCGGAGCGACACATCACCTTACTTTCAGGGCGAGATTTCGGCGTGTATTGCCGCCATCAGTGATCTGAGGCGACCATGAAAAACGTGCACGCGCATGTTAAATCTCCTCATATCACGAGGCGAGATTGCAGCGTGTGAAGGTACCCTTAAAGAAATTTGACAACAACTCTGCTTGTTAAGAAACATCATGGTTGCAGTCTGCTGGCACCATACAGTGTTACCTTGCTTGTATTGTTTATTGCAAGGCCACTTTATTGGTGTTATTAAATATAGTCATTCCTTAAAGTGGAGAATTATGCAGTTATTGCATGCTTGGAACCTATGTATAAAATTATGTGGGTAATTGCTGATCTCATAAAAGCAGCAATGCCCTCTGAAAACAGGAATGTAAATAGCTAAGTACATGAAAATCTGGTTTCTAGCAAACATAACTACAGCATGTATTTATTTGTACCTCTGATATTAATTGAACATAAACAAGTTAAGAATTAAACCAGTTAGTAGCCTGTAAAGTCTGGCTAGAAGGATTTTTACTGCAGTCACGCCTATTTGAATTCTGTCATGTATCCTGCCCCTATAATTTACGAGGCAATTATCCAGCCATGGTCAAAACCTGTACAGTAGCACAAAGAGTTACTATCACTCCATTTTATAGACCTGTGAGCACTTCATGTCCTGAGATATGGCACTATTTTCTCTGAATGGATTTTAACTATAAAAAAGTCCCCTTTATTGGAGATCAGTGCGCAAACTGTGGGTCTAAAGATTTCTAGAAGACCATTTTATGAATCAAGAAACTATAGATCTTAAATATGGTCATGTGCATAATGCATAGTTCTAACTTGTTAAAAGACAGTTGAACTCAAAGTTAACATGACGCTCCTTTAGATACACAATTACATTTATCTGTCATTATAAATTATAAGTATATGAGCAGATGTGGGGCAAAGGAAATTTAAACTGTAAGAGAGGAGAAGCAGCAGAAGACGCACTAAGTTAACATTTTGCAGTGTCTGAGAGAGAAAATCGCCATGTGTTGTTCAAGAGAAACAGCAAAGGAACATAGTAGAAAACTAGATGTTTCCTTGAAAGAAAAGTTTGAAGCAAACTCCAGGTCAGGTGACAGCTGTGTTGCAGTTACTTAATAGAAAAGAAGAGAGCAAAGAAGCAGGAGGAGTTGGCACCAAGAGTAAGAAGGAAGAATATATGTGAAGAATGAGTTAACCTATTGCCGCCGTTGTCATGAAAGTCCCCATGAGTGGCCAAATCTCCATTAAGGCCTGAGTAACATCGACTCCTTGAAAGAACCCAAAGACCGAATACCGGACATCGACCCTTGATGGAACCCGAAGATTAAACCCAGAATATTGACCTCAGAAGGAACCAGAAGATCGATTACCAAATATTTACCCATAAAGGAACTCGAAGATCAAATATAAAATATTCACCCTTGAAGGAAACTGAAATCCAAGTAATTGACATTGTATGCATACAGCATAATCTTTAGCAGTGTGGGCCCTGGCGCTGACATTCCTGCGCATGCGCCGTTAAAGCAGCCAGGACCCAACCCACACAGGCAGGAGGCGGCACAGAGAGGCAGGTCGCAGGAGGACCCTGTGAAGAGCGAGCTGTGAGAAATTAGAAAGTCCCTCCGGACTTTTTATCTTAAAACTTTCAAAAGTGTTTTTTACAGGTCACCAGGGGACTAGAGACACGGGAGACCCCTTCCCTGAATGAAGCATACACACTACATTCAGTGGGGCTTATGTGGCACCCTGCCATTACAGGTAGCCACAGGACCACCTAAGGCATGGATGGATTTCCACAACAGGTAACCTACATACACCCAACTTCTTCCACCTCAGAACAGTAGGGGAGCTCCACTTGCTGCCTTTAAGCAAGATGCCCTATAAATAGTGGTGCTGGGGGCCAAGTTACCTAGAGTGTGCAATCGCTAGGAGAACTGTGAAGACATCCTGTTGTGTTGGAGCTATGCTAGGCCCGAGCCAGTCGACCAGCCTAGCCAGTGTGAGGGCCTGAGAGTGAGGTCGAAGCTTAAGGAGTAGAGGAGCAGACTCGGGGCAGAAGAGCCATACCGGTTCACCCCAAGAAGCAACCCGGACACCGGAGTCTGAGTCTGCAGGAGAGCATCAAGCCCAGCAGAAACCAGTTCACCGAGGAGACTTCAGTCTCCCAGTCACCTGTCACACAACCAATAGGGGAGCCATAGACCACAGGAGAAGTTATAGCGGTAGCCTGCACAGAGGTTCTTGACACTACAAAATGGGTGAGAGAAAGACGCAGAGGAGGTCAGGCTTAGTTTAACACGGGTCAGAGACTTCAACGACGTAAAAGAGACAAGGAGGCCTTATCCATCACTCACTGTGGAAATCCAGAAGTGCCTCCCGACCACTTGGAACGTACCCTGGAAAGTGCCTGCAAAACCATCAGTAAAGGTACAGAAACGATCCACAGTGTGTGTTTCAGATTGTCCATCCCTGAACCCGTCCAGCCTAGAGACTGTTGCAGCGGCCCGGCTGCCTAACCACCTCCCTGTGCAAAACTCCGTCACCTCATCACTGCCCCGGGGACCCAGTCCACCTGTGGGTAGCTGTACCACCCAAGCTGCCCGTCCATCATCCCCAGAGGTCTGAAGGAGCGCCTTCCACCAGATGGCTGGATGTCTATTGTTTGTATGCATCAATCATAATAAAAATAATAACAATAATAATAATAATCATCTTAATGATAATAACAATAATAATAATATAAAATAATAATAATAATAATACATTATTTATATAGTGTCAACATATCCTGCAGCACTATACAATTTAAAGGAGACATGTTCAGACAAATTCAGACAATACAGAATAACAAAAAATTCAACAGATAACATGAGGAATCTATGAGGAAACAGGAGAGGCACAAAAGGTAAGTGGTAAAAAGTGCCATCATATATAGTTCAGCCATCAATATAATAAATAGGGGATACACGTAATACTGTAAGAACCGGTCACCAGCAAGGATCTGTACAAGTACAGATAAAGAGCTATTAAGTGCATGGAGGTGTAAACAGATGACCGATGAGGTCAGATTTTGAAAAAACAGAATAGGAATAGCTAGATAGGTGAGGTGATAGGCCAGTCTAAAGAAATGCATTTTTAGAACTCGCTTGAAACAATTTGTATTGGGAATTAATTGAATTGTTCTTGATAGCCCGTTTCAGAGAATTGGTGCAGCTCACGGGAAGTCTTGGAGACGGGAGTGAGAGGTTCAGATTGTAGATGATGTCAGACTTACATCACTTGCTTAACTTAGGGCACGTGTAGGGTGATAGACAGAGATAATGGAGGAGATGAAGGGTGGTGCAGAACTGTGGAGGGCCTTGTCAATGAGAGTGATAATTTTATATTGTAGTCTACAGCGGATGAGCAACCAGTGCAATGACTTGCACAAGATAAAGGCATCGGTGAAGTGGTTGGACAGGAATATGATCCTGGCTGTTGCATTCAGGATACATGGAAGAAGAGAGAGTTTAGTAAAAGGGAGACCGATTAGTAGAGAATTGTAATAATCCAGATGACAATGAATAAGGGCAACAGTTAGAATTTTTGGAGAGTCAACAGTAAAAAAAAGATTAAATTCTAGGGATATTTTTGAGGTTTAGGTGACAAGAGCAAGCTAGTGATTAAATGTGGGAAGTGAAAGAGAGACCTGAGTCAAATAAATCCCCAAGACAGCGGGCATGCTGCTGGGGAGTAAGGATAGAACCACACACTGATATGGCAATTCTTGGTTTAGAAAGATTATTAGAAGTAGGAAACATGAGTACTTCAGTTTTTGACGAATTCAATTTCAGGTAGAGAGAGAATATGATGTTAGAGACAGCAGACAGATAATCACTGGTATTTTGTAATAAAGCAGGGGTGATGTCAGGAGAAGATGTGTATAGCTGTGTGTCAGCATAGATATGGTACTGAAAACTGAATCTACTGATGGTTTGTCCAATAGGGGGAGTGTATAGAGAGAAGAGAGGGGACCCAAGACTAAACCCTGAGGAACCCCAACCATGAGGGGAGGAGGAGAGGAAGAGGATCTGGCAAAAGAAATAATGAAGAAGCAGTCAGAGATGTAGGATAAGAACTAGGAGAGAGTGGTATCCTTGAGCCTAATAGAGCATAGCATGGTGAGGAGGAGGAGCTGGTGATCCACTGTATCAAATGCAACAGAGAGATCCAGGAGAATCAACAGGGATTAGTGACCATTAGATTTAGCTATTAGTCGATCATAATAAACTTTAGTAAGGCAGTTTTGGTAGAATGTACAGAGCAGAAAGAAGATTGTAGAGGATCAAGAAGAGTATTGTCTGAATGATATTGGATCAGATGGGAGTGGACCAAGCATTCCAAAAGTTTTGAGATGAGCAGGAGATTAGAGACAAGTGGGTAATTAGCAGCAGAGTTCAGGTCAAGGGAAGGTTTGTTTACTAATGTATGCATACTGGCAGGTTTGAAGGAGGAGGGAAAAACACCAGACGAGAGGGAAAAATTAAATATTTTAGTTAGATGTGAAGTGACAGCCGGGGAAAGGAACTGAAGGAGATGTGAGGGAATAGTTTCGCTGGTGCAGATAGTAGGGCTAGAAGATGCGAGGAGTCAGGTAACTTCATCCTCTGTGACTGGATCAAAGAGCGAAAGTGAGTTGGATGAAGTGCAGGAAGGAAGAAAATGCTTCAAGTTCTGAGGCTGTGAAGAAATTTCCTGTCGTATGTAGTCAATTTTTGTGGTAGGGGTCTGTACTCTTGGATCGAGGAGCGAGTGGAAAGTGTCAAAGAGTCATTTAAGATTGTTGGATAGTGATGTGATAAGGGTGTTGTAGTAAACTTGCTTGGAGAGGTTAAGGGTAGTGGTGTATGTGTGGCACCCCAAGGATTAAAGTGCCACAGAAAAATCTACACAGGTTTACTCCCCACACAACACTACACTAGAAAGTGGGAGGAGCTTAGGTGGCACCTGCACTAGTGGGAGGAGCTAAGTTGTTTACCACAGAGCAGAGTGACAGTTAGTTCAGTTAGTCTGGAGCAGGAGCAGAGCCAAGTAGAAGTGGAGGTCCTGAGAGGTCTGAGGAAAGGAGACAGAGGAACAGAGGAACATACCCGGGATAAAGAGTTACCCCAAAAACTTGACCCCGGGGAGGCACTTAAGACGGATACCGGATCTGAGGCTGTGCCTGAGACAGACAGGACAGTAAACACCGGATAGTGAAGGTCCAACATCTTCACAGCACCATAGCAAAGCAACACGGAGGGGTCAGTGACAGAGAGGACCCAAGTTGCCCAGCAGATTGGTACCCGTGAGCAGAGACAGGGCCAGCAGTACAGCTACAAGCAGCAGCAGGGCCACACACAGCGCTTAAGTAGGAAGCCAAGGACCCGGTCAGGGTGGGAGCAACCTGGTACAGACTCCGTGGACAATACTGTGTAATACCATCTGCAAGTAAAGACTTGGAAAACAACAGAAACCGTGAGTATGTGTCATCCTTATACTGAAGCCCCACTTGCCCTCATATACTGCGATTGCCTCTACTCTCATCATCTCTACTGCTACCCCTACTCTCCTGCAGCATCAATAACTATCTTCACAGACTTTAACTACTACTACCACTGCCCCGGGGAACCCAGTTCTGCCCACAGGAACTATTCTATCCAAGCTGCTATCCCATCATCCCCGGAGGTTCTGCAGCAGCGGCGGCCCCATTACTGGCCGCATATAGTGGGTGGCGTCACGAGTGACAAATCCCCTGTAAATAACCCCCATTTTATTGTGCGGGCCCGGGACACAGTCCGGACCAGGACCGCCGTGACATCCCCCAGCAGTACCCCGGTCCGGCACCGAGCACCCCGTCCCAGTGGGCTCCACAACCTGGCGTCACGAACAGGATCTACCATGCCCGGTACCGGGCATTGTGTGCCGTGATTAATGACTGTTTTAAATCTGCCGCCATTGCTGGGCGCGCGGCAAGCTGAATTGTAACTGCGCCACAGATACTGTAAATTTCAGAATCCGCCATTGCAGAGCGCGCGATGCGCGGGAAGAAAAACCGCTCACCGCTCTGACGTCATCAGGAAGGGAAGAGAATCCCTGGTGTGCAGTGGAACCTTTGTTAGACATCCGGACGGAAGCAGAAGACGGAGGGCGGATATTAACTAAGGGGGCCCAAGATGTTGCAGCCCAATGCACAAGGCGGCGACGGAGCAGCCGGTGGAGCTGCAGCGCCGGACCCAGCGATAGTACCCGGCGGTGCAGCGGTGCAAGGAACAGCACCAATAATGCCATTCCTGATGCTGTATACTCCAGGGGCAATGTGGCTGCCTCAATACTCCGGTGAGCCTAATACACTAACTGACTTTATGCTAAAGATAAAGGAATATTATGTGATGTATCCCCTCACTGAAGCCCAGCGTGTAGGAATGATAATGGGACAGTTAACGGGCAATGCACAGCGTGAGGTTGCGTCCTGGCTGGACACAGATAAGGACACTGTAGAGCATCTAGCAGCTAGACTGAAAGCAACGTTTGAATCTGCTGCTGATACCCGGGCTAAGATGAGGTTCTTTGCATGCCACCAGAAACCTAAACAGAGTGCCAGAGACTTTGCCTTGAATCTACAGGAAGCACTCAGAGCCCTTAAACTGGCAGAACCTACTTTAGCCTTGGGAGCTGATAAAATGCTATTTGACCAATTCATAGAGGGCCTCCATTCCCCTTCCCACCGAGGACAGTTAAGCATGATACTGCTGCAGAACCCTGACATGACATTTACTGAGCTGAAAGATAGAGCTATCCGTTTGCAGCAGCTGGAAGAGCCACGGGAGCTACCAACTGTCCTGGACATTGCAGCAGCACCTCAGCAGCCGGCAGCGCCAGCGACCTGCCATGTCAGCAACTGCTGCTGAGACTGGAGAACTAATTTCTAATGTAGCCCTCAACCAAAAACTAGATGCCCTGACAGACACCGTGATCTCTATGGCCAAGGTCATCAAGGAATTGCGAGAGTCAAAGCCTGCACCCAAGACCAAGTCGGCGACCAGCAGAGAGGATGTCCAGTGGACGAGGCCCAGAAGATACCCAGCAGCAAGAGGACGACCCAGCGAACGCTACCAACCAGATGGACCGCCCATTTGCCGTCGTTGCCAGAAACCAGGCCATCTTGCTCGTGAGTGTCCTTTAAACGACGATTCCCTGGGCAGGCGGGCCGCTCCCCAGGAATGAACACTCAAGGCCCCTCAACCTGGTATGATAGATTCGTGGGAGGAAAAACTGTGATCCCTATTGTGTTGGATGGCATTCCCTTCAGTGCCTTGCTGGATACCGGGTCCCAGATAACATCGATCCCGCATGTTCTTTATAAAAGGTACTGGGCTGATTCAGACATTACTAATGCGCCAGATGACTTTAACTTTGAGGTATGGGCTAGTAATGGACAGTTAATACCAAAGGTTGGGTTTAGAGAGATGAATATTCAGGTTGGGAAGGTAGAATTGCAGAACCAGGGTGTTATAATTATTGATGTTAACCGGCGAGAACGTGAACCCGTGATGCTGATGGGAATGAATGTAATTGAGAAATGCTTTTCCGAAGTGTTAAGTGTTTTGCAGCAAATTGCCGAGACTGCCGGAACTGGACAACAGAGGCTTCTGCACAAAGAGATCAAAGCCTTGATGTTGAAGCAACAGGTAGAAATCTCCGGAGGTGAGATCGGCAGTGTACGAGTAAGTGATCCAATACCCATTGTAATTCAACCCAAAACTGAAATGTTGGGGTGGTGTAGAGCCGCAATAGGCATTAAAGGGCAAGACTATCAGGCCCTGGTAGAACCCGTGTACTCAGATAGCAGACCCACCATGTCACATCGCCATTGGACTCGGTGGCTGGTGTTCCTGCCTCGGCCGCTGGGAGGAGCCGGATTCCTTCGGCTGGTGGCGCCGGTGATAGGAGGGCCTTGTCCTCATATGGAACTGCTCCCGCGACGTCTGCCTCTGTCGCTGAGCGCCGCTGTGTTTCCCCTCTGGGTGGTGTTGGTCGCAGAGGAGCGGGCCCTGCAGAGGTGTCCATTAGGCGCAGCCTGCGTTCTTCTGTCAGAGGTGGCGTGGGTGGAGCCAGTCATGCATCTCCATCTGGCCTGGATCTAGGGGCGGTCCGGATGAGGTCATCGGGCTGTGAGCTCCAGCCTATGGGAGGTAACCGCGCCCTTGAAATACATTGGAGCCTGTCTTGCAGGCCGCCAGATATAGTTTTGGTTCCCCAGTGATAGTGTGTGTTTAGTTTCGTGTCTGACCTTGCCTGGATTTCTGACTCTGCCTCTGCCTATTGATTTTGTACCTCAGCTGCCCTCTTGGTTTTTGCCCTTGACCCTTGCCTGGATTTTTGACTCTGCTACTGCCTGACGATTTTGTACCTTCGCTGCCCTCTCGGTTTTGACTCGGACTTCTGACTTCGTTTTTCGGGTCTTGATTTTCCCCTGGCGACCTCCCCGTCTCTGTTGCTCATATAGGCAGCTACCCCCTGGGCTCCGCTGTAATTCCAGATCCCTGTATAGGGGTTAAGGGTCTCGGGGTTTCTCGGGGTGCTGCCTACCAGCAGCTCGGCCTCACAGGGGATGGTCGTCACACACCATACTCACAGCGAGAGGAGTAGTTGACGTACACAGGGGAAGAGTGCCATTACGTCTATTAAACTGCGGAGAAGATGAGGTCACATTACATAAGTATGCTACCATGGCTAAGTTATACACGGTTGACAACAATAACATCACAGCCGCCGAGCCCTTGAACCCGTCATGTCAGGCGGATGACAATGGCTCAGAGGAGAAGCTGGAGGATTGGTGCCAAAAGTTGCATGCAGGTACCAGTTCTACACCTTCCCGTCACAAGCATGGAGTATACCGGGTAGTGAAGGAATATGAACAAATATTCAGTAAACACCCGTTAGACTTTGGGCAGATTAAAGGGGTAGAGCACACTATACCCACAGGTAACCATCAGCCTATAAAAGAGAGGTATAGACCTTTACCACCCGCTCACTACCAAACCACCAAAGCCATGCTCAGAGAGATGAAATCTGCAAGGGTAATAAGAGACAGTTGTAGCCTCTGGGCAGCACCTCTAGTGTTAGTTAAAAAGAAGGACGGGACCATGAGAATGTGCGTAGATTACCGGCAGATTAATCGCATCACACATAAGGACGCATACCCATTACCTAGGATTGAGGAGTCATTAGCTGCACTAAAATCTGCTAACTACTTTTCCACCCTTGATCTGACTAGTGGGTACTGGCAGGTTCCTGTGGCCGAGGCCGACAAGGAGAAGACAGTGTTTACTACGCCGATGGGACTCTGTGAGTTCAATTGTATGCCGTTCGGACTATGCAACACACCCGGGACCTTCCAACGTCTGATGGAGAGCTGCTTAGGACACAAGAACTTCGAAACTGTCCTCCTGTACTTAGATGACGTCATAGTCTATTCCAAGACATATGAGCAACATCTACAAGACCTGGCAGAAGTGTTTGAAGCTTTGTCCAAACATGGCATGAAGATCAAGCCATCCAAGTGTCACCTTCTCAAACCAAAGGTACAATACCTGGGGCACGTCGTGAGTTCAGAGGGAGTAGCATCGGATCCTGATAAAGTCACAGTGATAAGGGATTGGCCAAGACCTACGAACGTGAAAGAAGTGAGGCAATTCCTGGGCCTGGTAGGCTATTATAGAAGATTTATCAGAGGATTCACGAAGCTAGCAGCTCCTCTGCAAGACATTCTAGTAGGACGATCAAAGAAGACTTCATCCTGTAATTTCCTGACACGGTGGGATGAGGAAAGAGAAGATTCCTTCAATAAGCTGAAAAGTGCACTGACGGGAGAAGAGATCCTGGCATACCCTGATTACCATCAACCCTTCATTCTATACACGGATACCAGAAACGTTGGACTGGGAGCAGTATTATCACAGATGCAAGGAGGCAAAGAAAGAGTTATTGCCTTTGCAAGTAGGAAGCTCCGGCCTACAGAAAGAAATCCCGAGAACTACAGCTCCTTCAAGTTAGAGCTACTGGCAGTAGTTTGGGCTGTGACTGAACGTTTTAAACATTACTTGGCAGGTGCAGAATTCACCATCTACACGGATAACAACCCGTTGACTCACCTGGATACAGCGAAACTAGGAGCTCTGGAGCAGCGATGGATAGCCCGGCTATCTAATTACAACTTTGTCATCAAATACAGAGCAGGTCGCAAGAACGGGAACGCAGATGCCTTGTCACGGATGCTGCACCTGAAAGACGTGGAAGAGGAACCGGAAGAGTTGGAAGAGATTGAACTACCGGCCTTTCATCGTTCAAAGGTACAAGATTATCAACCCGGCGCCTATCAAAGAAAGCAGGAAGTAAATCTTAACCCGTTAAGACACTACGGATGGCCGTAGCCCAAGATAATGATCCAGCCGTGAAGCTAGTGAAAGAACTGCTTACGCAACAACGCGCATACCCTGATCAGAATGCCCCAGCTGAAGCTATACAGCTATGGAAAGATAGAGGCAAGTTGTTTCTACATCAAGGAAAGCTCTGCAGAACGTATACCAATCCTAAAACGCATGAACTAGTCTGGCAGATAATCGTGCCCAAGAGAGCCACTCAAATGGTCTTAGAAGCTTATCATGATGGTGCAGGCCATTTTAGATGGAAGAAGTTAGAAGCGATCCTGAGAGAAAGATTTTATTGGGTTGGCATGAGAAAATCCATTGAACTATGGTGCAGAAGATGTGCCGCACGCAACCTCAGAAGGAAAGATCCACAGAAAGCTCCGCTTCAACCAATAGTAACCAAGCAGCCACTCGAGCTAGTCGCATTAGACCACGTCAAGTTGTTACCAAGCCGGTCTGGCTATGTCTATGCCTTAACCATCGTGGACCATTACTCACGCTTCTTAGTGGTGGTACCAGTCAAAGATCTGACAGAGAAGACAGCAGCAAAAGCATTCCAGACGCATTTCTGTAGACCACATGGTTACCCAGAACAAGTCCTTGCAGACCAAGGTCCAGCTTTTGAATCAGAACTATTCAAGGAATTCTGCAATATGTATGGTTGTAAGAAGATTTGCACAACAACGTATCATCCCCAAACAAATGGTTTATGCGAGAAGATGAATCATATTGTAATTGAACTGTTAAAGACCTTACCAGAATCAGAAAGAAACCAGTGGCCAGATAAATTACCTGACTTGGTAGACTTATACAACCATGTCCCCGTGAGTTCTACAAACTGCACTCCAGCCTACCTTATGCGTGCAAGACCCGGTAAATTACCAATTGATCTAGAAATGGGAATCGTAAAACCAGATACAGAAGTAGAAGAAGAATCAGATTGGGATACCCAACGTCAGAAACAGTATCAACAAGTTCAAGAATGTGTAGAGAGAAATCTTCAGCAAGCAAGAGCAAGACAAGAGAAAACTTTTAACAAACATGCTCAAGCAATGCCATTACAAGAAGGTGATCAAGTTCTCAAGAGAAGGAGATGCACTGACAAACTGGATAATCAGTGGGAAACCGTCCCATACACAGTCTTACCATCTAACCTAGACAATGTTAAAACCTGTTTGATAAGCAAAGATGAAGGAAAAAAGTCACAAGTCGTATCTCGTGATCAGCTAAAATTGTGTCCTGAAACACTGAAGACACCTGAAGTAACAGAACCCATACAGGTCCAACCTATTAAAGAAAGAGAAGAAGTATTCCACACGGTACTAGGAGATTTCCCTAAAACATGGCCAAATTACCATGGAGCAGTTGTCGTACCAATGATTGCATTCCCTTCAATGGTGGAACCAACACCAGAACCTGTGTTACGTGAAGAAGTCCCAAGACCTGAAGAACTGGAAGTAGAACCCGTAGAGGAAGAACAAATTTCTGGTCCTAGTGAACTTGCCAGTCCTACAGTCAGATCTTCATCTAACATAGTACCAAACACTACAAATAGGTACATGCTTACCAGCACCAATAAGCTACATGCTAGTAGTATACCCGTTTTACTCAGATCCGAGCGTAGTACCAGAGGTCAGTTACCAGCTAGGTACAGGGATTAAAAGGTCAAGTTAACTGTAAAATATAAATATGTTTGTGTTAAATATATATTGAACCCGGTAAACAAATGTACATAGTTAATGCAACGTTAAAAAGCCCAGTACCTACAGAGACTATCCTGTATGAACTTCTTGCATATTCTTCAAGCTTTTTCCTTTTTATTTTATTTTTAATGGACCATACTACCACGGACTGGTTGTGGTATAAACTTTGTAGTATACATTCATCAGCCCGGAGGCAAAAGACTAAACCCCCGGAAGGACTGCTTTTTGAATTTTTGGACTGTTTTTGAAGTTTAGTGATTTTTGTGATTTTTACTTTTAAGTCTTTGTAGATATTAATTGTATTAATTGTTTGTTCTTTATTGTTCCACAGTCCCGGAGTACTGTCTTTAACTAAGGGGGAATGTGGCACCCCAAGGGTTAAAGTGCCACAGAAAAATCAACACAGGTTTACTCCCCACACAATACTACACTAGAAAGTGGGAGGAGCTTAGGTGGCACCTGCACTAGTGGGAGGAGCTAAGTTGTTTACCACAGAGCAGAGTGACAGTTAGTTCAGTTAGTCTGAAGCAGGAGCCAAGTAGAAGTGGAGGTCCTGAGAGGTCTGAGGAAAGGAGACAGAGGATCAGAGGAACATACCCGGGATAAAGAGTTACCCCAAAAACTTGACCCCGGGGAGGCGCTTAAGACGGATACTGGATCCGAGGCTGTGCCTGAGACAGACAGGACAGTAAACACCGGCATAGTGAAGGTCCACCATCTTCACAGCACCATAGCAAAGCAACACGGAGGGGTCAGTGACACAGAGGACCCAAGTTGCCCAGCAGATTGGTACCCGTGAGCAGAGACAGGGCCAGCAGTACAGCTACAAGCAGCAGCAGGGCCACACACAGCGCTTAAGTAGGAAGCCAAGGACCCGGTCAGGGTGGGAGCAACCTGGTACAGACTCCGTGGACAATACTGTGTAATACCATCTGCAAGTAAAGACTTGGAAAACAACAGAAACCGTGAGTGTGTGTGATCCTTATACTGAAGCCCCACTTGCCCTCATATACTGCGATTGCCTCTACTCTCATCATCTCTACTGCTACCCCTACTCTCCTGCAGCATCAATAACTATCTTCACAGACTTTAACTACTACTACCACTGCCCCGGGGAACCCAGTTCTGCCCACAGGAACTATTCTATCCAAGCTGCTATCCCATCATCCCCGGAGGTTCTGCAGGAGCGGCGGCCCCATTACTGGCCGCATATAGTGGGTGGCGTCACGAGTGACAAATCCCCTGTAAATAATCCCCATTTTATTGTGCGGGCCCGGGACACGGTCCGGACCAGGACCGCCGTGACATCCCCCAGCAGTACCCCGGTCCGGCACCAAGCACCCCGTCCCAGTGGGCTCCACATATGTTTTCAGCATGAACTTACAATGGATGAAATCTTTGGCCAGGTTGGATTTTCTCCACAGACATCTAGCGCACCTGGGGCACTGCTAGAAGAACCATGTTTACAGCTTGTGCCAGGGTTGCCGCTGTCAGTGCTGAGTTGTTCTAAGTGTAAGAGGTGCAGCTTCATCCAGAACACTTTGCAGTGTTTCATTTTAGAGTTTTACAGCAGAGTCAGGTCATAAGATGGAGCAGATTGGGGCCAGTGAAGACTGTAATTTTTTTTATAAGTTTCTGAGTGTTAATGGCCTGTATATTCCTGTAGGTGTAGGATTTGGGAGTATCCTTGATTTGTTTACAGTTTATCACTGAGAATGAAAGAAGGTTGTGGCAGAGAGCGGAAGAAAGAAATTCATAAAATCATGCACTGAGAAGAGTCGAGAGAAGATCAGGTCCAGTTTATTCCCATCTTCATGTGTGGAAGAGTTAGTAAATTGTGAAAGGCCAAGAGAGGAGGTTGGGGATAAAAGCTGAGAGGCAGATGAGGAGATGAGATTGTCAATCATGATGTTAAAGTCCTCCATGATGAGTGTAGGAAAGTCACAGGCTAAAAAGTGTGGAAGCTAGGTGGCAAAGTAATCAAAGAATTGATCTGTGGGGCCTGGAGGGCAATAAACCTCTGCCACTTCTAGGGAAAAGGGCCTATGAAGTCTTACATTGGGGACTTCAAAAGAAGGGAAGTTAAGTAAGGGGGCAGGTGGGATAACCTGAAAAGCACAATTTGTTGAAAGGAAAAGACCAACACATCCACCTGACCTGCTCTCAGAACTAGGGGTATGAGAAAATTGCAGACTGCCATCTTCACCCGGTGTGACCCATGCAGCCTGGAGGACATGGTTACCAAAGGAGGAGGTGAGCTGACAATCTTATTGTCTATATACAGAACTACAAGAAGGGGACCAGGTTGTGGAATTACTACAAGAAGGGGCAAAGGATTGGCACATTACTAAAAGAAGGGCACTTGGATGGGGCATTACTACATGATGAGGACCAGATTGGGGACATTACTACAAGAATGGGACTCAGATGGAGCACATTAATCAAAGATGTTAGCCAAAATTACTATATGATGCAATTTTAAGATTATAATAATAAAAAAATCATTATATAAAATGTAAAAAAAAGAAAGAAAAAGGTTTTAAAAATTCTAAAAAGGCTTGAATTATTTTACTACTAAAATGCTGTTTTGTATATAAACTAAAATAATGACAAAAAGTGTTTATTCGCTATCGTCACATCCGTAGTGACTTAAGCTGTTAAACTGTACCATAACCCATATGATAAATGCCATTTACAAATAAATAAATAAACAGGCAAAAAAATGTAAAAAAAAAAGTGATTAGAAGGTGTATTGGGAAAAAAATGGCATCACTAAAAGTGTCACTTTGTCCTGCATAGAATGAGCCCCCCCCATTCACATTTCTTATTTGTGCAACACATATAATTGGTCAAGTCTGATGGCCATTTTACACGTTCCAACATTGTTTCGATATTGTATACAACGGCACGGGAGTGCGCACTTTTTTGGCTGACATCTAAGATCACATAAGAGAGGTTACACAGGGCAATATCGGCAGGAAACACAACTGCGATGTATACGCCCCCTTGTACGAGTGACCCAGGAACGACCATTTAACATGGGAGTGAATAGGGGAAGTTGCTCTCCAAGTCGGTGTTGGGCTGTCACACAGCATGATCCTGCCAGATCGTCCATCCAATATCAGGCAGTTGGAGAGCCTGCACAATTCCCCCCCCCCCCACCGATATCGTTTTGGTATCGTTCTTGCGTCGCATTGCACATTTACACCACACAACACACGAACGATATCAGGGCCAACGCACGAACCACGTGACTTTTTATCGAAGTTGGACGACGATATCGGGACGTGTAAAGTGGCCATGAGACCCCTGCTTAAGTGCATCATTGCATACCTGTTTGTAAAATATTTATGATATTTCTTCCCTTATGGTGATTCTATATTAAATTATTTTCTGTGCTTTTTTATTTCTTGCCTTTCCTTAATTCACTTTAGCTTTGATTTTTTTTAGCATTTTCATTAATAATTTTAATAGTTTTACCATAAATGACACTGCATAAATTACCAGTAAAATATATATCTTTTCTTATAAAAAAAAAGAAAGGTATATTGTGAAGACTGTCATAATTGTCTTCACTTTTCAGGTCTCTAATTGCTGAGTTATATTTGACACTCATTTTCTTTAAAAGTCCTAATGGGACAGTTTTAGCATAGAGACATGCACATAAAGACCATCTTTCCAAACTACATTGTTTCCTCTTAAGCATCTCAGGTAATTTGTTAGGCTTTTCAAATGCAATCACTAAGCTGTCCCTATAGGTTTGCAATCTATCTTTTCAATAAAGAAAAATTAGTTAAAATCAGACACAGCGGTTACCAGATCAGTTAACAAGCCTTGAGGAGCCATCTTATACAGGAGTCCTTTAAAGCTGGCTCATTTTCTTACCACTATTTTTTATCCTTCCTGCTGTTGGACAGATGGTCGATTTCTCAGAAAACAGATCTACTCTTTGTTTCTTTCACTTAGTTGGAGATTCAACAGGATAGTGAGTTTGTGGCTGAATTAATGAAACAAGAATAATTGTTCTGTTTTGCAATTATAGAGAGTACTGTACAGACAGTATATGGCATACTCAATCAGGTTCGAATGAAGAATATGATTTCATGACAGAGTTAATCCATGACCATTAAAGCTTCCTTTAAATGTTTTATAATTACCGATTTCAGCTTTGATTTGTTATGTTCATGGATAGAATGAAAATGAACCAACAAAATTAAAATTTTATCCCAATTTTCAGAGGTCTGGTTATAAACGAAAGAATATGTTTGTTGTAAGAATCTAAAGAGTTCAACATTTCTTTTTCTACGCTATTATATTAGAAAAAAAACAAACATCCTGAAGTATGCTCATTAACTCCCTAGTCCCTAAAGGCCTAGTCACAAATAACGACTCACCAGCCATCCCGATAATGATAAAGATGTGTAGAGATCGCTGGTGCGTCGTTTTTTTCACATCGCTGGTAAGATGTCAAACAGGTATCTCACCAGCGATGTGAAAAATGATGCACTAGTGATCCAGAATTATACCGAGGTCGTTGGGGATTGCCACTCCATAGTGTAGCATTGAGATCTTTGGTCATTGTCCCTGTCAAACACAATGATGTAGTGCTCCCAGCGGGAGCACAATGACATAGAAATGATCCAGAGCAGTGTGCAACAATCAACAATCTCACAGCAGGGGCCTGATCGTTGGTGCGTGTAACACATAACGAGATCGCTAACGGGATCGCTGTTGCATCACAAAATCTGTGACGCAACAGCGATCTCCTTAGCGATCTCATTATGTGTGACAGGGCCTTAAGGCTGGCTTCATACTATGGCACAATCAGGTCCGAGGCTGTCCGGGGTGAACCTGACAGCCACGGATCCGATTTTGCCATAATTTAGCCCTATGGGGCTGGATGGAGCCGGATGGCAGTTATCTGTTATCCGGTTTCCATCAGTCCGGGAGGATCCGGGTGTATTCAGATTTTTCTCCCGGACACAAAAATGCTGCTTGCAGCATTTTTGTGTCCAGAGCGAAAAATCTGCCCAAATTGGATCCTCTCAGATCCTCCCAGATCCGGAGCAATTCGGCGCTCCCTAACATGGGAGTCTAGGGCACCGAATTACTACACTGAATTTAAGCACCGGGAAGCTGTCCCCTGTGAAGTGGTTCAGCATAATTTCTGTAGGGGACAGCTACCTCAGCTGCACTCTGCAGCTTCCGGCTCCAAACAGGACCGGAGGGCATATTAACCCTCCGATTCTATTTGTCCGGAGCTGTCAGGCAGTGTCTGGTGCCTCCTGCAAAGCACCGGACACAGCCTGACAGCTGAATAATCGTGGTGAGAAGGGGGCTTAAGCTGCAGTCACTCAGCCGTAGATTCTCATGTGAAAGAATAAGGCCAGTTACGCTATTGATATTCAACTCAATCTCCAGTAGAGTTTGAGCCAGGTGTCAGTTTACTGTTATCCGATTCTCTTATTACAGGTACACGAAAGGCGGAAAACTTAATTTCTCCATCTCCTCTATTGTTAGTGTCTGTGTAAATTTGACTGCACTTGGATATCAACTGAATGCAGTCTGGTTTTACATGAACCCATAGACTTGAATGGGTGCACACCATCCAAAATACGATGCAATTATTTTCTCTCATGTCAAATCGGTATTAAATATAGAGCTAGTTGGCACTGCACCATAATATGACATTTGTCCAAGGGCTATCCAATAGCCATTATCAATGTTATATGCTCATGTGAGAGAGCCCTGAATCCACAGAACCCAACATTAATTGCAATTTTTCAATAACTATCAAAGATAATAAAATGTCATGATCATTTTTCTTTAAGGCAAACACACAAACATAAAAGCACAAATTTTTACTCTATGAGCTGCAGTACAGCCAGTCTGAAGGAGGAGTCATAACAAAACTAATATTTCTCAAGAGTTACGGTATTTGCATGTAATCACAGTATCGAATCTAGGTACTTAGGGTATCCCCCTTGGTGGTGGCATTTTGCCGCCCCATGGAGTTAGATTCAGCCTTTTTCTCAGCTAGTTGTCAAACTAATACCTGGCCTAGAAATCAGCAAGCGTACAGGAGAAGAAAGGGCTAACACCATGCAGCCAGGTTCTAAGGAAAGCTTGAAGCTTGTGGTATTGATATAAAAAAAAAGTAAAACAAAATATATATATGTACATATATATATAATGTGTGATTTATTAGTACATGTTCACATGTGATTTTACCTTAGGAGAGTTTCCTCAGCTCCGAAATGCATAGTAATAAATCACTGATATATCTTTTAATACCACGATCTTCAAGACTTCCTTACAGCCCGGTAGCACAATCTTAACCCTTTCTTAATTTCTCTTGCTTATCTACTTACTGGGGGACTGCAGCAGCCAAAGTCTTTTGCTGTAATGCCAGCATAGTGGTTGCACCCAAGAGGAGCAACATTGTGCCACACTCCCTGACCAAGCCATATCTGTGTAAAACCCCATGTGTGCCTTTTTTTTTTTCAGCTATTTCTACTGTACCTTCACCTCCTTTGGAATCGAGTAGATTCCCATCTGATACCTGGCTCAGAGAATCAGTGAATTGCTGAGTCCCTGATTTCAATTGGAAGTCTTTCAATGCAAGTACAATTTTAGCCCTAACCATTAACAGTTCTGGGTCAGGCCGATTTTATTAGTTCAACTGGATCAGGTCAACTGATCACACTGCTGTTGTCACAAGTGTACAACATAAGAGCTGTACGGCAGCAATGTAGGTACTGACATTTTTTACCGGTTTTACCGGGTCGGCGATCCTGTTCGTGACGCAAAAATAGTCGCACTCCAGGGACGGGGGTTCTCAAGACCGGGCCATGTCATCTTCTAGGGTGGCATAGGTCATCACAATGATGTGACCCGGTCCCGTGGTCCCAGGTGTGGCAATAAAAAGGGGAAAACAAAAACAAAAATAAGAAAATTAAAGTCATGATGCCACCCACGGTTTGTGGCTAGGAAAGCCACCGCTGCCATCCAGGCCTCTGGGGAACGATGATGAAAGCGGCAGCCGGGATGGTGAGCCCTCCACGGGCAGGGCTTGGTGATCCCCAGAGCAGGAGTAGGGGATGAGTTGTCTGGCCTCCATGATTATCCTCTCTCAGCAGTCTCCCCTGCCGGCACGCAGTAGGCAGTGTGCTGCTCTGCAAGTGGGAGCTTGTCACCATCGCGCAAAGAAGAGTCTCTCATACACAGTTCTGAGTCTGTCCAGGTACTTTTACTCACATTGGTTCAGTTCCACTTAGACACAGTACACAATCGGCTCTGGACACTGGTTCTGCAGACAGAACAGTTCACTAGGGGAACCCCCTGTCTAGTCCTTTCATGCCACGCAGTCTCTTCCTGCGCATCTACTCCATGCCAGCTATCGCAGACTTTCTGTGGACATTCCCGACCAGGAATCCTAGTCCTATATGATGACCTTAACTTCGCTGGTTAATTCGTGGCTGGGGCATGCAGCTGCCAACCACATCTACAGAGCCGGTACCCGGTGTCGGCCCAGTCCTCCCGGTGTCCTGACTCATCTGGACCCACTGTGGACCCCTTCTTCTCTCCCTCAGTACTTGGCCAGGTACCTGGACCGGCCTTACGGTGGCACAGGCCACCAAGGCCACGTTTTTCCTTTACGGTGTTACATTTTGGCTCTCAGGGCATCTTGGCTTGGGGTACTGTTCCTCACCTACTCACTCATGCCAGGGACATGAACCGCTGCTCTCTGTGTCTTCCCAACTAAGCCCCACCAACTTAGTATTCCTAGGGTTTTAGTCTAGTTCCTCCATCCCTCTCCTGGGTTCTCCTCTCTTCTCTCCACCCTCCACATTGCTCCCCCCTCTATCCCTTGCCTGACATAGAGTACTAGGTCTAGGGATGGGGGAATATGTAGGGTGCTGATGTGGGGAGACTAGCTTACCTTTCCCAGCTGCATCACCTTCTGTGGCCGCAGGTCTGCAGACTGCAGGGGCACCACAAAAGCACCAATCCAACGCTGCAAAAAAAATGTTGGAGTGATGCTTCCAAGAGAATCAACAAGAATAGAGAGTGATAGACAAGTATATTTCATATATCTGCTAGAAACAGTACAGGAATATTTAGGAAGGAAGGATCTTTTTGAAAAGGTGGCATTCTATCACAGTAACATATCAAATGTTGGCATAATGTTTAAGAATATTCTGAGCTTGGTGAATTTAAACAATTGAGATGTCCTTCAAGTTAAATGACCTAAACTCACATTGTCAAATTATACATATGCCAGAGAAAGCTCACATAACCTTTGAGATGGCCAGACAAGCTTTACATATAATTTCTTGCATCCCTCAAATTTTATGGTTTAGCACAGCCAGAAGAATTGTAGTAACCTGTAAAAAATAAGCACACAGGCGGGGTATGCTGGATGGGTGCCACAAGTTTTTAGCATCAGACACCCACACACCACTACTCCAGCATATGATTGCAACCACTATGGACTGGTAGAACATTTCTAACATTTTGCAGCACATAATATACAACCTTAGTTTCCATATAAAGAACAGTTTGCTCATCTTCTTCTTGAAAGCATACTCTGTATGTTGTCACCTCCAGTCTATTTTGCTGTGCAGGTGGACCAGCAAATATTTGTAAGGCTGGTGTCACATTTGAGGCTGCTGGACCCGCTAAAATCTTGAGAAAGCAGCCACAGCGCATATCAGTAACTCTAATGGTACCTTTACACGCCGCCACAACAGGATGGATACAACCCGCTACAGGTTACAAAAGTAGCTTGTCGCGCCAATATCGCCCGTAGTAGCGGCGTCTGAAGACGGGACGACACAGCCGGCTACAGATACCTCTGCATCCGTGCACTGCCCATAAACAGATGGCTACATCGCCGATTGTAGCGAGCTGTATCGGCGTGTAAAGAAGCTACAGAAGGGAACTCTGGACACCCGGCGATGTAGCTGCAATGTGGCTAAGGCGTCACCCATGCTCCGTGATACCGCGCCCCTTCAGCGATCATTGGTGGAAGATGCTGCGTTACGATTGGCCCTTGCCTCACAGCCCTCCATCTTGGATGAGCTGTCCCTTCAGCACTACACATACGCGCCGTATGCACGATCAGATAGTAGTACAATTACGCGGACACACACTTGAACGTAAAATCATAAATGGCCCATGATCTACATACAGTGTGCACATCCTATCAACACATGATAACGAATAATGCTGTACACAGCGCACAAGTGTGTGTTACGTACCGCTCTGGCTTATTGCACAGCAGCTGCCGTAGAAGTGTTCCGGGTCTGGCAGTGCGCGCAGCGCGCACACAGATGCACACAATACCATAGCACATCGGAGGAGATTACCCAGTAGACAGATCAGAGCCGTGTTGTACGGACTGCACTGTGGGTCTTCTGCAGTAGGGGCCGCATAAGTGTGTCGGCCGAGTCAATGCGTGTTGGGCTACTTATAAAGGTGCGTCACCCCCACAGCGGTCGTAATGACGTCATGACGTTGGTTTCATTTTCACTCTGCCTGCAAGGTGCCAGCCCCGCCTCTGCACACACCATAGCAGTCATGGCAGCCGTGCACCGCGCCGCAACATGGGGGATGGCGGAGCTGATCATCCTCATTGATCATTGCGACCGTCGGGACTATTGGGGCCACCATCACCACCGCCACCCCAGGCTGCGCAATCGGTGCACCGTGCGGCGGATCCAGCGGGCCCTGCTCTGCCAACTGGGGGTACAGAGGACAGTCAAAGCGATCCAAAAAAAGATCGCTGACTTGAAGCACAAGTGCCCAGGTCGCATACTGGACATCCGTGCCAGGATTGCCAGGCTGCGTGGTGAGTAATTGTTGCCCCAAAACACACACCGCCACATGTGCATGTCCCACAATACACAAAAAATGATGGAAACATATGACAAGGGACAGTGTGGCCTACACAATCAAACACATCTTCACAGTGTTGTGCTCATCCAGTCAGGCCTAAAAATGTCTCACACGCACAGTCCATGCATACAACATGAGTGTATGCATCCAGCATCACCTGGTTGATGCTAAGTAAGGCTGGGGTCACACACACAGATATCTGGCCACATATTGTTTGCAGATCTCTGTTTGCAGTCAAATCATGGTCACATGTTGACATTTGGAGACAGCCTCAAAATGGAACAATGTGTCCATGCTTTCACTGCAACCAGAGATCTGTCAACAATATCTGGCCACATATCTGTGTGTGTGTGACCCCAGCCTTAGCCGTCAAATACATACCCACACAAGCTCTTTGTAGGACAACAATGTGTAGGCATGATCTTATTACGTCTTTTATGTTCAAATTTCAAACTAGATGCTGAATCCTCATCAGAAGAAGGGCCCCATGCCCCACCCCCAGGTGGCCCATCAAGAACCCCACCACATCAGGCTCAAGTGGCACCCTTGTCCCCAGGGTCAACACCTTCCCCCGGGCCTCAGGAGCCAGACGTCCCGTCACCCACCGGGACAGAGGACGTGGAGGACCAGTCCGCACCTGGCAGCCCGCTGGAGTGTGACCAGCTGTCCCCATCTGCCTGGCTGCTGGAGGAGGACGACATCACCTCCCCACAGGAGGGCGAGGAGCTGCAAGTACCTGGCGGCCCAGAGGAGTCTTTGCCCCGTAGCCCAGGACCACTGTTACCCCTGAACCACATAATGTGGCCACGGAGCCCCAGCCCGGGAGTAACACCACCTCCCACTGTCTCCAGCTCAGTGGCGAGTCCGGGGGTGACCATGTCCCCACACAGTGACTATGGTGGTAAGTGGGTTATGTTGCCACAGACACCCTGCACACTGTTGCTTAAATTTCATCTGGGGCCAAACAATTTATTTAAACAAAGTAAACCATGTTGGTTCACCCTTTTTCCAGATGGTGAACGTGCGGGCTCATATGGATGGAGCTTGACCCCATCTCCCTCCCCGTCTGATGGTGAACTGGATTTGGAGGAACAGGGTAAGTGGATGCTTGCGCCCAGTCATGACTAACCATCAGCAGTGACGACTGTGTACTAAAGTTTGTGTTTACTCCCAATACAGGTGCCCCTACCATGGAGGAATTCATCCAGGCCCATCAGGCATTTGTGGCCCGTTTGACCACGGCTCTACAGCGTGGCCTGCAGGACCTTGGCCGCCTGGCTCAAATGCTGGCGGACCTACACCCACACCATGGCTCACACCCATGAATTTGAGGGATGCATTGTATCCTGGCCAAACATGGCCCCACAAACAGTTGTCCTTGTTGGACCCTAAAATTTTCACACGTTGGCTTGTTGCCTTGCAAAAGTGAAAATTTTTTTATTTTTTTTTTTTTGCCCCCGTTGGGCTCTTTTCTTATAGTGTCCCACATTGGGACCATCACAAGTGTGGACTGGCTAGCCCCATCTGGCCTACAATCCCTATACTGTCCCACATTGGGACCATCACAAGTGTGGACTGGCTAGCCCCATCTGGCCTACAATCCCTATACTGTCCCACATTGGGACCATCACAAGTGTGGACTGGCTAGCCCCATCTGGCCTACAATCCCTATACTGTCCCACATTGGGACCATCACAAGTGTGGACTGGCTAGCCCCATCTGGCCTAAGCCTTCCTTGTATGATGGCAAATGTCTGTGACACATGTATGTTTACAATACAATGCTGTTCTAACTTTGTTATACGCTCCTTCATGTGACCTTACTAATATTTGGTGACCAAACCTCACCATAACCTAACTCTGTGAGGCACATCACAACATCCCTTTGTGAATGTGCTAAGACATTCCAAATGAACCGATGGTGATCCTGCTGAGCGAGCACTGGCCCATATTGTGTGGCTTGGGGAAACCTATTATTGGCCACAATTACATTCACCCCCAAAAACCCACACAATCCTTATTCTGAAATGAATACACAATTGTGTTAATAAATAAAATTTATTCCAGGCTGGAATTTAAAATAAATTACAAATAATAGAATTTTTGTGGAAAAAAAATTTAAAAAAACCACAAATTGTGCCCAAAACTCAATCAACAAAATATACATATAAAACGCAATTCCAGAAATTATAAAGTCCAGACTGCCAATTCTGTGCATTGGCTACTAGTGTCCAAATTACTCCTCTTCTGTCGGCTCTGACAATGCCGCATCCCCCCTCCTCTGAGGGCAGCCCCGACCTGCCCCAGAACGTCTGGTTGAACGACGATGTGTTGAGGGGGGATGGGGTGACTGTGGCGGGGCCGGTCTTCTCACGGGCCGAGATGGGGCAGCTGGTGAAAGGGGCCACAAGGTGTGTTGCATGGGGGAGGGGACGTGGCAGCCCCATTGAAGGGCCCCATCATCGGCAGCATCAGCGGCATTGTGGAAGACCCTCAGAAGGATCTTCTTCTGGAGCGGCTCCATCCCTCGCATTCTGTTGCTCATGTAGAGGGCGTCGGTGTCCATGTGGGTCCGCTGTTCATCCAACAACACGCGTCGGGCCCAGGTCGGCAGCTCCGTCTCAGGTGGTGCAGGACGTCGGCGGCGACGGATCCCGGAGCTGGGACCTGGGCCTGGACCCACATCACTCGCCCCGCCCTCCTGCTCAGCCCCAGATGTCATGGGCTGAGCATCATCAGCAACAGAATCCTCGGCAATGGAGCCGTCCTCTTCTGGGGCCTGTGGGTGGGGAAAAACAAAAAAAAAAACAACCATTAGTGGAGGCAATATTAACTGTATACATTCACAACAGGACTCTATATACCACTCCCACACACACCAAGGCCAACTACCAGAATGGAAAATGAGGAATAACACAGTAAAGCAAATAAGGTTCAAGACCCCCACACCAGTGGTTCTCCTGTACACTCACCTCGACCATTCCAGGAGCTCAGCTAAATACATAATTAGTTGTTTGTCACGTAGCCGTAATCCAATATTAGGACATGTCACCACAACACCTTGATACTGGGGGCTGTGCTGGCCAATGACACATATTGGGCACCTTCCCATTAGGACTCCTTTATGGTGAGAATCCACCCCTCACTCAATTACCTTTAACCCACTGGCAACAAAGCCAACACACATGTGAGACAGCACCATTTACTACATGGTACTATGGGGCTGTTTGAGAACAAACCACCTGCTATCTTGAAACCCTTAAATAACTAACCTAAACATACCAAGATGTTGTGGAAGAAGCAACATTGCAATACGGCTGGAAGCATAGAATAGAAAAGTCTGGCAAGTCATGGAAGGAGGGCAGATAGATTGACACCCCAAGGTGTGCCGCAGCAAGGAGGTAAATATGCCAACACATTTGGTGTGAAGGATTTATCGAAGCACACATGTGAAGGAAACATTGTGGCCCACCACTGTCACACAATTACCCACCTCCTGTGGCGCAGGTGATGATGCAGCCGGGCCTACATGGGACGCAGCAACGGGGCAGTTGGTGGTCGTTCGATGCGGGCGAACCTCGCCCAGGATGAAGGTGAACAGGGGATAGTACCATAGGGTAGGTGATGGTACCTCCTCTGCTCCAGCCCCTGAGCGACGACGCTGGTACTGAATGTGAGCCCGCATGAACGCCGACCTCATGTTTTTGATCTTAAGTGCCACCATAGGCTGGTCCCACGTCTTGCCTACCCTTGGCTCCAAGCGATTTGCCAGAGCCACAAGACTCCTGTAGGCCTCGGCCCTCGCTGCCCGATTTTTATATTCGGGCAGCGAGCTGCGCCACAAACATTCGTGCCGCTGATACTCCGTGAGAAGCTGGGATTCCAATTCCACAGTACCCGTCGGCATCTGCCGATGAAAAATTAACAAAAAAAATAACAGTCACAACACAAGGCATACCGACATTTCAAAACTTGCCACAATCATACACATAATCATTAACTTTCTACAGTGATCATCTATGCAGCTATTTTGTGGAGTGAAACTGGCCATGAGTGTGCCATTTTCTCAATCTCAGACCGCTACTAACTCAAACACATGTATGCAGCCAATATCAAGGGCCGGATATGGGTGTCCACCTACAGATGTTTCAAACATGATTTCAGTCCCCAATGTACCTATTGCAACACACCTTGACACGGTGTGTGCGTACATACCTGTAGAGGGCAACATGTGACCTAACACGTTGTGTGCTAACTAGTACCTGGCCAGTGTCCACAATGGTAAGGGGTCACTATATCAGAAAGGCGGGCTGGGTGTGTGCCAACACTGCACATACTACATGTAATGTGCACCCAGATGATCATGTAGGTGTTCCTCCAGACGTGGAAGTCCCATTTTAACACATGTACCCAACATCCCTGGAATGTCCGCCACAATTCTACCACCCCTGCAATGTTGATGTGAAGTACCAGCCAAAGAAATAACACCGTGCTCTTTTACCATTGCCAAAAAGCAGAAGGTGCAATACATACTTACACTATATAAGTAGAGGCACTACCTGGCTACTGGGCGACACAGAATAAGGTTCACATATTTAATATTACGTGTTCAATATTTGCATGCCGCTTCAAACATGGCCATACACACATCGCCTAAGCTGCCTGTGCTAGAAGCAGCTGCGTTCATTACATTTTCTTACAAACCGCTAAAGAGGCTTACCGTCAGAGCAACAGAAGTCAAACAGGACACTAGTAGCTCAATGCACATCGACGTCTGGACACGGAGCAGTGGCCATTGACCTGACTTTATAGTCCGGGACACCAATCACAGCGGACACAATAATGCACATCCTGAAGGGGCACCTGGGTGCGGATTTGCCTTCCGCTAATTGGTGGAGATCGCTGAATCGTGATAGGTTGGCGGCCCTTTAAAAGTTGCCCATCCCGCCAAACATTACGCTTGCTGGCCAGACCCATTAGGTAAGTTTTCGTGGACACACATGGAATTGGCGCAGGGTGGGGTGCATATGTTGATGTTCTTGGAGAGCGCCGGAGACTGGTGTAGCGGCCGATATAGGGGTTTGTATTTTTGGGGACGACATCTAGTGTAGTGTGTGGGTTAGGATACGGCATTTTGTGTGGGCCTTGACACTTTTGTTGAGATACATTGCTGTGTTTGTTTGCAGACAACATACAGGAGAATGGATGCATGACTGTAGACGGAACTGTGTCACTCATGTCGACTGGATCGATTTCTGCATACTGGTTGTGGCCAATGGAGACTGTGTTCAACGGGAATGGGATGACACAGGGCTTTGAGGTGTTGGGCGCCAGACATGGCATACATGTGTATTTAAAATGACACCTTCAAAAACCAATTACACCATGGGTAACCATCCGCAGTCATGTGCAATGTTGTTTGGTTCATGTAGCCTTCCTCAACCTTCCATATCGGGGTACGTCACATTCGTTATTCTTCTCATTTTTACTGTAATCAATTGACATTATGGGCTGTGTAATGGATTATGGGACCTGTTTGACCAACATTATTGGTGACACATGTCCCTTTCTAACTCACCTAGGTGCAGATGTGTGAATTTTGGGAGCTCCCATTGACGTTGATGTAGAGGAGGCCACTCTCAATCGCCGTGTGCCATGTTGTTTGGGGTGACTACTGGGTGTTTGCCGTCCTTGCTTCAGGGTTGTGTTTTGGGCCCACACAAGAGATGCCATCCTCTTGGCTATAGTGTGTAATGGAAAAGAGGTGTGGGTTGCTGAACCTGCTGACTTGCACACATTTTGGTCTATGTACTCATGTTGTGCTTTCACATCTACAGGTGCTGATATTGAGGATGCAGAATATCCATGACCGCAATGTTATCGTGGCTCTTGCGTTGGTGGAAGAGCAAATGTGGTATCAGGATCGGTATGAAAGGTTGATGAGGCGCAGACAGCGGCGGATGTGGACCCGTGATTGGCTTCTGAGGCGGGAAACCCGGGGCCACATGCAGCTGTTGCGGGAGCTGGAGCTTAACTGTCCTGATGATTACCGAAACTATCTCCGTATGCCCGAGGACTGTTTCACCTTCCTTTTGGAGCGTGTAGGGCCAATGATAGCGCGTCAGGACACTATAATGCGCCCATCAGTATCAGCTGCTGAGCGGTTGGCGATCACTTTGCGGTTCCTGGCTACAGGGCAGTCCATGACATCCCTCACATACGTGTCACGTGTCTCCCTGCCCCTGCTGAGCCGCCTGATCCCTGAAACGTGTTGGGCCATCTGGAGAGCTCTGCAGCCAGCCTACATGAAAATGCCATTAACCGCCGCAGAATGGCTGGAAGTGGGCCAAGGGTTTGAAACCCGGTGGAACTTCCCCAACTGTGGCGGGGCATTGGATGGTAAGCACGTGAGGATTACCAAACCTGCCCACTCTGGCTCTTTGTATTTCAATTACAAAGGGTATTGTAGTATAATCCTCATGGCTGTAGTAGATGCCAACTATGAGTTCCTCTACGTGGATGTTGGAATGCCTGGTCGGAACTCAGATGGGGGGGTGTTTGCCCTAAGCTCCTTGGCAACACTACTAGGGAATGGTGGGCTAAACTTACCCTCAAATGAGCACACGACCGAACATCTCAACTTTGCGTTTGTGGCGGATGAAGCATTCCCACTTCAGGAACACCTACTGCGGCCATATCCCCAGAGGGCCCTTACTTCTGAGAGACGCATTTTCAACTACCGGCTATCCCGGGCCCGCCGTGTAGTTGAAAATGCGTTTGGGATAATGGCCAATAGATTCCGGATTTTTCATACACCTATACATATGAAACCGGAGTCTATTGACGCGGTAGTGGTGGCCTGCTGTGTGCTACATAACTTCCTGCGTCGTAGGGATCGGGCATCATACACGCCAGGAGGTTATGTAGATAATGCAGACGCTACAACAGGGGAGCTCCGTCCAGGGTCTTGGCGTGATGAGGCCCATGTGATTGTGCCACTCCAGCCGCAGAGCCATGGCCGCACTCGGCAGGAGGCCAGGGACAGTAGAGAAGCTTACTGCTCCTACTTCAATGGGTCTGGTGCAGTGAGCTGGCAGGACCAGGCCATATAATGTGGCTGGCTCTGGGAGTTGCTTTTTGTGTTTTCAATGAAGGTGACAGCAGGTTAGCTGCACCCCTTTAATGTTTGGTTGACCTTTTCCATTCTCTTTGTTTTCATTATGTGCATGAGTTTTCATTATGTCGTTATTTAGTTAGTTAGTTTAGGTTATTTTGGTATTTTTTCCATGCACAGTTTGCAATGTGTGGTGATTTGCTTATCCATTGAATTTGCCTGATTAATGTCACCTGCTCTTGAATCCTACAATGTTTTTACTTTATGTATATTTTGTTTGCACAAGACAAGGTCAAGATTCATGCAATATATAAAACCTTTTTCTGTTGGATCCAACATAATCTGTGTGAGCCTGATTACTTGGTGGAGGAGGGCAATGTGATGCAGGGTTGGGTGGGGGCCTGGGATGTCATTGCCACCTATTGGCTGGGATTGTGCACACAATATGTGTGGGTAGCCATGTTTTTCTGAAAGTCTTTTGCCCAACAGTGTTTGTGGCCATTGTGCGTACATGATCCTTTATTTTGTTGTAGGCAGAGGGTCCCCTGCACACAGCACATTGATGCAGGACATATTCTTGTCAGGTGTTTGCTAATACACTGTCACACAGATCTTTGACTTGGTGCCTTGGAAGCTGATCCACTACATTCACATCTGTCAGCACATATATTAAACCCCATTCAGCCTGTATACATACACATACTTCGCCACAGTTGTCACAGATTTTTGACAGAAAACGCACATACTGTCTTTTGTAAGACGCTAATGTGTGGCACACAAACGCACCTCAGTTAAATCTGCACACGCGGCTGTCACAAGCGCTGATCGTGCGTGACAAGGCAAACACTTGTACTACGCACACATAGCCCCGGACCGCTACTTTAATACACACGGGATATGTGACTGGCCACCGCTCTAGCGTGACCCATTACCATCGATTTGGATGCATTCGCCAGGCTCCGCCATGTCACAAGCGCTTATTCCGTGCCACACTCCGCTCACTAGTACGGCACGTCTCGGCCATCCGCCCTTTCCGTCGTGCCCAATCACAACTCCGTAGTGTTGGCCAATGGTTGTGGTTTGGGCGCGGCGTACAGGTCTGTGGCACGCCTATTTGTTGTACGTCCTGCCTTTGTTGCTCCCAGATCACTCTGTGGTGGCGGTGTGTAAAGCTGGTACGCTGAGCTACAGACGGCTACTTGCGACACCCGGTGATGTAAGTAGCTGTAGATGTAGCGTAGCGTAGCGCACCTTGTGGCGGCGTGTATAGAGGGTGCGGTTCCCGTTGGTAACCGTTCGGCCGTGCTCGTGCACGTGAAGTTGCCGTTGGTAGCCATCCTGTTGTGGCGGCGTGTAAAGGTACCATAATGGCCACTTTACAACAGGAATATAGAAACCGGCAGGTGTCGGAGACAATTGTACCTTTTACCTTCAAAACACCTTGAAGTGGCTGCGTGCAATTCAGGTATCTGCAAGGTGTTTTGAAGGTAAAAGGTACAATTGTCTCCGACACCTTCCGGTTTCTATCTTCCTGTTGCCGCGTGTAAAGAGGCCATAAAGTGCTGCCTATGAAACGCAGCCCCATAGCAACCCACTGTTTATCTTAGCAGTGGTCACACACCAATCTGCATGACGTGCGTTTTCCGGTGCGCTCTGCTAAAGCGCACGTCATACAGCTTGGCGTGTGACCGCTGCTAAGATAAACAGCGGGTTGCTATGGGGCTGCGTTTCACAGGCAGCGCTTTAGAGTTACTGCTATGCGCTCCGGCTGCTTTCTCAAGATTTTAGTGGGTCCGGCACCCTTATATGTGACCCTAGCCTAAAGGTCCAGTCGCACATAACGATCGCTCCAACGATCCTGACAGCGATAACGACCTGCCGGGATCGCTGGAGCGTCATTACCTGATTGCTGGGGAGCTGTCAAACAGGCAGATCTCCCCAGTGATCAGGCCATGGGAGCCACCTCCCACATCGCTCCCTGCTTAATGCTGCCTTACAGGCAGCGCTGAGCAGGGAGAACGCTGGTAACTATGTTAAACAGTGCGGTATCCAGGCAGCGCACACTGCCTGGATACCCGCTGTGTATCATAGTTACCAGAGTTCTCCCTGCTTAGAGCTGCCTGTAAGCAGGGAGAACGCTGGTAACTATGATAAACACTGGGTATCGAGGCAGGGCGCGCTGCCTAGATACCCGCTGTTTATCATAGTTACCAACATCCTCCATGCTTACAGGCAGTGCTAAGCAGGGAGGACGCTGGTAACCATGGTAAACGCCGGGTATCTAGGAAGGGCGCGCTGCCTGGATACCCGGTGTTTACCATAGTAACCAGCCCTGTGAGGTCACAGATCGCTGGTTTCTCGTGGTTACACGCAGCGATGCGTGCTGATCAGCGGGAAACCAACGATCAAAAAATGACCCACAACACTTTGCAACAATCAGCGACCTCACAGCAGGGGCCTGATCGTTGCAAAGTGTCACACAGAACGATATCGCTGGAGAGATCGTTGTAACGTCACAGTTACAATGATCTCTCTAACTATATCATTATGTGTGACTGGGGCTTTACTCTCAATTTACTCCACCTCCTGACCAGCAATGGTGACAAGTAAACAATGCCATCTATCTCCTGCTATAGTTTGCTACCAACTCCTTAATTTTCTTTAAGTTTAGTTGTAAATAGTGAACATGGCACCAATCCACATAATCTGACAGCACCCTTCTATATTCCTAATCCTTCCTAATACATCTGACTACCTTGGAATCATCTGAGATCTTTTGAAGGTGGTATACATCAGATTTTTTAATGAAATCTGCTGTATACAATGTCAACAGAAAGGGTGAATGTACCATTTCCTGAGGGGCACTTATGCTGCTCAATAATCTGCTAGTCTGTCCTATCTGTATAAGCTGTGCCCTTTCCAACAGGTTGTCATGCAAAAAATAGTAATGGTGGCCTGATTAGGAGCGCTCTAAGGATCAGACATATAAGACGTTTTAATAAATGGCAAACCTTTTATTAATTTCTTAGTTCCCCTCACAGCTCCACTACACGTTTCAACTGTATGAAACAGTCTTCATCAGGTGGTGTCACACCAGATGAAGACTGTTTCATACAGTTGAAACGCATAGTGGAGCTGTGAGGGGAACTAAGAAATTAATAAAAGGTTTGCCATTTATTAAAAGGTCTTATATGTCTGATCCCTAGAGCGCTCCTAATCAGACCGCCATTACTATTTTTTGCATGAAAACTACTCCCTTTGTGTGGGATTGGCGGCTGGAGCAGCTCAGGAACAGCACAAACGATCTGCCTTGAGGACTTGAGGACCTGGCGTTTCCCTGGTAATCCACAACAACGAGCGGTGATGCAAATTCGGTTTCACTGTCACGTGACCGGATAGGTCCTGTTCCGAGGATCAGGAGAGAGGAGAGCGGAGAGGCAGCGCACATACCGCCGACGGCGGAGGCTGGTAAACCGGGTTGTGCAGGACGTGCACAACCCGATAAGGTGAGTGGCCACCTACCCACGCCACTTAGACGTTTTTAATAAGGGGATCCTACACATTTGCGCCCCTCTTCCTTTTTGTTTTGCTTTCCAACAGGTTGTTAGTTATCCTATTTCCCAGCCCCTCCTCCACCTTCATACCAGTCATTGTTAACAAAATAGCCCCATGTAGGGCTATCGCCATCAGCAGATTTGTCAGCAGTCGCTCCCGCACTTATAGTACCTTTACACGCGGCAACATTTCTAGAGTTTCCACAGGTAACTTACTGGCTGCAGTGAAATCATGGAGACATGGTTCTATCTTGTTGCTGTGTACAAATGGAATAATGTCTCCATGATTTCACTGCAGCCAGTAAGTTACCTGTGGAAACCCTAGAAATGTTGCCGCGTGTAAAGGTACCATAAAAGCTGCTATCCTGACGTAATCACCCTATTTGCTTAGTTCCTGGTGTAGACTGGCATCTAAGGATTTTATGTCCTCCTCTGAGACAGTGGAGTTAATGGCACTATTTTCATCACCCTGGGCTAGATCCCCCGCAGACCAAGGCATCACCCCTTCTTTGGGCATCTTTCTCAGCCCAAGAGCAGACGGTTCAGCAGCACTGCTCATTGTGATCAGGCATGTGAAGCCAATGTCAGATTGTAGCACTTTCTATATCTCAACAGAAGTAATGCAGTGCCAATTCTTGAACACCAAGCAGCCCCTTCGAGTCTCCTCACAAAATTCCTCTTAAGGTACCTTCACACACAGCAATATTGCTAGGCAATTTCACTGGCAATTTGCTGGTTGCAGTGACATCATGGACACATTGTTCTATTTTGTTGCTGTGTACAAATGGAACAATGTGTCCATGATTTCACTGCAACCAGCAAATTGCCAGTGAAATTGCCCAGCAATATTGCTGTGTGTGAAGGTACCTTAATGTTATTTCCCCTGCAGCTTCCACTGACTCAAGTGTAAAATGTGTGAGCGACCATCACAAAGAAGGGGAGTTACTGATGCGATGCATTTACCTAGATAAACTCAGACTGCTCCACATAACCTAAAATTTAACGCTCTACATCATGACCTTACACTCTGTTTGCTCCCCTGTCCTCTGCCCTCCTCACTTTCTACTCCCTGTATGCTCCCCCTCCTCACATCATGCCCCTATTCACTCCACATCCTGAACTTTCACCGCTTTCTGCTCCCCATCCTCACACCTTTACATTTTTTCTGTCCTGACCTTGTGTCCCCTGTTTACATCTTGTCCACTGCTGCATGTCATGACTGTATAGGGGTGACTACCTTACACCCCCAACCTCTTCCCCAGTAACTCCTCCCTAGTTGCCCTCCACATTTCTCATCCCTTCACAGCCCAGGTACTGATTAATGATGAGTGAGCACTAAAATGCTCGGGTGCTCGGTGCTCTGGCCGAGCATCTCAAGATACTCGTGTACTCGGCCAGAGCACCGAGCCCAATGTAAGTCAATGAGTGACAGGCTCCGCCCACAGACTTCTGGTTATAAAACGAGTATTTCTGGAAAAGGGCGGGAGGGGGGGCTTTTTCAAATCGCCGCAACATATAATACCTTACTGTGGCCCCCAGAGGGAGCCTAACAATTAATCTGCTCCCTGTGTGGTGCCAGCTCACTGTGTGCACTGAAGGGAGCAGTGTATTTGTGTCAGATTGCTTATTATTAGCGAGCAGTCCGAGCATCTCGGTGGTACTCTGTGCTCGCCGAGCATCCCGAGTACCGAGATACTCGTACGAGTAACGAGTAGCGCCGAGCATACTCGCTCATCCCTAGTACTGATGTATCCCAGACCCTGCAGCTCTGCTGGTGACAGATCCCAGGGATCTGTCGTGGGTCCTGTCTTGTTCATCATTTTTATCAATGATTTAGATGAAGGAATTGAGGGCATATTAAATTTGCTGACGACACAAAGCAAGGAGGGATAGGTATTACTAGAGATGAGAAAGAGGATTCAAAAAGATCTAAACAAACTGGAACAGCGGACAGCAACTAACAGAATGTTTTTAAAAAATGCTAATTCCTATATCTAGGCAAGAACAATGAAAATACAATTTGCTGGCCTCAGGATAGACATGCAGATTTTGAAATGTGCATCAAAAAAGAATCAAACAACACACCATGGTCAAATGGCCTAAGAGGGTCCAGAGAGAGCAGCAGTTGTGATGAAAGTATTTGGGGATTCCTCTTGCCCCTAGCCACTTCTACAGACTTCTAGAGCAGGAGAGATCCACTACAGTCCTCAAGGTCTGAAGCAGTGCAAGTTTTCAGGATTGCATTTTGCCAGCCCCATTCTACAGGAGTGTGTGTAGTGTCTTGCATGTCCATACATCTGACCATCATGGCAGAGGCCAACAGCTTGTTCAACAGTAGGTTGTACTGTAGGGCAGTATCAAAGCACCTGTTTGCAAAAACAGTCTAGAACACAAGGAGCGAACTAAAAAAACCTTACTATAACACAGACTATAAATCTCAAACCCACCCTCCTTAGATCCACCACCTTTATGGCCCCGCCCCTTCACAATGTGTATGTCCACTAAAGGAGTTTGCACCGTCACACCTTTAATCACAAAAGTTTTCACAAACACCCCATTTGACTCAGGATCTGTGGGCGGATATGGGGGGGTTGGTTTAGAGGGTGGGGGTGCAGGTTTGGGAGTAAGGGTGCAGCGGAAGCATTTTTGCGGGGAGGAATGTGGACTTGGGGGTGGTGCTAGTTCGGGAAGGTGTTGTTTTTATGAAGTGTCCTTTTTGTGTGAGGGGAGTGCAGGTTTGGGGGCAGGCTTTTTTGGGGTGGTGGGTGGTGGGTTTGGAGGGGTGCAGGTTAAGGAGGGCAAGGAAGGCAGCATTTTTGGGGGGTGCGGATTTGTGGATAGGGAAAGCTTTGGGGTGGGGGTGGGGGGTGATGGGTAGGTGTGGGTGGGGCGGGTTGGGGGGCTGGTGTGGGAGGCAGGTTTGATGTGTATAGTGGACATACATACACACACACACATGCACTCCGCAAATAACTAAAAAACAGTTAATTACTGTGCCTGGGCAACGCTGAGCTCTACAGCTGAGCTCTACAGCTAGATTATATATAGGGTGGGCCATTTATATGGATGCACCTAAATAAAATGGGAATGGTTGGTGATATCAACTTCCTGTTTGTGGCAGATTAGTATATGGTTGGTGGAAAATTTTTCAGATGGGTTGTGACCATGGTGGCCATTTTGAAGTCGGCCATTTTGGATCCAACTTTATTTTTTTCAATGGGAAGAAGGTCATGTGACTTATCAAACTTATTGAGAATTTGATAAGAAAAACAATGGTGTGCTTGGTTTTAACGTAACTTTATTCTTTTTTCATGAGTTATTTACAAGTTTATGATCACTTATAAAATGTGCTCAAAGTGCTGCCCATTGTGTTGGATTGTCAATGCAACCCTCTTCTCCCACACTTGACACACTGATCACAACACAGCAGAAATGCTAGCACAGGTTTCCAGTATCCATTGTTTCAGATGCTGCAAATCTTGTATACTCACAGCGTAGACAATTGCCTTCAGATGAGTGATGAGGCAAACTTTTTTGTGAATAGTGAATTTAACAAACAAAACCACCGCTATTGGTCTGACACTAACTGCTGACTGTTTACAGTAAAGTACCCGGGAGAGTGACTTTACCTCCATGTCTTTATGCTACCAAAACTCAACCTTTTGCTTACAGCAACGCTGACCCGGAGGACCAGCTCCATCTGTAGGGAGCTTTGCCATCCTTGCCGCAATACCATCGCACTCTGGACTGTGGCAGCACTGGTGATCCCTCACCAGGTACTACAGGTGGCGTTACGAGGCAACAAACTCTTATCCCCTGTACATAACCCCTTATTGAAGAGTCAGCCAGGCCACGGGCTCAGGCGCCGCCACCCCTGACATCCCCGTGAACCCCTCTGAACCTGATACCTGAGTATCCCCCGGGCCTGTGGTTCGACACAAGGACTATGCCCTTCCACACACAGGTGGGACAACTATAAGTTTCGTGGAGTATTGCCGGTAAAACTATACAGGTAGGCCAGTGACTAGGTATGAGCGAGTAGTGAAATATTCAGACTCGTTATACTTGTAATGAGTAGGTCCTAATACTCGGGTACTAGTTACGAGTAGCTAGTCCAATGCAAGTCAATAGGGAAATGCGAGTAATTATCTGCTGGACCCAAAAAAGCAGTCTGGGGGCTGAGGAAAAGGCTGAAACGGGTGCATGATAGTTTAAAAGCCGGCGGTTAAACAATCACTCAGATGATGTATGCTCCTCCGCAGCCTCCCCGCCCACTCCTCTTCCCCCAACTACTGCCTGCTAGCACTCCTGGAAGCAAGTTGCAGGCTATTTCAGCTGTTCATTTGAAATAGCCGGCAGGAACGCCAGCGGTGAAAAGTAGTGATGGGCGAGTCCTAAATTACTCGGAATCGCTTGACTCTAGCGAGTCCGAGCCTGGGACTCGCTACTCGTTGCGAGTCTAGCGAGTCCAATGTTAACGAATGGGGAAGTGAGTAATAGCGAGTAGTGTGCGATTTACAAATCACAGATGTGTCTCGGAAGCTTCAGCCTGAAGCAATCCTAGTTTTGTCAGAGACTCTGACAAAACTAGGATTGCCATTGATTTGCATTGGACTGTGGACTGTGCAAGTAATCGCTGGGAAACTCGCACAGATAAGAGTCAGGCTGTCTCCTCTGTGCTGGCTGCCGCAGCTCCAGGGTCCTAGAGCCCGCCTGCTGCCTGATGTAGCAGAGCTGAGATTGTTCTCAGTCTGCTCATTCCCTGTGCATAGACATCTATATCTATATATGCAAAGGGATGTAGCAGAGAGGACATCGCGTTTTGGACTGCGTCGGATGGAAGAGGATTTTTTTAATTAAAGATGGAGTCCCTAATGGCTTTTTTTTTTATTTCTAATTAAATTTTTTCTTTGTGTTGTGTTTTTTTTAAAACAATTTAATAGAAATTCATGGCGGTCATGTCTAATATTGGCGTGACCGCCATAAATTTCGGGCTTAGGGCCAGCTGATAATACAAAGCTGGCCCTAACCTCTTTATTACCCAGCGTGCCACCGCCACCAGGGCCGCTGGAAGAGCGGGGTTCAGCGCCAGAGGATGGCGCTTCAATGAACGCGCCATCTTCTGGGGCGGCTGCGGGCTGCAATTTGTAGCGGGGGGTGCCCAGAAAGCTTGGGCATCCCTGCGCTGTGGATTTCAGCCCCCAGCTGCTTAGCTGTACCTGGCTAGACAGAAATTGCGCGGAGCCCCACGCATTTTTTTTTTATTATTTCATGAAATTCATGAAATAATAAAAAAAAAGGGCTCCCCTATATTCTTGTGTCTGGCCAGGTACAAATAGGCACCTGGGGGTTGGGGGCAGCCCGTCGCTGCCTGCTGGATCCGGTTGGTCCAGAAATACGGCGAAGCCTACGTAATTTTTTTTCTGAGAAAATCAATAAAACAATCCTAAAAAAGGGACTGCATCTTTATTAACCCCTCGCCCATGGTCCAGGGATTAATAAAGATGCAGTCCCTTTTATTTACATTGTTTTATGGATTTGTCAGAAAAAAATTTTGCGTGGGCTTCGCCGTATTTCTGGAACCAGCCGGATCCAGCAGGCAGCGACGGGCTGCCCCCAACCCCCAGGTGCATATTTGTACCTGGCCAGACACAAGAATATAGGGGAGCCCTTTTTTTAAATTATTTCATGAATTTCATGAAATAATAAAAAAAAAAATGCGTGGGGCTCCGCGCAATTTCTATGTCTAGCCAGGTACAGCTAAGCAGCTGGGGGCTGGAATCCGCAGCGCAGGGAGGCCCAAGCTTTCTGGGCACCCCCCGCTGCAAATTGCAGCCCACAGCCGCCCCAGAAGATGGCGCGTTCATTGAAGCGCCATCCTCTGGCGCTGAACCCCGCTCTTCCAGCGGCCCTGGTGGCGGTGGCACGCTAGGTAATAAAGGGGTTAATACCAGCTTTGTTATACAAGCTGGTATTAAGCCCGAGATTCTTAATGTCAGGGCACTTTTGACCCAGCCACTAAGAATCTCCAAAAAAGGGTTAAAAAAACACAACACAGAGAAAATTTTTATTAGAAATAAAAAAAAAGCCATTAGGGACTCCATCTTTAATTAAAAAAATCCTCTTCCGTCCGACGTAGTCCAAAACGCGATGTCCTCTCTGCTACATCCCCTGTGCATAGATATAGATGTCTATGCACAGGGATGAGCAGACTGAGAACAATCGCAGCTCTGCTACATCATCTCTGTGAGCAGGCGGGCTCTAGGACCCTGGAGCTGCAGCAGCCTTTACAGAGCAGACAGCTGGACTCGGCTCGCAAAGTAACAGCAGTTACTTTGCGAGTTTCCCTGTGATTACTTGCACAATTATCAGACCAATGCAAGTCAAAGGCAATCCTAGTTTTGTCAGAGTCTCTGACAAAACTAGGATTGCCATTGATTTGCATTGGACTCGTTGCTGTGCGAGTAATCGCTGGGAAACTCGCAGAGTACCGAGTCCTGCGAGTCCCTTACTACTCGCCGAGTAACGAGTCCTAGCGAGTAGATTCGCACATTCCTAATGGCCCATAAGTAAATATGAAATGTTCAAAGTTCAAGAATTTGTCATAAGTTTGTACAGGATAGTCTCTGTAGGTATTGGGCTTTGTTTTTAAAGTTGCACACTTAAACAAATAAATAAGGTCCCTACGGGTGTCTCTGCTTAGGAGGCCTGGCTTCACTTGTACCACCCCAAAGCACTTTCTTTCCCTAACTTGATGTGCATGAGGGTTAATCCAGTTCCTCCCCCCTTCTGTACACTATTTACTGGGTTCAATTGACATTTACACAAACATATTTACATTTTACAGTTTATTTGACATTTCATTCTTTGTACCTAGCCGGTAACTGACCTTGGGTACTACGCTCTGATCTGCGTACTGCTGGTGTACTGGGTGTACTTAGCCTGATGGTGTGGGTGGACATGTACCTACATGGAGTGTCTGGTACTATGGCAGATGAAGGTCTGACTGTAGGACTGGCAAGCTCACTGGGACCAGGAAATTGTTTTCCTCTACGTGTTCTACTCCAGTTCATCAGGTCTTGGGACTTCTGGTTGTACGGGTTCTGGTGTTTGTTCAACCATTGGAGGGAAAGCAATCATTGGTGCTACAACTGCTCCGTAGTAATGTGGCCATATTTTGGGGAAATCTCCTACAATAGTATGGAAATCTCCTACAATAGTATGGAAACCTTATTCTTCTTTCTTCTGGACAGGTTGTACCTGCACGGGTAAGGTTACTTCAGGTGTCTTCAAGGTTTCAGGACATGGTTTGAGATGGTCTCTTGACACAACTGCTGAAGTTCTTCCTTCTTTTTGCTCATTAGACACATTTTAGCATTGTCTAAGTTGGATGGTAAAACTGTATATGGGGTGGTTTCCCACTGATTATCCAATTTGTTGGTGCGTCTCTTTCTCTTGAGAACTTGCTCACGAGGTTGTAATGGAGTTGCTTCAGCACATTGGTTAAAGGTTCTCTCTTGTCTTGCTCTAGCTTGCTGAAGATTTTTCTCTACGCACTCTTGTACTTGGCGACACTGTTGTTGGCGTAGGGTATCCCAATTGGATTCTTCAACTTCTGCATCAGGTTTTAGAATACCCATATCTATATCAATTGGCAGCTTACCGGGTCTTGCACGCATAAGGTAGGCTGGGGTGCAGTTTATAGAACTTACCGGAACATGGTTGTATAAGTCTACCAAATCGGGTAATTTATCTGCCCATTGATTTCTCTCTGACTCTGGTAATGTTTTCAACAGATCAATTACAATATGGTTCATCTTCTCCCATAAGCCATTGGTTTGGGGATTATAGGCTGTCGTGCGGATCTTCTTACAGCCGTACATGTTGCAAAACTCCTGGAAAATCTCTGATTCAAAAGCTGGACCTCGGTCTACAAGGACTTGATCCGGTTAGTCATGAGGTCTATAGAAATGTGTCTGAAATGCTCTTACAGCCGTCTTTGCTGTGAGGTCCTTGACGGGTACCACCACTAAGAAGCGTGAGTAATAGTCCACCATGGTTAAGGCAAAGACATAGCCTGACCGGCTTGGTGACAACTTGATGTGGTCTAATGCAACTAACTCAAGTGGTTGCTTGGTTACTATGGACTGGAGTGGGGCTCTCTGTTGATCTTTCCTTCTGAGGTTGCACGAGTCACATTTTCTACACCAATCTTCAATTGACTGTCTCATGCCAACCCAGCAGAATCTCTCTCTTAGGAGCACTTCCAACTTCTTCCATCCAAAATTACCTGCACCGTCGTGGTAGGCTTCTAAGACCATTTTAACATCTCGCTTGGGTACCATTATCTGCCAGACCAATTCATGTGTTTCAGGGTTGGTATGCCTTCTGCAGAGCTTCCCTTGATACAGGAACAACTTGCCTTTCTCTTCCAGAATGTTGGGTCTCAGCTTGGGCATTCTGGTTAGGGTACGCACCTTGTTGCGTAAGCAGTTCTTTCACTAGCTTCACAGCCGGGTCACTATCCTGGGTGTCAGCCCATCCATGGTGTGCTAACAGGTTGAGACTTGCCTGTTGTTCTCTTTGGTAGATGCCGGGTTGATACTTGCCTACCTTTGAATGATGAAAGAACAGTAGCTCAATTTCTTCCAGCTCCTCTGGTTCCTCTTCCACGTCTTTCAGGTGTGGCATCCGGGATAAGGCATCTGCGTTCCCGTTCTTGTGGCCTGCCCTATATTTGATGACAAAATTGTAGTTAGACAGCCGGGCTATCCATCGCTGCTCCAAGGCACCTAATTTTGCTGAGTCCAGGTGGGTAAACGGGTTATTATTCGTGTAGATGGTGAATTCTGCAGCTGTCAGGTAGTGCTTGAAATGTTCAGTTACAGCCAAAACTACTGCCAGTAGTTCTAACTTCAAGGAGCTGTAATTCTCAGGGTTTCTTTCCGTAGGCCAGAGTTTCCTGCTTGCAAAGGCAATAACTCTCTCTTTGCCTCCTTGTTTCTGTGACAGTACTGCTCCCAGTCCCACGTTGCTGGCATCCGTTTATAGAATGAATGGTTGATGGTAATCCGGATATGCCAGGATCTCTTCTCCCGTCAGCGCACACTTCAGCTTGTTGAAGGAGTCTTCCCTCTCTTCACTCCACTGGAAAGGAGGATTATGGGTGGAAGACCTTTTTGACTGTCCTACCAGGATGTCTTGCAGGGGAGCTGCTAACTTCGTGAACCCTCTGATAAATCTTCGGTAATAGCCTACCAGGCCCAGGAATTGCCTCACTTCTTTCACGTTTGTAGGTCTTGGCCAATCTCTTATCACTGTGACTTTATCAGGATCCAGTGCTACTCCCTCTGAACTCACAACGTGTCCCAGGTACTGTACCTTTGGCTTGAGAAGGTGGCACTTGGATGGCTTGATTTTCATGCCGTATCCAGATAAGGCCTCAAACACTTCTGCCAGGTCTTGTAGATGTTGCTCATATGTCTTGGAGTAGACTATGATGTCATCTAGGTACAGGAGGACAGTTTCAAAGTTCTTATGTCCTAGACAGCTTTTCATCAGGCGTTGGAAGGTCTCGGGTGCGTTGCAGAGTCCAAACGGCATACAATTGAACTCACTGAGGCCCATCGGCGTAGTAAATGCTGTCTTCTCCTTGTTGGCCTCGGCCACAGAAACTTGCCAGTACCCACTAGTCAGATCAAGGGTGGAAAAAAAGTTAGCAGATTTTAATGCAGCTAATAACTCCTCAATCCTAGGTAATGGGTATGCGTCCTTATGTGTGATGCGGTTGATTTGCCGGTAATCTACACACATTCTCATGGTCCCATCCTTCTTTCTAACCAACACTAAAGGTGCTGCACAGGGGCTACAACTGTCTCTTATTACCCCTGCAGATTTCATCTCTTTGGGCATGTCTTTGGTGGTTTAGTAGTGAGCGGGTGGTAATTGTCTATACCTTTCTTTTATAGATTGATGGTTACCTGTGGGTATAGTGTGCTCTACCCCTTTAATTTGCCCAAAGTCTAACGGGTGTTTGCTGAATATCTACTCATATTCTTTTACTACCCTGTATACTCCATGCTTTTGATGGGGAGGTGTAGAACTGGTACCCACATGTATCTTTTGGCACCAATCCTCCAGCTTTTCCCCTGAGCCATTGTCATCCGCCTGACTTGACGGGTTCAAGGGCTCGACGGCTGTGATGGCATTGTTATCAACCGTAAACAATTTAGCCATGGTAGCATACTTTGGTAATGTGACCTCATCTTCCCCACAATTCAAAAGGCGTAATGGCACTCTTCCCCAGTGTACCTCGACTACCCCTCTGGCTGTCAGTATGGTGGGTCTACTGTCTGACTACACGGGTTCTACCAGGGCTTTATAGTCTTGCCCTTTAATGCCTATTGCGGCTCTACACCAGACCAACATTTCAGTTTCTGAGGTATTACAATGGGTATTGGATCACTTACTCGTACACTGCCGATTTCACCTCCGGATATTTCTACCTGTTGTTTCATCATCAGGGCTTTGATTTCTTTGTGCAGAAGCCTCTGCTGTCCGGTTCTGGCAGTCTTGGCGATCTGCTGCAAGACAGTAATTACCTCGGAAAATCACTTTTCAAATACATTCATTCCTAATAACATTACCGGTTCACGTTCTCACCGGTTAACATCTATAATTATAATACCCTGGTTCTGCAATTCTACCTTCCCAATCTGAATGGTCATTTCTCTGAAACCAACCTGTGGTATTAGTTGTCCATTACTAGCCCATACGTTCATTATAAGGTAAGATGGACCACTAATAATGTCTGAATCAGCCCAGTACCTTTTGTATAGAACATGTGGAATTGATGTTATCTGGGACCCAGTATCCAACAGGGCACTAAAGGGAATGCCATCCAACACGATAGGGATGACCGGGCGTCCTCCCACGAATCTGTCATACCAGGCTGAAGGACCTTGAGAGTTTACTCCTGAGCAGAGGCCCGCCTGCCCAGGGAATCATCGTTTAAAGCACATTCCCGGGCAAAGTGACCTGGTTTCTGACAACGGCAGCAAATGGGCTGTCCATCCGAATTGATAGCGGTTGCTGGGTCATCCTCTTGTCGCTTGATACCTCCTGGGCCTCATCCATGGGATATCCTCCTTGCTGGTCGACAACTCGATCTTGGGTGCAGGCTTGGATCCTCGCAGGTCCTTGATGACTTTAGCCATGGAGATAACAGTCTCTGTCAGGGCATCTAGCTTTTGATTGAGGGCCTCATTAGAGATAGGTTCTCGGTTTTCAGCAGCAGTTGCGGACATGGCAGATGTCACTGATGCTCCTGGCTGCTGGGGTGCTGCTGTGGGACCTTGGGTGAAGTTCAGATCCCGGGGCTCCTCTATCTGCTGCAGACGGATAGCTCCATCTTTTAACTCAGCAAACGTCATTTCAGGATTCTGAATAATCATCATACTCAGCTGTCCTCTGTGAGAAGGGGATAGGAGGCCCTCTATAAACTTGTCAATTAGCATTTTATCAGCTCCCGGGGCTAAGGCAGGTTCTGCTAGTTTAAGTGCTTTGAGTGCTTCCTGCAAGTTTAAGGCATAGTCTCTGGCACTCTCCTTGGGCTGTTGCTGACATCCAAAGAACCTCATTTTAACCCGGGTGTCAGCACTAGATTCAAATGCTGCTTTTAGTCCAGCTACAAGATGCTCTACAGTGTCCTTACCTGTGTCCAGCCAGGATGCTACCTCCCACTGCGCAGGCAATATATGACTTTTAAATGAATTAAAGAACTCTTGGAAGAAATTATTGTGCCTCTTAAGGAAGCGCTATTCCTCAAAGTCCGGTGCTATTTAATCCATATACTGAAGAACCAGGCTCCCTTGAGAAGACCTGATCCCTCCGGAGAGGAAGGCTGCAAGCCTAAGAGAAAACCTTATACTATATGAACAAAAGACACCAAAAAGGTGAGCATTTTTTGATCATTACCACCTAGACCAAGATCAAATAATCTCTACACTTAGATCTGCGCCGGCTCTTTTTCTCTATTATCCCCCTTTAGAGATTAACTGGTTACTGCGCATTGCCCGTTAACTGTCCAATAATCATTCCAACACGCTGGGCTTCAGTTAAGGGGTACATAACATATTAAGCTTTTATCTTGGTAATGAAGTCATTAAGTGTGCTAGGCTCACCGGAGTATTGGGGCAGCCACATTGCCCCCGGAGTATACGGCGTCAGGAGCGGCATGATGGGTGCTGCTCCTTGCACCGCTGCACCACCCGGTGATTCTCTGTTATCTGGCGCTGCAGCTCCGCCGCTACTTGGCACTGCTGGTTCTTACGGTTGCGACATCTTGTGCCCCCCTCAGTTAAGGTCGACCCTCCTGTCTTCCACTTCCGTCCGGGTGTCTAACAAAGGTTCTGCGGTGCACCAGGGATTCTCTTCCCCGCCGGATGACATCAGCACCAGGGAGGAGGCTGGATTCTGCCCTCTTTCTTCCTGAGCGTCGCACGCTTTGCAATGGCGGATTTTCAAAATTACAGCTTAAAAACAGTTTTTCACATAAGCCACGGCACACAATGGCCGTTTTACCAGGCACAGTACATCCTGTTCGTAAAGGCCAAGTTGTGGAGCCCACTGGGACGGGGTACTCGGTACAGGACCGGGGTACTGCTGGGAATGTTAAGGAAGTCCTGGTCCGGTCCGTGTCCCTGGTTCCGCAAGTAAATGGGGGAATATTTACATGGGAGTTTGTCGTGACGCCGCCCATGGGTTTTTGTTCAGGGTGACCTCCGCTGCTGCAGAACCTCCGGGGATGATGTTTGGCAGCTACAGATGGAACGGCTCTCCGCTGGTAGAGCCTGGTTCCCCAGGGCAGTGATAGGTGAAGTCTATGGTGGATGCTATAAATGCTGCAGGGTAGGGATGATAGTGGAGATGATAGGAACAGTTTGTGAGGGAGTTGTGAGGGAGAGCAGGGTTTGTAAGGATTATACTGGGGGTTGTAGTCAACACAGGCACTTACTCTGCAGTTGCAGCACTGGTTGTCTTGGTGCTGGATGAGGTATTGTAATAGGTGCAATTCACTTACTTTCCTGCTGCTGCAGCCTTGTCCCTCAGCTTGTGGTGAAAGCAGTGTTTGGCTCTGCAGATGGGGATCTCTGCTGTTGAATATAGGGAAAAGGGTGCAATTAACACACAGACTCACGGTTTTGTAGTTCTCCAAAGCTTTACTGTAGTTGTTGTTCAGCAAGTACTGTCCACGGAGTCTGTAATGGGACCGGGTTGCTCCCACCCTGTCCGGGTCCTCAGCTTCCCATTGCTGCACTGTGTGTGTGGCCCTGCTGCTGCTTTAATCTGAGCTGCTGGCACTGTCTCTCCTCAGAGGTACCCCCTTTGCTAGGCAACTTGAGTCTTCAGTGTGCTTCTGACCCCGCTGTGTTGCTTTGCTGAGGTACAGTGTAGATCTACAACCTCCACTATCCCGGTGTTTACTGTGCTATGTGTGTCAGTCACAGTTTCAGATCCGGTATTTGGTCTGTGCACTCCTTCGGGGCGAGTTGTGAAGTCACTCAGTCTCCTAGATATGGTCCTCTGTTTCTTGTACTCCCTCCCTCAGACCCTGGCTAGGCATGGAATCGAGGAGCAGACTATAGAGAAGCCTGAGGCAGCCTCTTTACACTACAGTCTCTCTCTCAGTTCTCCCAGGAACTGAACTGAACTACTTCCTCTTGACCCAGAGTATATAAGGGAGCTGCTTTAGCTCCCCCTTCTGGCCCAGAGATGCTAGTGCAGTGTCCAGTGTTGTGTGGGGAGTTAACCCTTTCTGTTGTTTCTGTGGCACATTAACCCCTGGGGTGCCACAGTAGCACAGTGAGCTTCCCATTGTGACTTATGCTTCATATCCATGTGAATGTTCATGCATGAAGTAGTCAAACTATTATTTTTTTGGCCTCTTCTCAGATTTTATTTACAAATTTTGCAGATAACATGAGTTGGGTCATCCTTTGCGATCTGAAGAAAGGCCCAGGCTAGGCAAGGTTTAGCGTCCATGCAGAGTTGTGGCTGAGGACGAACTTGTATACATGCTTCCAAGATTCTGTCTCTGGCCAGGAAGCCGCAACCTAACCTTGTCACTAGCATCCTCCTCCACCTCCTCTGATGAAATCATCAACTTCCTGCCTGGGTTAATAGTAAAGGTATCATTACACGCCTCAATATTGAAACAATCTCACTAACGATCTCGGGGGCGCACGATCTTTAGGACATCGTTTTGACATCCTTGGCGAGATGTCACATGTCTAGATATCGTGGACGACGCACCAACGATAGCAGTTATCGTTCGCACAGCCCGGCAAACGACACTTGTTCACTGATGTGAATGGGCGAAGTCGTGAACAACATCATTATCAAGGTCCAGTAATGAGGAAGTGTAGCTCCACTGGATGGGTGCTCAGAAGAAATGGTCAATATTCGTATTAGGATAATTCTGGCATACCAAAAATGAAATCTGATGACACTTGAAAGTCCCTTAGTGTATTTTTATTGCTCATACAGAAAATTCTATATACACGAACGTTTAGACCCTTCAAGGGTCTTTTTCAACGTGAATTATCTACAAAAGGTACAACATGAAACGTAGTTACTACAGCATTAATGTTGTCACATAGGAGTTTTACGAAAAGTTGATTCACAATATCGTGCGAAAAATAAAACTAATACACTCTAAAAGGTATACTATTTTCACTCATATAGTATTTATTCATTTATATAGTGCTATTAATTCCATTGCACTTTACATACATCAGTAATGCTGACCCTATTGAGGCTCACAATCTAAACATCCTATATCAGTATGTCTTTGCAATGTGGGAGGAAACCAGAGTGCCTAGAGGAAACCCACACAAACATGGGGAGAACATACAAATTCCTTGCAGCTGTTGTCCTTGGTGGGAATTGAACCCAGGACCTTGGGACCTCAGTGTTGCAAAGGCTGCAGTGCTAACCACTTGAGCCACCATGCCGCCCATTTGGTGGTGGTCTACAGGAGTGTTACCTGTTCCTGTGGCGTGAAATGGCCCCTATCCTGAGTCCAGGTGATGAATAGCAGTGTGTTTCTCACCGCTGCCCCCATTTACCGTGTTCCGGGCGGAAGTGACGCTGTGTCACATCCGGTTATGGTATTTGGAATGCAAACTTCCGGTTGCGTGGAACGCAAACCGGAAGTCAGCATCTCTATTATGAAATAACATTGTGGAGTGCTGGACGGTGTTATGAGAGGAGTAGGAGGTTCCAGGTTTTCTCCCTCCCCAGATTTCCTATAGAAACTGAGGGCAAGTGCCATTTGAGAAATAGTGAATAAAAGGCGAATAACATATCATTGTGACACTATATAGTTTTATTGTATTAATTATATTATTTTTACAGGTCCACTAAGCGCTAAGGCGGTTCTCCAAGACACTTCAATCAGAAATTACCAGTGCCACATAGGTAGTTATAGCCTTGATATATTTTTTCCTGAGTAAGAAGAGATCCAAATTAGCATGGGACTGAAGGATAGTCTCTAGATAATTTCTGTACATTTTGATATCATTCTTTTGTATATAATTTTTGGTAAATGAGTGTATGTAATATAATATACCTTTAGATTCATAAGTGTATAGTTTTATTTTTCGCATGATATTGTGAATCAACTTTTTTAAAACTCCTATGTGACAACATTAATGCTGTAGTAACTACGTTTCATGTTGTACCTTTTGTAGATAATTCACGTTAAAAAAGATCCTTGAAGGGTCAAAATGTTCGTGTATATACAATTTTCTGTGTGAGCAATAAAAATACACTAAAGGAATTTCAAGTGTCATCACATTTCATTTTTGGTGTGCCCGGATGATCGTTATCATGGTGTCACACTGACCAATGCAGCAGGTTGGATGTTGAAGTTGAGGTGGAGGAGAGCCCACTTGATAGATTGCTTGATATCCATTGCAGCACCTGCTCATTTTGGGCCTCACCTACAAGTTTTAGTGATGCTCTGCTGCATAATAAAGGGATGATAGCTGTTTGTCCACGAAAAGAAGTAGACATTTTAGTTTGGCTTGAAGATGGTATTTTTTAAGCAGATGTTTCTGTTGCTTTAGTACCTACCCCACGGACGCAAAGAATAGGCATCTTTCCAACATGCCTATTCCCCTTTCCACCATCAGTAAACCTTTTACCACTCATATTTGAGGGTAACTAATTGGCATCTCTGTTGTTGTTAACACAAAAAAACTATGGATGTAAAACTAGCAGAGCTGATTGGTAAACAGTGGTACTACCCTAAATAGATTTTGGTAAGTAGGTTTGGGCAGATGAAATACATAAGGATTTTCTGCCCTGTGTGGTGGTAGATTTCAACAGAACACTGGACCACAGCTACCTAGCCAAACAGTGGTACTACCCTAAATAGATTTTGTGAACTAGGTTTGGACAGATGCAATACAAAAGGGTTTTCTGCACTGTGTGGCGGTAGATTTCTACAGAACACTGAACCACAGCTGCCTATCCAAACAGTGCTACTAGCCAAAAAGGATTTGCTTGGCTAGATGCAGTAAAAAAAGGCTTGTAAACACAGGAGGTGTGGCTTTCTTCACAACAGTGCTACACTCCTGCCTGGCACGCACTGCTACTAGTCAAAAAGGATTTGCTTAGAGAGATGCGGTAAAAAAAGACTAAGCTAGTAAACACAGGAGGTGTAGCTTTCTTCACAACAGTGCTACTCCCCTGCCTGCCATACATTTCTACTAGCCAAAAAGGATTTGCTTGGCTAGATGCAGTAAAAAAAAAGGCTTGTAAATACAGGAGGTGTAGCTCTCTTACAGTGTTAAACCCTGCCTAACATGCACTGCTACTAGCCAAAAAGGATTTGCTTGGCTAGATGCAGTAAAAAAAAGGCTTGTAAACACAGGAGGTGTAGCTTTCTTTACAACAGTGTTACACCCCTGCCTGGCACGCACTGCTTCTAGCCATAAAGGATTTGCTTGGTGAGATGCATTAAAAAAGGCTAGACTAGTAAACACAGGAACACAGGAGGTGAAGCTTTCTTCACAACAGTGCTACACCCCTGCCTGGCACACACTGCTACTAGCCAAAAAGGATTTGCTTGGCTAGATGCAGTAAAAAAAGGCTAGGCTAGTAAACACAGGAGGTGTAGCATTCTTCACAACAGTGCTACACCCCTGCCTGGCACACACTGTATCTAGCCAAAAAGGATTTGCTTTGCTAGTTACAGTAAAAAAAGGCTTGTAAACTCAGGAGGTGTAGCTTTCTTTACAACAGTGCTACACGCCTGCCTGGCACACACTGTTATTAGCCAAAAAGGATTTGCTTTGCTAGATGAAGACACAGGAGGTGTAGCTTTCTTTACAACAGTGCTACACGCCTGCCTGGCACACACTGCTACTAGCAAAAAAAAAATTTGCTTGGCTAGATTTAGTAAAAAAAAAAAAGGCTAGTAAGCTTTCTTCACAACAGTGCTACACCTTGCCTGGCACACACTGCTACTAGCCAAAAAGGATTTGCTTGGCTAGATGCAGTAAAAGAGGCTGTTAAACACATGAGGTGTAGCTTTTTTCACAACAGTGCTACACCAGTGCCTGGCACACACTGCTTCTTGTCAAAAAGGATTTGCTTGGCTAAATTAGGCCAGATGCTTTAAAAACGGCTTGCAAAGCAAAGCACAGGATCTATATCATTTAAACACAGCACTGGGAAGACCTGCCTGGCAAACAGCGCTTTTAAGCCCTAAAAAGGGCTGTTCATGGAAGGAGTCCCTAAACCTACTAACTATCTCTCTATCTAGCTTGAAATAGAATCGCTATCTAACTATCTTTCTCAGTAGCACACATAGCAGCAGTGGTGTCTGACACTAAGCTCCAACATTGAGAAAATGATGAGGAAGGAAAACGGTTGGTTCTTATATTCTTATATGACAAGGACATGTGTCATGCCCAGCCAATGACACAAGCCCTTGTGTGCAAAAAGTGCGCTTTGCTCTATGCGGTCTGATAGGCTGACAGGCCGGACAACCCACACTAAGTGCGGGAAGGGAAAAAAATTGAGAGCTGCCTTATTTGACCACAGAATTCTCCCCAGCCTCCCCCTCCCGCCCACTATTCCTAGACACTGAAATGCATAATAACGTTGAACAAAAGCGTTACTGTGAAAAGTCAGTAATGCTTTTGGTCAGCGAACAGTTATTGAACATAACCTCGAATTATCGAATTTTTAGCAAATCGTTCGCATTGGTCTAACAACTCGACATAGCCCAAAACAGGTCGAATTTGAAATTAGCGAACATGCTCTATAATGGCCATATGCTATTTTTATATTAATTGGTATCAAATAATTGTAGAAGAGACAGCCTCACACAGTGCTAACCCTCTGTAATAATAAAGATTTGATTTTCCCCAAAACAAAATCATAATAATAAAAAATATTTTGTATATATCATATTTTTTTGCTTTATAAGACACACCGGATTGTAAGACGCACCCCCAAATTTGGTGAAGAAAAAGAGAAAAAAAATAATTTTTATAATAAATGGGGTCTGTCTTATAAAGCCAGGTTCTGTCTTACAATCAGTACATATGTTCTCCCGTCATGCTATATATGTCCTCCATCCTGGTATTCTGGTATATTTGCCCCCCATCCTGGTATATATACAGTCATATGAAAAAGGTTGGACACCCCTCTTAATCTTACTCTTTTTTGTTTAAAATTGTTTTTTTGCAACAGCTATTTCAGTGTGATATATGTAATAACTGATGGACACAGTAATATTTCAGGATTGAAATGAGGTTTATTGTACTAACTAAAAATGTGAAATATGCATTATTTCAAAATTTGACCGGTGCAAAAGAATGGGCACCCTTCTGATTTTCATGATTTGAATACTCCTAACTACTTTTTACTGACTTACTGAAGCACTAAATTGGTTTGGTAACCTCATTGAGCTTTGCACTTCATAGCCCGGTGTATCCAATCATGAGAAAAGCTATTTCAGGTGTCCACTTGCAAGTTGTTCTCCTAGTTTCATCTTCTCAAAACAGCTCTCAAATGATCTGAAAAAAAAGATTGTTCAACATAGTTGTTAAGGGGAAGGATACAGAAAAGATTTAACCTGTCAGTTTCCACTGTGAGGAACATAGTAAGGAAATGGAAGACCACAGGGCAGTTCTTGTAAAGGCCAGAAGTGGCAGGCCAACAAAAATATCAGAAAGGCAGAGAAGAAGAATGGTGAGAACAGTCAAGAACAATCCACAGACCACCTCCAAAGACCTGCAGCATCATCTTGCTGCAGATGGTGTCACTGTGCATCGGTCAACAATACAGAGCACACTGCACAAGGAGAAGCTGTATGGGAGAGTGATGCGAAAGAAGCCGTTTCTGCATGCACGCCACAAACAGAGTCGCCTATGGTATGCAAAAGCATATTTGGACAAGCCAGTTTCATTTTGGATGAAGGTCCTGTGGACTGATGAAACAAAGATTGAGTTGTTTGGTCATATATGCAACAAGGCGTTATGCATGGCGCCACAAAAACACAGCATTCCAAGAAAAACACTTGCTACCCACTGTCAAATTTGGGGGAGGGTCCATCATGCTTTGGGGCTGTGTGGCCAATGACGGCACCGGGAATCTTGTTAAAGTTGAGGGTCGTATGGATTCCACTCAAGAATCACTGTCAAAGTTGAAGTTACGTCGGGGATGGATCTTTCTGCAAGACAATGATCCATAACACCGCTCCAAATCTACTCAGGCATTCATGCAGAGGAACAATTACAATGTTCTGGAATGGCCATCCCAGTCCCCAGACCTGAATATCATTGAACATCTGTGGGATGTTTTGAAGCGGGCTGTCCATGCTCGGCGACCATCAAACTTAACTGAACTGGAATTGTTTTGTAAAGATGAATTGTCAAAAATACCTTCATCCAGGATCCAGGAACTCATTAACAGCTACAGGAAGCGACTAGAGGCTGTTATTTTTGTAAAAGGTGGATCTACTAAATATTAATGTCACTTTTCTGTTGAGGTGCCCATACTTTTGCACCTGTCAATTTTTGAAATAATGCATATTTCACATTTTCGGTTAGTACAATAAACCTCATTTCAATCCTGAAATATTACTGTGTCCATCAGTTATTACATATATCACACTGAAATAGCTGTTGCAAAAAAACAATTTTAAACAAAAAAAAAAGAGTAAGATTAAGAGGGGTGCCCAAACTTTTTCATATGACTGTATATCCCTCATCCTGGTATATATGTCTCCTCATCCTGGTATATATGCCCCATTCTGTATATATGTCCCTCCATCATCCTGTATATATGCCCCCCCATCCTGTATATATGCCCCTCTCCTGGTATATATGCCCCCCATCCAGGTATATATGTCCACTGTCCTATATATATATGGTTCTTTATCCTGTATATGCTCCCATCCTGTATATATCTCCCCCATCTTGTATATATGTCCCCCATCCTGTATATATACCCTAATCCTGGTATATATGTCCCCTCATCCTGTATATATGTTCCCACATCCTGTATTTGTGTCTGCCCATTCCTGTATATATGGTCCCCCATTCTTTGTACAAGGCCCCCATCCCCCCAAACCCCCATGGCTTAACGAGGGGCAGGGGGCTGCGGTCGTGGAGCAGGGGTGCTGGAGGCAGGTTTCAGAGGGTAAGGGCATAGCTGCTGGATTGGAGCTGCAAGGGATTAACAGCGGCGCCTTGCGGTGGGCACCGCCATGTTCTGTGTGCCTAACTGCATTCATTGACAGTATGCAGCTGATTGCTACGGGTTGAGACTTCTACAAAATGGCCACAGATTGAGATCTGCACCCATTTTCTATTAGTCATAATCTCTAGCATCCAGCTACAAACTGTCAATGAATGCAGCCATAAAACAAAAAGAATGGTTTCCATGGTCCGCGCTGCTGCTTAAATAAATGTACTCCAAAAGGATTGTTTCCTCCATCTCTTTCTTTATTCCACCATAAACCAACGCGTTTCAGTGCAACTCTCGCACCTTCCTCAGGGTAAATTCTGAGGGTTGCACTGAAACGCATTGGTTTATGGTGAAAAAAAGAAAGAGATGGAGGAAAAAATCCTTTTGGAGTACATTTATTAAAGCAGCGCGGACCGTGGAAACCATTCCTGTTTGAACTTCAGTTTTTCCCGCTGTTTTGGCGAGACGGTGGAGGTTCTGCAGCAGCTGCTAAAGCGCTCAAACTGGTTATGGGTGACACAAACAATATATAAAAGAACTGTGCGCATTTCAATGGTCAGAAAATGGGCTTCAATACTTAGGAATCAGGTTGACACCATCAAAGAAATTAATAACAGTGAATTTTACTATCCTGTATAGACAAATTAAAAAGGTGATTGAGGAAGTACGTCAAACCATGCTATCTTGGATAGCAAGAATTAATATCATAAAAATGATAGTGTTGCCGAAGATTTTGTACTATTTTAGATCACTTCCCCTCGAAATCCCAAAAAAATATATTACTGAATTACAAAGATTGATTAGTAAATTTATTTGGGTGGGTAAAAAACCCAGGATAGCGAGAAATATACTAGCCTTACCTATGGATAAAGGGGGAATGGGGATACCAGATTTAAGTTTATATCATAAAGCGTCCATAATAGGAGGGCTCCGTGATTGGTGGCAAATGCGGAAAGATCATAAATGGTTGGAGATTGAGAAGGTCTATTCTAGACGGGGCTCGACTCGATTTATAATGAAAGCGGAAATACTACAGCGAAGTACAACTGTACCGCCACTACTGACAATGCAAGCGGCCTTACGGGTTTGGAGATCATTAACCCCCAATCATAATAGGTCGATGAGATCATCAATATCTATCCTATCTATAGAACCACATATTCCATATCTAAACTTACAAAACTGGAAGGACGCAGGAATACAAACAATAGGAGAGATAGAAGGACCAATGGGAATAATACCGTTTGATCAAGTGGCTGGTAAATGTGAGGGAGTACGTAGATATTTTTATCAATATCTGCAAATTAAACATTATTTAAATAAAAATTCATATAGAGGAAACGGGGTACATGGGAAGGAGGAAGAAATTTTGAGATGTATTATGATAGGAGGGAATAATAAGAAATGCCTATCTAAATGTTATAAAATTTTAATTGATCCGGTGAATGGAAGTAAATTGGCCTACATGAAAAAATGGGAACAGGAGTTAGGAGAGGAGCTAACACTGGAAGAATGGGGAAATAGTATAAGTGAAATTAAAAAATACACTGCGTGTATAAATCATGTAGAGCAAATAAAAAAAATACAAATGAGGTGGTATTTATGCCCGGATAGAATAGCAAAAATAAATACTAAATATTCTAAATTATGTTGGAAAGGGTGCGGCCAGGTGGGATCTTTGATACACACCTGGTTTGCATGCCCGGTCTTAGGGTCCTTTTGGTCCGGACTGATAGAATTAATCAAAGAAATTACTGGAGAAACAATTCAAATTAAAACATCTCAGGTAATCCTACACATGGGTATGAATAGGTTACCAAAACAAATGAGAGGTATTGTTTCGCATGTGTTAATAGCCGCTCGTATGACGGTAGCAACTAAATGGAAAGAGGTTAATCCTCCACTTATAAAAAATGTAATAGAGAGGGTAAACATACAGTGTCAAAATGAAATGATGTTATACCAATCTAGAACCAGAGGGGAGGAAATCCGAAAGATGTGGAGACCATGGTTGATGTGTAAATATTATAAAGGTTAATTTATAAAAGAGTGTATCTGCTTTTGTAATATTGTGAACAAAGAGGTTTTTTTTTTTTTTTTTTTTTTGTCTGTTTAGTTGTTTGTTACATTGTACAGGAAATTCCAAATAATGGGGATCTTGTAGTGTCTTGTATTATATTGTGTTGAAATGTATTTATTTATTTTTTTTTTTTTTTTCTTTTTTGGTGTGTATTGATTAAGGAGGAAAATTAATAAAAATATATTTAAAAAAAAAAAAAAAAAAAAAAAAAAAAAGGGTGACACAACCTGAAAAGGTGAGTGGACCCCTTTGTGACCTATAATCAAGTGTCCTTTTGATAAGGCACCATCTGCGCCTCTTGTGTATCCTTTTATCTATAATAAAACAAAAAGAGGGGTGCAATGAGGAGCACCAATGCTTTTTTCATGGGCTAAATATAGGGGTCATATGGCCGCTCACCTTATGGTGTTGAGCACCCCCGCACAACACCAGTGAAGATTTTGGATGTTCCTGTGTCGGGCTCTGCCGTCCGCTCCTAGGCACCGCTCCTGCGGCATTTCCGGATGTGGCAGTCACGTGATCCTGCTAACCGGAACTTCATCACCGCAGGTTCTATTTCTGTTGTATTCAGTTGCCCAGTAACCAAAGGTTCTTCATCGTTATGCATGCTCCTTCCCTTGCAGCAGCTCTGCCGGGCTTCCCACAAGGGGAATTGGAAGCAATGAAAACAAAAACCGGTCTGATGGAGCGCTAAAGGAAGGGGCAAAGGGGAAACATATTAAAACATCCAAACCTCATTATTGAAAGTCACTTATATGCCACAACGCGTTTCGACAGGCAATGTGCTGTCTTCCTCAGGTGATATCTCCTGAGGAAGACAGCACATTGCCTGTCGAAACACGTTGTGGCATATAAGGGACTTTCAGTAAAAAGGTTTGGATGTTTTAATATGTTTCCCCTTTGCCCCTTCCTTTAGCACTCCATCAGACCGGTTTTTGTTTTCAATGAATGCAGCCAGGCACACAGAACATGGTGGCGCCCACCGCAGAGCTTAACCCCTAATTGCTTGCAGCTCCAGTTCCACAGCTGTGCGCTCACCCTCCAAAACCTGCATCGGCACTCCTGCTTCATGACCGCAACCCCCTGTCCCTTGGTAATTTTTTTTTTCTTTTAAGATTCTGATTTTAAGATGCATCCCCGTTTTTCCCCCAATTTGGTTAGGTGTAGGTCTTCCGGTGTGCGTTTTTGCTCCAAGCAGACAAGGAAAGTTTTAGGAAAATTTTAAATTTTGAACTTTTTTCCCAAACATAGCTGTTTGCCAATTTTTAGGGAAAGCATTCACAGTTCCGATCCCGACTGGAATCTGCAATATTCGTGCCAAATTTAAAATTGGCGAACATGGTCCAGGGAAAGTTCGCTCATCTCTATCAATAACCCCTTATATTACCCCAATTGCCACCGCACCAGGGCAATCAATACTAGCTGGGTAAGCGCCAGGATTGGCAACTCTAATGGAATGACGAATTCTGGGGCAGCTGCTTGGAGTGGCCAATTTCCATGGCTCTTTTCACCCTGATAATACCAGCTCCTATCTGTCAGCTCTAATGTGGCTGGTTATAAAAAAGCAGGCAACCACATGTCATTTTTTTAACTATGGGATCGCCTCTGCTTTTGATAAACAGCCGTGGTAAAGAAGACTTTAGGAGGTTGCAGCCTGTAGCTGCTGCTTTACCTGTGCTAATTATCAAATATAGGGCAGGAGCCCACATTCCATTTTTTTTTACAGTGGTGTGCCGGCCAATCACAGCCATGCCAATACGTGACATGGCTGTGATGAGTCTGGTTGTGCCCACACCAGAAAATCTTGCAAATGGGCTGCTCTTTGGCCTTTTAACAACCATTATTTAGATGACTAATCTATCCTTACATCTGATGAAGCAAAAAGTGCGAAACAGATGTTGAGTGAGTTTTTGTTGATTGGTTAATTAATATATGCCACTGGGCATTATGCTAATAAAGTAATCTACCCTATCTTTGCTTTCATCTTTTTCACTTCTTTTATCCATATGGTTTGTGCATATGACCCACCCCATGGCTCTGGGGCACCCGTTCTTGGCGTTGAATTACTGGGGGAAGTCACGGGCAGTCTGTGCCCGGACCCATGGCCCTGGCAGTCACTGAAAAATGGGTTAAAAATAAAAATAAACAAAATTGAAAGAGTTTATGACACTACCTACGATACCCGGTAATGATACCGGTGCTGCTTGCAGACCTCCGGGGTGATGATGTGGCAGCTAGTTGGTAACGCTCCCCGTAGGTAGAGTGGAGTCCCCGGAGCAGTAATAGAAGAATGGAGAATTCACACAGGGAGATGGCTCATCAGGTGGAGCTGCAGGCTGACAGTCTTGGTGAGCAGCAGTATGGCTCCTCCGGCGCAAGCAATACAAACGCCACACATTCTTAGTCTCTGAACCGGGTTTTACTGGTGAATCAGGAAGCAAAACAGTCTTTACACACACAGTTCACAGGTACTGCTGGCCTGGGTAGTCACCAGAGGATTAGGATGTTTCACAGGGGACCCTCTGTGATGTGCCTGCTTTGCCTTTCATCTGTCTTTATGTTCCAGTGCACAGAGCCCACCGCCGGTCCCCACGGATCCTTACCAAGTCTAGCGCCCTTGGAGCCTTCGGTGTGGAGTCTGTCACCTCTGGGCCTCCTCTTGGAGTCTATTGCCTCTGGGCCTCCTCCTGGAGTCTATCGCTCTCTGAACCTCCTTGATCCTACCTGGGGCCTTAGGGGAATTATGACGGGGTTGCCACATCCTCTGAAGAGGTGCGTGTTGTCCGGTTTCTGCGGCTCGGGGATGAACACCGGCACCACCTCGGAGCCGGCCCTCCGGTGTCGGACTGGATCCCTCCGTCTGGGTAATGTAACGGCACGGGTTTGGGTGGACCTCAACACCCTAGGATCCCCTTCATTTCCTGGGCCACCTCTCCTGAGGTGCCCTCCACTGCGCTTATTTCAGGGTTCCCCTTCAACGACTTTCTCCTCCTCCTCCTGACTAACTTTCCCGCTTTGCACTCTACCACCTAAGCTCCTTACACCGGGATTGGGTTACTAGCAACAGGTTAACCTATTGGTCCCCTGAACTAAGGTGTGTCAATGCGTGTGGTAAGGGTCCCTCATTGACATCCCAGTCCCCTGGTCACAGGGACATTACACACTTAGGTCTAGGTGCAGTACCCCTCCATGGTATCCCAACCAGTGGGGCGCCACACATCTATGGTGGTTGTACTTATTACATAGAATTCTTATCATGCAATGATAATGTATGTATACACAACTTTTGCAGTCTAATATCTGTTTTGTGCTGCTAGTTCTGCATGTCCTCTATTTTTCCTCAATGTAATTTTCTATTTAATAAATATTAATCTTTTAAAAAATATTGCTTGTTGCCCTGCATATTTCAGTCGTAGGATGTTGTTCTAGGTTCTGTGCCTTTGGGCTCATATACCGTACTCCCTTTTTGCTCCTGATTTACAAGCATAAGTTTGAATCAAGTAAGTTGCAAGGGATCAATTTACTGTTTTTTATTATTTTGACTAATTTAAAAAAGAAATTAATAATTAAAAATATAAAAGAATAAAATATAAGTGCATAAAACTACATCTATTCTTTAAGAATTCATTAAACATTGATTTTTAATGCTCCAAAATACTCTATAAAAGAATTAATTAAGATCACCTTCTTCAATTAAATTACAGAACAAGTTATATCTTAGCTGATAATATTAAAAACCCAAAATTGTTGTATCGAGGGAGATTTTATTAAATTCCCCAAGCTTCAATTTTCTTCTGTATTGTAATAAAGATATCTATTTTTTTCTGCTGAAAATTTCTCTACCTTGTAAAAGTTTAAATACCAATTGATGACAAAAAGAATAGATTTTTATTGAATAAAATCTCAGTTGAATACAACTAAGTCACAATTCAATGCAAGGTTTGTTAAGACAATGACATTGCCTTGAAAAAGTATCCATACTCTTTTTTTCATGTTACACCCACACATTTAAATGTATTTTGTTGGAATTTTATGTCATGTGTCAACACAAAGTCGAAAGCATTTGTAGAGTGTAAAATAAATTATATATAGTTTTCGAGAATTTTAAAACTATAAATCTGAAAATTGGCCCCTGCATTTATATTCAGTTTTCTGTAGCCTTAAACCCCTAAATACCATTTGGAGTGACTAATTTCCTCCAGAAGTCATATAATTAGTAAATTGAGTACACCGTGGGTAGTTTATCTTTTATATCTAAAGCTGTTCAGTGAAGAGATCAGAGGTTTGATTGAGAAGTGAGCATTAAGTACCAAACACAATCATGAAAACACACCAAGGAACACATCAAACAGGTCAAGTATAAGGCTCGCTTCACATTACGGTGACATCCGATCTGGGGCTGTTAGGAGTGAACCTGACAGCCCAGGACCGGATTTCGACACAAAACCGGAGGGCCAATTATTCCCTCCGGTCGGTGTGAAGCCTGATGGCTCATTTGCAGCAACAGCTGCTGATAATTGAAGATCGTGGCTAGCAGGGAGCTAGCCGCGGTCCTGAACTGTCATCAGGGGACAGCTGGTGGTGCTAAAGTTCAGCACCGGCTAGTGCTGAGCTTCAGCACCCGGCGTCCGGTTCCCGGGTGCGGCTCCGGTGCCCCCTAACATGGGGGGGTCTATGGCGCCGGATCGCACCGGACCGGGGGGATCTGAGAGCATCTGGAAGGATCAGCTTTTTCCCCCCGGACACAAAAATGCTGCATGCAGCATTTTTGTGTCCGGGACAAAAATCAGAATCCTCCCGGATTCTCCCGGACAGATGGAAGCCAGATGGCAGATAGATGCCATCCAGCTCCATCCAGCCCCATAGAATACTATGGGGCCGAAATCCAGTCCGGGGCTGTCAGATTCACACCTGACAGCCCCGGATCGGATTTCACCATGGTGTGAAGCTGGCCTAAGGCTGTTGAGAAAAGTAAAGCAGGGTTAGGTTATAAAATAAAAATAGGTTAAGCCCTAAACATTTAATTGAACCTGTTCAATCCATCATCCTAAAAAGGAAGAGGTCTGGCACTGGAGATGAGTGAACACCAGTGTTCGAATTCAGATATGTCCGCCGAATGTGGACTATTTGTTGAATAACTCGATGAACATTCGGCAAATTTTCCAAACGCCATTCAAATCAATGGGAGGCAAAATCAAGGGACTAGAAAACACCTTAAAAGGGGCTCAAAAGCTACCAAACTGAGCTCTGCTCTAGTAATGCACCACACAGCAAAGAGACCCTAACAAGAGCCTCCACTTTTCAAAAAATTAGGCACAGCCACCACTAAAGTGGCAACAATTGCCACAGTGGTGAAGTAGTGTAATGTTGATTTAAATACAACACCCAGAAAATTACACCAGCGCCTAGTCTCCCTATTCTGAAACTGGGGTGCAAAGGTCCTCGGAGATCCATGACTTGTTCATCTTGATAAATGTTAGGCAAACTACACTGTCAGTGGACAGCTGCATGTGCTAGTCCGTCAAGACACCACCAGCAGTGCTGAAGACATGTTCTGAGAGAACAGCGGCTCCCGGGCACAACAAAATCTCCATGCATGAGTGAAGACCTCAGGCCACTTTTCCAGGTTGGAAGTGTCAAATGCACAAGATCCAGTTCCACAGTCATAGCATTGATATTGAGCTGTAGATATTCCTGCACAATCCTCTCAAGGCGTTCCCTATGTGTCAGACTTGCCCTTTCTTCTGGCATTGCAAAGGAAGGTCTAAAAAAATACTGTCAAACAACTCACAGAAATTGCTTGTAACAGATACACTGCTGCTGTTAACATTTCTCTGGTGATGACTTGCACAAAATTGCAATAAATGCATTAAAAGATGATGAATAAAATTATACAAACTACAAATATACAAATATGTTAATAAATTATGTTGAAAGAAACTTTAAAATGGTATAGTAATTTTGTTTCACTAACACTTTATTAGAAAGAGCTTCCTTGATCGTTGCTATATTGTTGGTATATGCAACATGTATTAAAATATACCGTATATACTCGCGTATAAGCCGAGTTTTCCAGCCCAAAATTTGGGCTGAAAAGTCCCCCCTCGGCTTATACGCGAGTATACTGCCCGCCCACCACCCCCATCAGTATACAGGCCCCCCCCATCAGTATCCAGGGCTCCCCCCATCCTCCGCAAACCTGTAAAGTAAAATGATTATACTTATCACTGTCCTCTCGCCGCCGTCCCCGCCGCTGCCGACACCGCGATCCTCCATCTTCATTCAGCGTCTCCCGGCTTCCTCTGTTTGGCGCAGGCAATGATGTCATTGTCGGCGCCGACCACAGGAAGCCGGAAGACGCTGAATGAAGATGGAGGATCGCGGTGTCGGCAGCGGCGGGGACGGCAGCGAGAGGACAGTGATAAGTATAATCATTTTACTTTACAGGTTTGCGGAGGATGGGGGGGCCCTGGATACTGATGGGGGGGCCTGTATACTGATGGGGATGCTGCTGTATATACCCCTGGGGCTGGTGCTGTTTATACCCATGGGGCTGGTGCTGTATATACCCCTGTGGCTGGTGCTGTATATACCCCTGGGGCTGGTGCTGTATATACCCCTGGGGCTGGGGCTGTATATACCCCTGGGGCTGGTGCTGTATATACCCCTGGGGATGGTGCTGTTTATACCCATGGGGCTGCTGCTGTATATACCCCTGGGGCTGCTACTGTATATACCCCTGGGGCTGGTGCTGTTTATACCCATGGGGCTGCTGCTGTATATACCCCTGGGGCTGGTGCTGTATATACCCCTGGGGCTGGTGCTGTATATACCCCTGGGGCTGGTGCTGTATATACCCCTGGAGATGGTGCTGTATATACCCCTGGGGCTGCTGCTGTATATACCCCTGGGGCTGCTGCTGTATATACCTCTGGGGCTGCTGTATACTACCACTGGGGCTGCTGCTGTATATACCACTGGGAAGGCTGCTGTAACACTGCTGGGGCCTGTATGTACCACTGGGGAGGCTGCTGTATACCACACTGCTGGGGGCTGTATACTACCACTGGGGAGGCCTGTATACCACTGGGGGGGCCTGTATACCTCACTGCTGGGAGCTGTATACCTGTGCTGGGGTCCACCCTCGGCTTATACACGAGTCAATAGGTTTTCCCAGATTTTGGGGGCAAAAGTAGGGGGGTCGGCTTATACACGGGTCGGCTTATACACGAGTATATACGGTAGTCTAAAAATAAACAATTTATATATTAAAATCATGTTGATTATGTATAAATCATGTTCATAAATTCGTCTATATATGAATATACTGTGTCTGTATTTTTCTCTTTTCTTCTACAGCTATTTTCTACTATTTCCAGACTTTCACAGGTTAATTCTCTCAAAATAAAAATAATAAAATAATGTCTCCTTTTTTATTTGTAATATGTTTGTTTAAAACTAACTAGTTCTCTATAAATCTTTGCAAGTCTCCATATAAAAAGTACCTCCAGATGAGTGAGCCAATACAATCATTCTCTAGCGGTATTAAACTCACTCTGCAGCTTTCCCCCAGTCAAATTCCCTACATGCTGGACCACAGGAAGATTACTGGTGCAGCAAGATATCCACACGTCAAGAAGATGTGCATATCTGATTCAGGGTTCTGTATTTCTAAGCTCAATTGTATTGCATTGTATTACCATGCAGCATTGCATGGAACCTCCGGTCAACCGGATCTTTGCTTCCATGTGAAGCAGTCTCAATGAGTGTGCGGTACTACACAGCCAGTTCAAGCATTCTCTCAGTTGTTATTATTTAATTCGTCCACCAAACTCTGGGTCTCCCCCTGGTCTCCCTTCCATAGTATTATTAGATCATCTATATATCTTTTATATAGAAGTATATGTTCTGCATACCGGAATTTATAAATTGGCTATGAGGACTCAAATAACCCCATAAATAAATTAGCAAAACTTAAGGCTACCCGAGTCCCCATCGCAGTTCCGAGTTGTTGTATCTATAGTTGCCCCTTGAAAGGAGAAGAGATTGTGTTGTAAGATGAATTCCAATCCTTTAAGTAGAAACTCGATCTGTTCCACTGGCATTTGTTACTTCTTTCTAGGAAATATGTAACAGCACCTATTCCCAGTGAGTGGGCAATGTTGGAGTATAAGGAGTTAACATCTAGTGTCATAAAAAGACAGTAATACTCTCATTTATTTTTTTGCAGTTCATGTAGAAGATGATTGAAGTCCTTTAAATATGAGGGCATTCCTTCACTAGATCTTGTAGGTGGAGATCTAGGAAGTGTGACAGATTACTTGTGAGGGAATGGATGCCCGATATAATGGGGCGGCCCAGGGGAATTTGGATGTCTTTATGTATTTTCGGCAAATGGTATAAATGGGCTAGGCTAGGTTCTATGTTAGTTAATAATTTTTTCTCTCTTTTGTTTATAATCCCTCTGTCAAACGCTATGTTAATGAAAATGTGATAATCACAGAAAAAAGTTCTAGTGGACCAGTCTCCAATTTCTGATAATATTTAATATTAGAAAGAATGTTTTAGCTTCATTTAGATATATACCGTATATCATGGTCCTGGATGACTATTCCCCCTCCCCCTTATCTGCTTCTCTAATTACTATTTCAATATTTCTTCCTAGTTTCTCTAGCGCTATTTTTTCTCTCAATGTAATGTTATTTTTGTTAGTATTTTTATGTGTACCCCCTAGTTCTTTTCTTAGGGGAATATTTATTTTTTTCCTCTCTTTTTTAACAGCTCTTTTCTTCCATTTTTTTCTGTCATTTATTTTGCTAAATTCTTCTATCAGGGAGAGGAAAGTGTCTAAATAACTGCCCCTATGATGGATGGGGTTAAAATTAGATTTTGCCTTGACATATAGATGTATATTAGGGTTCTTCACTATATTCTCATTAGCCCTGTTGGGTATATAATCACTATCTGTCACATAATTAGATGATTTGCTTTTATTTCGTTTTTGTATAATAAAATGTCTGATGAGTGTTAGTCATTTCACAAAATGGGTAAGATCTAAAAATAGATTATTATTATTATTTATTTATATAGCGCCATTATATTCCATGGCGCTTTACATGCTAAAAGGGGCAGACTAGGACAAGTTACATAGTAACAATACAAGTAACAATAAATGTGGACAATTCGGTCGTACAGATACAAGAGGAGAGAAATCCTGTCCGCGAGGGCTCACAGTCTACGAGTTGAAAATTAGATGTAGATGAAAATTACTTGCTTCTTGACTGGGGCAAAAATGTAACCCGTTTGTTAATATATCCTTATAAAAAAAACTCACCGAAGTAGGACATAAAACTCAGAAAAAACTCACCGAAAATAGTCATGTAAAACATCCATTGCACCTAGCAGGAGGCTGCCAGCTCCACTGAGAGGCAACAGAGGTGTATGTATAGCTCAGTCTCCTGCAACCTAAGCCATGTGGGTGGTTGCGGCACTTGCGACCAGCCATGCTAACATGGAGGTGATTGGTGGTAATTATAGACACAAGGTTACCATAGGGCGTCAGTCACCCACCCACACGTGACGCATTGGGTCAGATTGCAGTTAATTGGTCATGCCCACGCTATTAGATATAGAACCCTGAATCAGATGTGCACGTCTTCTTGACGTGTGGATATCCTGCTGCACCAGCAATCTTCCTGTGGTCCAGCACGTAGGGAATTTGACTGGGGGAAAGCTGCAGAGTGAGTTCAATACCGCTAGAAAATGATTGTATTGGCTCACTCATATGGAGGTACTTTATATATGGAGACTTGCAAGGATTTATGGAGTCCTAAACAAACATTTTACAAATAAAAAAGGAGACATGATTTTATTATTTTTATTTTTAGAGAATTAACCTATGAAAGTTTGGAAACAGTGTAAATAGCTGTAGAATAAAAGAAAAAAATACAGACACAGTATATTCATATAATGGAGAAACAAATTTATGAACTTGATTTATACATAATCAACATGATTTTAATATATAAATTGTTTATTTTTAGACTATGTTTCAATACATGTTGCATATACCAATAATGTAGCAACGATCAAGGAAGCTCTTTCTAATAAAGTGTTAGTGAAAAAAATTACTATACCATTTTAAAGTTTCTCTCAACATAATTTATTAACATCTTTGTATATTTGTAGTTTGTATAATGTTATTGATCATCTTTTCATGCATTTATTGCAATTTTGTGTGCAAACGCTTTCCTAAGCAGATAAGATAAGAAATACTTAACCTGGATATAATCAATCCACTGGGTGGATCCCACTAATTAAGAGAAGGGATACACCCTTGAGACTGAAATTTAGATAAAGACAACCAACAAAGCTTACTGTTACTACTTGAGGAAGGCTATCAGTGTAAAATAATAGCTGAAACGCATTGTATGTGCCTTTTATTCCTTTGACCTTATAAAACTTCAGAAGTTGATATTACTATTGGTATACCGGATCTTTCTTGGAAGTGCCTTGCTTACTTGAGATAATTCATTTGAACCCTACTGCAGACAGGTGCACCTTAAAGGCCTCGTCACACGCTTCAATATCAATCATGATATCGCCTGGAAAGTCACGTGATCAAGATCGTTAGAATAATTTTGTGATATCGCTTGCGCAGTGTCAAAAGCATAGATCTCATTAACAATTTTTAATTTGGCAACGCCCCAGTGATCCAGCGCACAACCCAGCGATTGAGGCCAGCCATTGTCAGGAATAGGCGAAATCGTCAAAGACAAAGCTTGCATGCTGTCGGTCATTTGCACGACCATCGCTTGATTTGAGGTCCTGCTCACAAATCTTCAACCTAACAATCAACGATTTTTCATTGCAAGATCGCTTGGTTACACGCAAAGACGCACAAATGATATCGCTTAAGTGATCAAAAAAGCGTGTTGCTTAAGTGGTGTGATTAGCGATATTGAAGCTTGTGACGTGGCCTTAAGAGGAAACTGCTAGATCCGAAGTCTGGCTGCAGGCTGGGAAGGAGCAAACTAAGGACCACGTCGTACTATAGGAGATTACATGCTTTGTGAAAAAGCCTACAATAGGTGAGCAGAACATAGTTACTTTCTAACTCTCGTTAACTTAGATCTGCGCCTGCTCTTTTCTATATCGCCCCCCAGCATAGACCCTACATCTCAAGAAGGGCTGATTTATTAATTCATTTGAAGCCAAAAGGGAAAACAGACTTTGACACATTGAGAGGAGAATCTCTGGATTATTGAGCACAAGGCAGCGATTAAACTATGGAGCACTTTAAGAATAGAAAAGAGACATTGGCCGCAAATATGGGGTCAGAAACATTGGAGACTATAAAAGAAAAACCCAGTGTTTACGGAGATTCGGCCACTAAGCAAAAAGGTCGGTAATTTAATTTTTGACTTTGAAAAAACCATGAAGGTAGAAACAACACGTCAGCAGGATGCTGAGTTCCTAGACTTTTGCCTGAATCGAAAGATCATACCAAAGGGGCTGAGTATTCACTTTGACAGCACATTTCCAGATGATTTGAATTTCACAAACAGCTGGAAAGAAATTTTGGATAACTGTTCATATAATTTTTTTTATTTTTAGTTAGAACTACCAACTTATTAGATAAAAATGAAATCTTTATTAAATTCCATTAAAATGACCAAAGCCAAATACAAACATGACAAACATATACAAGTGACATATACAATCAAGGGATTTGCAAGGCTGAAAAAAATAATAATAATAATAATGGACTAGGAAGAATCCAAAACACTTATTTCGCCTAGAGGGCCATGCCCCTATATAGTGTTTCTGCCTGTCTGTGGAGATAAATTCACCCTAAGTGGTAGAGGTGTCCCCACTCAACGACAACTGTCCTTATTCATAACCCTAAGGGTGACAATAGGTAGCAATAATGGATTATACTATTTGGACTAACTGGACCTGCCTGGACACAGAAATATTGGTAAGCCCTTATCTTTTATTATTTCATGAATTTCATGAAATAATAAAAAAAATGCGTGGGGCTCCGCGCGATTTCTATGTCCAGCCAGGTACAGCTAGGCAGCTGGGGGCTGGAATCCACAGCACAGGGAGGCCCAAGCCTTCTGGGCAACCCCTGCTGCGAATGGCAGTCTGCAGCCACCCCAGAAAATGGCGTGTTCATTGAAGCGCCATGTTCTGGCGCTGAACCCAACTCTTCCAGGGCCCTGGTGCGGTGGCTCACTGGGTAATAAAGGGGTTAGGGCCAGCTTTTTGTTATCAGCTGGCTCTAAGCCCGAAATTCATGGGGTCATGCCAATATTAGACATGCCCCCATGAATTTCTATTAAATTGTTTAAATAAAAACATAACACCAAGAAAAATTATTTTTATTTGAAAACAAAACAAAACCACACTTAGGGACTCCATCTTTATTTAAACAAAATCCTCTTCCGTCCGACGTAGTCCAATCCAGGGTTCTTCTTTAGCTCTGCTACATCTCTGGTAGAGAACCTCCACCAGAGATGTAGCAGAGCTGTGCACCCTGGCATGTGAAAGTTCATGTCAATTCATGCAGGCAAGCATGAACTTACATAAACACTGCCAGGCCAGCATCGCTACTTCAAATGAACAGCTGACCTGAGTCAGCTGTTCATTTGAAACTACAGGCGGGAAGGCATCACAGAGAAACCAGATTCTCCCAGATTGTACCGGTCCAGTGCAATCCAGCGCCCCATAACATGGGACTCTATGGTGCTGGATTGCATCTGACCGGGGCAATCCGGGAGAATCCGTTTTGAACTCATTTAACAACTGCGAACAGCTCCCTGCTATGCCACGGTCAGTTCTGCGCACCCCGCTGCCTGACAGCAGGATCCTCCGCTCCCCCCGCAACCTCCCCACCCGATCCTTAGTTAGGATAGGGTGAGGAGGTGGTGGGGGGAGCGGAGGATCCTGCTGTCATGCGACGGGGAAGCCAATAGGGGGGCTTCAGCATTGTTTAAAAGCCGGCGGATTTTTACCGCTGGCTTTTAAACAATGAAGTGGGGAATTGCAGGTCTTTCCTCTGCTGACAGACCTCTTTATAGGGTCCAGCAGCAGAGGAATTGCATTTCCCATTGATTTATATTGGACTCGTTACTCTGCGAGTAATCGCAAGGATACTCGCAGAGTAACGAGTAGCCCGAGTGCCCTATTCGGTGCGTACCGAATAGTAGCGAGTAGACTCGCTCATCCCTAGTTAATGCGTGTCTCTGCCACGGTGCAGGTGGTGGAGGCATTAGGACTTCATACTGAGATTGTGCAGAGGGGTAGAGCAAATGAAGGAAAGAGGAGGGCCAAGGTTGGTAGGGAACTTGTTTCGGGGAGGACTCAGGGTCATAGCGGGACCAATGGGGAAAAGAATAATCAGGGTTGGTGGGGAATAGTTGATGGCTGGAAGGCTGCCTTGGTAATACAACTTGTTGTCTTGCAAAACCATGGGACAAATTTTGTGGCTCTGCCATAGCTAGCCCTGCCACATGATGATTGTGATACAAAGGAGGCCGGTTAGGAGCCGTTACTTTATGCATTAGGCCACTGGACCAAGAGTGTTGTGAATTCATTAAGGAGGAATTCTGGTTGTGAGCTCCCTCCGGTGGTTGTTGCTGGTAATGCTGCTGGCTGTGTGTTGAAGAGTTCCACAGCTGATCTTGATGATTGGCAGTCAGGTTTCAGATTGGAGTATATAGTGGTTTGAAGCTGATCAGTCCTTGCGAGTTGTAAATGTTCCTGGAAGTGTCTACACCTTTTCCTGGTTTCTCCTGGTCTTCTGAAACTCTTGCAAGCTAAGTGAATGGTTTTGTTACTTTGTGGTGCACATGTTGTGTGCTTGTGGATTTGTTTTCAGTTTGTCTTGTTCTGAGTTGTGGGTTTGAAATTTAGTCTGCATATTTGTTTACCTGCTCTCAGTTAGGAAGTTTTCTTCTTGGACAGAAATTTATATTCTCTGTTATCTGCTATTTGCAGTATTGTTGGTATTGGTACTTGTTTATTCTCGTTTGATTCACAGATGTTTTGCAGATATAGAGGGCGGGGAGTCTTAGTGGACTCGGTAATTTTTGACACTATCTGCTGTTGGAGATTTTTTGTTAGTATTTTAATACTGACCGCAATAGCATTCTATCCTATTTTTACTATCTAGCTAGTGTGGTCTCTTTTGCTGAACTCTATATTCTGCCTTTATGTGTCTTTTCCTCTCCTGCTTCCCAGTTAATATCTGTGGGGAGCTTGCTGCTTTCTTGGGGCTCTGCTCTGAGGTAAGATAGCTTTTCCTACTTTCATCTCTAGGAGTAGCTAGTTCTCCGGCCGTGTCGAGGTGTCTAGGGCATGGTTAGTTACATTCCACATCTACTTCTAGTTGCGATATTGAGTCAGGTGTCACGGTCAGTATAGTTACCAATGATTTCTGTCGAATCCTTATGTTACTCCTAAGTCATTGGATCATAACAGTACAACTGGCCAAGAGAGTTTAAATCAAGTTAAAATCTCAGAAGAAAGGAAGAGAAGTGTTGAGGCTGTTGTTTTCATTTTCTTTCTTCCCTCTTTTTCTTTAGATGACTGTGGAGTCTGGTGCCAGTATGAGTGTCCAGGAACTAGCTTCTCGTTTAGACCAGCTTGCTGCAAGATTACAGGGAATTTCTGATTATATTGTTCAGACTCCGGCTTTAGAACCGAAGATTCCTACTCCGGATTATTTTTTTGGTAACAGGTCCAAATTTTCGAGTTTCAATAATAGTTGTGAATTGTTTTTTGCTCTGAGACCTCGGTCCTTTGGTGATTCAGTTCAGCAGGTTAAAATAGTTATCTCCCTGCTGCATGGTGACCCGCAGGATTGAGGATTGGGCGTTTTCTCTTGCCTCTGGGGATCTGGTTTTACTTAATGTGGACTCCTTTTTTCAGGCCTTGGGTTTACTTTATGATGAACCAAACTCTGTGGATCAAGCTGAAAAGACCCTGTTGGACCTGTCTCAGGGTCAGGAGGCAGCGGAATTGTATTGTGAGAAAATCAGAAAATGGTCAGTGTTGACTAAATGGAATGATGACGCTTTGGCGGCACTTTTCAGAAAGGGTCTTTCTGACTCTGTTAAAGATGTTATGGCGGGGTTCCCCACGCCTGCGGGTTTGAACGATTCTATTTTTTTGGCCATTCAGAATGATCGGCGTCTGCAGGAACGCAAAACTGTCTGCTCGGAATTGTTATCCTCAGTGCAGATTCCTGGGCCGATGCAGTGTGATAGGATTCTATTTCGAACTGAAAGACGAGGATTTAGATGCCAGAATAGGTTTTGTTTTTACTGTGAAGATGCTTCTCATGTTATTTCTGTCTGCCCCAAGCAGGCATAGAGGATTGCTAGTTCATTTACCATCAATACAATATAACCTAAGTTTTTATTATCTGTCTTTGATTTCTTCCTTGTCGTCATTTTCTGTCATGGCATTTGTGGATTCAGGTGCCGCTTTAAATTTGATGGATTTTGAGTTTGCCAGGCGTTGTGGCTTCCCTATGCAGCCGTTACGGGACCCTATTCCTTTAAGGGGCATCGATGCTACGCCTTTGGCTCAAAATAAACCCCAGTTTTGGACACAGTTAACAATGTGCACGGAACCAGCTCATCAGGAGGATTGCCGATTTCTAGTTGCAGGTCCATAATCCTGTGTTGGATTGGAAGTCTATGTCTGTAACTAGCTGGGGTTGTCAAGGGGTACATGATGACATTTCTTTGATGTCTATTTCCTCTTCGCCCTTGGAGATTCCGGAGTTTCTGTCTGATTTTCAGGATGTTTTTGCTGAGCCCAAGTCCAGTTTTCTTCCGCCTCATTGGGAGTGTGATTGTGCGATTGATTTTGTGCCAGGCGGTAAGTTTCCTAAAGGTCATTTTTTTAACTTGTCTGTGCCTGAACATGCCGCTATGTGGAGCTATATTAAGGATTCCTTGGAGAAAGGACATATTCACCCTTCTTCTTCGCTGTTAGGGGCGGGGTTCTTATTTGTGGCCAAGAAAGATGGCTTCCTGAGACCCTGTATTGATTTCCATCTCTTGAATAAGATCACGGTCAAGTTTCAATACCCTGTACCTTCGAATTCTGACTTGTTTTCTAGGCTTAAGGGGGCATGTTGGTTTACTATGATTGACCTTAGGGGACATCTAATCTGGTGCGTATTAAGCAGGAGCACGAATGGAAAACGACGTTTAATACGCCTGAAGGCCATTTTGAATATCTCGTGATGCCTTTTGGGTTAGCTAATGCACCAAGCATTTTTCAGTCCTTTATGCATGACATATTTTGGAAGTTGATTGACAAGTTCTTGATTGCATATTTGGATGATCTTCTGATTTTTTCTGATGATTGGGATTCTCATGTCGACCAGGTCAGGTTGGTTTTTCAGATCCTGCGTGACAATGCTTTGTATATTAATGGATCTAAATGTTGCTTTGGGGTCCAGAAGGTCTCTTTTTTGGGCTTCATTTTGTCTCCTTCTTCTATTGAGATGGATCCTGTTAAGGTTCAGGCTGTTCAGGATTGGGTTCAGTCCATGTCTGTGAAGGGTCTTCAGAAATTTTTGGGTTTTGCTAATTTTTATCGTCGGTTCATTGTCAATTTTTCCAGCGTGGTGAAACCATTAACCAATTTGACTAAGAAGGGTGCTGATGTGGAGCATTGGTCTCCTGCGGCCGTTTTTGCATTTCAGGGGCTTAACAGATGGTTTACTTCTGCTCCTGTGTTGCAGCAACCGGCTGTCTCTCTTCTGTTTCACGTGGAGATTGATGCTTCTGAGATTGGTGCTGGGGCTGTTTTGTCTCAGAGAGATCCTGTTGGTTCCGCGATGCACCCTTGTGCCTTCTTTTCCCATAAATTTTCGTCGGCAGAACACAATTATGATGTCGACAATCAGGAGTTGCTGGCCATGAAGTGGGCATTTGAGGAGTGGTGTCATTGGTTGGAGGGGGCTAAGCATCATGTGGTGGTTTTGACCAATCACAAGAATCTGGTTTATCTTGAGTCTGCCAAGAGGCTGATTCCTAGGCAGGCTCGGTGGTCATTGCTTTTTACTCGTTTTGATTTTGTAGTCTCGTTCCTTCCTGGTTCTAAGAATGTTAAGGCTGATGCTCTCTTTCGCAGTTTTTTGGCTGATTCTTTAGAGCCTTCGGAGCCGGTCGGTATTCTGAAGGAGGGGATTGTTCTTTCAGCTGTTTCCCCCGATTTACGGCTGGCTCTTCGGGAATTTCAGGCGGATAAGCCTGATCGTTGCCCTGTGGGTAAATTGTTTGTTCCTGCCCAGTGGACTACTAGAGTGATTTCTGAGGTTCACTGTTTTGTGTGGCTGGTCATCCTGGCATCTTGATTACCCGTGATTTGGCCAGTCGATCTTTTGGTGGCCCCCTTTGTCCAGAGATGTGCGTTTCTTTGTGCAGTCCTGTGAGACTTGTGCACGGGCCAAGCCTTGTTGTTCCCATGCTAGTGGGTTGCTGATGCCCTTGCCTGTACCTGAGCGGCCGTGGATTCATATTTCTATGGATTTTGTTTCTGACCTTCCTGTTTGCCAAAGGATGTCTGTTATCTGGGTTATTTCTGACAGATTTTCTAAGATGGTTTATTTGGTTCCTTTGGCTAAATTGCCTTCTTCTTCGGACATGGTTCCGTTGTTTTTCCAGCATGTGGTTCGTTTGCATAGTATTCCGGAGAATATTGTGTCTGACAGGGGTGCCCAGTTTGTTTCTCAGTTTTAGAGGACCTTCTGTGATTGGCTGGGTATTGCTTTGTCTTTTTCTTCTGTGTTTCATCCGCAGTCTAATGGTCAGACTGAGAGAACTAATCAGACTTTGGAGACTTATTTGAGATTCTTTGTGTCTGCGGGTCAAGATGATTATTTGAACATCTAACCTTTGGCAGAGTTTGTGCTTAATAATCTGCCGAGTTCGGCTACTTTGATTTAGCCCTTCTTTTGTAATTTTGGTTTTCATCCTCGTTTTCCTTCGGGGCAGGTTGCGCCTTCTGCCTACCCAGGTGTGAATTCTGTGGTTGAGCGGCTGCGGCAAATTTGGGATTGCGTGGTTGACAATTTAAATCAGTCTCAGGAGGATGCTCAATATTTTGCTAACCGTCGTTGGTGTGTTGGTTCTCAGCTTCGTGTTGGTGATTTGGTTTGGTTGTCATCCTGCCATGTTCCTTTCAAGGTTTCTTCTCCTAAGTTCAAGCCTCGGTTTATTGGTCCTTACAGGATTTCTGAGATTATTAATCCTATCTCTTTCGCGTTGGCATTTCTGGGCTCTTTTGCGATTCATAATGTTTTCCATAAATCCTTGTCGAGGAAATTTGTCGAGCTCATGATTCCGGCTGTGGCTAGGGATGGGCGAATCTACTCGCTAGGACTCGTTACTCGGCGAGTAGTAAGAGACTCGCAGGACTCGGTACTCTGCAAGTTTCCCAGCGTTTACTCGCACGAGTCCAATGCAAATCAATGGCAAACGCTGGCAAAACTAGGATTGCCATTGTCTTGCATTAGACTCGGCTACTGTGCCAGTGATAGCAGGGAAACTCGCAAAGTAACTGCTGTTACTTTGCGAGCCGAGTCCAGCTGTCTTCTCTATGCAGGCTGCCGCAGCTCCAGGGTCATAGAGCCCGCCTGCTCACAGAGATGATGTAGCAGAGCTGAGATTATTCTCAGTCTGCTCATTCCCTGTGCATAGACATCTATATCTATGCACAGGGGATGTAGCAGAGAGGACATCGCGTTTTGGACTGCGTCGGACAGAAGAGGATTTTCTTAATTAAAGATGGAGTCCCTAATGGCTTTTTTCTTTATTTCAAATAAAAAAAATTCTCTGTGTTGTGTTTTTTTAACCCTTTATTGGAGATTCTTAGTGGCTGGGTCAAACGTGGCCTGACATTAAGAATCTCGGGCTTAATACCAGCTTGTATAACAAAGCTGGTATTAACCCCTTTATTACCCAGCGTGCCACTGCCACCAGGGCCGCTGGAAGAGCGGGGTTCAGCGCCAGAGGATGGCGCTTCAATGAACGCGCCATCTTCTGGGGTGGCTGCGGGCTGCAATTGGCAGCGGGGGGTGCCCAGAAAGCTTGGGCATCCCTGCGCTGCGGATTTCAGCCCCCAAGCTAAGCAGCTGTACCTGGCTAGACACAGAAATTGCGGAGCCCCACACATTTTTTTTTAATTATTTCATGAAATTCATGAAATAATTAAAAAAAAGGGCTCCCCTATATTCTTGCGTCCGGCCAGGTACAAATAGGCACCTGGGGGTTGGGGGCAGGCCGTCGCTGCCTGCTGGATCCGGCTGGTTCCAGAAATACAGCGAAGCCCACGTGAAATTTTTTTCTGACAAATCCATAAAACAATGTAAATAAAAGGGACTGCATCTTTATTAACTCCTGGACCATGGGCGAGGGGTTAATAGAGATGCAGTCCCTTTTTTAGGATTGTTTTATTGATTTTTCAGAAAAAAAATTACATGGGCTTCGCCGTATTTCTGGAACCAGCCGGATCCAGCAGGCAGCGACGGGCTGCCCCCAACCCCCAGGTGCCTATTTGTACCTGGCCAGACACAAGAATATAGGGGAGCCCTTTTTTTTAATTATTTCATGAATTTCATGAAATAATTAAAAAAAAATGCGTGGGGCTCCGCGCAATTTCTATGTCTAGCCAGGTACAGCTAAGCAGCTGGGGGCTGGAATCCGCAGCGCAGGGATGCCCAAGCTTTCTGGGCACCCCCGCTGCAAATTGCAGCCCGCAGCCGCCCCAGAAGATGGCGCGTTCATTGAAGCGCCATCCTCTGGCGCTGAACCCCGCTCTTCCAGTGGACCTGGTGGCGGTGGCACGCTGGGTAATAAAGAGGTTAGGGCCAGCTTTGTATTATCAGCTGGCCCTAAGCCCGAAATTTATGGCGGTCACGCCAATATTAGACATGACCGCCATGAATTTCTATTAAATTGTTTTAAAAAAAACACAACACAGAGAAAATTTTTTATTAGAAATAAAAAAAAAGCCATTAGGGACTCCATCTTTAATTAAAAAAATCCTCTTCCGTCCGACGTAGTCCAAAACGCGATGTCCTCTCTGCTCATCCCTGTGCATAGATATAGATGTCTATGCACAGGGAATGAGCAGACTGAGAACAATCTCAGCTCTGCTACATCAGGCAGCAGGCAGGCTCTAGGACCCTGGAGCTGCGGCAGCCGCACACAGAGCAGACAGGACTCTTATCTGTGCGAGTTTCCCAGCGATTACTTGCACAGTAAACGAGTCCAATGCAAATCAATGGCAAAACTAGGATTGCTTCAGGCTGAAGCTTCCGAGACACATCTGTGATTTGTAAATCGCACACTACTCTCTATTACTCGCTTCTTCATTCATTAACATTGGACTCGCTAGACTCGCAACGAGTAGCGAGTCCTAGGCTCGGACTCACTAGAGTCAAGCGATTCCGAGTAATTTAGGATTCGCCCATAACTAGCTGTGGCCCCTCCAGATCCGGTCTTGATTGATGGTGAGTTGGAGTATGAGGTTGAGAAGATTTTGGATTCTCCTCTTTCGACACGGAGGCTCCAGTACCTTGTTAAATGGCGGGGTTATGGCCAGGAGGATAATTCTTGGATTTCTGCCTCAGATATTCATGCCCCTGATTTGGTTCGTGCTTTTCATCTGGCTCATCCTGGTAGACCTGGGGGTTCTGATGACGGTTCGGTGACCCCTCCTCAAGAGGGGGTTAACTGTTGTGAATTCATTAAGGAGGAATTCTGGTTGTGAGCTCCCTCCGGTGGTTTTTACTGGTAATGCTGCTGGCTGTTTGTTGGAGAGTTCCACAGCTGATCTTGATGATTGCAGCTAGGTTGAGATTGGAGTACAGTGATGGCCAAAAGTAATAAAACCCCTGCAATTCTGTCAGATAATACTCAGTTTCTTCCTGAAAATTATTGCAATCACAAATTCTTTGATATTATTATCTTAATTTAATTTTTCTTCAATGAAAAAAACACAAAAAGAATTGTCCCAAAGCCAAATTGGATATAATTGCACACCAAACATAAAAAAGGAAGTGGACAAAAGTATTGGCACTGTTAGAAAAATCATGTGATGCTTCTCTAATTTATGTAATTAACAGCACCTGTAAGTTACCTGTGGCACCTAACAGGTGTTGGCAATAACTAAATCACACTTGCAGCCAGTTGACGTGGATTAAAGTTGACTCAACCTCTGTCCTGTGTCCTTGTATGTACCACATTGAGCATGGAGATAAGAAAGAAGACCAAAGAACTGTCTGAGGACTTGAGAAACCAAATTGTGAGGAAGCAGGAGCAATCTCAAAGCTACAAGTCCATCTCCAAAGACCTGAATATTCCTGTGTCTACTGTGCGCAATGTCATCAAGAAGTTTAAAGCCCATGACACTGTGGCTAACTTCCCTAGATGTGGACGGAAAAGAAAAATTGACGAGAGATTTCAACACATGATTGTGCGGATGGTGGGTAAAGAACCTCGACTAACATCCAAACAAGTTCAAGCTGCCATGCAGTCCGAGGGTACAAAAGTGTCAACCCATACTATCCGTCGGTGTCTTAATGAAAAGGGACTGTATTGTAGGATACCCAGGAAAACCCCACTTCTTACCCCGAGACATAAAAAAGTCAGGCTGGTGTTTGCCAAAACTTATCTGAGAAAGCCTAAAACGTTTTGGAAGAATGTTCTCTGGTCAGATGAGACAAAAGTAGAGCTTTTTGGGCAAAGGCATCAACATAGAGTTTACAGGAGAAAAAAAGAGGCATTCAAAGAAAAGAACAAGGTCCCTACAGTCAAACATGGCAGAGGTTCCCTGATGTTTTGGGGTTGCTTTGCTGCCTCTGGCACTGAACTGCTTGACCGTGTGCATGGCATTATGAAGTCTGGAGACTACCAACAAATTTTGCAGCATAATGTAGGGCCCAGTGTGAGAAAGCTGGGTCTCCCTCAGTGGTCATGGGTCTTACAGCAGGACAATGACCCAAAACACACTTCAAAAAGCACTAGAAAATGGTTTGAGAGTAAGCACTGGAGACTTCTAAGGTGGCCAGCAAAGAGTCCAGACCTGAATCCCATAGATCACCTGTGGAGAGATCTAAAAATGGCAGTTTGGAGAAGGCACCCTTCAAATATCAGGGACCTGGAGCAGTTTGCCAAAGAAGAATGGTCTAAAATTCCAGCAGAGCATTGTAAGAAACTCATTGATGGTTACCAGAAGTGGTTGATCGCAGTTATTTTGGCTAAAGGTTGTGCAACCAAGTATTAGGCTGAGGGTGCCAATACATTTGTCCGGCCCATTTTGGAGTTTTGTGTAAAATGATCAATGTTTTGCTTTTTGCTTCATTCTCTTTTGTGTTTTTTCATTGAAGACAAATTAAATGAAGATAATAATACCAAAGAATTTGTGATTGCAATCATTTTCAGGAAGAAACTGAGTATTATCTGACAGAATTGCAGGGGTGTCAATGCTTTTGGCCAACACTGTATATAGTGGTTTGAAGCTGATCAGTCCTTGCCAGTTGTAAATGTTCCTGGAAGTGTCTACACCTTTTCCTGGTTTCTCCTGGTCTGCTGAAATCCTTGCAAGCTAAGTGAATGGTTTTTGTTACTTTGTGGTGCACATGAGTGCTTGTGGATCTGTATTCATTTTGCCTTGTTCTGAGTTGTGGGTTTGAAATTTACTCTGCATATTTGTTTACCTGCTCTCAGTTAGGAAGTTTTCTTCCTGGACAAAAATTGCTATTCACTGTTATCTGCTGTTTCCAGTATTGTTCGTATTGGTACTTGTTTATTCTTGCTTGATTCACAGAAGTTTTGCAGATAGAGTGCGCCGACTCTTAGTGGACTCCGGGTAATTTTTGACACTATCTGCTGCTGGAGATTTTTTGATAGTATTTTAATACTGACCGCAATAGTATTCTATCCTATCTTTACTATCTAGCTAGTATGGCCTCTTTTTGCTGAACTCTATATTCTGCCTGTGTGTCTTTTCCTATCCTGTTTTCCAGTTAATATTTGTGGGGGCTTGTTGCTCTTTTGGGGTTCTGCTCTGAGGCAAGATAGCTTTTCCTACTTTCATCTCTAGGGGTAGCTAGTTCTCCGGCCGTGTCGAGGTGTCTAGGGCATGGTTAGTTACATTCCACGGCTACTTCTAGTTGTGATATTGAGTCAGGTTTCACTGTCAGTATAGTTACCAATGACTTCTGTTGAATCCTTATGTTACTCCTAAGTCATCGGATCATAACACAAAGGTTGTGGCAGTGGTCACCTGTTGGCTGGTTGGCCTGTCCACAGTACGGAATAAGACATGGGTGGCTACAGAAGGAGGGCTATCTGAAGGATGTTGGGTGGACTGAGAATGTTGTTGGGCCCGCATATGTGGACCCATCTGTTTTGCTTTCAGCAAAGCATTATGACAACACCGGTGAATATATGCCTGCTGATCACACAACATATTTTCCATTTCCCTGGCCAGTTATAATAAGTACTGTTATTTTGAATTTTGAAGATCTGTGCTCACATCCTTCACGGCAATGTGGAGTCACTCAAAACCCTCTGTAATTTGGCATGAGAGATTTTTCCACATGTCCTGATGGATGTTAGTAAGATGTTAAACTTCAGCGAGCAGGCTCCTATCTAGACCCCTCTGGCGCTGGCAAACAGGGTGAGGAGCTGGTTGGATTTGCCGCACAGTTGCAGAGGGCTCAGATAGGAGAAAATCTGTTGTTGTGTCTTCCTCAGGGTTCTGGTGCCCCCAGGAGGGTGCTGCTGTAGCACCATGATCTTCATCAGATGGGCCAGTGGACGTGGCCAAGTAGTCTCCGCTTCGATATCGAAGGACAGCTTCAGGCGACTGGTGGACTGGGGAGGATGCGGACTCCAGCCTCCTCCCCTGCATGCTGTGGAGGAAGGAAAAAACAACGGAATTAACATGAATACTGAGCAACACAATCTACACAAATGTTATGTGTGTTATGTTGTTTGCCCATCACAAACAAAAGGTGCGTTGGTGGAAGGGTCATAAACATACAACTCAGGAAAGGCACACTTGGATGACCACATGATAGGGTGAGCAGAGACACATACAACTATACGCTCTAATGGCTAGCTATACTCACAACACATCCAGCACATACCCATTATTGTTCCCTTGCACGGCTGTGCATGCAGCAATTAATACATGCACATGCATATGCATGATCCGTAGCATGGCTGTGCTTGCAGCAATTAATACATGCACATGCATGATCACTTGCACGCCTGTGCACACTACATATGTAATGGTAAACATGTGGAAAGATATCATTAAAGCATACCCAGTCGGATATATGCAGCCATGGTCCCCACATAGAAAGGCAAAGACATGGCATAATGACCACTCACTCTATTTGGAGCCATCATTGCTGCTGCAGAAAACAAATATGCAGCTCCTCCCAGTCGTCAGCAGTTGCTGCCGCAGTCAGAAAATTTGAATGCGGTGTGAGGCGGGCCTTAAACGTTTAGCAGCATTTGCTGGTTTTTCCAAGAAATTTACAAAACCTGTTTCTTTAGGGACCTATTTAGATTTAAAAGGGCTTTCTCAGGTCCATTGTTTAAGACTGCTGTTACCGTAGGAAATGTTTAACCCTTCAGATGCTACACAGGAATTAATGCAAGGTGGAATGGAAAAAGATAATTTACTATCTAAAATGTTGCTTTAGCTTTACCAATATTGTTGTTTTTACAAAAGATAGTATGAGAAAATGGACCCAACAACTTGTCACTCAGTTCCTTCTAAATGAGCTGATACCCCACTTGTGGTAAAAAATAAACGTCTTTGGACAAATGACAGATCTTGGAAGAGAATGAGAAACATTTGAATTTTCAAACACAAAGCTGGCAGAAATAGAATGAGCGCACAATGTCGCATTTGCACGCTCCCCTAAGGTGCCTAAACAGAACAATCCTGCTCTCCACACACACACACACACACAGGTTGCCTCATTTTGGAATCTACGCGCCTCAAGGATTTAATTTATGAGTATAGTGAGCATTTTGAACATACAAGTTCTACATAGAATGAGCTAACATTAGGTTAGCATATTGAAAATGTTCCTGTAGACCCCGATTTTTCACTCTTGCAAAAGATGACATAAAAAAGTTGACCATAAAGTTTGTTACCAATTTTTTTCCGAGTGTGCGATATACCACATGTAGTGAAAAAATTATTTTTGGACAAACATCAGGGATCGGAAGGATAAATGTCATACCCCCGGCTGCAGGGACGGTTTCTAATAAGCTGGGAGCTCGACACTGACCACAAAGCTCCACTGGTTCTGCTCACCCTGGTCATGGTTCCATGCGACCGTATGTTTCGTTCTCTGCTAGGAACCTGCATCCTCTTGGCAAGTCTCCAGGGAATATTCTTAGGATGCACGCACGGCATCCTGCGCACACTTATAGAAGCAAAACACCTGTTCCCCATTAGGCCTCTGCTTGGGTGCTGAGCTGCTTTGAGTATAAAAGGCACCTAACCCCCTATGGGAGGTGCCTGGGCAACGTGTTCATTCTATAGAAATCGTTGCCTCTCCTCAGGCCTCAATCTGCTGAGCTTTGCACTAAGAAGACTGCTGCATTGTATCCACGTGATTCTAACACCTCTGTCTCCACAGAATCCTTGGGCTGTCCAGGCCTGTCTTGATGTGAACAGGACTGTCCAGATTCCTGTACAGGTTGGATCATTTCTCCTGAATCAATCAGAGCTCCCAGGATTTATTTAATCGACAGAGCCAGTATTCTACAGTTCCTCCATATCTACTGTCTGGTCTACACAGGTCACCCTTCTGGTCCGGGATTCGTGGTATTCAGGCCTCCTGGTGTTGTGATGGCAGAATCCCTGTATAGTGGTTAACCTTTGCCGGTGCTCCACTGCATGGTACAATGTTGTGATACAGAGAATCCTCCCCCATGGCACCTTACCCCTTTGTGAAACGTTCCTTAATAAATATCCTTGGCTTTATGTAAGTCACTCTACTGTCTCTTGAGTATCAGGTATTCAGCTACCACTGCACCACCAGTGGTCTAGTGAACCCACTACTCTTCATCATACCCTGTGAGCATAACAGTATGAAGAGACATTTGGTATTTGGAATGTAAATTTCACTGGAATAGATTGCAGACACCATATCTCATTTGCAGAGTCCCTGAGATACCAAAGCAGCAAAATAAAACACAAGTGACCCCATTGTGTAGACCCATCAAAGAATACATATACAATATGGGGCTGTTGAGCATATTGAACCCATAGATGCTTAACAGAACATTTTAAAAGTTGTGAAAACGAAAATTATGTTTGGTTGATTTAGCCCCAAATTTGTAATTTTCACAATGGATTATATCAAGAAACAGACTCCATAATTTGTTACGTACTTTCTCACGAAAGCTATCATTCTCCATCTGTGATCAAAAACTACTGTTTGGGCACATGGAAGGGCTTGGAAAGAAAACAGCACAATTTTATTTTTGGAGCACAAATTTGTCTGGAATAGATTGTGATTGCTATGACATATTTGCAGAGCCCCTGACTTGCCAAAATAACAGAAACCACCACAAGAGATAGCTTTTTTGAAACTAGACCCTTCAACCTATTGTTGATAATTCACAAAACTTTATAAACTTTAGTTATGAAAACAAAAAATAGTTTTTTTTTCACTAACATACTATTTTAGCTCCAAATTTATAATTCACATCAGGGGTAATAGGAGAAAATGGATAGGAAAGTTTGTTCTGCAGCATTTACTGAATGTGACAGTTCCCCATATGTGGTTGCACACTTCTTTTTAAGCCCCCAGTGGGGATGGAATGGAAAAAAAACACTATTTGGCTTTTAAAAAGCAGATTCTCTGTGTGACATTAAACTTTCAGCAGTTTTACCTTTTTGCAGCGGCGCTCCGGTTAGTTTGAGGTGATTTTTGACCTGCCAGCCTCTCCAGTGCTTCATAAAGTGTGCTGTAGGAAACAAATCTTTACATCGGTATGAGAGCCTTATTTTGGTTCTCACAGAAATACATTGGACTCTTGTCTTCCAGCATGTCAGAAATTGCGGGCACAAGGTGGCACCTTGTGACCGGAGCAGCGTTGGAAAGAGGTGAAGACACTAGAGGGTGAGTATAAGACAGGGGCAGGGTGGATAGATTTTAAGCACCACTCTAGCAGTGGGGAAAAAAACAAGAGTTGTAATATAAGGAATTCATGTAGAGGTGTAGTGAGTATTTTAAACTTGCGGATGCCTCACACAATTTTATAACAATGGGCATGGAAATAAAACATTTTAATGGTAAAAATGTAAATTTTTTATTAGCCGTCAATTTGTCAGTTAAACTGGACCCCACAATTTATTGCGCAATTTCTCCCGAATGCCATGATGCCCTATATATTTTCAGAAACTATTATTTGGCCACACTTCAGGGCTGGGAAGGAAGGAGCACTATTTGGCTATTGGAGCACTGATTTTGCTGGAATAATTTCCAGGCATCACTTGCAGAGCTTTTTACAGGTTCTGGCTGAGCTGGGGCAGAAGGGAAAGTAGCTGTGTTGGTCCACTGAGTGCTGGCACATTAAGTGTATGGAAAGCTGCCTTCAGCATGCTCCAGTGTTACAGACATGCCCACAGTGCATGCTGTATGCGCATCTAGTAAGGAGATGTCACATGGCACAGACCACTTTTCACTTTTATCTGTCAGATAGGAGCAGAACAGAAGATAACATGGTGCTGTAAGTAGGAACTCAGACTAATGCCTATACATAGATCCAGTAATTTCTAAAATGTCCAGTGTTAGAAGAAGGTAGGATACTGCTTCTCTTCTGACAAGTCCTTACCGAATTCTTTTGTTGTAACTGTGAATTCTATCTGAGGGACAGAAGATTTATATTGGCTATTGCATCAATGACTTATCTAACCGGCCATCATACTCTGGGGTCATAAGATAATCTCTTGGGACCATGGCAGCAATCAGCATTTAAGATTATGGCCATGGAAGGGCAATCATGTCAAAGAGGGTCTTTTAATCCCCTTTTAAAGGAAAACAGTCAGGTCAAAAATCCATATATAACTGATATCATTTTCTAATTCCTTGCTCTAAACTCTCTCTATTTATGCATTTCTATTATTTATATTCCCCTCCTATCTTCTGTAGACTTCAAATAAAGAGAATCATTCCATCTGTCACTCGCAGTAAATGATCCACTTAGTTCTCTGCTATCCTCTCCCCATAGCATGAACATGCATGTCACATCACAGCATAAGAGATTAGTGGGGGGATTACATTCTCCTCTCTGCTCTCTGTGTGCAGCATCACAAGAGGTGAACTATAACACAGAAACTGTCACAGTACAGCGGGGCATCTGCTTTACAGAAACAAATGGTGTGTAGAATAGGTAGACCTGTATACCTCTCTTCCTTTTCCCTGGTGATATCAACTGAACAGACCTGTAAGTGAAACCTGACATTGCACTGTTAGCAAAGGGGAGAGGGAGGAGGGAGAAGGGAGGAGAGAGCTGCAGAGAAGGAGTACATAATTACATGGCAGTTTATACAGCAGCAGGACTAATCATTTCTGATTATAATGCAACAGGACTAATGCTGCAGCTTCTGCATGGTCTGACAATGGTGATAACATGGAAACTACAAATGGTACAATAATGATTTACATGTTTTCAAGAGGTCTGCCCAGGCCTTATTCATGGGTAATATTAGTATCACACTGAAAAATGACCTGACAGTGTCCCTTTAACCACTTAGATCAGGGGTCCCCAACTCCAGGCCTCGAGGGCCGCCAACAGTGCATGTTTTCAGGATCTCCTTAGTATTGCACAGGGGTTGGAATCATTACCTGTGCAGATGATTACATTAACACCTGTGCAATACTAAGGAAATCCTGAAATCCTGCACTGTTGGCGGCCCTCGAGGCCTGTAGTTGGGACCTCTGACTTAGATGCTACTCTCATGATTGACAGTGTTTTTTAAGGGTTAATTGGCCTGACAGGTTCCACAACTGGTTGGGACTGATGCTCATGAGTGTCAGTTATCATATATAGTTGCCACCCATATGATTTTGATCTGCAGGTGATGGTATTCACTTATTCCTTATCATCATTTTCAATGTCATAGAAGGGGTTGTGACTGTTCGCAACCTTTAAAGGTGAGTGCACCAACCGTGTATTGTCACACAAAACATCACTATTATCGCCCTATGTGCGCTCTCCTTCCTTAATTATTGTCATTTTAAAATGCCAAAAAAGAATAATAATCTTATTTGCTTTTTATTAAAATGTGTTGCACAGTGATGTTTATGTAAAGAAGCATTCTAATAGAAAACTGATATATTATAACTTCTGCAAGGTGTCGAAAGGTAAGGGAGTTGACAATTTTTATTTCAATGTGCTATCAATATTGTTTTATGCCACTGAAACGGGCCAGACTGGACATCTGTAAATGTTGGGAAATGCCAGACTGTCTGATCTGGTAGTGCGTTGCTCTGTATTTCGCTACGATAATTTATCGGCGTCAGACTTTCAACAATATCGGCTTCCTTTGGATGCTGATACTTTTAAAGACCACAGTGGAGCAGAGAGCCATCTACTCTCTACTCTGCCACTTACTCAGGCATGCCACAGGTAGCTTTCAGCATGTAGACTGCAGGAAGTGAGTGGCATGCATGTGACATCAAGCACTGTGAAGACATTAATTATATCACACCATCCGTAGAGCTCAGGAGACTGCAATCAGCATTAATCTGGATAAAGTGGCTTTTATCTTTTGAAAAGCTCAATCATTTACATGGTACCATATCTGTCTATTAGTATTTTCCTAATTAAATCTACTGCAAAAGGAGAGCCTATACTAACAACCGGGTGGCACTGTCACATTGTAAAAAGATGAAATACTCATATTTTAGTAAGTGTTACAAGCTCTTTTTACCAAACATATTTCTTAAAAATAAAATAGCCAAACTAATAAAACCACACTGCCAATCATAACTGCGTATTCATTTCCTCTGAAGTGTTCCTTTTAGTTCCTTTTTATATCTGGCTATCCTTGATAAATTCCAAAAAAAGTCAAATGTACAACACTTTATAAAATATTATGTTTTTTATTACAATACGGAATATAAAAATGTTGGTGATTTTTTTCATACCTGTACCATGGTATTTTATTTAAACTTGTGAATCTACGCTTATCATTACCATGAAATAGAAATGCTTGATAGTGCTGTCTCTATTCAAAGCATACTCTAAAAATTGAGTGCTAAGTTTCCTCTTGGTTCTTCCCATGTGTAATTTATAGCTTGGACGTTGTAGGACATGGACTATAAATTGAGAGTTACAGTTAATGAAAATATTGATTTCCTATGTATTTCTCAGAGGGGAAATAAGCGTTTTCATTTTCTGTTTAATATATGAACAAGATGAACAAAAGTGCTTCTCCCCCAAATGAAATTACCATACATGGACAACATTAAGCTGGATTATGGTGCCATTGTTTCTTGGAGAAGGCACCATGGTTTACACATTATTTTAATTGCACTTGGATGTGGTTTATCTCCCTTAACTACTAGCTAAAGGCTCTCAAATTGATTCATCAATTATGTTGAGCACAAGAGTCCCATGTGTCTTTGTTTACCCAACACATTTCAAAATATTGCCAGAGGTAATACAATATTTTATAACCAATCTATTTTCCCAGGAATCCTGAATTTTGGTAGAAATATAGGTTACTTCCTGAAATTAAAATGGAAGGTTGCTTTTATCACCAGCATTTGTTAAACATGATAGATAGATAGATAGATAGATAGATAGATAGATAGATAGATAGATAGATAGATAGATAGATAGATAAAGGACAATGATATGTGCTTAACATTTTCTCAAACACACAGGTTTTAATTTCATCTGAACATTCACACATGCATATCATTGGTATAGCAGTGTGCTGCTGTAAATTTTATTTTTATATATTATCCAGTAGTATAGCTTGCACCTATGTTATAACTTTCAGTGATATGCTGTCTGGCTTTTTTTTTTCTTTCTCTACAAATTAATGACACAGGTTTGCTTGCTAGACCTTGCACTCCTTCCTTCCCATCAGCCCAGGGGGTCACCAATGTGTGTGGATCCTGCTACTTACCATATAATGTAGACTTTAAAATTCCAAGTGAGGTTTACTATAGTTAGGGTCCCATCAGATTTAAGGTAATCTTGCCGTGGTTGAAGGGCAGGTATCTATTGGACGACAATATATGCGCTAAGAACCTTATTTTTTTTAAGATAAGTATATAAATAAATTTTTCCCATCCGGATTTTTTTTTGTGAAAAATCGAAAGATTAGACATATTCTCAAACACTAGGTTTTAATTTCATCTTGAACATACTACATGCATATAGTGGTATAGCAGTGTGCTGCTGTAAATTTTCATTTTCTAGATAGATAGATAGATATATAGATAGATAGATAGATAGATAGATAGATAGATAGATAGATAGATAGATAGATAGATAGATACAGCAATAGAAAAAAGAAAATTGCACCATAGACTGGGTTTTCTTAGGATGCAGCGCTTTCCCTCATGCCAAAATCCAGTGACATTTAATAGATATAGAAAAAAGGTTCAGTGGCTTGAGAAAGAATAGATTATGTGCTAATAAAGTCACTTTTTTCACTTAAAATGTAAGTGCTGACATTATTATAATAATAATAATTATTATTATTATTTATTTATAGAGCACTATTGATTCCATGGTGCTGTACATGAGAAAGGGTTACATATAGACAAGTTAAAAATACAACAAACAAGCTAACAGTGACAGAGCGATACTGATGGGAGAGCGAACTCTGCTCTTGCTTACATTCTACAAGGCAGCCATCTGAACCTTTTTTTGATAGATAGATAGATAGATAGATAGAGATAGATAGAGATAGATAGATAGATAGATAGATAGATAGATAGATAGATAGATAGAGTGCTGTGCAAATTAATTGGGACAAAGTAAGTTTTTCTTGAATTAATTTTACTATTTCTGATAAGTGTTTTATCAGTTCTTGGTGTCGTTTTCCTTTTTCTTCCACATTTCCCTTTTCGTTTTGGAGAAAACGATCCAGTTTCAATGTTTGTGTGAATTATTCTTGAAACAGTAGATTTTCCAATACCAACGGTGGAAGCGATTTCTTTTACAGTCAGACTTGTATGTTCATTAAGAGTAATAATTCTAGACCTCTTCCGTGGAGTAACATCCATTTTTACAGGCACAAATCACACTGAGAGAAAAAGTACACTAAACCACTCCTCACAAATACAAGCTCTCACCTGAAGCTGAGGGGGGCAGCTAGCTGTTATTGTCTAACTAAAACCAGTCACACCACATTTTGTTACTCAAGGTTGTACACTCACACCTGTTCAAAGCAGTTAAAACTGGTTTGAATCACTGACTGGTAACCAACTTACGATTACTTACTTAAAAAAATGCTTTGTCCCAATTAATTTGCACAGCACTGTAGATAGATAAATAAGTAGTTTAAACTATTTTATTGTTGTATACGTACACTGAACCGATATTTCCAAGGATGGTCTGTTTTGTTGATTCAGGTATTGTGGTTAACAAGAATTCTATATTTTCATCATTCTTTCTTTTTAAGTTTAAACCAGCTGCAAACAGTCCAATCTGACTTAGATGCAGGGGCGGACTGGGCCGGGTTCCTGGGGGCAACTGCCCTCCGGGCCGCCGGTGTAGTGACAGTTTAGGGCCGCCCGGTACTGCTGGCAGCCGCCCGGAATAGCGAAAGGATCTGACTGAGCGGCCGGCTGTTAGCGCGGTGCGGCCGCAGTGGGACCGCCCGGGCTTCAAATCGCAGCAAGGGCTGCGTCGTCCTGGCAACCGGTGGGACGCCGGGCGCGATTAAGGCACTAACTGAGTCAGTGGTAGCGGGTGGCCGTTTGGCGGCTCGGCCGCAACCGCCGCAGCCGCACTCACCTTTGAGCAGAGCTCTCAGCTCTCTCAGCAGGCTGCGCCATCGCGGGACCGGTCCGGGCTTCCGGCAGCAGCGGGTGCGTTGTCATGGCACCCGGCTGGCCTGCGGGATGCAGGGATTGGATGAGAGGGCGCCTGCTCCACTGCGCCAGCTAGGCCAGCCCAGCCCAGCCCAGCAAAGACAGGGAGGATTCAGAGCGGTGGGTATGTGTAGCCTGCATGCTACGTCAGCACGCAGGCAGTGAAGAACTTTGTGTGAACCCACCCAGTCCCTCCAGAGCGGAGCGCAGACAGTGATGGCTGCCATACTGTTCCAAATTTGATTGTGCAGCTCTGGCTGCTCAGATCATGATGAGCTGCAGCAGCTGGTGGTGGTGGGTAGTGTGTGTGTGTGTCTTTCTGTCTATGTGTCTGTGTATGGCTGGGGCTGGGGCTGTGTGGCTGACTGTGTGTGGCTGGGGTTTTGTGGCTGGTTGTATGTGGCTGGGGCTTTGTGTGGCTGGTTGTGTGTGGCTGGGGCTTTGTGGCTGGCTGTATGTGGCTGGGGCTTTGTGGCTGGTTGTGTGTGGCTGGGGCTGCGTGGCTGTGGCTGGCTATGTGTCTGTGTTGCTGGGGCTGTCTGTGGCTGACTGTCTGTGTGGCTGAGGCTGCGTGGCTGGCTGTGTGTGGCAAAATGTGTCTGTGTGGCTGACTGTGTCTATGTGTGGCTAGGGCTGCGTGGCTGCATGTGGCTGTCTGTGTGTCTGACTGTGTCTTTATGTGGCTGTGGCTGGCTGTGTGTGCCAAACTATGTCTGTGTCTGGCTGGGCCTGCGTGGTTGTGGCTGGCTGGGGTTGGCTGTGGCTGCGTGGCTGAGGCTGCGTGGCTGGCTGTGTGTGGCTGGGGCTGTTTGGCTGTGTGTGGCTGACTGTGAGTGTGTGGCTGGGGCTGCTTGGCTGTGTGTGGCTGACTGTGGTGTTGGCTGGCTGTGTGGTTGGCTGTATGTGTGTGTGTGGCTGGCTATGGCTGTCTATATTGCTCGCTGTGTGTGTGGCTGGCTGTGTCTGTGTGTGGATAGCTGCGCTTGTGTGTGGCTGGCTTTGGCTGTGTGTGTGACTGGCTATGTGGCTGGCTGTATGTGTGTGGCTGGCTGGCTTTGGCTGTGTGTGGCTGGCTGTGTTTGTGTGGCTGGGTATGTGTGTGGCTGATATTGTGTGTGTAGCTGGCTGTGTCTGTGTTTGCCTGGCTGTGTCTGTGTGTGCTTGAGTGTGGCTGGCTATGGCTGTCTATGTTGCTGGCTGTGGCTCTGTGTGTGGCTGGCTGTGGCTATGTGTGTGGCTGTCTATGTGGCTGTGTCTCTGTGTGGCTCTCTGCGTCTGTGTAGCTGTCTATATGGCTGGCTGTTTATGTGGCTGACTGTTTTTGTGTGGCTGTGGCTCTGTGTGTGGCTGTGGTGGGCTGTCTGTGTGGCTTGCCACTGGGACATCCAAATGCTGTGCGAGTGTCCGACAGTTTTCTTAGATCACATCCATGTGCAATCTGTTTTGTTTCTCAGCAGCTATTACTGCTATTTACAGGAGCATTTTACAGTTGTCTCAGCTGAAGAATGATAATGTATCAGTGAAAAAAACTGATGCCTCTCGGATGGTCTGTGTGCTGTCAGTGTGCGGTTCATGATTTTGTCAGACCCATAGACTTGCATTGGCGAGTCTCGCACATGAATCGCAGACTGTCGCAGCATGTTGTGACTTTTTTCCCATCCAGAATCTGGATGAGAAAAAACTGTCCGACACTCGTCAATGTGTTTCAGACGTTGATTAACTGACTGCACTGCGATAAAATCACACATTGCACTCATCCGAGCTTTACGCCAGTGTGTCCGTGACCTAATAATAAAATCCATATAGTAATCCTACAATGTCTGCGGGACATGGTATGGGGAGGGTTTATGGCTCAGTTAGTACACACCATACTTCTTGTTATTAACCAGTTAATGCCCTCTTGTCCACCGCACTACAGTGTCCAAAGAGGAAGACAGCGAGACAGGCAGCAACACGGCGTCAGAGAACCCCTGACCTCCAAATAGAAGATCCTCAGATCCCGGTATTGTGACGACATATGAAGAAATATTTTTTTACATTTACATTACACTATGAACTCCACAGCACTTTACATACATCATCAACACTGTCCCCATTGGGGCTCACAATGAAAACATCCTACCAGTATGTCTCATATTGTATATCGTCTTTCTTTGGTATCACCTTCACAAATATTGCATGTATTGAATTTTCGACAGCACTCCCCCCTTCCCCCCCCCCCCCCCGGCCCTCACCTAAGGGCTGGTGGGACTGAGACGGGACGCCAAAAATTTCCGACAGCACCCCCCCGGTCCTCACCCAAGGGCTGCCGGAAAAATTTTGCCACCCAGGGATTGCGTCACCAGTCAGCCCCTGCTTAGATGAATACATGAAATGGTAAACTTCATAGATGCAATGACTGCCATAAAAATATACACTCTATTTTATATGATTTATTTAATCAGATCCAAGTAAAACCCTGTAACAGGGAAAGAGCAGTAGACAAACACAGCACTTGTTAGCATAGTGATTGTTAGAAAGATGTTTCAAAATGTATAGAACACTCATCTGGTCATAGATGTTTCAGAAACCTTGAAATTCCAAAGGAATTATATATTAAATGTTTTCCTCCTGTTGCTGTCCTTGTACTCCGTTTCGGTGTGTGGCTCACACTGTAGAACTATGTGACAACCCACCAATGGATTCACATAGTAATAATTACAAATATGGTGTATGCAGACTTGACTTTTGGGCTTGCTCTGCCCCAATTCACATGTGTCTATCCTGGCAAGGTAGACACAGTTCTGAACCGCTCCAGGTGCTTGAGTGTTGCCTCTGGCGGTTTCATGGGTTTTTAACAAAAAAAATAAAAATTTGCAGAGGACATATGGCACAGTTTAATGTGAAATGACAGAAGACTTAGCGTTAGAAGGCCCTGATGAAATTTGCCGTGACATGGCAGAGTGCTCATAAAATTGTACCACTTTTTGCCAAAAATTTCAATTTGATAATGATAAATCAGGTAGGATTAAATTAGTGCAAATACACACTTTATACTGCAAGCTATCTTCAGGTAATGCTGGCTTTCTTTGTGTATTTTTGCCAAACATTATGGCTGGGAAAAAATGCATATCATCAGGCTTCCTCCATCAAACTTGACAGTTCCTACAATTTATTTATCTACTAGCCACTTTTCCCCTCCTTTTTTTAGAAACCTGCTAGTACCTATCAGAGCCTAGTCCATTGACTTTTGTCACATTGCTCCAAATCACTTGTTTCTAATCTTCTACTGCCAACTTTTCATACTTTTTTGCAAACTCAAGCCAATGATTCTTATGATGATATTGAAATCAAGGATTCTTCACCTTTTTTAGGGCCCCTATTCCAGACATATGTGACATGTTTTGCACGGTGCTTGCAAAGACATCTGTGAAAGCTTAAAGATAAAGGCCCTGTAGAACTAATAAATATAAAAACAAATTTTATTAACATCTATTTAAATAGCTACAAAATACACATAATCAAAGTGAAATAGTGCAATAGTGGGCACAGTTCAGCAGGTGTGACAATATATTTTATTTTGAAATAGGTAGTGACAGGGTCAAAAACAATAATAACATAACTGCTAGTTGATCCCTTATTTCTTTACCTCTCCTAACTGTGGAGGTTGGCACCCTAATCAGCTCCACATCACAGCAGCACAGAGAGAGAGAGGGTGGATCCTGGAGCCTGCAAAACAACACGCCCTAAGGGCTAAAGAATATAGCCCCTACTAATTATAATACTTAATGAGTGAGAATAAAATCATTTTTATCAACTTTGACAGGATGCTTTTAGGAGACAAAAGGACTGTGAGATTAGTGATAGGATGCTGCAGGGACATGATTTGGTAGCTTAGGTGGCTTTTTGGAGTTGACATGATCCCTTTAAAGAGGACCTGTCACCACCCTGGTGCTTTCCAAACTGAAAGCACCACTGAATGCAGCATGTCTGCTGCATTCAGGGAAGGGGTCTCCGATGTTTCTAGCCCCCCTGTAAGTTGTACAAAACACTTTAGAAAGTGTAAAAATAAGGAGTCCGGTGGGACTTTCTCAGTAAGGAGTCATCGCTGTTCCCTGGTGTCCTCATCGCCTCCAGCCCTCTCTGTGCCACCTCCTTTAAGTGTCTCCCCTCCTCACCTGCTCATGCGCCTCTGCATCTGAATTGATGCAGGTGCAGAGTGAGCAATGGGCTGGTGTGGACCTCGGCAGCTGAAACGCCTCCTGCAGGTGACATTAGCACTGGAGCCTTCATACTGAGTAAGTCCCTCTGGACTGCTTATCTGTACACTTTCTAAAATGTTTTGTACAACTTACAGGGGGGCTAGAGACATGGGAGACCCCCTCCCTAAATGCAGCAGACACTGCATTCAGTGGTGCTTTCACTTTGGACAGCACAAGGGGGGTGACAGGTCCTCTTTAAAGAATTTTTCTATTGCAAGGATCTGGATAATTTATCATACAGAGCTTCTAAGTTATCCTTCAGTTGAAACTGGAACCAATATTTAGCTGAAGATCCTCACTTTGGATGATCATGTCTTACAGTCAATTTGCAGAAATCCTTTTTTGGTCGCTCTCCAACTAATTAAATTGTGAACCTACTTACAGAATCTTAGGCTCATTGACTATTGTTCTTGAAAAACTACTGTTTAAATGATTTCTCCATTTGTATAAAAACCGACTCTAGTGACCAAGACCTAAATTGGTTGAATAGTCTGCTTTCATGATTGCATATCCTATTGCCTGTAATCACGATCAGAAATAAAGACTTCACTTGCTTGCAAAAGAACTGGAGTGTGCAATGTTTGTACTTTTTTATGTAATTCATGGACATTCCCATGGTCTGTTGCTAAATGTACCTAAAGATACTACTTAACTGATTTTACTTCTTCATCTCCTATATAATCTCCTAATCGCGTCTGTCTGACGCCGAAATCGCGTGCTAGCGCTCATTGGTCGCTGGCAGATGAGGTGACCAATGAGCGCAGCGTATGCAAATGAGCCGAGCGGCGCGCAAATTCAAATATTGCGTGCTGTGCGATTCTCCTCTACCCCCCAGCTCCTCCTGCCCTGCATGTGCTTCATCCCCCACTCCTCCTGCCCGGCCTGCGCTCCCCCCCCACTCTCCTCCTCCCCGGGATGTCGCTTCTGTGCTCCCCGGCTGTGTGTGCGGGGTTAGTGTTAGGCAACGCCCCCACTCTCCTCCTCTCCGGTATGTCGCTCCTCTGCTCCCTGGATGTGTGGACGGGGTTAGTGTCAGGCCCTGCCCCTGTTTTCCTCCTCCCCGGGATGTCGCTCCTGTGCTTGCCGGCTGTCCGCTCTGATGATGCCGGACTGTGCCGACTCCTGCTGCTGCTCTCAGCGGTGCTGCTCCCGGGCCGGGCGCACCTGTATGATGAGGATGACCCACTGGGATGGCCAGGGGACAGAGAGGTGAGAGCCCGTGTGTGTGTGTGTGTGTATGAGTCTGTGTGTGTCTGTGTGTGTGTATCTGGCTGTGGGTGTGAGTCTGTGTGTGGTTGTGAGTCTGTGTGTGGGTGTGAGTCTGCTTCTTCCTCCCCTGCCTGTGGCGCTTCGTCCTCCGTCCTCCTCCTCCCCGCCTCTCTGGGCTCTGTCCTCCCCGTGCCGCTCCGTCTTCACCCTGCCTGTGCCACTCCATCCTCCGGCCTCCCCCACCCCGCTTCTTCATCCTCCATCCTCCTCTCCCCCGCCGCTCTGTGCTCTGTCCTCCCCCTGCAGCTCTGTCCTTCCCCTGCCTGTGCCGCTCCATCCTCCCTCACCCCACCATTTCCTCCTCCTTCCCGTGTCCTCCTCCCCTCCGCCACTCCATCCTCCGTCCTCCCCCTGCCTGTGCTGCTCCATCCTCCCCCACCCCGCCGCTTCATCCTCCGTCTTCCTCCCCCCCGCCGCTATGTGCTCTGTCCTCCCCCTGCAGCTCTGTCCTTCCCCTGCCTGTGCCGCTCCATCCTCCCTCACCCCACCGCTTCCTCCTCCTTCCTTTGTCCTCCTCCCCTCCACCACTCCATGCTCCGTTCTCACCCTACCTGTGCTGCTCCATCCTCCCCCACCCCGCTGCTTCGTCCTCTGTCCTCCTCCACCCGCCGCTCTGTGCTCCGTCCTCCCCCTGCCGCTCCGTCCTCACCTTGCCTGTGCCGCTCCATCCTCCCCCACCCCACCTCCTCCTCCTCCTTCCTTTGTGCTCCTCCAATCCGCCACTCCATCCTCCATCCTCCTCCTGCCTGTGCTGCTCCAGCCTCCCCCACCCCGCCGCTTCGTCCTCCGTCCTCCCCCTGCCGCTTCATCCTCCCCCTGCCTGTGCCGCTCCATCCTCATCCACCCCACCGCTTCCTCCTCCTTCCTTTGTACGTTTCCCCTCCGCCACTCCATCCTCCATCCTCCCCCTGCCTGTGCTGCTCCGGCCTCCCCCATCCCGTCGCTTTATCCTCTATCCTCCTCTCCCCCATCGCTCTGTGCTATGTCCTCCCCCTGACGCTCCGTCCTCCCCCTGCCTGTGCCGCTCCATCCTTCCCCACTGCTTCCTCCTCCTTCTTTTGTCCTCCTCCCCTCCATCACTCCATCCTCCATCCTCCCCCTGCCTGTGATGCTCCGTCCTCCCCCACCCCGCCGCTTCATCCTCTGTCCTGCTCCCCCCGCTGCTCTGTGTTCCATCCTCCCCCTGCCGCTCCATCCTCCCCCTGCCTGTGTCGCTCCATCCTCCCCCTCCCCACTGATTCCTCCTCCTTCCTTTGTCCTCCTCCCCTCCGCCACTCCATCCTCCATCCTCCCCCTGCCTGTGCTGCTCCGTCCTCCCCCACCCCACCGCTTCATCCTTCGTCCTCCTCCCCACTGCCGCTCTGTGTTCCATCCTTACCCTGCCACTCTGTCCTCCCCCTGCCAGTGCAGCACCATCCTCCCCCACCCCGCCGCTACCTCCTCCATCCTCCTCCCCCTGCCTCTCCATCCTCCCTCCTCCCCCTGCCAGTTCGTCCTCCCCCTACCTGTGCTGCTCCTTCCTCCATCCTCCTCCCCCCTGCCACACCGTAGTCCCCCCGCAGCTCCGTCCTCAAAGTCCCACCCTATTCAGCCCTCACCGCCTTCCCCATACAATCCCTATTTCTATATTCTAGAATACTCGATGAGTTAGAATCGGGCCATCATCTAGTATTTAAATATTGCTTTGCAGTCCTAACAGTTTTTTGTGATGTGTCAAGTCGATCATTTACTATAGGTGGTCCCAGTCCATTTGTGCCTTGCAGGTTGGCACTTAAACTATGCCCTCACAATCTTTTTTGAGACTAAAGCTGTGATTATCAAATTTCCACTGTGCTAAAAGCCTAAATCAAAGAAAACTCAGTTGTTTACCTTTAAATCATTTCAAAACAAGGAGATAATTGTGCTAACAAAGTTAAAGAGTTAAGGTCTAACTAGCTGACTGAGATTTAAAGGACTGAAGATTTTATGCAGAATTAGAAATCCAAAGGCTTAATACAAGTTCCTAGGACAGTTTAGTATTAAATGTCCCACTTCTTGTATACACCAATGGGTACATGACAGGCACAATATGGTGCATTCTTTTTAAAATCCATATGTTTAATAGCCCCAAATATTTAATCAAATTGCATAAATAAATATATTTTAAAATGCAATTTTAAAAACTAGATAATTCTAATATATAAAGCTGAGTGTATGTGTGTGTATGTTTGTATGTATCATAGCCCCGCACACTCCACGTAACCACACACACTCCACATATCCACATCTACTAAACATAGCCATGCCCACTTTACATAGCCATGCCCCTTTGCATAGCACCACCCACTTCACAACCTGCATACCCACATAGTCCCGCCCCTCCACATAGCCCTGTCCCCTTTAGGGGTGGGATTATCTATATAGTATAATGCAGACTTATAGTCCTTCATATAATATAATGCAACCTTATAGCCCTCCATGTAGCATAGTGCAGTCTCAAAGACCTCCAAATAATATAATGCTGCTTCACAGGCCTTCATATTGCATAATACAGCCTCATAGTCCTCCATATAGTATAATGCAGCCTCATAGTCCTTCCTATAATATAATGCAGCTTAAAAGCCCTCCATATAGTATAATACAACCTCATAGCCCTCCATAAAGTATAATGCAGTCTCAAAGCCCTTCATATTATATAAAGCAGCCTAATAGCCCTCCAAATAGTATAATGCAACCTCATAGCTCTCCATATAGCATAATGCAGTCTCATAGCCTTACATATCTAATATAAAAAGCTAAGCGTATGTATGTATGCATGTGTGTATGTATGTGTACAGTGTTGGCCAAAAGTATTGACACCCCTGCAATTCTTTCAGATAATACTCAGTTTCTTCCTGAAAATGATTGCAATCACAAATTCTTTAGTATTATTATCTTCATTTAATCTGTCTTCAATGAAAAAACACAAAAGAGAATGAAGCAAAAAGCAAAACATTGATCATTTCACACAAAATTCCAAAAATGGGCCGGACAAAAGTATTGACACCCTCAGCCTAATACTTGGTTGCACAACCTTTAGCCAAAATAACTGCGATCAACTGCTTCCGGTAACCATCAATGAGTTTCTTACAATGCTCTGCTGGGATTTTAGACCATTCTTCTTTGGCAAACTGCTCCAGGTCCCTGATATTTGAAGGGTGCCTTCTTCAAACTGCCATTTTTAGATCTCTCCACAGGTGTTCTATGGGATTCAGGTCTGGACTCATTGCTGGCCACCTTAGAAGTCTCCAGTGCTTTCTCTCAAACCATTTTCTAGTGCTTTTTGAAGTGTGTTTTGGGTCATTGTCCTGCTGGAAGACCCATGACCTCTGAGGGAGACCCAGCTTTCTCACACTGGGCCCTTCATTATGCTGCAAAATTTGTTGGTAGTCTTCAGACTTCATAATGCCATGCACACAGTCAAGCAGACCAGTGCCAGAGGCAGCAAAGCATCAGGGAACCTCCGCCATGTTTGACTGTAGGGACCGTGTTCTTTTCTTTGAATGCCTCTTTTTTTCTCCTGTAAACTCTATGTTGATGCCTTTGCCCAAAAAGAGAGAACATTCTTCCAAAACGTTTTAGGCTTTCTCAGGTAAGTTTTGGCAAACTCCAGCCTGGCTTTTTTATGTCTCGGGGTAAGAAGTGGGGTCTTCCTGGGTCTCCTACTATACAGACCCTTTTCATTCAGACACTGACGGATAGTACGGGTTGACACTGTTGTACCCTCGGACTGCAGGGCAGCTTGAACTTGTTTGGATGTTAGTCAAGGTTTTTTATCCACCATCCGCACAATCTTGCATTGAAATCTCTCGTCAATTTTTCTTTTCCGTCCACATTTAGGGAAGTTAGCCACAGTGCCATGTGCTTTAAACTTCTTGATGACACTGCACACGGTAGACACAGGAACATTCAGGTCTTTGGAGATGGACTTGTAGCCTTGAGATTGCTAATGCTTCCTCACAATTTGGTTTCTCAAGTCCTCAGACAGTTCTTTGGTCTTCTTTCTTTTCTCCATGCTCAATGTGGTACACTCAAGGACACAAGACAGAGGTTGAGTCAACTTTAATCCATGTCAACTGGCTGCAAGTGTGATTTAATTATTGCCAACACCTGTTAAGTGCCACAGGTAAGTTATAGGTGCTGTTAATTATACAAATTAGAGAAGCATCACATGATTTTTCTAAGGGTGCCAATACTTTTGTCCACCCCTTTTTTTATGTTTGGTGTGGAATTATATCCAATTTGGCTTTAGGACAATTGTTTGTGTGTTTTTTTCATTGAAGACAAATTAAATGAAGATAATAATACCAAAGAATTTGTGATTGCAATCATTTTCAGGAAGAAACTGAGTATTATCTGACAGAATTGCAGGGGTGTCAATACTTTTGGCCATAACTGTATATGTCACTATAGAATTATTATTATTTATTTTTATAGCGCCATTATATTCCACGGTGCTTTACATGCTAAAAGGGCTGACTAGGACAAGTAACATAGTAACAATATGGACAATTCGGTTGTACAGATACAAGAGGGGAGAAATCCTGTCCGCAAGGGCTCACAGTCTACGAGGGGCGGGTGGAGATACAGTGGGAGAGGGAAATTCCAGTTGTGAGGCGGTGTGGTGGACCGGGTCTCATAGGAGGTTGTAGGCTTGGTGGAAGAGGTGGGTCTTCAGGCTTCTTTTGAAGGTTCCCAGGGTAGGAGAATGTCTGATGTGTTGGGGCAGTAAGTTCCAGAGTATAGGTGAAGCACGGGAAAAATCCTGTATGCGGTTGTGCGAAGAGGAGATGAGGGGGGAGTAGAGGAGAAGCTCTTGGGAGGATCGCAGGTTGCGTGAGGGTAGGAATCGGGAGACCATGTCAGAGATATATGGAGGGGACAGGTTGTGAATGGCTTTGTATGTCATGGTTAATGTTTTAAACCAGGATCTCTGGGAAGTAGGGAGCCAGTGAAGGGCTTGGCAGAGGGGGGAGACAGGGGAGTAGCGGGGAGACAGATGCATTAGAATTAATCAAATGTAAATCCAGTAGAACTAAGGAGACACAAATGCCGCACAAATACAGTAACATGACTCAGAAGGTCATAGGCTGACATATTATTGTGACATCACTGTTTTGTTCTATAACTAAGAACAGTTAGCTAGTTTTCCCGGGCAATGCCGGGCTCTACAGCCAGTGAGCTATGTAAAAATGCTAATACTCGCTTTGTAAAAAAAACTAAAATTGAAAAAAAAACTAAAAATAAAATTAGTAAATAAAAATAAGACATAAAACATCGCGCGCTGTGTTCCGGTCTCACGTGACCCGGCGCGATGACGTCATTCCACTGCGACCGCCGGGTCACATGAGACCGGGAACACAGCGCGCGAGGATGGACTGCAGGACCCGCGGTGAAGAAGACCCTGGATGGTAAGATAATGCAGCGGGGGGGCTCTGCAAAGTGTGGGGGGCTCTAAACATGATGGGGGGGTGAGTGCCACTGGGGCCTGCTGTATATACCCCTGGGGGCCTGCTGTATATACTCCTGGGGGTCTGCTGTATATACCCCTGGGGGCCTGCTGTATATACCCCTGGGGGCCTGCTGTATATACCCCTGGGGGCCTGCTTATACCCCTGGGGGCCTGCTGATATCCCTGGGGCCTGCTGAATACCCCTGGGGGCCTGCTGATACCCCTGAGGGCCTGCTTATACCCCTGGGGGCCTCCTGTATACCCCTGGGGGCCTGCTGTATACCACTGGGGGCCTGCTGTATACCATACTGCTGGGGCCTGTATACCACTGGGGGGGCCTGTATACCTCACTGCTGGGGGCTGTATACCTGTCCTGGTGGCTGTATACCATACTACTGGGGCCTGTATACCACTGGGAGGGCCTGTATACCACACTGCTGGGGGCTGTATACCTCACTGCTGGGGGTTGTATACCTGTGCTGGAGTCCACCCTCGGCTTATACGCGAGTCAATAAGTTTTCCCAGTTTTTGGGGGCAAAAGTAGGGGGGTCGGCTTATACACGGGTCGGCTTATACACGAGTATATACGGTAATTTCAATTGAGGCAAATAATGAGAAGCGTAAAAAAAAAAATTCTGACACAATTGCCTTTATGTACAAATTGACATTAAGTGTATGTTTCAAAATTACATACTGTACTTGCACAGATTTATCCTTTTTTCACTAGTTATACCTTCTTTATCACCAGATTATTTAAAACGCGCAATGCCATTTATTGTGAGAACATATCCAGCCCTTTTTAAGGCATCACTACAGCATTTTTTTAAGATTAAAGTTAACTGAGTCCTGTCTTATACTAGGGTCACACTGGGTCTTGGACCCACGTTTCCAGCCAACGCTGAAACCGGACAGCATTAACGGCAAGCGCTGGCTGGTAACGTGGGTCCACAGAAACCCTGTGTTTACCTTAGTTGCAGCTGCACACAGAGCTGCTGTAGGCAGCATTTCCTGTGCGTGGAGGAAAAGTGGCCGCCCAGCAGCTCTGTTTGTGGCTGCAACTAAGGTAAACACAAGGTTTCTATGGACCTACATTTCCAGCCAGCGCTTGCCGTTAATGCTGTCCGGTTTCAGCATTGGCTGGAAATGTGGGTCCATAACCCAGTGTGACCCTAGCCTTATACTCAACATCCGTCGTCTTCAAGCTTTTTCAGCAGCACTCCGGTCGGTCAATGGCGACAATTGACTAACCGACAGTTCCAGTCTTTAATGAAGCGTGTGGGAGGTCACTTTTCAACACATCTCTATAGGAGCCTCATTCTGGCCCTCATAGAGATATATTGAGTGCCTGTGACATAGCTTCTGACTTCACACCAGTCAAAAGCTATGGGCACAAGATGGTGCTGCAGGACCACAGTTGAGTCTGTAAACTTGGAAAATGCTGGCATGTGAGTCTAAGGCTATTGTCATACTTGCATGCGTTTTTTAAGGTGCTTTTTTACAGCCTGCGTTTTTGGGCTGCGCTTTTGCTGATAGGTGTGGGGCACCCTTAAAAAGCGCATGCAAAAACGCATGGTACCATTTAGTGCCATTCAAAAACGCATGCATTTCTTATAGGGCCCCATGTTAAAAAAACGCACGCGTTTTTGAAAAAGCACCAAAAAATGCAGCATGCAGCATTTTTTGGTGCTGAGCCAAAAACACAACCAAAAAATGCATGGCACTTTAGACATGCGTTTTTGGCATTGGGGCATGCATTTTTAACATGGGGGGTCTATAGATGTGTTTTTCCATGCATTTTTCACAAATGATAAGTGTGAAAACTGCATGGAAAATCTGCAAGTGTGACCCTAGCCTAAGACTAGGGATGGGGTACGTACACTTAACCCCTTCACGACCCTTGGCCCACCGTTTGGGCCATGAAAACAAGTTCGTTCCCGACCTTTGGCCCAAACGGTGGGCCATGGAATGATCGGGCTCCTGCGGCCCGTGTGAGGGGGGTGACTCAGGTGTCACTGTACATAATGCACAGTGACAACCTGTAGTACACCCCACGGGGGGTGGATTAACCCCCCCGTGCCCAGGGCCCCTCTGATTGGCAGTTGAAATTCAGACTGCCAATCAGTGCTAGTAACTCCCTCCAGATCCGATTGGAGCTCTCCAATCAGATCTGGAGGGGCGGGATGGCATGTGCCGTCTCCTTCCTAGCCCCCCCTCACTCCAGGGCCCCCCGATCGGCCTCCTGGCCCCCCCGATCGCCGTCCTACCCCCCCCCACGGCGGCGGTAACAGTCATCACGCCGGCGGAATGCCCGCCGGCGGTAAATGACAATCACCGCCGCCGCCTGTCAGCTTCCACAGCCCCCTCCGTGCGATCACGGAGGGGGCTGATGAAGGTAACACCCCCATGCCCCGTATCCACCCCCCCCATCCCTCTCTCACCTACCGGCGGGCAAGCCGGTGCAGCCGCGGTCCAGCTCCGGTGTGGGCTCCTCCTCTTCCGGGCTCCTCCTCCTGGATCAGGTTAGTATGTGTGAATGAATGAATGAATGAATGAATGTATGTATGTAGTATGTATGTAGTATGTATGTATGTAGTATGTGTGTATGAATGAATGTATCTATGTATGTAGTATGTATGTAGTATGTATGCATGTATGTATGTAGTATGTATGCATGTATGTATGTAGTATGTATGCATGTATGTATGTAGTATGTATGCATGTATGTTTGTATGTATGTATCAATGAATGAATGGATGTCTGCGTGCGTGGCTGACTGCGTGCGTGGCTGTCTGCGTTCGTGGCTGTCTGCGTGCGTGGCTGTCTGCGTTCGTGGCTGTCTGCGTGCGTGGCTGTCTGCGTGCGTGGCTGTCTGCGTGCGTGGCTGTCTGCGTGCGTGGCTGTCTGCGTGCGTGGCTGACTGCGTGCGTGGCTGACTGCGTGCGTGGCTGTCTGCGTGCGTGGCTGACTGCGTGCGTGGCTGACTGCGTGCGTGGCTGACTGCGTGCGTGGCTGACTGCGTGCGTGGCTGTCAGCGAGCGTGGCTGTCAGCGAGCGTGGCTGTCAGCGAGCGTGGCTGTCTGCGTGCGTGGCTGACTGCGTGCATGGCTGACTGCGTGCGTGGCTGTCTGGGTGCGTGGCTGACTGCGTGCGTGGCTGTCAGCGAGCGTGGCTGTCAGCGAGCGTGGCTGTCTGCGTGCGTGGCTGACTGCGTGCGTGGCTGTCTGCGTGCGTGGCTGACTGCGTGCGTGGCTGACTGCGTGCGTGGCTGTCTGCGTGCGTGGCTGTCTGCGTGCGTGGCAGTCTGCGTGCGTGGCAGTCTGCGTGCGTGGCAGTCTGCGTGCGTGGCTGTCTGCGTGCGTGGCTGTCTGCGTGCGTGGCTGACTGCGTGCGTGGCTGACTGCGTGCGTGGCAGTCTGCGTGCGTGGCAGTCTGCGTGCGTGGCTGTCTGCGTGCGTGGCTGTCTGCGTGCGTGGCTGACTGCGTGCGTGGCAGTCTGCGTGCGTGGCAGTCTGCGTGCGTGGCTGTCTGCGTGCGTGGCTGACTGCGTGCGTGGCTGTCTGCGTGCGTGGCTGACTGCGTGCGTGGCTGTCTGCGTGTGTGGCTGTCAGCGAGCGTGGATGTCAGCGAGCGGGCGTGGATGTGTATGTGCATGGCTGATGGGTGCATAGGTGAATGGATGGGTGCAACAAGGGATCAAGTATCCTCTTGTTGTAGTCTCTGGGATCATAGTCATGGTGCACTGTATGACAGATCATTGTCATACAGTGCAACATAACTCTGACCCCATAGGCTGTAGGAAAAGGACACTTGATCCCTTGCTGCAATCTCTGGATTGAGCAGAGGCGATCGAGCGTCGTGGGACCTTCGTTGTGGACTACGTCGGAGGCGGTCGAGCGCCGTGGGACCTTCGTTGTGGACTACGTCGGATCTTTATAATAAAGATGGAGTCCAAATTTTGTTTGTTTTTTTTTTCAAATAAAAAGATTTTTCTCTGTGTGTATTTTCTGACTATTTACCAGAGATTCCTAATGGCGGGTCTACCATTGGCCCTAAATTATGAATCTCGGGGCTTAGTGCCAGCTGCCAATAACAAGCTGGCATTAACCCCTTTATTACCCAGTTTGCCACCGGCACCAGGGCAACTGGAAGAGTCTGGGTACAGCGCCAGAAAATGGCGCTTCAATGAATGCGCCATTTTTTGGGGCGGCTGCGGGCTGCAATTCGCAGCATGGGGGGCCCAGAACGCTTGGGCCTCTCCATGCTGTGGAATCCAGCCCCCAGCTGCCTAGTTGTACCTGGCTGGACCAAAAATATGGCGGAGCCCTACGTCATTTTTTTTTCTAGAATTAGTTCTAGAAAGAAAAAAAAAAAGGGCTTTGCTGTATTTTTGGGTACCAGCCAGGTACAACAAGGCAGCTGGGGGTTGCTGGCAGTCCGTAGCTGCCAAGTTGTACCTGGCTGGACCAAAAATATGGCAGAGCCCCACGCCATTTTTTTTTTTTACGTCTACCAATATAATGACAAGGAGCTTTGCCTTATTTTTGGATGCCAGCCAGGTACAACTTGGCAGTTGGGGGGCTGCAATCCCCATCGTGGAGAGACCCAAATGTTGTGGCCCCCCACACTGCAAATTGCAACTCACAGCCACCCCAGAAAATAGCACATTAGAGGTGCCATTTTCTGGTGCTGTACCCCAACTCTTCCAGTTGCCCTTGTGCTGGTGGCACACAGGAGCACTCCATACGTGACATGGTGTCCGCTAACAAGTTGAATGGAAAATTAGCTCCAATTATTAGCGGACACTATGTCGCGTATGGAGAGCCCCTGTGTGCCTAAACATTGGAGCTCCCCCACAAGTGACCCCATTTTGGAAACTACACCCCCCAAGGAACGTATCTAGATGCATAGTGAGCACTTGAACCCCCAAGTGGTTCACAAATTGATCCATAAAATTAAAAAAGTATTTTTTTTTCCACAAATAAATTATTTTTTCATTTTTACGGATCAATTTGTGAAGCACCTGGGGGTTCAAAGTGCTCACTATGCATCTAGATACGTTCCTTGGGGGGTCTAGTTTTCAAAATGGGGTCACTTGTGGGGGAGCTCTAATGTTTAGCCACACAGCGGCTCTCCATACGCAACATGGTGTCCGCTAACAATTCCAATTGTTAGCGGACACCATGTCGCGTATGGAGAGCCCCTGTGTGCCTAAACATTGGAGCTCCCCCACAAGTGACCCCATTTTGGAAACTACACCCCCCAAGGAACGTATCTAGATGCATAGTGAGCACTTTGAACCCCCAGGTGCTTCACAAATTGATCCGTAAAAATGAAAAAATAAATTTTTTGTGAAAACAAAGTACTTTTTCATTTTTACGGATCAATTTGTGAAGCACTTGGGGGTTCAAAGTGCTCACTATGCATCTAAATAAGTTCCTTGGGGGGGTCTAGTTTCCAAAATGGGGTCACTTGTGGGGGAGCTCCAATGTTTAGGCACACAGGGGCTCTCCAAACGCGACATGGTGTCCGCTAACAATTTGAATAAAAATCAGCTCAAATTGTTAGCTGTAACCATGTTGTGTTTAGTGAGCCCCTGTGTGCCTAAACATTGGGGCTCCCCCACAAGTGACCACATTTTGGAAACTAGACCCCCCAGGGAACGTATCTAGATGCATAGTGAGCACTTTGAACCCCCAGGTGCTTCACAAATTCATCCATAAAAATGAAAAAGCACTTTTTTTTTCCACAAAAATTTTCTTTTTTCATTATTATGCATCAATTTGTGAAGCACCTGGGGTTAAAAATGCTCACTATGCATCTAGATACGTTCCCTTGGGGGTCTAGTTTCCAAAATGGGGTCACTTGTGGGGGAGCTCCAATGTGGAGACGCACAGGGGCTCTCCAAACGTGACATGGTGTCCGCTAACAATTTGAATGCAAAATGAGCTCAAACTGTAAGCGGACACCATGTTGCATTTGGAGAGCCCCTGTGCGTCTCCACATTGGAGCTCCCCCACAAGTGACCCCATTTTGGAAACTAGACCCCCAAGGGAACGTATCTAGATGCATAGTGAGAACTTTCAACCCCCAGGTGCTTCACAAATTAATCTGTAAAAATGAAAAAGTACTTTTTTTCCGCAAAAATCTTTTTTTATCATTAATTTGTGAAGCACCTGGGGATTCAATATGCTCACTACCCATCTAGATATGTTCCCTGGGGGGTCTAGTTTCCAAAATGGGGTCACTTGTGGGGGAGCTCTAATGTTTAGGCACACAGGGGCTCTCCAAACGCGACATGGTGTCCGCTCACAATTTGAATAAAAATCAGCTCAAATTGTTAGCTGTCACCATGTCACGTTTGGAGAGCCCCTATGTGCCTAAACATTGGAGCTCCCCTACAAGTGACCCCATTTTGGAAACTAGACCCCCCAGGGACCTTACCTAGATGGGTGGTGAGCATTTTGAACATCCCAGTGCTTCACAAATTAATCTTTAAAAATGGAAAAAGAAAATTTTAGTGGAAATAGAAGTACTTTTTCATTGTTACGGATGAATTTGTGAAGCACCTGGGGGGTCAAAGTGCTCACTATGCATCTAAATAAGTTCCTTGGGGGGTCTAGTTTCCAAAATGTGGTCACTTGTGGGGGAGCTCCAATGTTTAGGCACACAGGGGCTCTCCAAACGCAACATGGTGACAGCTAACAATTTGAGCTGATTTTTATTCAAATTGTGAGCGGACACCATGTCGCGTTTAGAGAGCCCCTGTGTGCCTAAACATTGGAGCTCCCCCACAAGTGACCCCATTTTGGAAACTAGACCCCCCAGGGAATATATCTAGATGGGTAGTGAGCATATTGAACCCCAGGTGCTTCACAAATTAATGATAAAAAAAGATTTTTGCGGAAAAAAAGTACTTTTTCATTTTTACAGATTAATTTGTGAAGCACCTGGGGGTTGAAAGTTCTCACTATGCATCTAGATACGTTCCCTTGGGGGTATAGTTTCCAAAATGGGGTCACTTGTGGGGGAGCTCCAATGTGGAGACGCACAGGGGCTCTCCAAATGCGACATGGTGTCCGCTTACAATTTGAGCTCATTTTGCATTCAAATTGTTAGCGGACACCATGTCACGTTTGGAGAGCCCCTGTGCGTCTCCACATTGGAGCTCCCCCACAAGTGACCCCATTTTGGAAACTAGACCCCCAAAGGAACGTATCTAGATGCATAGTGAGCACTTTCAACCACCAGGTGCTTCACAAATTGATCCATAATAATGAAAAAAGAAAATTTTTGTGGAAAAAAAAGTGCTTTTTCATTTTTATGGATGAATTTGTGAAGCACCTGGGGGTTCAAAGTGCTCACTATGCATCTAGATACGTTCCTTGGGGGGTCTAGTTTCCAAAATGGGGTCACTTGTGGGGGAGCCCCAATGTTTAGGCACACTGGGGCTCACTAAACACAACATGGTTACAGCTAACAATTTGAGCTGATTTTTATTCAAATTGTTAGCGGACACCATGTCGCGTTTGGAGAGCCCCTGTGTGCCTAAACATTGGAGCTTCCCCACAAGTGACCCCATTTTGGAAACTAGACCCCCCAGGGAACATATCTAGATGGGTAGTGAGCATATTGAACCCCCAGGTGCTTTACAAATTGATCTGTGAAAATGAAATAGTACTTTTTTTTTTCACAAAAAATTTCTTTTAGCCTAAATTTTTTCATTTTCACATGGCAACAGCATAAAATTCATCCTAAAATTTGTTGGGCAATTTCTCCTGAGTACACCGATACCTCATATGTGGTCATAAACCACTGTTTGGGCGCACGGCAGGGGTCAGAAGGGAAGGAGCGCAATTTCACTTTTTGAATGTAAAATTAGCTCCAAAAGTCAAATTGCGCTCCTTCACTTCTGAGCCCTGCCGTGCGCCCAAACAGTGGTTTATGACCACATATGAGGTATCGATGTACTCGGGAGAATTTGCACAACACATTTTAAGATCCATTTTATCCTGTTGCCCATGTGAAAATGAAAGAATTGAGGCTAAAAGTACATTTTTGATAAAAGAATTAAAATATCCATTTTTTGTTTCCACTTTGCTTTAGTTCCTGTGAAGCACCTGAAGGGTTAATAATCTTCTTGAATGTAGTTTTGAGTAGTTTGAGGGGTGCAGTTTTTGGAATGGTGTCACTTTTGGGTGTTTTCTGTCATGTAAACCCCTCAAAAGGACTTCAAATGTGATGTGGTCACTAAAAAAAATGGTTTTGTAAATTTTGGTTGAAAAATGAAAAATTGCTCATGAACTTTGAACCCTTATAACGTCCTAACAAAAAAATTTTTTTTTTCCAAAATTGTGCTGATGTGAAGTAGATATGTGGGAAATATTATTTAATAACTTTTTTCTGTCACATATCTATCTTGTTTATCAGAAAAAAAAATTTAAAATGTGAAAATTGTGAAATTTTCAAAATTTTTGCCATATTTTTGATTTTTTCACAAATAAACGCAAAAATTATCGACTTAAATTTAATACTAGCATGAAGCCCAATATGTCACGAAAAAACAATCTCAGAATCGCTAGGATCGGTTGAAGCGTTCCCGAGTTATAACCTCATAAAGGGACACTGGTCAGAATTGCAAAAAAGGCCAAGGTCTTTAGGGTCAAAATAGGCTGGGTCCTGAAGGGGTTAAACCACCATTGCAATGGTGGAAAAAAAACACTGTAGTGGTGCTTTATAAGTTTTCATACCTCTAACATTCTGAAAAATCTTCACTAGTGATGAGCGAGTGGATTCATCTCTATTTGATATTCGCACGGATAGTAGAGTATTCGCAGTATTCGTTATTCGGCAGAATGTTGTGTACTTGCCTCACTATTTTTGGATGTCCTGCCCTGCAGTTTTGGTGCCTCCTTTGCAGCCACTGATCATGCTGGGCTTCTTACCCGAACACAATAATGCCGTAGAGATCTTGTTTGTGACATTACAGTAATTTACTGTCTTCCCAGGGGCATAGTTGACTCATAGGGGCTATTTAAGCCCTGCCGTCGCCATTTTAACCGCATTGCATGCAAAGACTGCATTGGAAAAGAATAGGGAATGATCACTCAGCTGACAGGGAGAGTGGTAGACCTCGTAAAAACACAAAAGCCCTTTTGAGGGCTACCTAAAGTATACCTCAGTGACAATGTCGATTAGTAAGGGAGAGATATTGGAGCAGGGAGAGTTGAAAGGAAACTGGTGCTTGTGCCCACATTCTAAAAATGCAGTTTGTCCAATGCAAAACAGCAGTACTCCAAAAGTTGCTACTGCCTGCTACTAACCTTGTAGCAGTGTATTTAATACACTGGTGCTTGTTTCAACATTCTAAAAGGGTGGTTTGCTCAACGCAAAACAGTAGTACTCCAAAAGATGCTACTGCCTGTTACTAACCTCGCAGCACTGCATTTAATTCATTGGTAATTGTGTCCACATTCTAAAAAGGCGGTTTGCCCAACGCAAAACAGCAATACTCCTACTGCCTGCTACTAACTTCACAGCAGTGCATTTAATCTGCTGATGCCTGTATCAACATTCTATAAAGACAGTTTGCCCAATGCAAAACAGCAGTACTCCAAAATTTGCTATTGCCTGCTATTAAACTCTCAGGCCATTTAACCCATTATTTTGACTTTGACATCTAGGTTGGCTTGTGCCATCCACACCAAAATCTGTCAACAAAACCTAAAATGCCCAAAAAGATTGTTGGTAAGAGTCAGGGATGTGGACGTGGACGTGGTGGTGTCAGTGTTGTGCCAGAAGTCACTGAGTCTGTGTAGAGGTCAGATGAAGAAGCATGCATCCACCCCGTTCCTGTAAAAATTTCCCGGGCTAGAACATAAACATACGTTAAAGCCAGAACGCCAAGAGTAGATTCTGCCTTGGATAGCAGATACAGCCTCTACGCAATTGTCAAGCAGCAACAAATCTTCCAAGATCACACAGTCTAGTGTCAATACACAGAAGACTGTTCCATCCCATTCTGAAGCTGGCAGTTTTTCCTTCCGCCATATCAGCCACAGCAGACATAAGAACCCAGGCTTGGCCACGCAGAGTATCTATTTGGTTCGTATTATATGCTTTGCTCTGGCCTATCACCATGCAGCATCGAAGAGGGACGCGAGGAGATATCGTACATTGATGCTTACGTATTTAAGGACCTATGGCCAGAAGAAAGCCACTTGGAGTAACGTCATTTACTATCTCCAGAGGTAGAGGCTAACAATGATGAGACACAATTGCCATCAGATCAGCCTACAATGTCAACTGGGAAGGAGGATGAGATGGACGGCGAGGAGGACGATGATGAGTCCACTGATCTGACCTGGACCAATGGCACGCATCTTCATGACAGCAACACAGAGGAAGAATGATATGTAGCCCTTACCCAGGCACCAAGGGGTCATCGATGTGGTTTGACCAGTGTGACAACTGGGTGAACTCTTCCCAACACCATCCCCACTGTGGGCCAAGTCAGGGCAAGGGGGTGTTCAGCCTCTGTGTGGAATTTTTTCACTGAAAGTCCTTCAGAGAAAAACATTGTAGTCTGTAGCATCTGCCATACCGAGTTGAGCAGAGGCAGGGCAAAGGCAACCTCAGCACCACCAGTATGCGAAACCACATGGCAGTCAAGCCCCAGGTAGGTGGGCAGAACACCAGGGTATCAAATCTGGGTCTCAGGTTGAAACCACTGCCATTTTCCCTGGGCGATGTCCATCCAAATCTGCAGTTCAGGAAGCTGATGCTCATACCTCTTACCCACAATCTGCAGTTGGTCACTCACAACAAACAACCACGACCACTTCCTTGTTCCAGCAAAGCGTCCAATTGTCCGTGCCTGAGATCTTGGAAAAAAAACGTAAATACCCAGCCATGCACCCACAGGCAAAAATACTAAAGTCCCACATTGCTAATTGCTAGCTGTGGAGATGTTGCCATTTAGGCTTGTGGGAGCACAGTCTTTTCATGAACTCTTGGCTGTGGCTACCCCATGATACAGTGTTCGTAGCCACCAGGAGCAATTAATTTCTGTCATGACAGACAGGGTGAACCTGGTGGAGGGTGGGACAAAGGCACAAATTGGAACATCACACATCCTTCCCAAGCCAAGAATAGTGGCTCAACTTCTGTCAGTGTTTCCACCTCTTCATGTTTCAGTTCCTCTCTCCCTTCCTCCTACTCCTCATCCTCTGCAGAATTACCCTCCCAATCAATGCCAAGCTGTGCGACCTGTGCAGCTGCACATCAGCAAAGCGGCAACAGGCTCTGCTTAAGCTGATCTGTTTAGGCCAGAAACTACACACTGCACCAGAGCTGTGGCAAGCTTTAAAACAACAGTGCAATCATTGGCTCTCCCAGCTGCTCTTCAAACCCGGTCTGGTCCTCTGCAATAATGTTTTAAACTATAACAAATTGTGGGGTATTGGTTTGTCTTTTGGTCCAAAACACGTAAGCTTGTGAGCCCCTACACGGCTCCCCACGGATCACAAGTCCTATCCACTAAATTCTTATCTCAAGTGAGCAAAGGACAAAATAGAAAATAAATTCTCGTACCACAGCAGATTCTGGTCAGACGACCATTACACTCAGTGCTGTCTGCAGCTTTGCCCAGGTTATAACTGAAGGCATTATGAATGCAAGACACCAGCCCCAATCACTAGCAACCTCCTTTCACACAGAGGGAGTGACCACTGGTTGTCCTGCACACACAATGGGCTCCATATAGGGCGCAGTTCACACAGGCCTGCACAGTGTATGCCCAGCCTCCAAAACACGTAAGCTTGTGAGCCCCTACACGGCTCCCCACGGATCACAAGTCCTATCCACTAAATTCTTATCTCAAGTGAGCAAAGGACAAAATAGAAAATGGACCAAAAGACAAACCAATACCCCACAATTTGTTATAGTTTAAAACTAAATAAATTTCCACAATTTCAGTTTTCTGTCATTGTGGTTTTTCTTGCACTCTTTTGTTGCTGTGTGTAGCTGGGCCGTATGGGTGCGTTTGTTCCGGCGCAGGTAGTGGTGTTGAATGCCACAACAGCCCGCCTACTGAAATGGGGGCTAATGTAAGAGGCTGGGCATACACTGTGCAGGCCTGTGTGAACTGCGCCCTATATGGAGCCCATTGTGTGTGCAGGACAACCAGTGGTCACTCCCTCTGTGTGAAAGGAGGTTGCTAGTGATTGGGGCTGGTGTCTTGCATTCATAATGCCTTCAGTTATAACCTGGGCAAAGCTGCAGACAGCACTGAGTGTAATGGTCGTCTGACCAGAATCTGCTGTGGTAAGAGAATTTATCCTCTGCAATAATGGGCGTAACCTGGTGTCAGCTTTAACCCCTTCCCAACCTTTGACGTTGTACAAACGTCATGAAAGTCATGCCTTCCAGACCCATGACGTTGTAAAACATCATGGCGGTTACCGCGGCACCGTTGACATGGTATCTGCCATCGGGCCCTGGTGTTCAGTGATCCTTATCACTGAGCACTGGGGCTTGAGGTCAGGGGCGTGGATTCCTCATCCCGCCTCCCAGGATCACGGTGATTGGCTGTTTGAACAGTCAATCACCATGATCCTGTGCCATTAATGGAAGAGTCTGTGGAGCAGCTATGATGGGAGTGATGGAAGTGATGATCCCATTAGATTGCTTTTATCAGAGCTGGAGGGGGGCATCTCCCCTTCCAGCTCTGATGGAAGCGATCTTACGGCATGATCACCCCCATCAAAGCTGCTCCATAGACCCTTCCATTCTCCCCCTCCTCCTTCCCCCCCTCCATGCCCCGTGCACCCACTCCATGCCCCGTGCTCCCCTGCTGCCCCCACATATCTCCGCTCCCCGTCGCCACCTGTTCTGCAGCTCCTCAGCTGCTGACAGCTGAGGAGCTGCAGAACACCGAACATCGGGCTGCCAGGAGGATCGGTGAGGTGAGTATAGATGGATGTGTGTATGTATGGATGGGATGGATGGATGGATGGGATGGATGGGATGGATGGGATGGAATGGGATGGGATGGATGGGATGGATGGGATGGAATGGGATGAATGGGATGGATGGATGGATGGGATGGATGGGATGGGATGGATGGGGTCAGAGTCATGCTGCACGGTACAGCAGATCATCGCCATACAGTGCACCATGACTCTGACCCCAGAGACTACAACAAGGGATCAAGTGTCCACTTGTTGCAGTCACTGGGGTCAGTCATGGTGCACTATATGGCAATGATCTACTGTACCGTGCTCCATGACTCTGACCCCAGAGACTACAAGTTTACACTTGATCCCTTGTTGTAGTCTCTAGGGTCAGAGTCATGGTGCAATGTATAGCAATGATCTGCTGTACCGTGCACCATGACTCTGACCCCAGAGAGTACAATTTGACACTTGATCCCTTGTTGTAGTTTCTGGGGTCAGATTGATGGTGCAATGTATGGCAATGATCTGCTGTACCGTGCACAATCACTGGGATCCCAGAGACTAAAACAAGGGATCAAATGTCCTCTTATTGTAGTCTCTGGGGTCACGGTGATTGTGCACTGTATGACAGATCATTGCCATACAGTGCACCATCACTATTACACTAGAGACTGCAACAAAACACTTGTTCCCTTGCTGCAGTCTCTAGATGTAGCAGAGGTGATCGAGCGATGTGGGACCTTCGTTTTGGACTATGTAGGACGTTAATAAAGATGGAGTCTCTATTTGTGTTTGTTTTATTTTCTAATGAAAATATTTTTTTCTGTGGTGTATTTTTTTTTACTATTTACTAGAGATTCCTATTGGCCGGATCTAACATTGGCCCGACATTATGAATCTCGGGCTTAGTGCCAGCTGCCAATAAAAAAGCTGGCATTAACCCCTTTATTACCCAGTTTGCCATCAGCACTAGGGCAACTGGATGAGTCTGGGTACAGTGCCAGAAAATGGCACTTCACTGAATGCACCATTTTCTGGGGCAGATGCGGGCTGCAATTCGCAGCATGGGGAGCCCAGAACGCTTGGGCCTCTCCATGCTAAGGATTCCAGCCCCCAGCAACCTAGTTGTACCTGGCTGGACCAAAAATATGGCAGATCCACATGTCATTTTTTTTCTGAAATTAGGTCTATAAATAAAAAATAAAAGGGCTTCACTTTATTTTTGGTTGCCAGCCAGGTACAACAAGGCAGCTGGGGGTAGGTGGCAGTACTTTGCTGCCAAGTTGTACCTGGCTGGACCAAAAATATGGCGGAGCCCCACATCGTTTTTTTTCTGAAGTTAGGGCTATAAATAAAAAAAAAATGGGTTACGCTGTATTTTTGGTTGCCAGCCAGGTACAAATTGGCAGTTAGAGGGCTGGAATCTTCAGCGTACAGAGACCCAAACGTTGTGGCCTACCATGCTGCAAATTTCAACCCACAGCCACCCCAGAAAATAGTGCATTCATTAGAGGCGCCAGAAATGGCGCTGTACCCCAACTCTTCTAGTTTCCCTTGTGCTGGTGACAATGCTGGTGGCACACAGGGGCTCTCCATACGTGACATGGTGTTCAGTTTCAATAGAAAATTAGCTCCAATTCTTAGCGGACACCATGTTGCATATGGAGAGCCCCTGTGTGCCTGAACATTGGAGGTCCCCCACAAGTGATCCCATTTTGGAAACTAGACCCCCCAAGGAACTTATCTACATGCATAGTGAGAACTTTGAACCCACAGGTGCTTCACAAATTAGTCCGTAAAAAGAAAAAGAGAATATGTTTGTGAAAAAAAAGTACTTTTTCATTTTACAGATCAATTTGTGAAGCACCTGGGGATCAGAGACCTCACTATGCATCTAGATAAGTTCCTTGAGGGGTCTAGTATCCAAAATGGGGTCAATTGTGGGGGATCTCCAATGTTTAGGCACACATGGGGCTCTCCATACGCAACATGGTGTCCGCTAAGAATTGGAGTAAATTTTCCATTCAAATCATTAGCAGACACCATGTCACGTATGGAGAACCCCTGTGTGCCTAAACATCTTAGCTCCCCCACAAGTAACCCCATTTTAGAAACTAGACCCCCAAGGAACTTATCAAGATGCATAGTGAGCACTTTGAACCCCCAGGTGCTTCACAAATCGATCCGTAAAAATGAAAAAGTACTTTTTTTATTTTTACGGATCAATTTGTGAAGCATCTGGAGGTTCAAAGTGCTCACTATGTATCTAGATAAGTTCCTTGGGGGGTCTACCTTCCAAAATTGGGTCATTTATGGGGGTGCGCCAATGTTTAGGCACATCATACGCAACATGGTGTCCGCAAACAATTTGAATAAAAAATTAGCTCCAATTGTTAGCGGACACCATGTCGCATATGGAGAGCCCCATGTGTGCCTAAACATTGGAGCTCGCCCACAAGTGACCCTATTTTGGAAACTAAACCCCCCAAGGAACTTATCTAGATGCATAGTGAGCACTTTGAACCCCCAGGTGCTTCACAAATTGATCCGTAAAAATGAAAAAGTACCGTATATACTCGTGTATAAGCCGACCGTGTATAAGCCGACCCCCCTACCTTTGCGCCCAAAACCTGGGAAAACCTATTGACTCGGGTATAAGCCGAGGGTGAACCCCAGCACAGGTATACAGCCCCCAGAATTGTGGTATACAGCAGCCTTCCCAGTGGTATATACAGCTGCAGCCCCAGTGGTAGTATACAGCAGCAGCCCCAGTGGTATATACAGCAGCAGCCCCAGTGGTTAGTATACAGCAGCCCCAGAGGTATATACAGCAGCCCCAGTGGTAGTATACAGCAGCCCCAGAGGTGTATACAGCAGCCCCAGTGGTAGTATTCAGCAGCCCCAGAGGTATATACAGCAGCCCCAGTGGTAGTATACAGCAGCCCCATAGGTGTATACAGCAGCCCAAGTGGTAGCATACAGCAGCCCAAGAGCTATATACAGCAGCCCCAGTGGTAGTATACAGCAGCCCCAGTGGTAGTATACAGCAGCCCCAGTGGTAGTATACTGCAGCCCCAGTGGTATATACAGGCCCAGAGGTATATACAGCAGCCCCAGTGGTATATACAGCAGCCCCAGTGTTAGTATACAGCATCCCCAGAGGTGTATACAGCAGCCCCAGTGGTAGTATACAGCAGTCCCAGTGGTAGTATACAGCAGCCCCAGAGGTATATACAGCCCCAGAGGTATATACAGCAGCCCCAGTGGTAGTATACAGCAGCCCCAGAGGTATATACAGCAGCCCCAGTGGTAGTATACAGCAGCCCATAGGTGTATACAGCAGCCCCAGTGGTAGTATACAGCAGCCCCAGAGGTATATACAGCAGCCCCAGTGGTAGTATACAGCAGCCCCAGAGGTAGTATACAGCAGCCCCAGTGGTAGTATACAGCAGCCCCAGTGGTAGTATACAACAGCCCCAGCGGTAGTATACAGCAGCCCCAGAGGTATATGCAGCCCCAAAGGTATATACAGCAGCCCCAGAGGTATATACAGCCCCAGAGGTATATACAGCAGCCCCAGTGGTAGTATACAGCAGCCCCAGAGGTATATACAGCCCCAGAGGAATATACAACACCCCCATCAGTACACAGGCCCCCCCCCTGCTGCACAATCCTGTAAAGGAAGAGATTAGTATACTTATCCCTGCCGCTGTCCCGCTGCCATCGCGCTCCTCTGTCTTCATCCAGCGTCTTCCGGCTTCCTCCTCTGGCGCGCAGACAATGACGTCATTGCCTGCGCCCATCGGAGGAAGCTGGAAGAAGACGGATGAAGCCGGAGGAATGCTCTGGCAGCGGCGGGACAGCGGCAGGGATAAGTATACTAATCTCTTCCTTTACAGGATTGTGCAGCAAAGGGGGGGCCTGTATACTGATGGGGAGGGCACTGTATACTGTATACATTATATACAGTATACAGTGACTCGCGTATAAGCCGAGGGGGGACTTTTCAGCCCAATTTTTGCTTATACGCGAGTATATACGGTACTTTTTTTCACAAAACTTTTCTTTTTTTTCACTTTCACATGGGCAACGGGATAAAATGGATCCTAAAATGTGTCAGGCAATTTCTCATGAGTACACTGATAGCTCATATGTGGTCATAAACCACTGTTCGGAAAAGAAGGAGCGCCATTTGACTTTTTAAATAGAAAATTAGCTCCAAAAGTCAAATTGCACTCCTTCCCTTCGGAGCCCTACTATGCACCCCAAAAGGGGTTTATGACTACAGGTATCGGTGTACTCAGGAAAAATTGCCAAACAATTTTTAGGATCCATTTTATCCTGTTGCCCATGTGAAAATGAAAAAATTGAGGCTAAAAGAACATTTTTTTCGGAAAAATTAAAATGTTTATTTCTTCCTTCCATGTTGCTTTAGTTCCTGTGAAGCACCTGAAGGGTTAATAATCTTCTTGAATGTACTGTTGAGTAGCTTGAGGGGTGCAGTTTTTGGAATGGTGTCACTTATGGCTGCTTTTATGTCATGTACGCCCCTCTAAGGGACTTCAAATGTGATGTGGTCACTAAAAAAATGGTTTTGTAAATGTTGCTGGAAAAATGAGAAATTGCTGATGAATTTTGAACCCTCATAATTTCCTAACAGAAATTTTTTTTTTCCAAAATTGTGCTGATGTAAAGTAGACATGTGGGAAATGTTAATTATTAACTATTTTGTGTCACATAACTCTCTGGTTTAACAGAATAAAAATTAATAATTTCAAAATTGCTAAATTTTCACAAAATTTTCAATTTTTTTACAAATAAACACTAAAACATCGACCTAAATTTTGTACTAACATGAAGCCCAATATGTCTCGAAAAAACTATTTAAGGCTGCTTTCACACTTCAGTTTTTTCCTGATCGTGGTTTAATAGGGTTTTGTGTGCCAAAACCCGAAGGGTCTCCAAAACCCAGAACAGGTGTCAATCTTTGAATTATAGTTTTTCTCTGCAAGTTTCACTCCTGGTTTTGGCACACAAACCTGATAAATCCTGATCAGGAAAAAACTGCAGTGTGAAAGCAGCTTAAGAATCCGTTGAAGAGCTCCAGAGTTATGACCTCATAAAGGGACACTGGTCAAAATTACAAAAAATGGCAAGGTCTTTAGGGTAAAATAGGGTGGGTGGTAAAGGGGTTAAAGGTCGGCATGCTGGTACACATGCCATGCATGGCTCACATGCTGAACCTAGTTTTTCAGGAATTCCTAAAAAGTTGCCCTGACTTGACGTACCTCCTTGACAAGCACCCATTTCCACCATTCCTCTACTGCTTTTGCTGCTCTTACAGTGCTGCTAAAACGGTGGAACTCTACCTATCATATGTTGGCGAGGCTTAGTGAGTAAGAGTGGGCAGTAGCTGAATACCAATTGCAACATGCCCGTCAGATCGAGAGTCAGTCTCCACACATAACTAATGTCGAGTGGGAGAGGATTGCTGAAATTTGTGAGGTTCTTGAGAACTTTGAGTACTGCACTAACCTTGTGAGCGGTGATTAGGCTATTATCAATGTAACCATCCTACTGCTGTGTCTCCTGAAATGATCACTAATTAATCTCAAAGATGAAGCTTTGAGTGGCCAGCATGTTGACATGGAGACCAATTTCCCAAAGGGTGATACTACCCAGCCCAGCCAATATTCTGAGGCAAAATTGGGTCATGCAGAGAAAGATGAGGAGGATGAGGAGGAAAAGAACTTGTTTTACTGTGGTACTGAGGGTCCTCCTAATGCTACAGAGGGGACTCCCAACTCAAGCTTCATGTCGGTCCAGGCTGGGTGGAGTGGAGAGGAGGAGGAGGAGGAAAGTCAGCATGAGGAGAGGATGACTACTGGTCCGACTGTTTGGGGCACCGAAGATTTGCCTTTTGCCAGCTTGGCCCACATGGCACAGTTCATGTGTAACAATCTGTAGCAAGCCCCTCACCTGATACACATTTTATCCAGCAACCTATACTGGTTGCACAGTTTTCTCGATCCACTTTACAAGGAGAAATTTCCTGCTCTCCTTTTGGAGTCACCCAACAATTGTACAATGGAATCCTTCAAGAGGGTTGTTGTAGGTAAGTCTCTGAAAACATCACCCTCAGATAATGCTGGTGGCAGATGTACCAGCTCTTTTAAACACCAAGATATATTGAGGAGAGACACAAACACCAGGTCCAACAGAGGTGGGGGGAAAATGTGCAGTATTTGGGCAATTTTCAATAAACCAGCTCAACAGCAAGGGCTATCTGTGCCTATAACAATGCCAAGGAGGGAAAAATTGCAGAATATGGTCAAGGGGTACTTAAGTGAGTGACTATATGTGCATCCTTTCTGACCCTTCAGTTCCCTTTAATAATTGGGTGTCCAAGCTAAACACTTGACCCAACCTCTCATTATACGCCATAGAGGTGCTGGCCTGCCAGGCTGCCAGTATCATGTCAGAGCATATTTTCCATTCTGCTGGATCAATTATTTCTGATGAGCGCACATGCCTCTCAGCGGAAAATGCAGATAGACTTACTCTGCTTAAATTCAACAAGAACTGAACATTTCCACAGTATATAAACCCTACAGATGACAGCAAACCAACAAAAATTCACCCAAAATATAGATTCTTTATGCTACTGCTGTGAATGTCAACCCGTTCACAAAAAAAACTGTTTTCTTCCTTTGTCAACCATGAATCACCCCATAGAGCTAATTTTTTTATACCCTATGCATATTGTGGAGTGGACAAACCCGGACAGTATTCCTTTTCCAGTCTACCTACTATTTATGATTGGAGACTCTTGGGATGGTGTCTTCTTGCGTCAACCTGCACTCTCCCCATAGGGCTAATTTTTGAAAACCCTATGCATATAAGTGCAGTGGACAAACTAGGGCACTATTCTTACTCCAGCCTAACTAGTGTGTGTGATTGGAGGTCCTTGGAATGGTCTTCCTGCGTCAACCTTCACTCAGTCCATAGGGCTAATTTTTTCAAATCATATGCACATTGCACAATGAACAAATCTGGAATGTACAGTGGTCCTACAAAACTAATATTTGTTATAGAAGGCCCTTGTCACAGGTTGTCCCACACTGTGACTGAGATAAGGGATACTTATTCAATTGAGATCTACAGTCAGTCACCCTATCTGGCAGAAAAACGTCGCTGGGATGTGTCATATTGTACCTGATATAGGGGATACAAATATAATCGAAATCTACTGTCAGTCACCCTGACAGAAAAACGTTGCTAGGTCGTGCCACATTGTGACTGAGATGAGGATATATATTCAATCGAAATCTACTGTCAGTCACCCTATCTGGCAGAAAAACATCGCTAGGTTGTGCAACATTGTGACTGAGATAAGGGATAAATATTTAATCGAAATTTACACTGACTGTTGATGACTGACTGATGGCCCTCTGAAAACTTGAATTAAGGATCACAACTACTACAGTAATCTATCATCGATCATTTTTGTCACAGGAAGACCTTGTCATGGTATCTTCCTGCAGCTAAGTTACAGCTCGCAGGGGTCATTTTTGGAATATGATGCACCTTCTGCAATAGACCAAGTAGAACAACATCTAGAAGTCTTCTCTTCCTGTATAATATGGGGAATATTTTCAATCACAATCTCTGAGCCATTTGGAGAAGCTTATCCATCTCATCCTGGAGGGGGGGGGGGGGGGCACCATATATCCTTTGTCCATGGACTTGCACAGATATATTGGAGCTCATCATCCAGTTGACTACTACAGCTTTATTTTTCCAGTTCACAGAGTTCAACCTGAGGATCACAGGTCGATCTCACTGCTACGTTCTATTACTTCATGTACCTTGCCCTTTTCCAGGAAGTCTTTGCATTAAATGAGTAAAATAATAGAGTGAGGGCCCTATAATATAAATAAGTGAGGGCACTCTCAAATATGCAGAAGAGGGACCTCCAAAATTTCTAGAGGAGGGCACTTCCAAATGTATGTAACAGAGCCACATAAGGACTCTCACTAAATTCAGGTTTCGTGCCTACTGCTGGACCACTGAATATTTGAATTTAGGGTCACAAAATGTCATGAAAGTGGAGGAGAAGGAGGAGGGTGAATCTCAACGCTCTAATGGGCACATTGTAAACTGCTATGGAATGTGGATTCCACTATTACAATGTCAATGAGGGAGGGACCGACAAAATGTCTACGTAAGAGCGGTCCCTCCAAAACATGTTAGGGGGCCATTTCTGGGCCCTCGACAATCTCAGGTTTCCTGCCTACTGCAGGCCCTCTGAACTTTTGAATTTAGGGCTGCAAATGTCATGGAGCTGGAGGATAAGGAGGAGGAAGGTGAAGGCAGGGGCATAACTACAACAGGTGCAGGGGTTGCGATCGCACCCGGGCCCTGCAGCCTAGGGGGGCCTCAAAAGTCCCTTTCACCCATAGAAAAAGACTAATACTATTAAAGATTTGCAATAACTGGGGGCCCCGTTGGAGCTTTCGCATCGGGGCCCCAGAGCCTGGAGTTACGCCACTGGGTGAAGGTCAGCGCTAAAATTGGCACATTGTAAACTGCCATGGAATATGTATTCCAATATCTAAGTGTCAATGAGGAAGGGACTGCCAAAATGTCTACATAAGAGCGGTCCCTGCAAAACGTACATTAGAGAGCCATCTCTGGGCCCTCAGCAATCTCAGGTTTCCTGTCTACTGCAGGCCCTCTGAACATTTGAATTTAGGGCCGCAAATGTCATGGAGGTGGAGGAGAAGGAGGAGGAGGGTTTTGCCAAACACAACAAGGGGCACATTGGAAAGTGCTATGGAATATGTATTCAGCTATCTGAGTCTCAATGAGGGAGGGACCTCCCAAATGTCGAAGTAAGAGTGGGCCCTTCAAACCATATGTTACAGGACCACCTGAGGTCTCTGAGGTCAAATATCAACATACCTACTGATACGTTGAAACTGGTCTTGAAAAGTGCTGGGGAATAGCTAACTAAAAGTGATGTATAACAGAGGGATCTACAAAATGTATGAGTCAGGGTCCTCCCAATTGTAAAAGGCGAAAAAAAAGCTACAACAGTACATGTGACCAAATGCTAAAAGTGATACATTTTGTTTCTCTGTTTTATTTAGCCTTGTATACTAGTGATTATGCGTGAAAAACTGTTTGTGATCCTTTTTAGCAGTTAAATGCAATTTAGGTTAGGCTTTCTAGCTGTTTTTGTGTATCTTTAACAGTGGTGTAATCCTGCTACAAAGCTATTCCCACAAACCTTATGTGAGTCAGAAATGCCAGCAGGCATAGTCTCCAGGCTCTTCCTATTCTGTTTCCTCACTTTCCCACCCATTTCAGCCTTTTCCTCAAGCCCCTGATCCCTTTTTTAGGGTCCCACAGACAATTACTCGCATTTCCCTTTGACTTACATTGTACTTACTATTCAGAACGAATATGGAAATATTACAAAGTATTTGTAACGAGTGTAGTGATTACAAATATTACGGCACGCGCTCATCACTAATCTTCACTTTTATTCTCTATAAAACTAAACTTCATAAATCAATGTGCTGTACTGTTAAAAATATAAAAAATGTTTAATACTGGGTACATCTAACTTCTACATAAGTCAATAATAGTTTGTAATAATTATATGTAAATTGGTCAAAACATGATAAATATTTCATGTGAAAAATTATTTAAAAAAAAGCCTGCTACCATAAGACTCATCAATTTTTCTTTGCTTGATAAGTGTCCATGGTGTTAAATTTATCTAGAGACGGAGTGAATAAAGAAAGGGAGGACTATGAAAAAGCATACATATAGGTAAGAATACCATGCAAATGATCATACAGAAGCTTGGTTAAATTGAACTTTGAGAAAACCTTGTCTTTACCTTGTCTTATTTTTAAGATCATTAGATCCATCACCTCTAGTAAAATGATTAATGTGATTTTTTTCTGTCACTTCATCTTGAGATTAGATTAAGAATTAATTAGTACAATTTATAATTTTTTTTAATATTATAGTTAATATCAGTGTACATTATACATAATATCCCTTAGATGCATACTTATTGTTTTGAAGCAACTAAAGTAGTAGTAGTACAACCTTTGGAATATTTCATTCATACAGTATATATTTTGGTGCAATAAAGAAGACTTGCTCACTTTTTCATCTGAGTCAGGGAATTTGATTAAGACAGGCAGCCCATTAGGACTGTCAACAACATTCAAATAGCAATTAGTTTGGCCATTACTGACTTGGGAAAAATTTAAACTGATGAGCTATAAAGTCCCAGTGCCAAACACAAAGATTACAATACACTAGTGTTTAGTTATCTGAGGTTTATTGAAAGGAAAAAATAAATTCAAGGGCGAGGGCACATTGTAAACAGTGACTTCTATAGCCTTAAAAAGCTAAATTGTAACATTTTAAAAATATTATTATTATTTTTAATTTGGTTCCATCAGGTAACACTTAAAAAAGATAACAGAAAATTAGATAATGTCATTAAAGAGAATCTGTCACCCCCCCCTCCCCCAGGGAATTTTATACTGTGCCCAGCAGGTCATTCATCATATAAATGGGGTTCTAGTGACCCCTGTATATGCCCAGATGTGCCCCACATACCTGTTATATGAAGTTATATTCTCTCTGGAACTGGACTCAGATTAAGTCATGGAGGCAACCATTATGTCATGGTGGGGCAAAGTTCCACTACCTCTTCATGATGCAAATCCCGCCCTGAATCTGTCTAATTTGCAGCCCCTGCGAGTGAAAGGAGCACTCACGCCGGTGCAGTGGAGCGGGTGTCTGCGGGCATAGAAATGCTGAAGTCTCGTAAGACTTCACTAATCTCGCGAGACTTCGGGACGGACAGCGGCACCCGTGCCTGCGCAGTGTGTCCATAAATAGTGCGTAAGTCTCACAAGATTGGTAAAGTCTCGTGAGACTTCAGCACTTCTATGCCGGCAGACACCTGCTCCACTGCGCCGCCGCGAGTGCTCCTGTCACTCACCGCGCCAGCCAGAGGAGGGGTGGCAAATTAGAAAGATTCACGGCAGGATTTGTAGCATGGAGGGGCGGCGAAACTTTGCACCACCATTACATAATAGTTGCCTCCATGACTTAATCTGAGTCCAGCTCCAGAGAGAATATACCTTAATATTTCAGGTATGTGGGGCACGTCTGGGCATATACAGGGGTTGCTAGAACCCATTTATATGATGTATAACCTGCTGGGCACAGTATAAAATGCCCTGAGGGGTGACAGGTTCCCTTTAAAGTTTGGCTTCGTGTAAAGAGTCCGTCCACTTTCTGTTAATATCTTGTTATCTTTCTTATGTTAAAATCACCAGGTGAGGTGGATCCTGCAAGCCCAAATCCAGGCGAGCACACGGGTCATGGGCATCACTGCAGCTGATACAGTGGGGAAAAAAAGTATTTAGTCAGCCACTAATTGTGCAACTTCTCCCACTTAAAAAGATGAAAGAGGCCTGTAATTGACATCATAGTTAGACCTTAACTATGATAGACAAAATGAGAAAACAAATCCTGAAAATCATATTGTCTGATTTGGAAATAATTTTTTTTTTAAATGTTGGTGCAAAATACATATTTGGTTAATAACAAATAAGCAAGATCTCTGGCTCTCACAGACCTATAACTTCTTTAAGAGGTTCCTCTGTCCTCCACTCATTACCTGTAGTACTGGTATCTTTTTTAAGTGGGAGAACGTGAAGAATTGGTGACTGACTAAATACTTTTTCTCCACTGTAAGTGGGACACCTAAGAAATAGACAACTGAGCAACAAAAAATTGAAGATATGGAAGGTGGGATGTTGGAAACTGCTGGTAGACAGTAAATATCCAGAAGACTGTAAGCAAGAGGGCGGGATGCAGGAAAATACTGACTGGTGGAAGAAGTCTGTGAGACTGTGAGCAGGCTGGCAAGATGCAGAAAACCACTCGCAGGCCATAAACATTTAGGTTTGGGTCACATTAGCTTCATGGAAGCGCTAAAACCTAGCATTTTTTTCATGTTGAAATGTTAAAAAATGTTAGCGTTAACGCATCCATAGGGTTCAATGCAAAAAACGCATTGCCAAAGTGCAATGCGTTTAACGCTAGGCGTTTTTGTTAGCGCATCCAAAAACATGGTTTGCTGCATTTTTGGGGGCTTTTGCGAAAACGCTAATTTTTTTTTAAATGGGAGTCTACGGGCGAAGCATGCAAAACATTTTCCAAATTGAGGCATGGGTTAATGCTTGCGTTTTCCTTTTTAAGGATTTTTTCACCAAAAATCAATGATTTCATAGGTCACGTGACTTGGGCAGGCCATATATGGTGGAGTGCAAAACAGGAAGTGTGCCCTTGCTGACAGGTGTGCCATTCCAATTAGCTGCATCTGCACCCTCAAGGTTTTTACTCATGTATGTTACATGTTCTCATCATGTATGTTGCAATACCACATACTAAACACATGTAATATTTCTTTCTACTTGTGTTATATACACAGATTTCTGACTCTGATCTTACCGAAGTTGAGACTCTGTCTGAGGCTAGGGCCACACTGAACAGTGCACCCGCTTTAACCGTATGCAGTTACAGTAGAGCCCAGCCTGCTGTAACGCCCATCTTTAACGTTGAGTGCTTCCTTTGAACGCTGCTCCATAGTAACCCGATGTTTACCGTGGATGCAGCTTCACAGGAAGCCCCAGGCAGTGCACTTTAGCAGAGCGCACAGGAAAACATAACAGGTAAACATCAGGTTTCCATGGAGCAATGTTCACAGGAAGCACCCGACATTAACAATGTGCATTACAGCAGGCTGGGCTCTGCTGTAACAGCATCCATCTCACGTAAGATACATGTTAAGTGTGGCCTTAGCCTGACTCTTCACCCTCTGACCAGCAGGAAGGACAGCGCCACAGGCATGGGTAGTGATGAAAACAAACTTCTTTATTCCATGGTCGTGCAGCAACGTTTCGACCATCCACACGTGGTCTTTAGCAAGCTTACAATGCAAGACAAATAACCCCCTTAAATAGTGTTAAACTCCACCCACCAAACATAAAACACCAATCACAATGTATAAAAACCAATTAGACTAATACATAGACCAAACTACATTAAAAATACACCTGGTAATGGAATCTATATGTCACCACTCACTTAACCAAAATCTTCACTCTCTCCCTCTCTTCTGGCATCTTCCCCTCCTCCTTTAAACACTCTATCATCACTCCTTTATTAAAGAAATCTTCTCTCGACCCTTCCTGCACAAACAACTACAGACCAGTTTCCAATCTCCCCTTCATCTCTAAACTCCTGGAGCGCCTGGTCTACTCCCGCCTCACTCATTACCTCTCCTCTCCTCTTTGACCCTGATCTTTCCTTCACCCCATATATACAATCTCTCGCCCGCTCTTGCTGTTTGCACCTGAAGAACATCTCCAGAATTCGCCCCTTTCTCACCCTGGAAACCACAAAAACCCTCACTGTGGCCCTGATTCACTCCCGCCTTGACTACTGTAATTCTCTCTTAGTTGGCCTCCCACGCACTAGACTGTCCCCTCTCCAGTCCATCCTTAATGCAGCAGCCAGGATTACCTATCTAGCTAATCGTTACTCAGACGCTTCTGCTCTATGCCAGTCATTACACTGGCTGCCTATATACTATAGGATCCATTTCAAACTGCTTGTTCCCACCCACAAAGTTCTTCACAATGCAGCACCCCCCTACCTCTCCTCCCTCATCTCTGTCTATCACCCCAGCCGTTCTCTTCGCTCTGGAAGTCACTTTAGACTCACTTCTACATTAATCCGAACCTCCCACTCCCGGCTCCAAAACTTCTCCCGAGCTGCACCAATTCTTTGGAATGCTCTACCCCAAAAAATCAGATGTACCCACAACTTAAATAGTTTTAGGCGATCCCTAAAAACACATCTCTTTAGGGCGATGACATAGCCTATCCCGTCCGCCTCAAGTGGATCACATATATAACGGGTTGCGGCCACTTATCCTGCTCCTATCTGTTTCCTATCTCCTCAAGTTGACTATACTATCATTGCAAATGAGCACCTATACTTGTCACCCCCACCTCATTGTTAGATTGTAAGCTCTTATGAGCAGGGTTGCCATTTTTTGCTTCAATTATTGTATTACTAGCTGGGTGCCCGATGCACATGCATCGGGATTCTAGAAGAGCGAGTCTCTGACTCGCAATGGCCGCTTCGCGGCCAATGCTTCGCGCTGCTAAGGCGACTCGCCATGCCCACTGCGCGGGCATAGCGAGTCGCCTTAGAACTGCTCGCAATGGCCGCTGCGCGGCCAATGCTTCGGGCGTATCCACATGACCACGCTGACTCGCAGTGCGAGTGGACTCAGAAGGGGCAAAAAACCCATTCGCAATTATATAATAGATGATATGCTTTGTATTGTTTTGTTTTTTTGGCATTGTATTGTATTTTCTAATTGTTTCTTATGATTGTTTAAATGTGAACTTTGTATTGTCAATGTAAAGCGCTGCGGAATATGTTGGCGCTATATAAATAAAAATTATTATTATTATTATTATATGTCCATGAATGTAATACATAAACCGCTACTCATATAATATACCAAATAGCTTGTGATGAGCTGGTAAGGAGAAACCCCAGGGGGTGATACCTGGACACAGTTTGAGTTTGGGGGGCCTGGGTCTTTTTCAGAAGAGCGATTTTGAACCTCCCGTGAAGGACCCGGCAGTCGAGACTTTTATTAAATTGGTCAAAAATGATATAGATAAGTTACATAAGAGGGAGCCTAAAAAAATCAAGAAGCCCAATATGTCCTTTAAAGAATTGAAGGCAATAGAATCTCTCACCCTGGACACGTCCATCACCATCAAGTCCGCCGACAAAGGTGGGTCTGTGGTGGTGATGGACACAGTTAACTATCTAGCAGAGGTTAAATGACAGCTCTCGGATCCAGAGGTTTATGAAAAACTCACCCTAAATCCCACACAAAGGTTTCAGAGAGAACTTAGAGATATAGTAGTACATGAGGCCCTTACAGATGGAGTGATTGATCAAGGTTTGGCTGATTACCTGATTCTGGAATGTCCAGTGGTCCCTATGTTATATGTCCTCCCGAAGATCCACAAAGATCTAATAAAGAAGTTTGTTTTCATCTATGCCTGTGGCGCTGTCCTTCCTGCTGGTATGTGACATTATCTAGATAAGGACTCTCTAGACTGGACGTGCGTCCAGGGACGGGCTGGAAAGACTACAAATAGAGCCCGTGAGATCACCTGGTGCGGTGACCGTTTTTTTCTTCACCCTCTGAGTCTTTTGAGAGTTTACTTTCACTTTTCTTGCGTATTGTGAGTAGTGTGTACATGTAAATACTGGCAATTGCAGTTTTGGGTGGGGGAATGAAGGAGTTTAGTGGACACGTGTGTGATGTTTGCTTCTTGCAAGTTGCAAGACCATGTGATTAAATATGAATCCGCAAGATAATTGTTTGGCCACAGCCCATTGTTGCTATAAACAGATGTCCACACATGTGTTTGTTTGTATGTGCAGTATTTAATTTTGACTATATTTTTATTCAGAGCAAGAGCACCTCTACTGCTACTTCTTATTCTGGAGTCAAACGAGTAAGGGTGTTGTATCCTGCATGCCTGTGTGAATCCTATCTATAAGCATCTTCCAAAAGCAACATTATATGCTTCACGCATGCCACAACACATACGTTGCCCTCATGGCCTAATGGTAGTGACTGTCATTTATTTTCTTGCCACATTTCAAGGCCACAACACAAGACACACAGCAGTATTCCTCAATGTCAGGGAAGTCATATGTGTGTTTGTCGCTTGCAAATAATGTGTTGTACTTCCTTCATATAGCTCACATTGTCCATGTCCGGTGGAAATCTATCCGGGATAGGTTTGTCCGAGATGTTCGTGATACAGAAAAATGTAGGAGTGGGGCCGCAGCTGAACCACCCCGGGTGTACAAACATTTTGACCAACGTCAATTCCTACAAAAAAAACGTGAAATGCGTATGTAAGTGCCTAACCATAATATTTTATTATAATGTGTGTGACATCAACATATCAAGAACATGTGATTAATCTTTGGCTTATCCCCTAATACAGGACATTCAGCAGTACCGGGTGTGGACCTGGATGTGGCAGAAAGTGGCGGTGAAGGACACAACAACCGGGAGCCAAGGGATGACCTACTGCCATCTGTAAGCACCCGACCACACATCCATCCAACACCGTCACAGGCTCCTTTGAACATCTTAGCCCAGGAACCACAGTCTAACCCACCTTGGATCACCTGGCCTAGACGCCGTAATTTACAAAAAGAGGACTCGGACATACTTATCCTAGATGGGCTGTATCGGCTACAGGATACAATGCACACCCAAAATAGTGCCCTACAAAGCCAAATCGAAAACCTAAGGGCCAGAGACATCACCCAGCCCATCAACAAGTGGCAGCAGTTGATGTGCTCTTATGTCCTGGACCTGACAAACATGGATCCGTAATACAGGTTCCAGTTTCGGGAAAAATTAAATAATCTTGTGGCAAAATATTGCCATAAAATACCCCTAAATATCACTGTGGTGTGTGATGAAGAATCCGCCGAGGCTGAGTAGGGGGCACCTCATGTTCAACTGTGGGGATCTGCTATTTTTTGGGTGTGGTACCTTCTTTTTAGTTTTTCCTTGTGTTGTTAAAGGGCCCTTGCTTCATTGTTGGAGACAAAACGAGAAATAGGGGGCGCAATGGTGCAATATCATCAAAAAACTTGGTTAACTAATGGCAGTATGATTACTAACCTATTTGTGTTGTGCAAACCATGCACAACACTAGTAAAGGTGTAAGAAACGACAAGGGTCTCCCTCCTGTCCTGGATGGTCTGAAGTTGATATAAGAGGGGAGAGTTGCGGCTCCAGGCCGGTCGGTCACAGCGTCCCCACTACTTCCTAGTATTGCACAGGCTCCGCCTACTCGCGTACCATGTGACCGGGCGCGCTGACGTAAGACAGGTCCTGTGTTCTCAGTGTTAGGCTGTTGCCACAGTGATACAGGTCCTAAAGCTGGAGAAGAGCAGCTCCTGCCGTGCCCTCCAAGAGAGAAAGAATCCAGTAAATCAATCCGCACGGTCTCTAGCTGGGCGCTCAGAATGAAGCCAGGGATCCTGATCGGTGGAAAGTCCTTTATTTAAGAAAACCTCCGTCACCACGACATGTTTCGACGGTGTAGTGCCGTCTTTCTCAAGTGGAATGGAGGTAATATAACAATTAAAATACTATATAGGGCGGCCCAGTATCCCATTGGGCAACAATTATCTAGGTTGACACCTTCATTTTAACCTGTTGGTATCTCACAGAAGGATACAAATAAGCTGATCAAATCCAACTACATCCTCACTATATTAAATAAATACAAATATATATATATATGTGCCCTATCAAAACCAACAGTACAGTAATAAGCATTGTATCACCAAATGTATGTGTTAAAAAATATATAAATTATTATTATAAAAATTAATAAAATTATTAACATCTCATGTTAGACATAAAAAAATTATTAAACTATTATTATTATTAATATATAAGGACGTCCATGTTATATCTAAAATTAATCATCTATGTGTATTAAAAATCTATGTGTATTAAAAAGTAGAATGGGATAGAGAATAAATTTAAAAATACAGATTTAAATATAACGGATAACTAGATTAATTCCTAGACACTTTTTCTATTGTTAGATTGAGGCCTTCTGGATACAGAGTCCCCAATCTAAAGATCCAGTAGCTTTCTTTCTTAATAAGTCTACTCAGTCTCCCTTGGCCCCCTTCACGTACTTGATCAATTACAATAAGACTCATCTTACTGGGGTCTCTTTGGTGATATTCCACTTGAGAAAGACGGCACTACACCGTCGAAACATGTCGTGGTGACGGAGGTTTTCTTAAATAAAGGACTTTCCACCGATCAGGATCCCTGGCTTCATTCTGAGCGCCCAGCTAGAGACCGTGCGGATTGATTTACTTGCTTCATTGTTGTAAATATTTGTAAAGGCATATGTACATTTACTGACAAGTATCAGAGACAATATCAAATCATATACAAAACCCAGGAGACAGGCCAAGTATGTACAAGTGTAACAAGCTTTATTGATTGAGGAGAAACAAAATAAAAGCAGGGAGATAGTAAAAAGGCTGGCACACTACAACAGGTGAACCTACAAGAGTACATAGGCAATCTGCACAACCATATGATATAATATCATAGATATGGTAACCACGTGTACATACAAAGGTGAACCACACTCCTACATATATGCTACCAACCACGTTGGGGGATACCAGAGATAACAAGGAAAAGTTCCTACAGTGCAGATAACATGTACCATATTAAACAATGCAAATAAGATAGCAGGATTTATTTTACTAATAGGGTCCTGTCATAAGATAACTAGGAGAGATGTAGGCAGAGGATTTGGGGTATGTTAAAGGCATTGATGTATATATTCAAGTGCATAGGTCAACTATGTCTGCAGTATTTATGATTAAGGAAGGAGGATGGCTAAAGTTTTGATAGCACAGATTTTAGGCACCGATTTTTGCAGTTCATTTGAAATGGTAAATTGTTCAAGGGTGTAAAATCAAGTTAGAGAAATGTTCACTATTTGCATTTACTCACAACTTGATTTTTATGTGGAACTTCCATAGATCTATCTTACAAGGAGTAGTGTGTGCCAAGTTATAGCCCATTTCCACATAGTAATATTTGAAACTACTGACAAACAATAGGTGATTTGCATACTTAATACGAGAGTCTGAGTGTTCTATTAGTGCCACCATCATCAAACACAAGTTTATTTATAGTGGAATATGTAATGAAAATGCAAATTTCAGATGAGCAACATTTACCTTTACTGATACCAATTACAATGTGATGATTTTTCTGTATGGGCAATAAATTTTGTTTAGTAAGAAAATTCACTTTTAATTTTCATCGTTTATATTTCTGGGAATTTATATGGAAAAAGAAATAATATTAAAAATACCTTTGAAGTATTTGTATTCTTAGCATTAAGTGAGATTTTAAAATAATTTTAATGTTTAAAATACATCTGTTTGGCTAATTGATGCTTATGTGATGTTGTTAGATGTTAACACCATAAACGCTATAGGAGTGTGCTACATCTGCAGGCTTATGCTTTAGGAGACTATTTTGAGAAGACAGCAGGTTGAATAGTGCTAAATGTGATAGTTTGTTTATATGTATGCTCATCTATCTGGATTTTATTGCATGACTTCTTAGTTTTCTTTGCATGTTGTCTTTGCTGCAATCCTCCATGCTGTGATGTTGGAGTGAATGAGCGCTGTTTCTTGTAAGAAAAAGAGTTAATTCTCCCACAAGGAGTTGTAAGGTTTATTAAAGGGAACAAACCAGCAGAATTTAACCATATAAAGTAAAGGCAGTTCCATGCTGGCGCTAGCATGTTGAATCCAATCATACCTTTAGTTGACAGATTGGATGCTGGATTGCTGAAAAAAAACATTCTCAAAGTTGCAACAATGAGTGCACTATTTGATTGGTGTGTGCAGCGGGGCAGGACTATGTAGGGTGGGTCCAATCTCTCAACTAAAGGTATAAATTGGATTCAGCATGCTAGCATCAATATGGCACTGCCTTTACTTTATATAGTCAAATCCTTCTGGTTGGTTCCTTTAAATGAGTATTCCTCTTTATATTCCGTAATTATAGGATGTATTTACATGTATGGCAGATACCAAGTGTGTGTATGTAGTTGAGCCACTCCAGATGTAACAAGTGCTAACTGTGAGTTATATTATTTAAATGAGTGTAACCAATTCTGAGGGACGGCGAGGGTCTTGAGGTGGGACCCACTAGACCACAGGGCAAACCCCTAGGGCATACCCACCCTAGGGGAGTCCGCATCTGGGACTTTGACATCTGAGTGGGTCTAGGTGACAGCAGGACAGGGGGCTGACCAGAATTGGGCAGGGCATACACAAGCGTTCAAATAGAACAAAAACGGATTCATGAGTACAGCTGAGAGAAGAAAAATATGTCACTCATCACTGAAGCAGTGGTCTTCTGTGACCGCTCCCCCCCCACTTGCTTTTTTATGGATAAAATAAAGTGAAAATTGCTTCAGTGGTGAGTGTCATCTATTTTTTCTTTAAGTTGGTCTTTATTCTCTCTGAACCTACGAGCGTGAGCACCGCATGTCTCATGTTCCATTTTTCCTGTAGCAGTTGGTCAATGGAAGTGTTTAAAGTAGCTGTTAGTGGTGCCTGGTGCTCTGTTTAATTAGATACATGTGTACACAAAAAAGGGAGAAATATGTGTTTTTTAGGAAGCACTAAGGCAAAAGAGACACTGAGAATGAATTAGTTATCACAGACCTTAAATCAATAATAGCACTTTCCAAACCACGATGCGTTTCGACAGCAAATGCTGTCTTACTCAGGTAGAGGAACTCACCTTTGTTGTGCAGAGTCCTATGCACTACCATACCAAGTGAGTGGATTGCACAATTCATCACCCTTCTCTTGTCTTGAGGTCTCTCCACTAGCGCTCTTTTCTTTTTCTTTTTAATTTGATACATGGGTATAGAGATGCCACACTGGACAACAGGAAGACGTCATCAGTTTTCAGACACCGAGAAGAGGTAATCAGACATCGGACATCGGGCAAGGCTGCAGACATTGGGCAGTGTTCATAAGACACCACAGGCTCCAGACATTGGGTAGAGCTTGTCAAACACCAGGCATTGGGCAAGACTCCAGACATCAGCAGAGGTGATAAGACACCGACATGCTCCAGACATCGAACAGAGGTCAACATATCAGACTCTGAATATTGGGCAAGGCTCCAGGCTTTGGCCAGAGCTTATCAGCCCTAGACATCAGGCTGAAGTTATCTGATATTGGAATGGATAGAAGTCATCAGGCATGGACATAATGATGAATTCATGTGGTGGCAGAGACAAGCAAGTACAGGTGTAATGACACCGCAGATGCAGACCAAAACAGGCCTGTATGGGCATACAGGGTGTGCACCGGAGCAGACTGGTCTAGGAAAAGCAGATGGGGACTGGAGCAGACTGGTAGAGGCACAGAGGGTGCAGAACGGAACAGACTGGTCAAGGAAAATCAGGTGTAGACCAATGCAGACTGGTGTAGGCACAGCAGGTGCAGATCGGAGCAGACTGGTGTAGGCACAACAGGTGTGGAACAGAGCAGACTGGTGTAGGCACAGCAGGTTTGGACCTGAGCAAACTGGTATAGGCATAGTAGGTGCAGACTGGAGCAGACTGGTATAGCCACAGTAGGTATGGACCAGAGCAAACTGGTATAGGCAGAAAAGGTGTGAACCACAGCAGACTGGTGTGAGCAGATATACAGTACTTCAGGTTTAATACATAAACAGGGCTTCAGTTGCAGGACACAGCAGCCCTTCAGGTGCAAGACACAGACTTGTAGGTGCAGGTACACTGACAAGGCAAGAGTCTCATGACACAAGATATGCTGGTAACATGATATGCCAATCCCTGGATATGCAGGTACCTGAATATGCCAGATGCAAGGTTAGCTGGATTCAGACAGGTTTCCAGAGTCAGGCAGGTTACTGGACTCAAGCAGAACTCCAAACTTCAAGCAGGACACAAGACTCCAGGTGTGACACAAGCAGAGCTTCAGATGCAGAACACAGGCTGGTACCAGGACAGAACACAGACAAGATGGGTCCAGGAACAAAGACTGGATAGACACATGAGTACAGGGACATACAGAGGCATTGAACATGAAGAAGGCAGGATTAGTGCTGGATATGGATAACCAGAGCAACGAGCTTGACCAATTCTAAGGGCTAGGTTAGAAAACCTACTAAGTTGCTCAGGTTACTCCCAACAGGGTAAAGGAACATTAAATACCTGCTGTCTCCAAGAAATAGGCTTGGGAAACCAATACATGGTTCATGCACCATGAGTTTAGGAGAGGGGGAAGTGTGCACACATTCACCCTAGGATAGTAACTAGTAACCAGGAAACACATGAACACAGGGTCTCGAGCCTAGGGACCTCAACAGGAGTGCGGGGTTCAAACAAATGTGGGCTGCTGGGAAGGACCACCGGGATCTACAGTACAAGTGGGCAGCAAAGCAGCAGAGTAGGGGGTCATGTAGGTGGCTGTCATGGGTGTATCTGGAGGCACGGATGAAGCTGTGGAGGTCACTTGCAGAAGATCGCAGTGTTTAACCAAACTTTTAATATCCTAAATAATGTCTCTGTCCCTTTAAGAGGCATGTCTGTCCTAGTGATACGTGGTGGAGGTCACTAGGATCCAGCGGATCCTCTCTTCAGTTGCCTTCCTCTTGGATCCCAGGATGCACTGCTGGTGATAGCTGTTCAGGTGTTTCTGGTTGCATCTTAGCTCAAAGCAGTGTTTCCTGGAGTCTGTTGGTTTGCTGCTTGGATCTGCTCAAGCTAAGTATATCTCTTCCCTATTTGTTCATTTCCCTTGTGTGTTTCTTTAGTTGCTAACCTTGCTGACTAGTGATCACCTGCTCTGATCCCTTTGTAGTTGTACTCCAGGGACAGCTAGGGCAGGTATTCCATTTGACGACAGTTGTATAAACTGTATAGGGACGTTAGGGGAGCCAAGTGTCACCTCTAGTTTTTCCAGGGGTCACCATCTCCCCTTTTGGCCTTAGCATCAGTGATTCCTTCTCCCCCTCCCTCTTGTCATCTTGCGCTAGGTGTCTCCCTACACCCAGCGTGACAGTGGCCATGTGTGAGAACAGAAGACTCAGACACATGTGGATGCCCGTACAGGAAAGTAGCAGACCCAGCTACATGTGCACACCCACAAGGACAAGCCGGCAGGCAGAGAGGTAATGACATTGGTGTCCCTGCTTTGCAAGGGGAGAGGAGAATACAGAGAGATCGGTGGTAAGATGCACCGGAGCACTGTCAAATGTAAGGACTGGAGCACCGTCACTATAAAAGGTTGTATGGTATAAGAACAAAAAGTTCTGCATTTACTGTGATTGCAGATTACCAAATCATGAAAGAGTAAAATACGCACACTGGCACAATTCCCCTGTATGTCCCATGCAAGTGGGTGGTCAGATGACCATGTGTATATGTTTTCTATACTTTTGGTCACATACCAACCTGTCTCACCTGGCTTGTGCCAATAAAAGAGAAATGAGAGAAGTCGGTTGAACCTTGTTATGTGACTGCAAAAAGACAAATCACATGAATGCAGTTATGTGTCTGTCTATTCGCATGGGGCATGCAGGAGAATTATGAAAATGTGTAGTGCACACATCATGAAGGGAAGCTTGCAGTTGTAGATCCACTCTAGACTTTTCTTATTGTGGCTCGGACACACTCTCCTAGTTACATCCGAGTTTGACAGACGAGTCTCGGAAAGGGCTGGAGCAGTGACCCTGAACGGCTTCTCCCTGTCTGGATGGGGCTCTCGGCTGCGGGAGAGGCCGTTCAGGGTCACTGCTCCAGCCCTTTCCGAGACTCGTTCGTCAAACTCGGATGAGTGTGTCCGAGCTCTTAGACCAGACAACACACTTTAAGCTTTACTTTGGTGCCCTCATCTTCCCCGATAAATGCAATAAAAAGTATAAAATATAGTTAACTATAGTACCAATAAAAACTAAACAGAAAAAATAACTTTAATAAAGCTTCATGGAAAATAAAAGTTATTGGTTTAAAATAATGGTGGAACAAACCTTTTTGAGCTTCATAATTTTCTCAAACAACTTAAATTATAAAATTAAAAACAGCTATGTGAGTTTGGAATCTCCCTAATTGTACTAATCTGAAAATTATGTTGGTGGCGAAGTTTTACATAAAAAAGCAAGACTCAACACACAATCGTTAACTAGTTTCTTCACTCTTCTACTCCAATTATATTTTTTTCAGTCTTCAGTATATTATTGTCAATTGAATCTTGTAACATGCAACTACAATTTGTCCAGCATAAAAAAACAAGCCGTCATATGACCATGTCGACAGAACAATAACAGACTCTTGGAAGAATGGGAGGAACAATATGTAAGTATAAAAAGTACCTGGCTGAGATGTTAAGAAAAGGTTAGAATTTACTATTGGTTTGCGGTGGGATCATCATCATTAGCTTCCTCGTTTAACTTGTTAATTAACTTGGTATATCTAAATACGTACTATTAGAAAATTGCAAAAGTTCCTAATAAGTACATGGTAAAATCAGGCTCTGTTGACTCATTATTTTGATAGCTCTGTGTTACTTCCTCTGTGGCAGGAGATGCCACTGTGTGGGGTATACTGGCAGTATGGTACATGGAAATGCAGAGGAAAACTATGCTGCTGTCTTATTTTTTGATATTCTTATACAAAAAGAGATATCATACAGATTACTTTATATTATGGAGCAGCAGGAATAGAATATAAATATCAACTATCACTACATTTATTTATATTATGACTGTAGCTGTCAATGGTATACATTGTCTAGTGAGAGATTCAGGTTAACTGTAAAGACAGCTGACCCCTTCATTTGCAGAATGACCCTTTACAAGCAGCTTTGTCCTCATCTTACGTGCTATCTATTTAGAAGCAGGTATTTATTCTCATAAAATGAAATCTGTGTAACTCTTATATTATTGAATATTATAAGTATAATATATTATTGTATTTGCTTAGACCCATTTGAGAAAATATATGAAATGCATACATATATGACATGTATAAAAATATAGAAGAAATATAACTTATAAATATAACTAAATATAACTATTTTACTGCCTTTCATGTTTTTCTCAAAACTGCTCTTTAAATATGAGCTCTAATTTGTACTGAAGATTTTAACCTTTTTATTAGAAACTATTCATTTGTCTCTAAGTAAATCAAATTTATTTTACATTTTTCAAAATCTGTTAATTCTGGCAAAACAGAATATTGGGCAATTCACGCAAATCCTACAATATGGTGTCTGGTTGCATTCTGATATTTTTGGAAATGGTCCACTTACTAGACCTTAAAATGTAATGACGTCGCTCTGACCAACTCCTTGGTAATATGGCAGAAGAATACAACTGGAGACTGAAGTGGAGCTCAGACCAGAGTAAAGATGGATGGCACGGCTCGACAGAAAAAGTTTGGGTCAAGGTGAGTAAATGTTTTTTTACATTTTTTTAACCTATAGGCTAAGAGGTCTGGAAAGACTTCAGCACATAACACACACTTGAATTGCAGGAAATAAATTAAATATGAATCAAGTTTGATGACCAATTACTGTTACTTGATTGGTTCACCGAAGCTATCCAATACTGTGATCTGCTGCTTAAAGTCCCAGGGTGTTCCCGTGTATGCACCCCTTTTATGGGTTAAACCTTTTAAAACTATAAAATCAGTATAACATACTCTATGTGACTAAGCACAAAATCTTAATGGCAATCAATGTAGGCTTGTTGCTAGTAGCTTTATGTTGGAAATAGAATAATTCCAGTTTGCTCAATTTTACCAATAAAAATCAATACATTTATTAAAAAATGATTAAAATTCAATTAATTTAAAACATAAATACTCTATGGGTCCCTTAGAAGGATTCTCCTCTCTAGTATAGGTTTCTTGATTGTTGGTCTTATCTGAAATAAATTAGGGTACCTTTACACACGGCTACATTTGTAGCTTGTCACCAGGTAACTTACTGGTTGCAGTGAATTCATGGAGAGATTATTCCATTTGTACACAGCAACAAGATAGAACCATGTATCCATGATTTCAATGCAACCAGTAAGTTACCTGGTGACAAGCTACAAATGTAGCCGTGTGTAAAGGTACCCTTATGGTTTCATTTAGTGATACTATTGGGTAAGGTTATTATTGGGTGCTATTGGCAGGGTCATTACCTTGCACATACTTTTCTTTAACTCCTTCTGTTCTGTTTTTCCTTGTAGTAACACCTGCAATTACTTTAGTGAATGATTATTGAAATAAAATATACCCTTATTCGCTGTCAGATATAAATTGTTACCTGTTGGTACTTTGTGGTGTTTTTGCATGAACTTCACCATGCATGAATCTTTATATCTTTACTTCCTTCTTTTTGTTGGTTTAATGGTGCAGTGTTAATGATTGCACTTCAATTCCTTCCCTTTTGCAACATGCTTTGTATACTAACCTGCTATGTTCAACCTGCTGCTGTCTCAAATGTGGATTTGTAACCCTCAGTTTGGGTTCTGTTCCTCTTGCTACTGTCTATCTCAGATCTATAAAGTAGTGTTTTATTTAGAAAATCTTTCTTTCCACTGTGTGCTGGCTATTTTCCTTCTCCCTAAAGTGGCACTTACTTGTGTGACCTTCTCATAGTCCTCCTCCATCCCCCTGTGTTCCAGCTGTCTACCGCTCTCCTCTGATCTTCTCTGCTCTCCTGTGGGTCAGGGCGTGTGATCAGGACACCTTTGACTCACTGTGGAGCTCTCAGCTGCTTCTGAATTCTGCTGTCAGAGCTTCCACTGCGGTCATGTGACTGCAGGGGGTGGAGTTAGGTCAGGGCTATTCGTTGTCTGTTTGCTGTGTCAGGGCTCCAACATGTTTCAAAGGGCTCTGCCTTCTTTGTCAAGGATTCTGACTGTCAGCTTGTGCCATACTTTTATGTCCTATACACTGTCCCTATTGGTTGCTTGATTGTCATGTTAAATCCTTTGTTGTCTTGTTTGTGGTGTTTTTATTCTCTAGGGATATATGTTCCCTGGAGTTTTTATATATACAATTATTGTGTACATATTGTTCTCATATGTGTTTTAGCAAGTTTTTTTTTATCTTTCTCTGGGGGTTTTAGTATCATTATTCCCATGGCTGGGATAGGTATTAATGATGTCAACATATCCCATTAATCCTTCTTACTGATGCATTGTTCCTCAAATACTACATTACCCTGTAGTTATGTGTTGTTTTACATTCCAAATGACAGTTAGTTTAATTTGTCAGCCTGTCTGGTAATAGGCAAATATATGGGACTTGATGGAATCTCTGGATCTGTTTTTTTTTTTTTTTTGGTCTATATGTCTTATGTTACATCAATGCCTCTTTGAAGGACATATATTCAGGGTTTGGGTCTCTTTTGCTAGATTCTTTGTCTTTCAATGATTTATCACCTTATTATGAGTATAGTGGCAGTGTTTTCAAACCAAACACCAGACATTCTGATATGGTTTATTTCCCGTTGTCACCTTTGTTCAAAGCCATAAATCTCCAGTTCTTGATTTAGTCCATTTGGTGTTAGGGTGTTCACTTCATGAATCCACTTAGATTCTTCTCTTGACATCTTGGACAGAAGGGGGAAACTTCATAACCAAGATGTCAAGAGAAGAATCTAAGTGGATTTATGAAGTGAAGTGAGTCAAAGGTGTCCTGATCACACGCCCTGACCCACAGGAGAGCAGAGAAGATCACAGGAGAGCGGTAGACAGCGGGAACACAGGAGGACGGAGGAGGACTGTGAGAAGGTAACACAAGTAAGTGCCAATTTAGGGAGAAGGAAAATAGCCAGCACACAGTGGAAAGAAAGATCTACTAAATAAAACACTACTTTATAGTTCTGAGACAGACAGTAGCAGAAGGAACAGAACCCAAACTGAGGGTTACAAATCCACATTTGAGAAAGCAGCAATGAACATAGCAGGTTAGTATACAAAGCAAGATGCAAAAGGGATGGAATATAAGCGCAATCATTAACACTGCACCATTAAACCAACAAAAAGAAGGAAGTAAAGATATGCATGCATGGTGACTTTTATGCAAAATACCACAAAGTACCAACAGGTAACAATTTATATGTGACAGCGACTAAGGGTACATTTTATTTGAATACTCATTCACTAAAGTAATTGCAGGTGTTATTACAAGGAAAAACAGAACAGAAGGCAGGAGGAGCACGAGGTAGGAGGAGCGCGGGGCAGGAGGAGAGACAGAGGATCGTGGGACGGGAGAAGGGATGGAGGAGGCATGGTGAAAGGCAGGAGAGATGGAGGAGTGGGGACAGGAGGAGCGCTGACAGGATGAGAGACAGAGGAGCGGTGACAGGAGGAGCGGGAGGCAGGAGGAATGTGGGGGAGGAGGAGTGGGGGCTGGAGGAGCACGAGACAGGAGGAGCGCGGGGCAGGAGGAGAGACAGAGGAGCGGGAACAGGAGGAGCGGGGTCAGGAGAAGGGACAGAGGAGGGGCGGTGAAAGGCAGAGAGACGGAGAAGCAGGGACAGGAGGAGAGACAGAGGAGCGGTGACAGGAGGAGTAGGGCAGGAGGAACATTGGGCAGGAGGAGCACGAGGCAGGAGGATAGACGGAGGAGCAAAGACAGGAGAAGTGGAGAGCAGGAGGAACGCGGGGGAAGAGGAACGTGGGGTAGGAGGAGCAAGAGGCAGGAGGAGCAGGGGACAGGAGGAGTGTGGGGCAGGAGGAGAGATGGAGGAGCGGGGACTGGAGAAGCAGGGGCAGGAGAAGGAATGGAGGAGGGGTGGTGAAAATAGGAGAGATGGAGGAGCGGGGACAGGAGGAGCACTGACAGGAGGAGAGACAGGAGCGGTGACAGGAGGAGTGGGGGTAGGAGGAGTGTGGGGAGAAGGAGCGGGGGCAGGAGAAGCACGAGGCAGGAGGAGCGCGGGGCAGGACGAGAAATGGAGGAGCAGGGACAGGAGGAGTGGGGGGCAGGAGAAGGGATGGAAGAGGGGCAGTGAAAGGCGGAGAGAGATGGAGGATCGGGGACAGGAGAAGCGGTGACAGGAGAAGCAGTGACAGGAAGAGAGACAGAGGAGCAGGGACAGGAGAAGCGATGGAGGAGTGGGGACAGGAGGAGAAGTGACAGAGGGAGAGACGGAGGAGCAGGGACATGAGGAGCAGTGACAGGAGGAGAGACGGAGGAGTGGTGACAGGAGGAGCGTGGACAGGAGAAGTGGGGAGCAGGTGGAACGCGGGGGAAGAGGAATGTGGAGCAGGAGGATCAGGAGGCAGAAGGAGCGGGGGGCAGTAGGAGCACGAGGATGGAGGAGAGATGAAGGAGCGGGGACAGGAGGAGTGGGGGGAAGGAGAAGGAATGGAGGAGGAGCGGTGAAAGGAGGAGAGACGAAGGAACGGGGACAGGAGGAGCGCTGACAGGAGAAGAGACAGAGGAGCGGTGACAGGAGGAGCGGAGGCAGGAGGAATGTGAGGACGGAGGAGCACGAGGCACATGGAGAGACAGAGGAGCGGTGATAGGAGGAGTGGGGGCAGGAGGAATGTGGGGAAGGAGGAATGTGGGGAAGGAGGAGCACAGGGACAGCAAGAGCGGTGACAGGAGGAGAGAAGGAGGAGCGGGGACAGGTGGAGCGGGGACAGGAGGAAAGACGGAGGAGTGGGAGCAAGAGGAGCAGGAGGAGAGACGGAGGAGCCGGGACAGGAGGAGAGACAGAGGAGCGGTGACAGGAGGAGCGGGGGGCAGGAGGAATGTGGGGCAGGAGGAATGTGGGGAAGGAGGAGCACAGGGACAGCAAGAGCGGTGATAGGAGGAGAGAAGGAGGAGCGGGGACAGGTGGAGCGGGGACAGGAGGAGAGACGGAGGAGTGGGAGCAAGAGGAGCAGGAACAGGAGGAGAGACGGAGGAGCCGGGACAGGAGGAGAGAAGGAGGAGTGGTGACAGGAGGAGAGAGGGAGGACAGGTGACATGAGGAGTGGTGACAGGAAGAGAGATAGAGGAGCGGGAACAGGGGAGCGGTAAAAGGAGGAGAAACAGAGGAGTGGGGACCAGAGAAGCGGTGAAAGGAAGAGTGGTGACAGGAGATGGAGGAGCGAAAACTGGAGGAGCGGGGACAGGAGGAGAGACAGAGGAGCGGGGACAGGAGGAGTGGTGAGAGGAGGCGAGACAGAGGAGCGGTGACAGGAGCAGCGGTGACATGAGGAAGGGTGACAGAAAGAGAGACGGAGAAGCAGGAACAGGAATAGCAGGGACAGGAGGAGAGATGGAGGAGCGGGGACAGGACAGGAGGAGCGGTGAAAGGAGGAGAGACGGAGGAGCGAGGACATGAGGAGCGGTGACAGGAGGATCGATGACAGGAGGAGGCACAGAGGAGCTGTGACAGGAGGAGACATGGAGGAGCGGTGACAGGAGAAGCGGTGACAGGAGGAGAGACGGAGGAGCGGGGACATGAGGAGCGGTGACAGGAGTAGAGATGGAGGAGCGGTGACAGGAGGAGCGGGAACAGGAGGAATTGTGACAGGAGGAGCAGTGACATAAGGAGAGACAGAGGAGTGGTTACAGGAGGAGAGACCGAGGAGCGGGGACAAGAGGAGCGGTAACAGGAAGAGAGATGGTGGAACGGGGACAGGAGGATCGGTGACAGGAGGAGAGACAAAGGAGCGGTGACAGGAGGAGCGGTGTAGTTCACTCATGTTGACTGAACAAGTTCTGTCAGTCACATTATGTCAACTACGGACCGGACCGGATCTTCAGCGTCTTCCACTCCCACACCTCCTCCTCGCCCTACCCCCTTTCTGTCGGAGTCCCCCAAGGTTCGGTCCTGAGACCCCTACTTTTCTCCATTTACACTCTCGGCCTAGGGCAACTCATTGAGTCCCACGGCCTCCAGTACCACCTCTACGCTGACGACACCCAAATCTACCTGTCCGGCCCTGACATCACCTCCCTACTCTCGAAAATCCCACAATGCCTTTCCGCCATCTCATCCTTCTTCTCTGCTTGCTTCCTTAAACTCAACATGGACAAAACTGAATTCATAGTCTTCCCCCCAAGAAATTCCACCCCACCTCCCAACCTATCCATCTGAATCAACGACTGCACCCTCTCCCTAGTCCCCCAAGCCAAGTGACTCCTCCCTATCCTTTAAGCCCCACATCGAGGCCCTCACCACATCCCTCCGGCTCCAGCTCAAGAACATCTCACGGATCCGCTCCTTCCTCACCCACGACACCGCTAAAACACTCATCCATGCTCTTATCATCTCCCGCCTTGACTACTGCAACCTCCTTCTCAATGGCCTCCCGGCTAACTCCCTCACACCTCTCCAGTCAATCCTCAACTCCGCTGCCCGACTAATCTACCTGTCCTCACGCTACTCCCCCGTCTCCCCCCTCTGCCAAGCCCTTCACTGGCTCCCCGTCTCCAAGAGATCCCAATTCAAAACACTAACCATGGCGTACAAAGCCATACACAACCTGGTCCCACCATACATCTCCGACCTGGTCTCCCGATACCTACCCTCACGCAACCTCCGCTCCTCCCAAGAACTCCTTCTCTGCTCCTCCCTCATCACCTCTTCGCACAACCGAGTCCAGGACTTCTCCCGGGCATCTGCCTTACTCTGGAACTCCCTGCCCGAACACGTCAGACACTCTCCTACCCTGAGTAGCTTCAAGTGTCACCTGAAGACTCACCTATTCCGTCAAGCCTACAACCTGCCATGAGACCCAGGCGACCGCCCCATACCTGACATTCCCCCATCCTACTGTATCCTAACCTGCCCCTCTTAGACTGTGAGCCCTCGTGGACAGGGTCCCTGCCCCTCCTGTACCTGTACGTCCTAATCGCCTAGATTTAGTGTACTTGTTCTTGTCTCCCTCATCCTCATGTAAAGCGCCATGGAACCTAATGGCGCTATATAAATAAAAATAATAAAATAATAATAATAACTACATACATATTCTAGAATACCTGATGCATTAGAATCGGGCCACCATTTAGTTGTTTATATTGTTTGATGGATTAGAGATTTAGAAATCCATTTTTTCATACTTAATATTTTCAACGGATAATGCATTCTTACTCATATTCAGTGGTCCCATCAGGTCTTGCATTTGAGACTCTGCAAAAAGAGATCTAGATCTGTGTGCCGACAGGCAATTGACTACAATTGTGTAGACAGAGTCATTGTGCCGTGAGGTGCACAATTTTGTGCATTTACACCTCCTAGTGGCAGACACGCAGACGTAATAGAATGCATCTGGATGTCCACTCCCCGTAAGTGTATACCTTAGAAAATAGTACCCGACAAAACACACAGTGACTGCATCTGCTATAATATGGTAAATAGCTCCATTGATGCTTACGTATGAATAACCTTTTGTGGGGGGTTAGGATGTAAGCCCTGACGGGTCCACTGAACTTAGGGAGAAATACAATGTAAAGGGGTCCTCGCCCACTAAAATCACAGACCAAAATTGCATCTTATTTTAAGACAGGTAGTCGAAACAAAATTTTAAATTTGTTGATTGTCACGTTTGTGTCTGAATAGGCTCTGTTACCCCTATCCTTGTCACAAGAGAGTGCTGACTAACACTACGATTAATGCTGGATGCTGAAAGTATGTGAGTGCGTAGGTTTCAAATTGCTGAGACTAGGTTTCCCTGTTGCTATACTTTTATATTTTGCTTCAGTAAGCTGATAGGTAACTAGCTTACTGCTTGGAACCATAGGTGAGGCTCCCTTTTATTTAAACCCCAGCAAACTGACTCTAGCTTAAAGTTAGTAGTGTGTTTAGCTAGCACTATGCTTTTAGACTTGGTGTAGTAATGACTCTAAAATGCTTCAACATATTTCACTGATTTTAAGATTGTTTTTTCGTGAAACATCGTACTTAATATAAGTGGTAAGTCCTTATGATTTGTTAATGAAAAATTTGATATTTGATAAAAATTTTAAAAATTTGCATATTGAGCTTTTAATTGTTATGCATTTAAAATGGATAGTAATACCGCTAAAAATAATAAATAACAATTTCTACATGTCTACTTTACACTGAATATCATTTTAAAAACATTTTTTCAGAAATGGTCAACAGTTAAAAGCTTAGCAGCAATGTTTCATTTTTCCAACAAAATGTACAAGACTTATTTTAATCAGAGAACACTTTACATTGAAAGTTACTGTTATTCGTCTAAATGACAAAAAACAACTAAAAGTGACCACGTTTTAAAAAACTTCACTGTTTATCTTTGTCATAAATGTAAAAATGTAATAAAAATAAAGTTGAATAAAAAAAAACTTTACCATTAAGGGTATTCAAAACTAAATTTTTTAAGTTTGTTAACCCGTCAAATGCTTCACAGAAATTGAATTCTTGGAACTGGCTATCTCCAAGTCTAACAATGGGACGTTTAATACTGACAGCGCATCCACTCCAACTAAAACATTCTTTTCCTGTTGCACAGTCACTGAAAGCCCTTAGAATTTTTTCTGATGATGTGACCTTTCACAAAAAGGCTCGAGATGTGAAGGGGAGGTTTGTAAGGAGAGGGTAATATCTTTAAGATATCCAGAGGAAATATCAGTGATTATTTGAACAGGATAGACAGTCACTATTGGCCTCTGTTTGTAGATCTAAACAGAGCAAGAATCCTGTTGTGAGGTTTATCACGACATACTGTATAATGCGAACTGCCGAGAGATAGGGGAATTTTTTACCAAACATTGGCCATTACTACTCATAGACAAAGAACTGAGATTTTACCTAACAAAACAACCAGCTATCACATGACGGAAGTGATGGAACCTCAGGGATATGTTAACTACGAGCCATTATGTGACCCCTGGGAGTAGAGTACTCTTTAACAGTAGCGGTCCCCCATGGAGTTGTTTCCCATGTGGACATTGCTCCACCTGCAGATACATACCAAAAAATCCTGAGTTTGTGGACTCCTGAGGGGCAAGATGATTTACAATCATGCACTATATCACATGTGTCATATAGGCGGTGGTTTACCGCACCATGTGTGTATATGGTATGGTATACAAAGGCATGACTACCAGGTCCCTGAGGGTTTGTGTACAAGAATATGTTAGGGATATTAGAAATGTGGGTAATATCCAGGATCCTGAGAAAATCCAGACTATTCTGAAACATTTCCTCCAATTCCATCGACCTGACCCCACAGGTCTTGTGGTAAGGGACATTGACCATATCTATATGGGCTACAATTGGTGGTGAAGTGAAACTTCACCTACTGCAGAAAAGAAACCAAATGGATGATTGTGCTTGACACAGTCTCCACCCCAAAGGCTTCAATGAGGCAGTTAGCTTCAAGTCTTTTTTGTAATTAGGTAGAAATTGATCATGCCATTTTAATGGTATATGATGCAGTGTTTTTATTCTCCCTTTTTGGTATATGGTTTTTCATTTTCTCTTTTTTATATCTATCTTTATAGGTGTCATTAACCTGCCTTATATTGGTGCATGATCTACCCTCGCCATGATATATCACTTGCTAAATTAGGAAGAAATACATTTTGGACCTTTGTATAAAATATGGAAAATGGGTGATCCTGGAACTAATATGTTATTTTGCAGCAACGGGTATATTGAATTATTGGAGATAATAATGTGTATTTGTTTATTGTGTGGTATATATTGTCTCCACTTTTTGAACAGTGTTGGTCTATCTCATGTTGTTTGTATGATGTGGTCTTGTTGTCCAGGGTCATTTTTGTGGTAAAGGCTCTGTGCCGAAGGAATCTGCTGGCACTCAGCTTTGCTTCTCAATATATATGCACGGGATACTACTGACCTGAACACGTGACACGCATGCGCTGAGTGTCCTCCAACCGTCGCATCTGCATTCATTGCTGTGTTGATGACAGGGATGAAAATCTTCTTTCCACCGCTTACACATAATTTTTTTGCTTGCACCTACACATTAAGGTGATGCCAGTCCTTTATATTATAGTCTGACTTTTTTGACTGTGCCCCCTTCCCCCGCCCAGTAGCTTCGCCCACACCTCCATCTTGCTGTATCCCTGGTCCTGGTTCAGACCATTTCCAGCTGTTTTTTAATTGCACAACATAGGCACATAAACCTTATCCCAGCAGTATAGTCCGCATACAGTGTTAGAGTAGGACCCGGTAAGTTTGAGAGCACTTTGGCGTAGTTACTGGGCTCTTCGCAGTGACGTCAGTGATGAAGCTAAGTCTCTCAATTCATTTATTCCAGTAAGTATTTACTGAGTTCATTTATCACACATGCATTTCTTAGCTGCACAGACAATCCTGCATTTCATGTATCAGCCATTTAGCTGTTTCTCTAGCATATTGTATTCAGTGTTGCAGCAAACTTACTCCCTTTAGTGCATACAAATAATTTTTTTGCTTGCACCTGCACATTAAGGTGATGCCAGGCCTTTTTATTATATATTGCAGGGCAGCTTGAACTTGTTTGGATGTTAGTCGAGGTTCTTAAACCACCATCCGCATAATCTTGCGTTGAAATCTCTTGTCAATCTTTCTTTTCCGACCACATCTAGGGAGGTTAGCCACAGTGCCATGGGCTTTAAACTTCTTGATGACACTGCGCACGGTAGACACAGAAACATTCAGGTCTTTGGAAATGGACTTGTAGCCTTGATATTGCTCATGCTTCCTCACAATTTGATTTCTCAAGTCCTCAGACAGTTCTTTGGTCTTCTTTCTTTTCTCCATGCTCAATGTGGTACACACAAGAACACAGGACAGCAGTTGAGTCAACTTTAATCCATGTCAACTGGCTGCAAGTGTGATTTAGTTATTGCCAACACCTGTTAGGTGCCACAGGTAAGTTACAGGTGCTGTTAATTACACAAATTAGAAAAGCATCACATGAGTTTTCTAAGGGTGCCAATACTTTTGTCCACCCCCTTTTTTATGTTTGGTGTGGAATTATGTCCAATTTGGCTTTAGGACAATTCTTTTTGTGTTTTTTCATTGAAGACAAATTAAATGAAGATACCTATATACTCGCGTATAAGCCGAGTTTTTCAGCCCAAAATTTGGGCTGAAAAGTCCCCCCTCGGCTTATACGCGAGTATATACCGCCCGCCCCCACCCGCATCAGTATACAGGCCCCCCCATCAAGATCCAGGGGCCCCCCCCTTGCTCAGCAAACCTGTAAAGTAAAATCCTTATACTTATCACTGTCCTCTCGCCGCCGTCCCGCCGCTGCTGACACCGCGATCCTCCATCTTCATTCAGCATCTTCCGGCTTCCTGTGGTCGCAGGCAATGACGTCATTGTCAGCGCCGACCACAGGAAGCCGGAAGACGCTGAATGAAGATGGAGGATCGCGGTGTCAGCAGCGGCAGGACGGCGGCGAGAGGACAGTAATAAGTATGAGGATTTTACTTTACAGGTTTGCCGAGCAAGGGGGGGGGGGCCCTGGATCTTGATGGGGAGGGCCTGTATACCCCTGGGGCTGGTGCTGTATATACCTCTGGGGCTGCTGCTGTATATACCCCTGGGGCTGGTGCTGTATATACCCCTGGGGCTGCTGCTGTATATACCCCTGGGGCTGGTGCTGTATTTACCCCTGGGGCTGCTGCTGTATATACCCCTGGGGCTGGTGCTGTATATACCCCTGGGGCTGGTGCTGTATATACCCCTGGGGCTGGTGCTGTATATACCCCTGGGGCTGGTGCTGTATATACCCCTGGGGCTGGTGCTGTATATACCCCTGGGGCTGGTGCTGTATATACCCCTGGGGCTGGTGCTGTATATACCTCTGGGGCTGCTGCTGTATATACCTCTGGGGCTGCTGCTGTATATACCTCTGGGGCTGCTGCTATATATACCTCTGGGGCTGCTGCTGTATATACCCCTGGGGCTGCTGCTGTATATACCCCTGGGGCTGGTGCTGTATATACCTCTGGGGCTGCTGCTGTATATACCTCTGGGGCTGCTGCTGTATATACCTCTGGGGCTGCTGTTATATATACCTCTGGGGCTGCTGCTGTATATACCCCTGGGGCTGCTTCTGTATATACCTGTGGGGCTGGTGCTGTATATACCTCTGGGGCTGCTGCTGTATATACCCCTGGGGCTGGTGCTGTATATACCTCTGGGGCTGCTGCTGTATATACCTCTGGGGCTGCTGCTATATATACCTCTGAGGCTGCTGCTATATATACCTCTGGGGCCGCTGCTGTATATACCCCTGGGGCTGGTGCTGTATATACCTCTGGGGCTGCTGCTGTATATACCTCTGGGCTGCTGCTGTATATACCTCTGGGGCTGCTGCTATATATACCTCTGGGGCTGCTGCTGTATATACCCCTGGGGCTGCTGCTGTATATACCCCTGGGGCTGGTGCTGTATATACCTCTGGGGCTGCTGCTGTATATACCTCTGGGGCTGCTGCTGTATATACCTCTGGGGCTGCTGTTATATATACCTCTGGGGCTGCTGCTGTATATACCCCTGGGACTGCTTCTGTATATACCTGTGGGGCTGGTGCTGTATATACCCCTTGGGCTGCTGCTGTATATACCCCTGGGGCTGCTGCTATATATACCTCTGGGGCTGCTGCTGTATATACCCCTGGGGCTGGTGCTGTATATACCACTGGGAAGGCTGCTGTAACACTGCTGGGGCCTGTATGTACCACTGGGGAGGCTTCTGTATACCACACTGCTGGGGGCTGTATACTACCACTGGGGAGGCCTGTATACCACTGGGGGGGCATGTATACCACACTGCTTGGGGCTGTATACCTGTGCTGGGGTCCACCCTCGGCTTATACACGAATCAATAGGTTTTCCCAGATTTTGGGGGCAAAAGTAGGGGGGTCGGCTTATACACGGGTCGGCTTATACACGAGTATATACGGTAATAATTAAATGAAGATAATAATACCAAAGAATTTGTGATTGCAATCATTTTCAGGTAGAAACTGAGTATTATCGGACATAATTACATGGGTGTCAATACTTTTGGCCAAGACTGTATGTAAGGACTGTATCTTACCCTATTTCAGGTATGTCCTTTTGTGAACTGGTATATATCAATAGTTTGTAATCCTCAAGTAAGTCAATTACTTTTATCTGCAAATATAAGCAAGCGTGTTGTATTCCTAAGTTTCACCCCATTGTATCATTTCCTTAGTGTTTATAAGGTGTAACAAATAGTTTATTTTATCTAATGTCTTGAAATCCTAATGGTTTGTCTACTACTGTGGAAGACATGTAATCCTATATTGGGGAAAATGAGAATAGTGAGACACTGTACCTCATGCTGTTTGTGCCTTCTGCTGAACCCGCTCCTCTGGCTCCTTTCATTTTCTCGTGAAGGAGAACGCTGACAGGGAGTGTACGCTGAGGTCTGTGGCTGTACTTCCGGGTCTACGTCACAGACAGCTGATGTCGCATCTTCATCGCGTCACTGTCAGGAGGGGCGGGTTTAGGGCGGAACTATGCATCAGAGCAGGGAATTTCCAGGGGAAACTGGAGGCTGTAAGAGTATTAGCACCTATGGATTTCAAAGGCTTAGGGGCGGCCTTCTTCAGGGTTTTTCCAATTCCCCCTTGACATTCCCTGCTGTGATGCATTATTCCGCCCTAAATCTGCCCCTCCTGAAACGTGACAGTAAAGCAATGATGACACAACGTCAGCTGTCTGTGACGTAGACCAGGATGTTGCACTTTAATTTTATTTGTACATTTTGTAAGTTTATTTTTTTTTAACTAACTAATTCAGACTTTAAATGTTTTTAGCCATTGAATTTTATGTCTTTTTACAATAAGATTAGGCTCTAGTGATTTTCATTCAATAAATATCCTTTATTTATTGAAATCAAACATATGTGTCCCTCTCTTCCATGTCAGCTATTTTGAGTAGCACTGAGCCTAATACATATTTTAATATACATTTCTAAGATTATCTAAGCACAGTAACATTTTTTTACATCGATAGAACCTTTCGTATTCCCTTTTAACCATTTTAGGCCAAAACCAGTTCTAATGACAAGGGGTTAAAATTACCTATTAAGGGTTCATGACATTGTTGACATCAAATTACATTTTTTACCCGGCAAACACAGGAAAACACAGTGTAATTGTCTAAAACGTAAAGCAAACCCATTATTTTCATTTTTATTTCATAAATCAATTAAACACATGAAAGAAAAACAGCTTTGTCAACTTTATGTTATCAAAAATGTTTTATTCTTTTTCTGCCAAACTTAATCAGACATTATCAATATTCTCAATTCTAAGGTAAAATCTGTATTGAGTTAAGACTTTCCCATTATGGAGATAGGAGATGGCAGTAGTTATTGATAAGATTTTATGAAGATAATAGAGGGAGGAGTTCCACTTCTAGCTCCTCCTTCTTCCCATCATCATAGAAACTCATCAATAACAGCTGCCCTCTCCTATCTCAGCAATGGGAGAGTTTTCACTCGATACCGATTTTTCATCAGAGTTGAGAATTTTCAATTACTCTCTCGCTTTGATTTATGGCTTTTCACAACTCACTGACGTATTTTCAGGTCTGCACAGGCCACTAATCATATAACAATAATACAATCTGTTCCTCTTAACTTAGAAAATTTACCTCTCAGCTCCTCTACCCCTCTCTAGCCTGACTCTGCTTTACATCACCTGTCGTGTTTACTACAGCAATCTAACAGTTTTTTTTTCCTTTTTTTCTTTTGCTTATGTATACATGTATGTGTCATTTTCAGCCTGACAAAGGGGCCATAGTGTCCCGAAAGCTTGCTATATTTACTATCTTTTCAGTTAGCCATTAAAGGGTATCAACCACTGAGGACTCTCAGATTCCAATTTTTTTCTATCTACTGGCTAACATAGTACAAACATTTTTTACCTTATCAAAATGGAAGATACTGGAATGTACCAAATCTTTAAGGATTCAAAGACACTTCTGAAGAATCGTGCACAATTGGACAGTGAAATATTATTCCTATCCAAATGCAAGAAGAATCTGATTCCCAAAGGACTCTGGATTACAAATCCATTTCTGCATACCTATAACACTCTTTATGCACGAAACCTTTGTCACAGGACCTCTAAGAGAATAAGGGACCACCTTTTGCATGTCTACTACAGCATCAAAAGTAACATCAAAGGGGAATTGAAATCACAGAGGAACACACTTCCTTCTGGAACCATGGAACCATGGAACAGAAATTACAACAATATTACGATAAATTACAAACTCGCCTGATTCATAACAAGGAAAATAATTTACATAGACTGGGCATCAGTTCAGGACTCAATACAAACAAAACAAAGACAAATCCTGACAACTTGGACAACTACTCCTGTTAAAAAGCATCTAATTGTGTCATTAACCTTTCAGATTACAAACCCAACAAACTTGCTGTGCTTTATAGGGGACTCTCATTTTTTCCTACTAAAGTTCTGGATAAAATTGAACTGTGCAGCGACATGGAGGATTACTTCAGGAGACTACGCCTAAGGGAATCTTACCATAACAAAAAGGATTCTGAACCCAACCCATTTGGAAAAATATATAGACACTTTCAGACATTTTGGTAAAATCCACTATTTTAGATACACATAAGAGTCAACCAACCAACGTCATTGCCCAGTAGAGAAGGGTCATGCAGTCTTTGAAAACAAACAAAGAAATTATCATTAGACCTGCAGACAAGGCGGGTGCAATAGTCACGATGAACAAATCTGACTACCTAAAGGAAGCAAACAGACAACTGACAGACACACACTACTACAAGAAATTGGAGTCTGACTCCACACAAGACTATCACAATGAATTAAACAGGCGGGTTTCTTGTCTACCTTACAAATCCTTAAGAGCTGATGACCTAATACCAGAAAATCCAAGAACAAGCACATTCTACATGCTTCCCAAAATTCACAAATCAGGAAATCCTGGAAGACCAATCATTTCATGTGTGAGCACCCTCACCGAACAAATTTCTGGGTGGGTAGATGGTGTTCTCAAACCCCTAGTAAAAGAGACACCCATTCAGGACACAACTGACCTATTGAACAAACTGTCAGCAATAGGTCCTCTACCAGAAGAAACCATCCTTGCTACCATGGATGTGGAATCTCTGTACATCAACATTCCACACCAGGATGGATTAAATGCCTGTAAATCCTTCCTGGAAAACACAGGGATTGATGCTGACTCTGTAGTGAAGCTTACAAAATTCATCCTCACGCACAACTACTTTACATTTGAAGACAACATATATTTACAGGAGACTGGCACAGCAATGGGAAGCAAAATGGCACCACAATATGCAAATATTTTCATGGCCAAGCTTGAAGGTGATTTTTTATCCTCTTCTCCTATCAGGCCTCTGGCCTGCTACCGTTATATTGATGACATTTTAATCATTTGGACAGAGTCGGAGCAACAGCTGAAGATGTTCCATGAACACTTTAATCAGTTTCATTCCACCATCAACTTAACACTAAACTACTCCTGCACTGAAATCAGCTTTCTGGACACCATCATTAGGCTACAGAACACTGAAATAGAGACATTCCTGACCGGAAACCAATTGATCGTTCAACATATCTCTGATGGGACAGTTTTCATCCAAAACACATAAAAAAAAACCTCTATTATGTATAGCCAGGCCATCAGATACAATCAGATATGTTCCAACCATACAGATAGAGACAATCACCTTGAGGACCTCAGAAAGACCTTTTTGAACCAGGGCTACCATCCAAGACCAATCGAGAACCAGATAACAAGAGCCACCAGAATATCAATGAATCATGTCCTACATTACAAAACTAAAGAAGAAAACAACAGAGTTCCTCTCATACTCACCTACAATCCGAGTCTGGAGGTGCTAAGAGGAGCTGCACGGGAACTGCAACCACTCCTACAAAAAGATGCCCGATTAAAAGCAATAATTCCGGATCCCCCACTCTTGTGTTTTAGACAACATCCGAATCTAAAAATCATCATTGTCAGAAGCGCCCTGTCCTCTCCAGCAGCAACAGGAACTTTTCCATGCAAAATGGTGCACATGTGTACCAAATGTCCAACAGGTGACATGTACGTAGTAGAGACTGGGCAAAAATGCAGAACAAGAATTCATTCTCATAGCCACTCAATAAAACAAAAGCATATGGGTATATGGATATACCTGTAGCAAAACATTTTTCTAACCCTGACCACAGTGAAACCGATATGAGGCTGCTCATTTTAAAAAGCAACTTCAAATCACAGAGAGAGAGAAGAATTTGGAAATACAAATTGATAACGACCTTTGACACATTCAAAACAGGATTAAATGCCTCACAAGGATTCATGCGCTTTCATATAAAATGAACGGACATTTGGGGACATTACAGATTCATGCGTTTTATACAAAATGAAAGGACATTTGGGGATATGACATCTCCAACTGACTGCATTTAGAGGATAATGAACTTTTGACACTTCTTATATGAATCCTCTCGCTTTGATTTATGGCTTTCCACAACTCACTGAAGTATTTTCAGGTCTGCACAGGCCACTAACCATATAACAATAATACAATCTGTTTCTCTTATCTTAGAAAATTTACCTCCCAGCTCAGCTTTCCCCCTCCCTAACCTGACTCTGCTTTACGTCACCTGTTGTATTTACTACAGCATCTAACACTGTTTTTTTTCCCTTTCTTTTGCTTATGTATATATGTATGTGCCTTCAGAATTTGTGTCATTACCAGCCTGATGAAGGGGCCATAGTGTCCCAAAAGCTTGCTATGTTTACCATCTTTTCAGTTAGCCATTAAAAGGTATCAAACACTGAGGACTCTCAGATTCCAATCTACTGGCTAACACGGTACAAACATTTTTAACCAATTCTTATAGAGAAATAAGAAAATTTGTCTTAATATTATTTATCTATATAGCAATATTAATTCCATGGTACTGAACATGAGAAGGGGATGCATACAAGATACTGGTTACAGTGAACAAATCAACAATGACAGAGTAATGCAAAGGGAAGAGGACCCTGCCCTCACAGGCATAAATTCTACAGGACAATGGGGAGGTGACAGTAGTTTGAGGGTTGCAGCAGTTTTGGTGGTGGTGAGGTAACAGCTCTGGTGGTGGTGAGGCGGCAGCTTTGATGGTGGTGAGGTGGCGGCTGGTCTTTGTGGTAAGCTTTTCCTGACAAGATATGTTTTCAAATTCCATTTGAAGGATCTGAGTGGGGTGGATAATCGGATGTGTTGGGGTACAAAATTGCAAAGGATGGGGGATATTTGGGAGATGTCTTAGAGGTGATTAGGTGAGAAATGAATAAATGTGGAACAGAGTAGGAGGTATTGGGAGGGTCAAATATTACACGAGAGAAGATATAGGGATATTATTTGGAAGATAAAGGGTAGAGACAGGTTATTGATGGGTTTGTAGGTCATTGTTAGTAGTTTGAACTGGATTGGTTGAGGAATTTGGAGCCAATGGAGAGATTTGCAGAGGAGAAAAGCCGGGCAGTAAAGAGGAGAGAGGAGGATTAGTAAAACAACAGGGTTAAGTACAGATTAATGACAGTTATGGCCACAGGGAGGCCACAGAGGAAGATGTTGCGGTAGTCGAGGCAAAAGATGATGAGGGCATATACAAGCATTTTAGCAGGGTTGAGAAAAGAATAGATTCTGAATAAGATATTTTGATAAGATATACCAATTACAAAGTTGCTTATTTTCATGTGTACTATTGATTTATGAAATAATAATTAAAATGACTGTTTAACATAAAGGATATATTTCCACGATGAGCTTTTGATGAGTTTTTGACACTTTGTATTTCCACTGCATAAAAACGCTGTGTCTTCCAGTTCCAGCAAAGTGGATGGGATTTATAGAAATCTCATGATCACTGTGCTTTTTTTTATTCAGCATAAACTGACCTGAGGGGTGTGTTTAAAATCTGCAACATGACAATGTCTCTTGCAGGAATGCTGAGTGATATGTGCAGATTTTGAGTGAGAGAAATAAGTCATCTAGTGTACCTAATACAAGCTGAATTGCTGCAGAAATGTAGCAACATCAAAGGCCCACCATGCGAACGTAGACTGAAACTGCAAAATACTCATCACAAGTTTTTTTGGTCATGTAATCTAAGACAAGATTCATACTACGATATAAGGCTAGTCTTGTCTATGAATTGAAACTTTTACAAATTCCTAGGAACAGTATCTATCAATTAAATCCTGGAATAATCTATGCTTCACATTACCACTTACAACACTTAAAGTCATTACCATTCTTCTGATTGATTATTTTTTGTGTTTAATGACAATAAAATTTCATTCTGAAAAATGGGATAAACATATTATATTCTATCACTGAATGAACGTGCCATCCTTTAGGGGATGAGCAATTACAAGCTTATTGGAAGAATACCAGACTCTGAAGCACACGGTCTGAGTTTTCCCTCAGCTGCTATCAAGACCCCATTAATCCTTGAAAGCCTCAAGATTTACATCATATTTTGTTGAGCGCAAGACCAATTTCTTTTAACCGTTCGTTTCTCTGTGTTTAATTCCTCCCGTTCATAGACATGACAGGATGGTAAGTAATGCCAGAAAATGAAAACATTTTACAAAATACAATACAATATTAAACACAAAAAAGTAAGTTAACTAGATGTAGAAAACCCAGAAAACTTGTGCTGCAGCAATTTTTCCAGTAAGCTTAGCACTGTTTGCTGAGTTTTGCACTATCAAGCCATTAGTAGGCTGGTCAATGCATTGCTTTATGAGGCAATTATTTCAGCACACTCTATTCAAAATACACATTAGAACTTAACCTTCTGAATCTTGAAGTAGCATTTTTATCACCCAACATTAGAAAAGTGCTCTAGTCAGCATTTTTTGTATTTTTATGATCTAGAATCATTAATAAAGCATTGTGCCGCTCGCTTCATGTCCTCGCTAGTCTCGGAGATAATTTGTGACACAAAAGAAGCTTGCTGTATGTTGTAATTGTCTGTTGGCAATCTATAGCTTAAGCGATATAAACGTATTAAGGGTAAGAAGAGGCAGGAACAGAGGCCATTGTCGGGGAAACGTACTCATACATGCATAGTCGTAGTAATGGCATCATTTGATATGCTTAAGTAGAATGTGAAGATATTATGGAATTTCTAATTAGAATAGCATACTAATAAACTCCCTCTTCATGTTAGTTTTATGCGGCATTGGATTTTTTTAATCATATGTTTAAAAATTTATGGACAAAATCATTAATGAAAATGAGGCATGAATTGTTAATTGTGCTATTATAGAGACAAGTGTGGTTAGATTTCAACTGATTCCTAAGGAGGTTTTAATTTTTATAGCCCCTTTCACTTGAAATAGCTGATATGTGATGTTGCCATCCTTAACTGAGCTGTTGGTAACAATAAGTGTTATCAGAAAGTATAAATATTGCATGTTGGTCTTTATCAATTTATTCTAAGAGTAATGTTGTTAACCAAGCTTCATTCTGAAATTGCGGGACATCTTCTAAATGAAAAATGTGAATATGTAAGCATTGATATTTTATTATTTTCAGCATTCAAGATAATTATTGGTCTTTTGAATTTATATAAGATCTCTATTAGGCTACTTTCACATCTCCATTTTTTTTTATTCTTGCAGCGATATAGTTTTATCCCATTCAGTTTAATTGGTGTCCAGTAGAATACTATTGCATCAGGCTGCATCAGGTGGCCACCAGATCCTGTTTTTTAAAGGGACTGTCAGGTCATTTTTCAGTATGATACTAATATTATCCTTGAATAGTGCCTGGGCAGACCTTTACAAAACATATAAAATCATTATAGTACCATTTGTAGTTTCCATGCTATCAGCATTTTCACACCCTGCAGGGAGCTGCCTGTCCATTATATTCACAGATGATTAATCCTGCTGTCTTAAACTGTTATTTCACTCCTTCTCAGCAGCCCCCTCCTCCCTCCTTCCTTTTCTCTCACTGTCAGGTTTCAGTTTCTATTACCAGCTTCTGATGACGAGAATGAGGGAGAGATTGCAAGCACACATCTTATCTGATCTAGATAAGGTATCTACTCCATTTTGTTCTCAACAGGAATCTTTGGCTGGGGTCACACATACCCATCTGCCTTTTTAAGCCCTTAGAAAAACTGATCAATTTTTCTAAGGTTGCCTATAGTGTCCCCTGAGGTCCGAGATGTTCTTTTGAAATTTTTGGACTTAGTCACTTTTCCCCAAAAATGCATGCGTCAACGCATGGTGCCAATGCGTTAACGCATGCGTCTCCCATAGGGTCCCATGTTAAAAAAAGCATGCTTTTATTAAAGCACCCAAAAACACTGCCAGCAGCGTTTTTTGGGATGCTGCACAAAAAGGCATGCGTTTTTTGAAAAATGCACACACACATGCATTAACGCATATGCGTTTTTTGAATTTGAAAAAAAACGGATTTAAGGCAAAATCATGTGTTACCCTGGCCTGTGCTGTCCTGTGAGAGATTCTGTTTTATTTGACCTTTTGTTTTTCTGAATGTAGAGCAGAGATTTGGATACAGCCCTCTCTCCTACTGATCTCTTGTGCAAGTAATGTGCTGTGAATTTGTGACATGAATATTCATCCTATGGGGAGTGGACAGCAGAGAACTAAGTGGATCATTCATTGTGATTGACAGATGGAATGAATCTCTTTACTTAAAGTTTACAGAGGATCAGAGGATAAATAAAAGAAATAAATCAATAGAGAGAGCTTAGAGGGAGGAATTAGAAAATGATAGAAGTTACATATGGATTTTTGACCTGACAGATTCCCTTTACTGCAAAAAATGTTTCACTTAACTTTTTTAGACCAGTTAAAAAAAATGTATACAACTGGATCCTATATGATCAGGCAACAATTATAATGGAAGTCAATGGGTGCTATATCCGGTTTTACCAGATCAAACCGCATCTGGTATGTCAACTGAGCATGCAGAAGGTAGATAGATAGCACTGCTTGCTTCTGGGGCTGCTTGTTAAGCTTCATTAATATTCACTGCACTTAACTGCAACAGCCAATTACAGACGCTACTCTTTGTGACACCTTCTGTGATTCAGAAAGATGATGGGAGTGTAGGTGTGCCACGGTCCGCGCTGCTCCAGGGCTTGAAAAACTCACCAAAGAGACAGTCAGATTTCCATCCTTTATTCTTCTCCTCCTACACGTTTCGACGCCTAGCCTGGCACCTTCATCAGGGATATTCTTCAACAGGATCCTGCTGTCAGGCAGCCGGGGGGGGCGCAGAACCGACTGTAGACAGCAGGGAGCTATCCGCGGTCGTGAACTGCAGTAAAAGCGGATTCTCGCATCAAAAAGAGAAAACCGGTTTGAAAACCAGATTGAAAACTGATTGCCCTGGACTGGTGCAATCCAGGACCATAGAGCCCCATGTTATGGGGCTCTATGGTCCCGGATTGCCCCGGACCGGGGCAAACCGGTAGAATCCGGTTTTACCGCAGTTCACGACCGCGGGTCCATCCTGCCCTGCTCACTCCCCTCCATCCTGCCCCACTCGCTCCATCCTGCCCCACTCGCTTCATCCTGCCCCGCTCACTCCATCCTGCCCCCCCGGCTCCATCCTGCCCCGCTAGCTCCATCTTGCCCCACTCTCGCCATCCTGAACCGCTCGCTCCATCCTGCCCCCCACCTCCATCCTGCCCCCCCCATCTCCATCTTGCCCGACTCCAAACCCGTGATGTATCAGTGACATAGTTAACGATGTCCTGCCATGTAATGGGGCACTATTAAATATCTTTTTTGTGTAGTATTTGGACTTTACCAAAAGGAGTATTGCTCACAGGGTTTTCTGATGGTGTGAGCAATGCATGTTAAAGGCCCAGTTACACACACAGATAATTGTGCAGAGATTGTTCACAGATCTCTGGTTGCAGTGAAATCATGGACACATTGTTCCATTTGTACATGGCCACAAAATGGAACAATGTGTCCAAGATTTCACTGCAACCAGAGATCTGCGAAAAATCTCTGCACAATTATCTGTGTGTGTAACTGGGCCTTTAACGTGCATTGCTCACACCATCAGAAAACCCTGTGAGCAATACTCCTTATGGTAAAGTCCAAATACTACATAAAAAAGATATTTAATAGTGCCCTATTACATGGCAGGACATCGTTAACTATGTCACTGATACATCACGGGTTTGGAGTTGGGCAAGATGGAGATGGGGGGCAGGATGGAGGTGGGGGGCAGGATGGAGGCTGGGGGCAGGATGGAGGCAGGGGGAGGATGGAGCGAGCGGTGCAGGATGGAGAGAGTGGGGCAAGAGGGAGCTAGCGGGGCAGGATGGAGCCGGGGGGGCAAGATGGAGTGAGCGGGTTCAGGATGAAGCGAGTGGGGCAGGATTGAGCGAGTGGGGCAGGATGGGGGGGAGTGAGCAGGGCAGGATGGACCTGCGGCAAAACCAGATTCTACCGGATTGCCCCGGTCCTGGGCAATCCGGGACCATAGAGCCCGCTCTATGGTCGTGGATTGCACCGGCCCGGGGCAATCCGGTTTTCAATCTGGTTTTCAAACCGGTTTTCTCTTTTTGATGCGAGAATCCGCTTTTACCGCAGTTCACGACCGCGGACAGCTCCCTGCTGTCTACAGTCGGTTCTGCGCCCCCCCAGCTGCCTGACAGCAGGATCCTCCACTCCCCCCATAGCCTCCCCACCCAATCCTAAGTTAGGATAGTGTGGGGAGGTGGTGGGGGGAGTGGAGGATCCCACAGTCAGGCAGCAGGGAAGCTGTCAGCGGCTGTCAGCATTGTTTAAAAGCCGGTGGCTTTTTACCGCTGGCTTTTAAACAATGAAGTGGGGAATTGCAGGTTTTACCTCTGCTGCCAGACCTCTTTATAGGGTCTGGCAGCAGAGGAATTACTTGTAATACTTGCTATCCCATTGACTTACATTGGACTCACTAGACTCGTAACGAGTAACGAGTATCGGGACCTACTTGTTACGAGTCTAGCGAGTCCGAATATTTCAGTACTCGCTCATCCCTAATGATAGGTAGATAGACAGACAGACAGATAGATAGATAGATAGATTTAGAGAGAGATGAATAGATAGATTGAAGGTACCTTTACACGCCGCTACAGAAGGTTGAAAACAAACGGGTTACAGAGACAAATGTATCTTGCACCGTCAAATCAACCCGAGGTAGCGGCGTGTAAACTAGCTTGTTGCTACCCGTCACTTTCAGCACCTGTTTCAGAGCAGTGCTCTAAAACAGGTTGATTTCAACCCGATGCGGTGTCTAAATAAGGTAGGGTAAGGTTTTTTCGCCACCTAGTTAACTCCGCGGGGCGTGACACAGCCTCTGGGAAACCGCCCCCTTCAGCGATCATTGGTGGAAGCTCCTGCGTTGCGATTGGTTGTCGCTGCATAGGGCGGCATATTTAAAGAGCTGACCAGTCACACTACACATTTGCTATAGCGTCATGTATTAGCCAGCCTTCCTGCGCTGGCTGACCAATCATGATGCTATTGCTTTGTCCAATCATCGTACGAGTGTCTTGTAATCCACAACTCTGGCAGGCCTATGTGTTGTCCCTGCTGAACCAGGTCCTCCCATATTACCTTCTGTCGCGGTGTGTAAATGAGGGACGGTGCTCTACAGAAGGTAACTTGTGGCACCCGGCTGTGCATCCAGAGATAGATTAAACCTTCTGTACTGCACCTTGTAGCAGCGTGTAAAGGCGGTATCGGGTACCGTTTGCAACCGTTGGTACGTGCTCGTGCACGTGAAGCACCCGGTTGTTTCTAAGCTTCTGTAGCGGCGTGTAAAGGTACCTTGATAGATAATTTTCAAACAGCTATATACACTGTGTTCCAAATTATTATGCAAACAATATTTCCTCATATTTTCACTAAATTACCTATATGGATTGCAGTCATTGTTATTTTCCAGTCATATACTATTCTAGTATGATTGGAATAAAAAAAAAAAAAACTGCCTATGAAAACAGTATATTATTAAAAATAATAAACACTCAAAATGCATGTTCCAAATTATTGTGCACAGCAGAGTTTTCAACCTTTTTATTTTTATTTTGAACAAAAAATGGTCAATTGTGAAATTATAAGCATTATCAGCTTATTACAAAATGAAATCAAACAGTTTTCAAGTCAAAACTTTATTCTAGGTGATGTTACATTTGCACATAGGACCCCTTGTTCGAAAGAAGCTTCTGAACTCTCTCGTCCATTCAATTAGTCAGTTTTTGGATGGTTTGTGCTTCAATTGTTTTGCATGTGGACAGAATACCCTCCCAGAGCTGTTGCTTAGATGTGAACTGCCTCCCGCCATCATAGACACTCCTTTTGATGATGCTCCAGAGGTTCTCAATGGGGTTGAGGTCAGGGGAAGATGGTGGCTACACCATAAGTTTGTCCTCTTTTATGCCCATAGCAGCCAGAGATGCAGATGTGTTATTTGCAGCATGAGACGGTGCATTATCATGAATGAAAATGATCTTGCTGCGGAAAGCACGGTTCTTCCTCTTGAACCATGGCAGGAAGTGCTGTTTTAGAAACGCCACATAGATTATGGAGTTCATTTTTACCCCTTCAGGGACCCTAAAGGGGCCAACAATCTCTCTCCCCTTGATTCCAGCCCAAAACATTACTCCACCTCCTCCTTGTTGGCACCTTAGCCGTGTTTTCATGGGGTGTCCATCAACCACCCATCCTCCACTTCATCTATCTGGACCATCGAGCTTTGAACGGCACTCATCAGTGAACAAAACAGTTTGGAAGTCAGTCTTCATGTATCGTTTGGCGCACTGGAGCAGTTTCTGCTTGTGTGCAGTGGATAGAGGTGGTCGACAGGATGGCTTACGCACAGCTGCAAACCTCTGAAAGACCCTGCATCTTGTTGTTCGGAGGACATTGGAGGCACCAGCAGCTTCAAAAACTTGTCTGCTGCTATGACAAGGCATTTTTACAGCTGCTCTTTTAACCTGACGCAATTTCCTGTTGGAAAGAGTCCTCAATTTTTCCTTATCAGCTTGCACACGTGTGTGCTGGGAATCAGCTACATACTTCTTGATTGTGCGATGATCACGATGAAGTGTCTTGGCAGTGTTGATTGTAGTCATGCCTTGACCTAAATACTCCACAATGTGTTGCTTCTCAGCAGCTGACACATCCTTTTTCTTTCCCATTTTGGCAAAAAAAGTAGGCTGCTTAATAATGTGGAACAGCCTTCTTAAGTAGTCTTTCCTTTATTTGGACACACCAGCCAAACTAATTTGCACAGGTATCTGCAATTGCTTGCATTGATATAAAGAGCCTTGACACACATCACCATCAATTAGTTAAAATGACAAACAAAAAAATTCTAACCTTATCACTCCTAAACTCTTTTTGCATAATAATTTGGAACACAGTGTAATATCCCACCCCTTATATATTAGAAGCTCTGGGAAAAGAAGGTGTGTCACAGTCCGCGCTGCCAGGGAATCCGCTCGTGAATAACGCTAGTAGTCGGTGTTCAAATCAATCCTTTTTATTCATCCAACGCGTTTCAACGCCCTCCTGGCGTCTTCCTCAGGGATGTACATCCCTGAGGAAGACGCCAGGAGGGCGTTGAAACGCGGATGAATAAAAAGGATTGATTTGAACACCGACTACTAGCGTTATTCACGAGCGGATTCCCTGGCAGCGCGGACTGTGACACACCTTCTTTTCCCAGAGCTTCTATTTTCGTCTACCCGAGTGGAGACCGGTGGAAGTCCAGCAGCAGCCATCAGGACACTTATTCTATCAGGCCTTCTAACCAGTTGTGGGTGGCACAACTGGACTAGGTGAGTGGAACCTTTTTCTCACCTGCTTGTTTTAGTGTCTAGTGATAAGGGCACTATTGCGCCTCTTGTCCCCCCCCCCACCCCTTATATATTGGAAGCTTCCACTCTTTAGTGCCTTTTTATGTTGCATTAAAGGGTGTTTTAGCCTAGTATGTAAATAAAAATATATAAATAATACAAAAATTACATGGGAGACCGCCCTTTTTTGACTGCTGGCTATGGTACAGCAGACAGCTGCAGCCCACAGCTGGCAGCTTAACCTTGGCTGGTAATACGAAACAAAGGTCGCCTTAAGCTATTTTTTAAAATTATTTATAAGTAATTAAATAATTTGAAAAAAACAGCATAGGGTACCCCCTATTTTGGACTACCAGCCAAGGTAAACCTGACAGCTGGGTCTCGTATCTCAGGGTGGGAAGGGCAATTTTCCATGGGCCCTCATCACTCTAAAAAGCAGGCCACAGCCACCTCCAACCTGGAACCTTTGTAAAATGCACCACTTCTGGAGCTTTGCCTTGGATCTTCCCACTGCCCTAGTGCTGTGGCAGTGGGGTAATAGTAGGGGTTAATGACAGCTGAGTATGGAAACCTGGAAACTCTGGGTGAAGGGATGTGACCAGCTGCACACCAGCAAGCACAGTATGTTAGTTACACTTGGCACTAGCCGTCACACTGCCACACACCCTTGGGGGGCATAGATGCTCTTCATCAGCCTGCCAATACTGGCGAGGGGGAACTTCGACATAGCCATTCTTTGGTGGCCAACAGAGCTGTGGCTAGTGACTGGACATACGTTAGCAGGTAGGTCAAGCACAACACAAAAAGAACAGCAAATTAAACCAAAGTTTGAAATCACAGCAAAAACAAAATATAAAAGCTGCCCAACAACAGCAAACTTCAGAGCATTAGCACTGTTCTAACCACCCAACACAACTGAAATAATTAGCAACTAAGCAAAGCATATGATAGGTTTAAAACTACATTCCAGTAGTCATGTGACCCGCTGAGGCAATGCCCACTCCCCACCCTCTGCCAACAGAACCACAGAAGGAGAGGAGGAGAACGAGGTGGAAGCAACCATCTTCTGACAACATCCCATATCTGCTGGAAACAGCTAATGCCAGGGCACCCGGTGATGGAGTGGCACCATCGCCAGGAGCAGCAGCGTATTATGTCACTAATGATGTGTAGTGTAGCTGATTTTGTATAAGTTTCACACCACAATGGCCAAGTGATCTACCATAAGTGTGTAAAACTAAACTCACTACCATTCTAACTTTCTACAGTACTTTTTCTTCCACAGCCATTGAATAACCATGGTAGTTACACATCTCCTGGCTTCCCAATGTATTTTGCAGTGAGCGCTAGACAGTACTAACAGTATTATTTATGCTGCTAAACTTAGTCCTATGTTTTGTACTCTCAAGAAACTGCTGTCAAATGGGGTACAGTATTTCGAAACTTGGTTACAACAAGCCATCATTTCTTTATGTTTAAAATAGAACTGTTTTGTTTCCAGAGGAAAAGAATTTTATTTCTTTTAAGACTTTGTAGAAAAAAACTTTGTAATTGCCTCCTGCATCATCCACACAGCTGGGGGAAATCTCATGCTTGCACACACATATTACCGACTCATGCATGCACACTTTGCTCTCCCTAATGCGGCCAGAGCCTAAAACACAAGTTTACATGCTTGAGCCAGTGATGTGCCTGCACAGGCACCAGATTTTGCACAGCAATAAGGATGACAACATCGCCAGGCAAAATATAGTGCCTGCATGCATGGACACATCCCTGGCTCGTGAATGCACACTACTGCTGGCTGAGGCTAAAACACAAGTGCACATGCATGTATATGTGCAGGCGGGATATTTCCACCAGCTATGTTGATGACGGGAGGCATCAATCATGTCAATCAGAGGAAGAGGACGACGATCAGCAGTGGAGGGGAGGCATAGATGCCACAGTAAGGACAGCCATTGGACTGGACCATTTGGATTTAAATACATAAATATAGAGAATATAAAAAGATTTTGGGGGGTATTAAAGGGAGTCAGGGGATATCATATACACCTCTATGGAACAGGTTCTGCAAAAGGTTCTCTCTAAGTACCGTATATACTCGAGTATAAGCCGACTTTTTCAGCCAGTAAGTCTGGTCTGCCGGTGGGTGCTTACACACAGATCGCGTTTCCCCTCCTGCCACTTCCCTCCATCCTCCTGTCAGTTTGTGCTTTCTCCCAGGTCCCGCTATTGTTTTCCCCGCCGGTTATCTTCTTCCTTCTTGCACAGATTCCTGATCCCAGATCCCTCCGCCGCTTGCCTCCATGCTCCAAATGTGCTATGAGCCAGATTGCTTCTCCCAGATCCCTCCGCCGCTTGCCTCCGTGCTCCAAATGTGCTTTGAGCCAGATTGCTGCGTCCAGATCCCTCCGCTGTTTGTCTCCGTGCTCCAAATGTGCTTGGAGCCAGATCAGTGCAATGAAATCCCTCCGCTGCTTGCCTCTGTCCAAGTAATGTATTTGTATCCAAATCGCTGCAATCAGATCCCTCCGACGCTTGACTCAGTCATAATGTACTGTACTTGCGGCCAAATCACTTTACATAGATCCCTCCACCACAGTGTGCACTGTCCAGGGCACAGTAAAAAAAAAAACACCTGCAGCTGCAACACTGCTGTATATTGTGAAAAAGGAAGGTGAGGCATTATTACTAGCACAATAGAGTATAATAGTATAATAGAGAAGGGGACAGAAGATTAGTGAGGGAAAGGAGAAGTAGTGCAGGGTATAGGATAAGTTGTATGCAGAGGGAAAGATGAATAGACCAGGGAAAGATGGATTCTTAGGGAAAGTACAGTAATAATAGAGCAGGGGTTAGCTGTATGCAGAGGGAAATATGAAAATCATGGCAAAGTTGTATAGCTTAGGCTACTTTCACATTTGTGTTCGGCTCTGCTGCATCTGGTTTGCAGACTGGAACGCAGTGCCGAACACATGAATTTTCAGTAGCTGCGGTATTTTGCCCCTAGGCTTATACTCGAGTCAATAGGTTTTCCTTGTTTTTTGTAGCAAAATTGGGGGCCTCGGCTTATACTCGGGTCGGCTTATACTCGAGTATATACGGTATTATTGGGTCGATTTTAGGGATGGGTGAGTCTACTCGCTACTATTCGGCACTCGCCGAATAGTAGCGGTATTCATGTACTCGCAACTCGCCGAGTAAATTAGGATTTCTCGGGAGTAGCAAGAACCGAATACTTTTGCAGTGTATCAATAGATACCTACTCGTTGCGGGTATAGCGATTCCGAATAGTACGGAACTCGCCCATCCCTAGTCGATTTATTTGTAAAGTTGTATTACATTTATGGAAATCTTTTTAACCACAGTTGCCAAATATTAGAATAGGTAGCAAGACAGTTTTTTGTGATTTAAAAAAATGTGTTAAAAAATATGAGTACCGTATATACTCGTGTATAAGCCGACCCGTGTATAAGCCGACCCCCTACTTTTGCCCTCAAAACCTGGGAAAACCTATTGACTCGTGTATAAGCCGAAGGTGGACTCCAGCACAGGTATACAGCCCCAGCAGTGTGGTATACAGGCAGGCCCCAGAAGTATATACAGGCAGCAGCCCCCAGAGGTATATACAGGCAGCAGCCCCCAGAGGTATATACAGGCAGCAGCCCCCAGAGGTATATACAGGCAGCAGCCCCCAGAGGTATATACAGGCAGTAGCCCCAAGAGGTATATACAGGCAGCAGCCCCCAGAGGTATATACATGCAGCAGCCCCCAGAGGTATATACATGCAGCAGCCCCCAGAGGTATATACAGGCAGCAGCCCCCAGAGGTATATACAGACAGCAGCCCCCAGAGGTATATACAGGCAGCAGCCCCCAGAGGTATATACAGGCAGGCTCCCAGTGGCACTTGCCCCCCCACACTGTGCAGAGCCCCCCCTCCTGATGCATTATCTTACCATCCAGCCGCGTCTTCATCACCGCCGGTCCTCCCGTCCATCCTCGCGCGCTGCGTTCCCGGTCTCATGTGACCCGGCGGTCGCAGTCGGATGACGTCATCGCGCCGGGTCACATGAGAGCCGAACACAGCGCGAGAGGATGGACGGGAGGACGGTGATGAAGACGCAGCTGGATGGTAACATAATGCATCAGATGGGGGGGCTCTGCACAGTGTGGGGGGGCGAGTGCCATTGGGGGCCTGCTGTATATGGGGGCCTGCTGTATATGGGGGCCTGTTAACATCTGGGGGCTGTATGCACGGCTCCCCCTGCCGCTGTGATGGGCGGGAGGAGCCGTGCATATCTAATGAGCGGCCCCATGTGACGGGCCGCTCTGTCAGGAGCCTCCCCCCGCCTCCTCCAGCCTCCCCAGCACCCGGACACCTAGGATTACCGTATTGACCCGTGTATAAGCCGAGGGGGTGACTTTTCAGCCCAATTTTTGGGCTGAAAAACTTTGCTTATACACGAGTATATACGGTACTTATTCTTTCTATAACTTTATATATCTTCAGTGTTTCTGTCTGTTACCAGTACACCTCTATAATTATTTTTATGATTAGGATGATGTAAATTGTTGAGAGTCTTACTTTTATCAGAAGAACATTTTTAGAATCCAGTGAAAATAATACAAGTTGTGGAGTTAAGAGTAAATCTAACTGGGTTACTGATTGAATAAGCTTCTCTACGTCTTATCATACAGGACATCTTTGGGCAGATCCAAAAGGTGTGTATTAGCTGTCTTTTTGGTTACAATTTCTCTAACTAAGGGGGCCGTCACACGCTGCGACATCTTTAGCGATATTGTAAGCGATCACGTGCACGCGCGATCGCTTACAATATCGCTCACATCGCTGGTGAGATGTCACACAGACAGACTCACCAGCGATGCGGAGGCGCGATCTCGCTGGTAACTATGGTACACATCGGGTAACTAGGCGCCGCGCATCGCTTAGTTACCCGACGTGTACCATAGTTACCATCTCCCAGCATAGGCGCGGTCGCTGGGAGATGGATCATCGTGGTGTCACACACCACGATGATGCAGATCGTTGCATCGTTCATCGCTAGATCTGAGAACCGAACCTCAGATCAGCGATGTCACGATCAAGCGATTTACCATCGTAAATCGCTTGATTACATGCAACGATATCTTGCCCGATATCGCTTAAGCGATCAAAATGGAGATCGCTTAAACGATATCGGGCAAGATATCTCACCGTGTGACGGCCCCCTAAGAGGTGAGTAAAAAACTTTATTTAGTTTTGTTGGATCAAAATACCATCCTGTAAGAATTTTAAAATGAGTTTATTCCAGGGATGCACATTTTGCAGAAGAATAAAAGACTTTTAATGTGTTCGCCTATTTTTCAGATATTGATGAATTTTTCAGATCTTTATCACATTTGTACATATCAACATACATTGTTAGGTTATTTTCTAAGTAAAATTTTGGCTATATTTTACTGTTTTTCTAAGTTACTTTATTTGAAAGATTTTTTTTATTAAGTTAAGTAGATCTTTTAGTAGTTAGGGAATCCATTTTTTGTTAATATCTTTCCAAACATCAAGGTATATTTAAAAATCATGTTCAGGTAAACTGATAGCTGACCCAGATGGCTCAGTCAGTAGAGCATCAGACTTTTAATCTGAGGGTCCAGGATTCATGTCCCTGTTTGGGCGGCTCCATAATTTTTCATGTACAGCACCATGGAATTAATGGTGCTCTATAAATATAAAAATAATAATAATCTAATATATAAAGATGAATGTGTGTATGTGTGTGTGTATATCCGGGATTGGCATCTACACCATCGCAACTACAACCACAACATTTTGCACAGTCACACATCTGGACCACGGGAGCGTCATAGGCTATGTTGTGAGGCGAAATTTTAACCCTGCATATTCCAATTCACCAAACAATTTTGGCCCTATCTACATAATGGAGAGAAAGTGACAGTTACCAGTTGACAGTTGTGAATGAGAAGGGGCTTAATGACAGCACCAAAGACTAACAGCATATAGAAGCATATAGTCACTAAGGTGGGGCCCTGACATGGAATATTCACCACGCACGGGGACATGTAACCACACCACATGCACACAAAGAGTAACAGCTAAGGTGGAGCCCCAACATTGGATACTTACCACGCACCCGAACACAAACACACACACCACAAAGAGACACACACAACACAAAAACACACACCAGACAGAACCTCCCACAGGGACACACACAAATACACACCCTTTAGGGACACATGCACCCACCCCACAGGGACACACACACCACAGGGACATACACACATACACACCCCAAAGGGACACACAGACCCCATAGGGATGGACACACACCACAGGGACACCCCTCCCCCCTAAAGGACACACACCACAGGGACACACGCACACCACTGGGACACACACACACCCCAGGGACACACACACCCCAGGGACATACACACCACACAGACAGACACAGATTTGCACAAATCGCCTCACACAACTCGCCTCATACGTCTGGTATCTTTAATTTACAAAATAGACATCTGATTAAAAACAGCCAATGTGCAACACATGTGCCATATAGGAAATTAAGACAGATGTCGGTCACATGAGCTGTCTTTTATATTTATGTGTGAGGTAATATTTACTGCCCGGCCGGGGGGAGGGTTTACTGTTGGCTGGAGATTTATTAGGCTGCCTATAGCAAGCAATCACAGCTCAGTTTCTATTTTCCTAGAGGTCATTAATATGACATATTAAAATTCTATTTTGTTATAGCTAACAGCAGTTATTTATTAACCCGGGCGTAGACGGGTAGTACAGCTAGTAATAATAATAATAATCAGTTAAAGTGTAATCATGTTGAAGAGATAAGTAATAAAGGAACCTTTATCTTTATTATTTATTATTTTTAAAAATATGTTATATCTTTCACTATCATTTCCTTGTTGGAGATTTTGGGATTCATATTTTAAGAATTGAAATGGGGATAAATACGAAGAGTACTTATATTGAGTATGAGTTACATAGCTGGGAAAAATGTTTCCAAGTTGATATCATGATATCTGTCCCAAGGCTACATGCAAAAAAGGCTATCTTGGACAGACTAGGAACAAGCAGCTCCATTAGGAAAAACCCTGAGAAACCCAGATATCCTTTAACCAATAAGCAGGGATCGGAATTTACAACAGGATCCACGATATTGCTGCCTATGGAAGGGCTGCAGTCCAGAGATAGGACAGTTGCCAAGCAGGGTCATAGTCAGGAGGCCAGAAAAAGGGCAATATCAGGATCTGATAATGTAGTTAGTGAGCTGGATCAAAACAAGATGGCAGCAAGGTACAAAATCATGAGTTAGAAGAAGTGTTACAAAAACAGGCAGAGGTTATGCAGGAAGATGCAAGGAGACTAACTGGGGAACAAAAAGCTATTTCTGGCAGCTTCCAGCAAGAGGTTCAAGGTATTAGTAGGATGTGGCGGTTTCCAATAGGTTGAAGCTTAGGAGTTAATGATTTTAGCTGGGCAGCACACCCTAACACATCCACTCTGTCAGACTATGAACCAATGAGGTCCCAGCCACTCTAATCGTCCTGGTTAAGTTGAGCTGCACGAGATTGTGAATCTGATGTCTCTATCGCCAGCACCACCTACAGCGTGAATACAGTAGTGCCTGGTCAGAGAAGCAAATGTCACAGGAGCAGGCTGTGGTGGTGATGGGACAGATGGCCTTGCTTCTGCTGTAGGGAGTTACGGAACTGGGAGACTTGGGTCTAGAAAGTGTGCTATGGTTAATGCAAAGTGTGGAACATTATTATTTTCAGCTAATTACATTTCTTTCTAGTCATCCAAAACTATTTTCATTTATGAACCATCTTTTGTTTTGGGCAATTATATTACTCTTTTACAATCTTATCAATCCCTTCACGATCAACGATGTATATATACGTCCTTGGCCATGTCCCGCCTCCAGATACAAGCTCACGCTGTGAGCTGGCATCCTCCGACACACATCTCAGCTGATCTGATCAGCTGAGATGTGTAGCTAACACCACCGAACAGATCAGCGATCCGATTTGTGGTGTTAACCCTTTAGATCGTGCTGTCTGTGACTGACAGCACAATCCGAAGTCCCGCAGCGGGGATTGTGATGTTCCCTGCCATGATCGGCGGTCCCATGGAGTGCTCACAGAACCTCTGCTGTTAAATGCACAGCTTGGGGTCCCGTAATAACCCCGGATGCTGTTTGGAATCACTTCCTGCTGGTGATTTCCCAGTGAGGTCACCAGCAGAAAGTGATCACTTACCCTGTGTTCAGATAGGCTGTTGCCCATTGAAACACAGGAGAAGCAATCAGACAGTAGAGTACTGATGCCCTCTGGTGGGCAAAGTAAAATAAGAAAAAAATGTATATGTTATTTAAAACATGAAAAAAACGGCACTTCCGGTTCCGGCGCCGCCATGTGCAGCAGCAGCTGAGGAAGCTCCAGAGCCCTCCTCACAATCCACAGCAATCCCCAGACCCCGAGACTCCTAACCCTCCAAAATGAGCGGTGGAGGATGCAACACACCGGTCACTATGGATCGGTATGTGATAAGAGGTGAGACGGAGACATGCGGGGTGGCGCAGGGACCGGAGACAAAGCGCGGGAAGTGCACAATGGCGGCGGAGGGCCAGCCGACCCAGCTGATCCAGACTGCTCCCACAACAGCGAGGAGAGAGAGGACCATGGAGGAGGGGAAGGCACCAGGAGATAAGGCGGTAGAAGCTTCCCCAGAGACAAATACAGAAGGGGCACAGGGGTCCAGGCATCAGAAGGAAACATGGCTGCAAGGAAGACCAGCTATTAATACATCTGGGCTGCAACAGATAGACTATAAGTTGCTAGCCAAGGAAATGGCAATTCATTTAGCAGAAGAATTCAGACAGACAGTCAAAGATTTGGTAGCAGCAACTACAAAAGATTTGCATACTAAAATCAAGCACCATGACCAACAACTGCAGGAAGCTGAGGATAGGATTGCTGCAGCAGAGGAGAGAGTGTTGGAATTAGAACAACAGGTGCTTGATCTACAGAAACACTCATTATACACTTGAACAAACTTGATGATATTGAAAATAGAACTCGCCGTAGCAATCTTAAAATCGTGGGTCTCCCTGAATCCATTTCCCCGGGACAGCTTGTGGAGGTATTTGAGGCTGAACTACCTAAAGAACTGGGTCTTTCCCATAAGTGCAGAACCGAACGCACCCACAGAATAGGACCCCCAAGAGATATCCCCAGGGAAAATGAAAATAACGGCTCCACACGTGATAGAGACTCTGATAAACCGAGGCATGCCATTGCCAAATATCTCAACCACAGGGATAAAGAGGAGATACTGCGTGCATATAAGGCTAAAAGACATCCACTCCTGATCCTGGGTCACAGAGTCTTACTATTTGCTGACTATTCAGTTGAGGTGACTAGGAGGAGGAGAGCCTTCAGTGACGCCTGTACAATATTGTTTAACAGAAACGTCAGGTTCCAACTCAACTACCTGGCCGCCCTGCGATTAAGGACTCCAGCAGGCGACATGGTGTCTTTCACAGACCCTGCAGAGGCTATGAAGTCAATTAATGAAAAAAACACCACGCCGGACAGAAATGGGTCAAATTCGAGTAGCCCAAAAGGAGGAGGAGACACTCATGTACCGGAAAGAGGTTTAGATAACGGAACTGTATCATCACGGACATACAGACTGCGGTCAGAATCTTTGCCACAAAGTTCCCAGGAGAAGATGCAATCTTCTAGACAACAACGCCAACCCGCATCCAGATGGAGCAGGAGAAAAACGGGTTAACCCACTTGATTAGAGAGAGACAGAGACATGAAGATATTTCTCCCTTTGTTCAACCTGGAGCAGCGATCACAAGCGTTTATGCTGATCACCACTGAACTGGGCGATTCACACATATTTTGGATAGAATCTGACACGGATCTGCCTTTTCATGAAATAATAAAAAAAGAGGGCTCGCCTATATTCTTGTGTCCGGCCAGGTACAAATAGACACCTGGGGGTTGGGGGCAGCCCATCGCTGCCTGCTGGATCCGCCTGGTTCCAGAAATACGGCGAAGCCTACGTCATTTTTTTCTGAGAAATCAATAAAACAATCCTAAAAAAGGGACTGCATCTTTATTAAACCCTCGCCCATGGTCCAGGGGTTAATAAAGATGCAGTCCCTTTTATTTACATTGTTTTATAGATTTGTCAGAAAAAAATTTGACGTGGGCTTCGCCGTATTTCTGGAACCAGCCGGATCCAGCAGGCAACGATGGGCTGCCCCCAACCCCCAGGTGCCTATTTGTACCTGGCCAGACACAAGAATATATGGGAGCCCTTTTTTTTATTATTTCATGAAATAATAAAAAAAAAATGCGTGGGGATCCGCGCAATTTCTATGTCTAGCCAGGTACTAGAATCCGCAGCGCAGGGAGGCCAAGGCTTTCTGGGCACCCCCGCTGCAAATTGCAGCCCGCAGCCGCCCCAGAAGATGGCGCATTCATTGAAGCGCCATCCTCTGGCGCTGAACCCTGCTCTTCCAGCGGCCCTGGTGGCAGTGGCACGCTGGGTAATAAAGGGGTTAATACCACCTTTGTATTACAAGCTGGTATTAAGCCCGGGATTCTTAATGTCAGGCCAGGTTTGACCTGGCCACTAAGAATCTCCAATAAAGGGTTAAAAAAAACACCACACAGAGAAAATTTTTTATTAGAAATAAAAAAAAAAATCCATTAGGGACTCCATCTTTAATTAAAAAAAATCCTCTTCCGTCCGACGTAGTCCAAAACGCGATGTCCTCTCTGCTACATCACCTGTCCATAGATATAGATGTCTATGCACAGGGAATGCGCAGACTGTGAACAATCTCAGCTCTGCTATATCAGGCAGCAGGCGGGCTCTAGGACCCTGGAGCTGCACAGAGCAGACAGCTCTTACTCTGCGAGTTTCCCTGCTATCACTGGCACAGTAGCGAGTCCAATGCAAGACAATGGCAATCCTAGTTTTGTCAGCGTCTATGACAAAACTAGGATTGCCATTGATTTGCATTGGACTCGTGCGAGTAAACGCTGGGAAACTCGCAGAGTACCAAGTCCTGCGAGTCCCTTACTACTCGCCGAGTATCGAGTCCTAGCGAGTAGATTCGCCCATCCATAGTGGTCAGATTTTCAAACAAACAATGCAGCTCATGAGTCTACTCCAGGATTGTTCTGGGAAACTGCAAAGACGGTCTTGCGGGGTCATATCATGGCTCACAGCGCTAAATTGAAAAAGCAAGTCAAAGAAAAATATATTTTAGCCAGCACCAAAGTGAGAGAGATGTATCCCACATATAAAGAAACTATGGGTGAGGCAGATAGAGATAATTAGTTATTGGCAAAGAAGTCGTTTGATACTTGGGCAGCTAGAAGGGAAGACCTATACAAAAACCATCTGGAAATAGAATTGAACAGATATGGTGATAAGGCCGGGCGCCTACTGGCGAGACTAGCAAGGGGCAGGAGACCAACCACGACTATACTAACAATTGCTGATGGGCACGGCAGGCTGTGGTCCGATCCCAAAAAAATTTCCCAGATACTAGGAAAACACTATGCAACGTTATACAGGGAAAGTAACACTAGTAGAATGACAGATGTTTCATGGCTAAATTCCAACAAGATGCCTGACCTGACAGACGATGACAAACTTTATTTAAATAGCCCCGTCTCAACAGATGAAATAAAAATGGCAATTAATCTACTAAACCCTGGTAAAGCACCGGGACCTGATGGCTTCAATGGGGCCTTTTTTAAAGTTTTAAAAGATCAGATTTCCCCTGTTTTGACTGAACTATACAACTCCATATTGAGAGGCTTCAGAGAGATTCCAGAGAGAATGAATATGGCCCACATAAAATTGATTCTCAAGACTGGCAAACCCCCATCGGACCCATCTAGTTATAGACCCATCTCTCTGATAAACCAAGATTTAAAACTTCTGTCAAAAATTTTAGCGGATAGGTTGGCATCGATTCTACAGAGACTGATTCAACCTCATCAATCTGGTTTTGTAAGAGGTCGGTCAACAACTACCAACATTAGGAGAGCTATGCTATTCATTGATGTAACAAGACATAGTGGGACGGATGGGGGGGGAGATCCAGCCGTGATCACCCTCGATGCAGAGAAAGTGTTTGATAATGTGAGGTGGTCATGGCTGGATTGGGTCCTAGACCATTATATCTCTATGGGAAGTGAGGCGCTATTCTGATTGGTCGCTGTGTGGTGCCGGCGACCAATGAGAATAGCGCCTCACTTTCAGCAGTAAATGTGAAACTCAAAGTCGTCCATTATATCTCTATGGGAAGTGAGGCGCTATTCTGATTGGTCGCTGTGTGCTAACGGCAACCAATGAGAATAGCGCCTCACTTTCAGCGGTAAATTTGAAACTCAAAGTCGTCCATTATATCTCTATGGGAAGTGAGGCGCTATTCTGATTGGTCGCCGGCAGCACACAGCGATCAATGAGAATAGCGCCTCACTTGCCATAGAGATATAATGGACGACTTTGAGTTTCAAATTTACCGCTGAAAGTGAGGCGCTATTCTGATTGGTCACCGGCAGCACACAGCGACCAATGAGAATAGCGCCTCACTTCCCATAGAGATATAATGGAGGACTTTGAGTTTCAAATTTCCCGCTTAAGTGAGGCGCTATGCTGATTGGTCGCTGTGTGCTGCGCCGACCAATCAGCATAGCGCCTCACTTCCCATAGAGATACATAGCGGTGTTTCGAGCGAAGTATAGCCGGGCCCTTGGTTCTATTTTCGGCCACGGGTTTCGGCTCTCGTCGGTCGTCGCCTGGGCGGGAGACTCGTAATGGCCGCGAACGGCCATTGCTTGCGCCCCCGCTTCGCGCCCATTGCGAGTGAGTCGCGTGCCACGAACAAAGCCACGAACAAAGCCACGAACAAAGCCACGGAAGTAGCGCCGTGTGCGACGGAAGTCGCTACGGCAATGATAAAAATGATGGTTCAAAAAAAAAACATGAAAAAAACACAAAAGTTCAAATCACCTCCCTTTTGCTCCATTGAAAATAAATCTATGAAAATAATAAAAAATATACACACATTTCGTATCTCCGTATTCAGATATTTTTTATTATTTATTTTATAATATTAGAAGTTGGTTATACATTTTTTAATTTCTCCAAATGAGTTGATAGGATATGTGATTGATACGTTTATATTGTATGCAACTAGATCTAGTTTGTATTTTCTCATGTAAAATGATATTCCTTGATGAGATTGCGATATCTAATTTGCTCTGCAAAGAGTTCAATGCTTATTATAAAGATAGAAGGAGAAAGGGAACATCCTTGATTTGTTTCATTTATAATTTCGAAGTATTTAGGAAAGTGTGCAACTAATTTTAACAAGGGGCGACAAAAGAAACTGGCACTGCTTTAGAAAGCCGAACCAATTGGCTGAATGTAAATTGGTGGTCCTAAGGTGAATTTCAATTTAAACTCTATTCAATATAATAATCTATTCTCCTTTTCTTATATACTTCAAATAAAAATTTCCTAAAGTTCCATCTCTATTCTGTCTATAGTGTTTTGTTGCATCTTTTTATCTTTTTGCAGTTTGAGGTTGAGCTCTGTGGGGGGCGTCTGTCATTTGTAATACATGTATTGGTGCTGGCCTTGTAGCATGGGTGTGACTAACAGGCTTGGCTCTAACACTGTGCTTCACATGTACGTGTGTGACTGATGCTCTTTTGGTGACCTGGTGTCTATAGATACCACGAGTCTCCTCCTTGATAGCATGGCTGGATGCAGGTGCCACAACCGCCCCCTTTGCTTAGGTTGCAGGGGACTGAGCACCGGTATTCAGACATCTGTGTTACCTCCCAGTGGAGCTGGCAGCCTTGGAGAGTTTGCACTGTGGTACTATAACGCTCCTGCCTGTCTTTCTGCACTATAGTCACCTAGTACTACAATACTGGCAGCTCTCAAGAGAGCTTTTGGGTTTTACAGAGTATTTCTGGACGATTTGCACAAGCACAACTCTACATAGCAGCTGCTCACACTCTCCCTACACTAGCTGTGTTCTGCATGCAATGTGCAAAAAATGGTGGTGGCAGGGCTTATATAGAGCCAATGAGTCATAGGCTATGACTCATGTATGATGCTGGGCGGCCAGCCAATCATAGTAATGCCACAACCAAGAAGGCTGCGGCATTACTGTGATTGGCTAATGCTGGGCGGGAGATCCGAATATTGAGAGGTGAGTAGTCAAATACTCGCTATGTTTCGAGTACCGCATTACTCCACGAGTGATGAATACTTGCGATTATACTCTCTCATCCCTATCACTGGGCTCCAATACTGAGAAAATGATGATGAGGGGAAATGGCCAGTTCTTATATGCCAAGGACATGTAACATAACCAGCCAATGACATAAGGCCTCGTGTTCAAAAAGTGCAATTTAGGGTGCCGTTGTGGAGCCCACTGGGACGGGTAACTCGGTGCCAGACCGGGGTGCTGCTGGGGGATGTCACGGCGGTCCTGGTCCGGACCGTATCCCGGGCCCGCACAATAAAATGGGGGTTATTTACAGGGGATTTGTCAGTCGTGACACCACCCACTATATGCGGCCAGTGTTGGGGCCGCCGCTGCTGCAGAACCTCCGGGGATGATGGGATAGCAGCTTGGATGAAATAGTTTCAGTGGTTAGAACTGGGTTCTCCGGGGCAGGGATGATAGTAGTTAAAGTCTGTGATGGTGGTTACAGATGTTGCAGGAGAGTAGGGGTAGTAGTAGAGATGATGAGAGTGGAAGCAATGGCAGTTTATGAGGGAAAATGAGGCTTCAGCATAAGGATCACACACACTCACGGTTTCTGTAGTTTTCCAAGTCTTTACTTGCAGATGGTATAACACAATATTGTCCACGGAGTCTGTACCGGGTTGCTCCCACCCTGACCGGGTCCTTGGCTTCCTACTTATGCACTGTGTGTGGCCCTGCTGCCGCTTGTAGCTGAACTGCTGGCCCTGTCTCTTCCCACGGGTACCAATCTGCTAGGCAACTTGAGTCCTTTCTGTCACTGACCCCTCCGTGTTGCTTTGCTATGGTACAGTGAAGATGGTGGACCTTCACTATCCCGGTATTTACTGTCCTGTCTGTCTCAGGCACAGCCTCGGATCCGGTATCCGTCTTAAATGCCTCTCCGGGGTTACATTTGGGGTAACTCTTTATCCCGGGTATGTTCCTCTGTTCCTCTGTCTCCTCTCCTCAGACCTCTCAGGACCTCCACTTCTACTTGACTCTGCTCCAGACTCAACTAAACTTAAACTGACTAACTGTCACTGTCACTCTGAGGTAAACAACTTTAGCTCCTCCCACTAGTGCAGGTGCCACCTAAGCTCCTCCCACTCTCTAGTGTAATGTTGTGTGGGGATTAAACCTGTGTTGATGTTTCTGTGGCACATTAACCCTTGGGGTGCCACACCGTCACACGCTTCAATTTCCTCAAGGGCCAGGCAGTCATATGTGTGATGAGGGCCGAGGACGGCTCAAGGGCCAGGCAGTCAGATGTGTGGTGTGAGAGACCGAGTACGGCTCAAGGGCCAGGCGGTCACAGCCGACTTTGGGACTGACTGAGTGAGTCATGATATGGTCCCGTTTATCCAGATGTTAGTGTCCCGGATCCCGGTGGATCCGTGGTGGTCTTGTGTGTACTGAGTGACAGGGTTCCTGTTACTATTGTGGGCCCTGAGTATGTAGCGTATTTATTTATGTAAAAATGCCATGAATGCGGTATCATGCGTGAGTCATAATGGTTCATGAAAAAGTGCCATGTGTGATGACTCGTGTGCAATAGGATGGGCAATGATCCCTGTCAGGGTGTTAGGCGGAGGGGACCGACAATAAGTCATAATATGGTCCCGTTGATTCTCATGCGAATGTCCTGTAATGTCTGTAATGTCATGTGATGTACTAATGTGGAAGTTATGTCATATGAAAATGTAAATACGGTGTTATGTTTTATGTTATGAAAGCGGTTTATGACAGAAAAACAATAAATCCGCTTGTTATGTTCTGTTGAAATGTAGTCGCTGATGTCATTTTCCCCATGCCAAGCGGGTTCCCCTGGGTGCTACCTTACACCACCCTTAGATCTAGGTATCTCACAGATCCTGGTGCCATGATGATTTCACATCCACAGCACATCTCTGCAGACCTACATCTTCGCCAACCTTCTGTTGCACACCCTAACATTGTATACAATGACTCTCGCCCCATTATGCACCCAAAAATTGCAATGCTCCCCCTTATATGCCATGACCGCCCCACTGTTCTTCTTTATATACCATGACATCTACACTTTCCCCTCTTTTATACTATGACCATTACATCATCTGTCGAGCCCCAGGACCTGGGGTACTCATATATCAGGCTCGGTGGTTGTTTTCACGGGGTATGTCACGGGTGGCAGCGCCTGAGCCCGTGGCCTGAGTGACACTTCAAAAAGGGGTTATTTACAGGGGATAAGAGTTTGTCATGTGACGCCACCTGTAGAACCTGGTGATGGGCCACCAGCGCCGCCACGGTCCGCCGGAGGTAGACGGTAGTGCGGCTGAGATGGCAAAGCTCCCTACAGGTGGAGCTGGTCCTCCGGGGCAGCACAGTGTAAAAGGGCAGCTTAGAGCGGAGCTGTAAGTTAGTGTAGGGGATGATGGAGCAGTCTATAAGGGGCACCGGGAGTGGAGAGGAATGACGCACACACACTGTAGAAGTCTCTTTTACCTTTTACTGTTGGTATAGCAGGTAAAGACGTCCAGGGTACTGAAAGGTGACCAGGTGCACAGTGGGCCCCCACAGCAAGTGGGTATAAGGCCTCCTCTGCTTCTCTACGGTTCCTGAAGTCCAGTGTGCTTGCAGCCAGACTGGCCTCCTCACTCCCTCTCTCCTCCTGCGCGGTCCGCGGGTTACCCTCTCTGATCACTGTGGTAGTACACTGAGGTGTCTGGCTCCCTCTCTTTGACTACGCAGGGGGACCGGGTGACTGAAGTCTCCACGGTGTGACGGGGTTTTCTGTAGTCCTGAAGTAACCTACAGGTGCAGATCCCCGAGGCCCGGTACGTCTCTGGGCGAACTTCCACTAGTTCCTCATTCCCTTTGGGCTCTACTTCCTTGCCTTCTGTCCCCACTCCTAGGCTTGTGGGACGTCAGAAGGGCCACTCCAGGTCACTGGCTTGGGCCTAACCACAGCACTGACCACCAGGATGTCTTCGCAGCTCTCCTAACGTCTGCACACTCTCACAAACGCCTCCCGCAGTCGCAGTATTTATAGGGGACCTCACCTAAAGGCGGTGAGTAGAGCTTCCCCTACTGTGCCGGGGTGGAAGATGTTGCATGTAGTAGATCCCTGCTGTGGAAACCCAGCTGTGCATTAGGGAAGTCTGTGGCTACCTGTGTGGGCAGGGCGCCATTTACCCGCCTAGGTAATTTCAGTACTCCTGGACAGAGCATTTTATAACAATTTATAACCGTAATAACATGTAACATATTTACAGAGTCTCAAAGTATAAAAATTTACAAAAACCACTAAAAAATATTGGAAAATAGAAAAACAGGTAAGTTCATACCGTGCTAGTCCATTCACCGCAGGCTTTGAAAAAGAAGTTTGTTGTTACACCAGTCCTGTAACATGGTCCTTTTTAATTGTAATCCAGGGAAAAGTTCAAATGGAAAAAGTCTTTAGAAAGTTCAACAAGTCCTTACAGGTAAGTCTCTGTAGGCTCAACATTTCAAAATACACGACAACATCTATTACGATTGTTTCGGCGTAGGAGTCCTAGGTACTATATGGGCCTCTATTGGTCATAAGTGCTGTAGGCCTCCTGGCCCTGGGGTCACCCCTTGGCCAAGTTGTTGCTCTCCCTAGACAGCTCCTTACGCCAACTCCACTCCCCCCTCTTTTGGTGTTGTGTACCTGGTTTTTGGCCCACTCTTTACCCTTTCATACTCTACTATTTACATTCTTATTTTACAACTGCTATTTACACATTACTTTTCAGTTTTATTCTACTTTACATTACTGTGCCCACTCTCCACACCTAGACGGGGGTTGACCTTGTGTGCTTCTCTGTGATCTACGCACTACAGGTGTCACTGTCTCAGGTGATGTTTCTAGTGAAGGGCTTGGTGCAGGTATGTCAGGTAAATGTCTGCATGGCCTTAGTCTCACTACAGGGCTAGCAGGTGTACTGATTGCAGCATCCTCAGGTTCTCTGGCAATGGGTATTTCTTCCTGATTCTTTTGTACCACTTCTTGGGGCTGTAGAAATTCAGTACTGGCACTAATATGGCTCCATCTTGTTGAGGCCAATCTTCTGGGAAATCTCCTAAGATGGTTTAGACTACCTTCTCCTTTGGTTCTTCACATGGATTTAGCTCTTGTTCTGGTTCTGACTCTAGTACTGGTTGAGTTGAGGAATTTTGGTTTTCCCAGTCAGTTGGACAGTCAGGGCCTCCATTGGGATCCACTGTAAGTGGCATAGAGGGATAGAACTACCGAACTGTTCAATCTGAATCCATTGTTTCGCGTCCGCTTTGAAATGCCAATCCAGCAGACGCACAAGAATGGAAGCTAAACAATATCGTCGCAGGTCCGGCAGTCAAACACCTCCAGACTCTCTCAAGGAGGACAGACCCTGTAGCCCACTCGCGGTTTCACCCCGTTCCAGACGAATCTGGATATTAATCTGCGAACGGTGCGAAAGTACGTCCCGCATGGCCAAATAGGCACCGCCTGAAAGACATATAAAAATCTTGGGAGGATGTCCATCGTCACAACATGAATTCTTCCCAACCAAGATATTTTCAAAGGTCTGTAAGCTTCCAGTAAAGCACCCACCCGTTCCAGAAGAACCTTGTGGTTTAAGTGAAAGGCCTCGCGCACATCAGCAAGTAAATTAATACCTAGGTATGAAATATGTCCTGGTCTCCACCGAAAGGAGAATCCCCTAGAAAGGGAGACCACCTCAGATGCAGACAGAGAGACGTTCAACGCCTCGGATTTGGAATAGTTCACCTTAAAATTGCTAAGGTCTCCAAATCTATTGAACTCATGTAACAAGGCGGTGAAGGTCTCCGAGGGGCGAGTGACATATAAAAGGACGTCATCAGCAAACAAAGCCGTCTTATGATGGATGTCCCCCACTGAAATCCCATGTATGCCTCCATTGTCCCTGATGGCTTTCGCCAAATGCTTCATGACTATAACATAAAGCAAGTGAGATAGTGGGCAACCTTGCCTTGTCCCGTTCCTGACAGGGAAGGAACCCGATAGGCTACCATTAATGCGTACCTTGGCGGAGGGACAGGAGTACAGTGAGGAAACCCCATTCATAAACTTACTACCTAGGCCAATGTGCTTCAACGCCTCCCACAAAAAGCCCCAGTGGACCCTATCAAAGGCCTTCTTCGTGTCTATAGAGAGCAGACATAGAGGGGACTTCCACATCTTAGCCTTCTCAATCAGGAGAAAAGATCTAATGATGTTGTCCCGCGCCTCTAGGCCTTTAACAAAGCCCACTTGATCAAGGTGGACAATCGAGGGGAGCCTCAAAGACAATCTGTCCGCCAAAATCTTGGCGAACATCTTAACATCAATGTTCAGCAGAGATATTGGACGGAAACTCAGAATGATCTTTGTTTGGCTTGGGAAGCACACAAATGTGTGCCTCTAAGGCTTGCGACGTTAGGGTGCCCCCTTCCATGAGTGCTTTAAATGCCGAGAGCATGTGAGGTAACAGATCGTTAATCAGGGTTTTGTAGAAGATGGGAGTATAACCATCCGGGCCAGAGCACCTAGATGTCGGGGACGATTTGACTACATTCGCCACCTCTTCTTCTGTGATGTCACTTTCCAAGGACAGAACATCATCATCTGATAAAGTCGGGACATTCACCTCAGAAATGTATGCCTGAATTTTAGCTCGCACGTCGTCGGGATGCATGTCGGTGAATTTTCCTCTCAAGGCATATAGATCAGCATAAAAATTTTGGAATACCTCTGCTATATCCTCTGTGCTGTGCACCATCTTACCCTTTGGTGTCTTTATGGAAGAAATATATGCAGGGCCCCCTCGAGGATGTAAAAGTCTAGCTAAAGGTCTTCCACAACTATTAGCTTTTTTATAAAAGAACGCCCTAGATCTTTCCTTTTGTCTGTCATATTTTCTGTCTAATAAATTCTTTAGTTCCAGTCTCTTGGATGTTAATTCAACCAACACCCCATGGTTTCTAGAGGCCTTATGCGTCACCTCCAATCGGTCAATCTGGGAGAACAATTCACTCATCCGGTCAGATTGTTGTTTCTTGATTCTAGTTCCATGTTTAATTAGCGTTCCTCTGAGAATGCATTTGAGGGCTTCCCATTTAATGGTTGGAGAGGACGCATCTGAAGCATGTGTCTGAGAGAATATCTTGATGTCCGATTTTAATTCCTCCAGACAGACTGCATCGGAAAGAAGATGGCTGTTTAGTCTCCACGACCACTGTTTCCTAGCCAGTCCGGGAACCTCAATAGACAAATAGATGGGACTGTGGTCCGAGTGGACAATATTGCCTATAGAGGCATTTGGTGTCCAAGAAAGGACTCCATGGCTGACCAGGAACAGGTCAATACGAATATAAGAGCCGTGTACACCCGAATAAAAAGTATAGTTCCTGACCGTAGGATTAAGAATCCTCCAAATATCGACCAACTGGAGTCTATGCAAAAGTTTCCGGAGAGCCATTACACGCCTACGAGGAGTTGCTCCCCTACCAGAGGTGGTGTCAATGGAAGGGTCAAGGGCAAAGTTGAAGTCACCCCCGATGATGACCCGCCCCTCCGCAAAATCTGCCAATTAAAACAAGAGGGATTTACATACCCTTGTCTGCTCCCTGTTAGGAAGATACCAATTGACCAAAGTCAATGGAGTTCCAGAAATCACCAACTTGAGAAAGATGTAGCGACCTCCTTTGTCAATCACCGAATCCAGAATTTTATATGGCAAATTCCTGTGAAGGGCTATAGAAACACCTTTGGATCTGGATTCGGGATTCACGCAATGTATCCACTCAGAGAACTGACCCCCTCCAAAGGACGGAACATGGCCCTCCTTGAAATGTGTTTCTTGAAGGAACAACACCTGTACCCCCTTCTTCTGCATGTCTGATATAATGTGACTTCGCTTTTGGGGGGTATTAAAACCCCTGACATTTAGGGACCCTATTTTGAAAGTTCCGCCCACCATACCGAACCCACCTGGTGATGAGTTAATGACCTAAAGGAGTCGACCTAAACAACACCCAGAATAGAAGAAAAGAAGGAAAGAGAGGAAAAAAAAAAAAGGGGGGGTGGGGGGGGAGAAGAAATTAGAAAGAGTTTAGCAAAGAGATATCCCGCTGGACTGACGCGAGGCAGATAATACCGTCACTGGGGGAATGTTCTTTACAGCAGCGTCACACTCAAAGGGATGTGTGGCGTCCCCGTGGGAGAATGCCTTTCCAATGGGAAAGAGTCTTAAACAAGAGCACACTCAAGATAAAACACCCAAAGAGTGTAAGTGTATCAGATCTAAAAGTAAATACAAAAACTACAAACGACCGAGGATAATCATCTCCCCGGCCAGCATCTAAAAGCATAAAAATTCTAAATAACATAACTCTAATATAGCATCAACATTCCAGCTATCAGGCAACTTATTTGTTCAAATAAAAGTATCATATAGCAAAAGGAAGGAGAGAGGCCCCCATCCTTCCAAGTGGCAGGACGGAATACTCTCTACTATATATACCATCATTTTATGGTGAGAAAAGGAATCGTTTACCCGATCATAAGATTATAAGGGATCATAGAGAAGGGAGGGAGATAGAGGGGATGGAAAAATTATATTTGAGGTGGGAAACTTAGAGAGGGTAGGGGAAACAAGTGGGAAAGGGAAAAAGCGAAAGAAAGGGAAAGGAAGTAAAGTCCACCCATGGACCTCTGCATATGAATATAGGCAGTCATTGACCATAAAATTATATCAGAAGGAGGCGAAGGGAGTAGAATAGAAGAAGAAAGGGAAGGAGAAGAAGAGGAAAGGTACGGAAAGGAGTGGGTAAAATACATCCCTAAGATGGAAAGGTAATTATCAGTATAAAACATCACAGCATCACATAGCGGTGTATTGAGAATCTCGTCCCAACTGTTATGGCAACAAAAATAAAAAAGAAATATGTTGACTGTCAAGAACCCAAATACAACTCTAGAGTCACCCATCTTCAGATCTGCTCACATCGCTGAGTCTGCGGCGTCTACGGTTTCTTCTTCTACGGTTATTCCATGGCAGACGAGGTCTTGACTGGAGCATACCGTCAAACGAGGAAGCCGGCCAATCTGGAAATGAAAGGCCTGGGTCGAGTATTTCCAGGGCCTGAAGGAAGACACGCACCTCCAGAGGATGAGAAAGGAAAACCAGCTGGTTACCGCGGCGAACCTGCAAGCGGAACGGGTAACCCCAGGAATACAGCATCTGGTTCTGACGCAGAAGATCCAAAAGAGGCCTCAATGCGCGCCTTTTCTGGAGGGTCCATCTGGACAGGTCTGCTAGGAATTGCAGCTGGGCCCCCTGGAAGGACACACCCTCACTTTGTCTTGCTTTGACAAGGACTTCTTCCTTGACCTGGTACCTGTGGAACCTGCAAATGACATCACGTGTCAGCGCTCCTTCCGGAGGGACAGGGCCAAGGGAACGATGCGCTCTGTCGAACTCGATGACAGTCTCAGCAGGGGTGCTTCGGATATCGTTAAATAAGTCTCTTAAAGTGGACCACAATTCAGATGGTGTCACAGACTCTGGAAGGCCCCGAATCCGTATGTTCTGCCTCGGCTCCCTATTTTCTAGGTCCTCCAGAGAATCCAAGAAGGCTTCCTGTTGGGATCTCTGTAGCGACACCTCCTCTTCCTGGATTCTTTTAGTTAAGTCCTCAACAGTGGTATCGGTCCGGGATACCTTGTCTGATATCACCTGGACCTCGCTTCGGAGTGATGCTGTTGTAGACTTAAGGGAGGACTCCACTTTAGAGATAAAATCGGACAGTTCTTCTCTTGTGGCTATGTTCATTATTCGTGCCTTAAAGGATTCCCACATATCGCCCTCAGAGGTTGGGGAGTCTCCATCAGCCTTTGTCTGGTCAGCAAGGGGTATTGAGGTATTAGAGGGTGTGACGTCACTTTTATTCATAGAGAGGTGTGACTTAGAAATTGGTAACTCAAATCCTGTACACAGAGATTCAGAATGGACATTAGTGAAAAGTATCTGACTCTGATGCAGTGCCCCCTCTTGTGAAGGTCTGGCAGGGGAATGCACTTCCCTATCTGGGACACTAGCTGCCTGAATGAAGCCCATGGAGGGGTCATAAGCCACACATGGATTTTTCATCTGTGAGAGTCCACAAGTGTAGTTCCCTCCGTATCCATCTGTGACCTCAGTCACTGAGCCCCTGCTGCTTCTCTGATTATCTCCCATAAGGACAGCTCCCACACCACTCACAGCTATTGAATTGTCTGTGGGGGAGCGCACTGCTCCTTCAGAGATCACATCCCCCACCCGGGTCTCGGGCTCACCAGACTCACCGGGCGCCGCTCCATATGTGTCCTCCCATACACAGGTGCTGGGTATCGCGCTGGAGGCAGAGGATGGCTGTGAAGAGGGTCCGGAGCGCGCTTCTCCCTCCTCACTGTGTGCAGAGATAGGCTGTGCAGCTGCAGGCGCCGCCATCTTGAGATCTGCTGTAGGGACTAGGGGCCTGTTGGAGCTTCTCAAATACCGGGTTATGGTGCCCGGATTCGGAATCTGAGGGTCCGGGGTGATTGCCGGGTGTCTGCTCCTCCTTTACACCGGCATGAGGAGCCAGGAAAGCCGGGGTGGAAGACGCTACTGCCTCATTAAAGTGGCCGGGGAGACGGAGCTCAGTTTCTAGTGCACTGCTCCCTCCATGGCCAGGACACGCCCCCCTTGATGTGGTTTCTTGACACAGTTTGAGTGGTCTTTCTTCCGTTCTTGCTAATGAGGCATACTTTATCATTGTCATAACCAGAATCTAGTAGAAAGTAGGGTTCTTGTTCCCACTGATTGTCCAATTTGTGTTGGGTTCTTTTTCTCTTTAAAACAATACTTCCAGGTGTTATAGGTTCTGCTGGAGCATGTTTACTATAGTCCCTTTCTTGTTTTTCACGGGCTTTCTCCAGGTTGGCTTCAACACAGGCTTGAACCATTTTTTATTGTTCGAGGTGATGGGTATTCCAGTTGGGTATGGATTCTTCTGCTTTGGGGTCGACTACACCGAGTTCCAAGTCTACGGGTAACATTCCTGTACGGGCTTTCATCAGGTAAGCTGGTGTACAGTTGGTAGAACGTACTGGAAGGTGGTTGTACATGTCAACCAAGTCTGGTAGTTTCTCCGACCATTGGTTACATTCTTCTAAGGGTAAGATCTTCAGCATGTCAATGATGATACCATTCATTTTCTCAAATAATCCGTTGGCTTGGGGATGATATGGGGTCATTCTGATCTTTTTGCACCCATACATATGGCAGAACTCTTGGAAGATCTCCGCTTCGAAGGCTGATCCTTGGTCTGTAAGGACTTGTTCAGGATAACCTAATGGTCTGCAGAATACATTCTGGAATGTTCTGGCAGCAGTGGCAGCGGTCAAGTCTTTTACGGGGGCAACCATTAAGAATCTCGAGTAATGGTCTACCATGGTCAACGCGTATGTGTAGCCAAATCTACTTGGAGTTAGTTTTACGTGGTCCAAGGCTACCATATCCAAAGGTTGTTTCGTCACTATGGGTTGCTTTCTGGCTCTGTAAGTCCTATCTTCTCAAGCTGCAGGATTTACAGTTTTTACACCATCTTTCAATGGATCCACGCATGTCAACCCAAAAGAACCTATCCCTCAGTAGCATCTCTGGCTTCTTTGACCCAAAGTGACCAGCCTGGTTATGATAGGCATTCAAGACCATCTAGATTTCTGATTTTGGCACGATGATTTGCCAGACCATCTCGTACGTTCTTGGGTTGATGTACCTCCGACAAAGCTTTTCTTGGTATATGAACAGCTTCCTCCGCTCGCTCCACAGATGTTTGACTTCTGGCTGGGGATTTTCTGGCAGCTTTGCTGACTCCTGGGTTATCAGCTGTTTTATCAAACTGACAGCCGGGTCATTATCTTGCACGTCCTTACAACCGAAGTGGGGCAACGGGTTCACCATTCTTGCAGGAGAGTCTTTACCGGTCTGCTAGCACTGAGTTACTCTCAATTGATGGAAGGCAGGTGACTCCAATTCTTCCAGCTCGTCTTTATCTACACTCTCGTCTGACAGGTGAGACATTCGGGATAAGGCATCCACATTTCCATTCTGGTGCCCAGCCCGGTACTTGATGGTGAAATGGTAGTTGGACAATCTGGCCACCCATCTCTGCTTCATTGCTCCCAACTTCGCAGTCTCCAGGTGGGTCAGCGGATTGTTATCCGTGTAGATTGTAAACTTGCTAGAGGCCAGGTAGTGTTTGAACCTCTCTGTGACGGCCCAGACCAAGGCCAGGAATTCCAGCTTAAAGGAACTGTAGTTCTCTGGGTTTCTCTCTTTGGGGCGCAGCTTTCTACAGGCATAGGCGATCACAATTTCTTTGACTTCTTGCCTTTGTGAAAGGACGGCTCCTAGTCCCACATTGCTGGCGTCCGAGTACAGCAGGAATGGCAGGTTGTAGTCCGGGTAAGCAAGGATTTCTTCTCCTATCAGGGCTTTTTTCATTATCTGGAACGATTTCTCTTGTTCCTTGCCCCACCTCCACGGAGAATTCTTAGACTTGCCCTTCATGGGTTGGCCTACTAGGAGGTCTTGCAGGGTAGCAGCCTTCTAGGTGTACTCCTTTATGAACCTCCTATAGTAGGCCACCAATCCCAGGAATTGACGTACTTCCTTCAGTGCCTTGGGTTCTGGCCACTCCTTGCTGTCACCTGGTCTGGATCAGGGGCCACGCCTTCGGCACTGACTATGTGTCCTAGGTACTCTACTCTTGGCTTTAACAGGTGGCATTTGGATGGTTTCAGCTTAATCCCGTATTTGGCCAGAGCTTCGAACACCTCTGCTAGATGAGCTACATCTTCCCCATAGGTCTTAGAGTACATGATCACGTCATCCAGGTAGAGCAGTACCGTCTCAAAGTTCTTATGTCCCAGACAACTCTCCATGAACCTCTGGAAGGTTCCGTGTGCATTACATAGTCTGAATGGCATGCTGTTAAATTCACATAGGCTCATAGGTGTTGTGAATGCCGTCTTCTCGCGGTCTTCCTTGGCTACGGACACCTGCCAAAACCCACTAGTGAGATCTAAGGTGGAGAAGTAAATGGCAGACTTCAACGCAGCTAAGGATTCCTCTATACAAGGTAACGGGTAAGCATCCTTGTGTATTATGCGGTTTATTTATTTAATGTCTACACACATTCTCATACTGCCATCCTTTTTCCTGGCTAGGACTAACAGCGCTGCCCAGGGGCTACAGCTATCTTGTATAACCCCTGCGTCCTTCATGTCCTGTAACATTTCCTTAGCTTTCTGATAATGTGTGGGTATAATAGGCCTGTACCGCTCTTTGATTGGTGGATATGTACCTGTGGGGATATGATGTTGCACCCTTTTATCCTACCAAAGTCAAGTGGGCCACCAGCGCTGCCACGGTCCGCCGGAGGTAGATGGTAGTGTGGCTGAGATGGCAAAGCTCCCTACAGGTAGAGCTGGTCCTCCGGGGCAGCGCAGTGTAAAAGGCAGCTTGGAGTGGAGCTGTAAGTCAGTGTAGGGGATGATGGAGCAGTCTATAAGGGGCACCGGGAGCGGAGAGAAATGACGCACACACACTGTAGAAGTCTATTTTACCTTTTTCTGTTGGTATAGCAGGTAAAGACGTTTAGGGAACTGACAGGTGACCAGGTGCAAAGTGGGCCCCCACAGCAAGTGGGTATAAGGCCTCCTCTGTTTCTCTACAGTTCCTGAAGCCCAGTCTGCTTGCAGCCAGTCTGGCCTCCTCACTTCCTCTGGTCCTCTATCCCTCTCTCCTCCTGTAGTACACTGCAGTGTCTGGCTCCCTCTCTTTGAGTACGCAGGGGGACCGGGTAACTGAAATCTCCACAGTGTGACGGGGTTTTCTGTAGCCCTGAAGTATCCTACAGGTGCGGATCCCCGAGGTCCGGTACATCTTGGGCGAACTTCCTCTAGTTCCTCACTCCCTTTGGGCTCTACTCCTTGCCTTCTTTCCCCACTCCTAGGCTTGCAGGACGTCAGAAAGGCCACTCCGGGTCAATGGCTTGGGCCTAACCGTGGCATCGACCACCAGGACATCTTTGCAGCTCTCCTAGCATCTGCACACTCTCACTAACTCCTCCCCCAGCAGCAGTATTTATAGGGGACCTCGCCTAAAGGCGGTGAGTAGAGCTCCTCCTACTGTGCCGGGGTGGAAGATGTTGCATGTAGTAGATACCTGCTGTGGAAACCCAGCTGTGCATTAGGGACGTCTGTGGCTACCTGCGTGGGCAGGGCGCCACACATCCCCCCTTATATACTATGACCACTACACTATCCCACTTATACACTTAGACTACCACAACATCCTCCCCTTATATACTATGACCACCACCACCCCTTATAAATTACATTCATTGCATTCCCCACCACAAAGCTGTTCCAACATCAAACTGTCACCCACACACTAAACTTCTCAATAAGAAGTGATGTTGTTCTTTCTCCATACTGAGTCTTACATACTGCACAATTTCTATACTGAACCCACCCAGCGCTGCCCCCTTTGGTTTTCTGAGCTCATCTTATGTTGCCCCCTTTTTCATAGAGGGCCTGTCATGCTGGGTGTGGGGAGACACCCAGTACTGGATGACAACAGGGGGATGGGAAGGAGTCCCTGATGCTAAGGGCAAAAGGGGAGATGGTGACCCCTAGATAAACGAGCACTAGCACCTGTCTCCCCTAACGTCCCTAAACAGTTTACGCAACTGTCGCCCCCAGGATACCTATTCCCTGACTGACTCTGAACTACTACTAAATAAGGATCAGAGTGGGTGAACACTAGTCAGCCCAGCTACCAACTAACGATACACACAAGGGAAACAAACAAAGAGGGAAGGGAAGAAACACTTACTACAGCTTGAGAAGATCCACACAGCAATTCAACAGAAACTCCAGGATACACTGCAAGAGCTGAAAAGTTTCCTCAAAACACCTGACAAGCTATCAGCAGCAGTGCATCCTGGGAGTCAAGGGGAATACATAGACAGCTCAAGGTAATGGATCAGCTGGGTCCTAGTGACCTCCAGCTTTCACTAAAAGGGAAATGTGTCTTAAAACGACAGATACTTTTTTTTAGGATTCTGACTGTTTGGCCAAAAGCTGGGATCTTCTTTGAGTGGCCTCCACAGTCTCATCCTGACACACCCGTGACTGTACCTTCCCGTCTACGAGTAGTCTCTGGACACTCATGACCAGGCTCGTCAGGATGGGAGAGGTGAAAGGCACGGACCATCCTTGTGGCGTTCACCTCTGATGCCGGCACCCACGTCCTCTCCTCGGGACCGTAACCCCTCTAGTGTGCCAAATACCGAAGGGAACGGTGCAATATGCAAGAGTCCACAACCTTAAAAATTTGAAATTCTAAATTCCCTTACATACAGATTGGCTTTGGCAGCAAAGGAGATGCTCAGATGAAGGCACATATGGTTTGAGAAGAGATGTATAAAACACATTGTGAATCCTGAGTGCTTGAGGCAACTCCAGAGGAAACGCTGCAGGGTTAATGATGGCGGTTATCTTATAAGGACCAATAAACTTAGGTTCCAGCTTCCATGAAAGCACCTTTAGCTTAATATTCCTGGTAGACAACCACACAAAGTCATTTACACATTGGTCCGGACCTGGCAAGCGCTTCTTGTCAGCCATACATTTGTATCTGTCACCCAAGAGTCTAAAGTTACTCTGCACCCCCTGACATACAGACCAAAGTGAAGAGGCAAATTGTTCCTCCTCAGGACCTCCTGAAGAACCTTGACCACTAAAGGTATCAAACTGAGGATGAAACCCATATGCACCAAAAAATGGTGACTTGCCGGTGGACTCCTGGTGACGATTATTTCTGGCAAATTTGGCTAAAGGTAAAGGAGATGCCCAAAATAGGACAACTTTATCCCTAATCGAGTACAAAAAGTCTTCCAAATAGGGATGGGCGAATCTACTCGCTAGGACTCGTTACTCGGCGAGTAGTAAGGGACTCGCAGGACTCGGTACTCTGCGAGTTTCCCAGTGATTACTCGCACGAGTCCAATGCAAATCAATATCAATCCTAGTTTTGTCAGAAACGCTGACAAAACTAGGATTGCCATTGTTTGCATTAGACTCGGCTACTGTGCCAGTGATAGCAGGGAAACTCGCAAAGTAACTGCTGTTTCTTTGCGAGCCGAGTCCAGCTGTCTTCTCTGTGCAGCTCCAGGGTCCTAGAGCCTGCCTGCTCACAGACATGATGTAGCAGTGCTGAGATTGTTCTCAGTCTGCTCATTCCCTGTGCATAGACATCTATATCTATGCACAGGGGATGTAGCAGAGAGGACATCGCGTTTTGGACTACGTCGGACGGAAAAGGATTTTTTTTAATTAAAGATGGAGTCCCTAATGGCTTTTTTTTGTTATTTCAAATAAAAAATGTTCTCTGTGTTGTGTTTTTTTAACCCTTTATTGGAGATTCTTAGTGGCTGGGTCAAACGTGGTCTGACATTAAGAATCTCGGGCTTAATACCAGCTTGTATAACAAAGCTGGTATTAACCCCTTTATTACCCAGCGTGCTACCGCCACCAGGGCCGCTGGAAGAGCGGGGTTCAGCGCCAGAGGATGGCGCTTCAATGAACGCGCCATCTTCTGGGGCGGCTGCGGGCTGCAATTTGCAATTTTCAGAGTCAGAGTCTCAGAGTCAGAGTCAGAATCTCAGAATTTCATGAAATAATTAAAATAAAATGCGTGGGGCTCCGCGCAATTTCTATGTCTAGCCAGGTACAGCTAAGCAGCTGGGGGCTGGAATCCGCAGCGCAGGGATGCCCAAGCTTTCTGGGCACCCCCCGCTGCAAATTGCAGCCCGCAGCCGCCCCAGAAGATGGCGCGTTCATTGAAGCGCCATCCTCTGGCGCTGAGCCCCGCTCTTCCAGCGGCCCTGGTGGCGGTGGCACGCTGGGTAATAAAGAGGTTAGGGCCAGCTTTGTATTATCAGCTGGCCCTAAGCCCGAAATTTATGGCGTTCACGCCAATATTAGACATGACCGCCATGAATTTCTATTAAATTGTTTTAAAAAAAACACAACACAAAGAAAATTTTTTATTAGAAATAAAAAAAAAAGCCATTAGGGACTCCATCTTTAATTAAAAAAATCCTCTTCCGTCCGACGCAGTCCAAAACGCGATGTCCTCTCTGCTACATCCCCTGTGCATAGATATAGATGTCTATGCACAGGGAATGAGCAGACTGAGAACAATCTCAGCTCTGCTACATCATCTCTGTGCAGAGACATTCATGTCTGTACACAGGGAATGAGCAGACTGAGAACAATCTCAGCACTGCTACATCAGGCAGCAGGCGGGCTCTAGGACCCTGGAGCTGGTAGCCAGCACACTGAGCAGACAGGACTCTTATCTGTGCGAGTTTCCCAGCGATTACTTACAAAGTAAACTAGTCCAATGCAAATAAATGACAAAACTAGGATTGCTTCAGGCTGAAGCTTCCGAGACACATCTGTGATTTGTAAATCGCACACTACTCGCTATTACTCGCTTCCCCATTCATTAACATTGGACTCGCTAGACTCGCAACGAGTAGCGAGTCCTGTGCTCGGACTCGCTAGAGTCAAGCGATTCCGAGTAATTTAGGATTCGCCCATCACTACTTCCAAAACCTGGAAACAAACTGTGTACAGCGATTTGAGACCACATCGGATGTACCATCTTGCTGAACCTATCAACCACTACCAAAACTACCATCTTGCCTGCAGACACAGGGAGGTCTGTGATAAAATCCATAGACAGATGTGCCCATGGTCTATCAGTAATGGACAATGGCATGAGAGATCCAGATGGATGGGTATGTGGAACCTTAGCGTGTGTGCAAACACTACAAGCAGACACGAAGTTAATCACATCCTTCTGCAACCCTGGCCACCAACAACAACGAGACAAAAGATTTAAGGTGGCCCTACTACCCGGATGAGACAACAATATAGGGCAACATCCTGGACTCACATGATCAGCAACTCAAAAGCATAATGAAAAACCTGAGAACAGAGTTCTATAGCTAAAAGAACCAGTATATAAGTCACAAAGATTCACCAATTTGCAAGTGCACAAATTTATTAAACATAAGTGAATCAGTATAAAATACTGGAGACGTATTTAAAACCAATTAAAGGTTACAGAAAGGGTGAACAGGTCACAGACCCCCATAGCAAGGATACAGCTAAATAGGCAGTAAGATACATCCATATGATGGCAAACAAAGAGGTACAAATAAATATCATTAAATACAATAAAAATACCAAGTTGCTAGCCTGTCACATAGCCCAAACTCACCCATACAAGGGGGTTATGACACGTGTTCAGGGGCTACCCCAACACGTTTCAAGAATATCTTCTTCAGGGTAGAAATTGGTAAACCACAAAAAATATTGCAATGCCCTCAGGTTTTCCAGATGATCCCAGTCAAGCACTGCCTGGACCTTCTCTGGATCCATACGAAAACCAGAAGGTGACAACAGGTACCCCAGATATTGGACCTCCTGAATGTCGAAAACACATTTCTCCAGTTTAGCATACAGTTTGTAGTCCCTTAAAATCTTTAGCACATGTTTAAAATGAGACTGATGTGTCACCATATCGGGTGAGTAGATCAAAATATCATCCAAGTAAACAACCACAAATCTACCCACCAAATTATGGAAAATATCATTCACAAAGTGTTGGAAAACTGCAGGGGCATTAGTGAGCCTGGACGGCATCACAAGACTCTCAAAATGGCCCTCAGGGATATTAAAAGCAGTCTTTTATTCATTCCGCTCTCTGATTCTAACTAGTCTGTAGGCCCCACTCAAATCCAACTTGAAGAACCATTTAGCACCTACAATCTGACTGAACAAATCAGTAATCACAGGGAAGGGATATGGATCACAGACAGTTATCTGATTTAACCCCTTAAGAACTAATGATGGCTATACCCATCATGGTTTTGAACTGTTACTGCATGTTAACACTCTATTTGGTCAAAGAAATACAGAAAATATCTTAAATTTACCACTAACATGAAGTCCAATATGACATGAAAAATGAATCTTGGAATCACTAGGATACGTTGAAACATTCCAGAGTTATAACCTCATAAAATGACTCTGGTCAGAATTGCAAAAATGAGGCATGGTCCTGAAGAGGTTAATTCCCGGAAATCTAAATAAGGATGGAGGTCCCCCATCTTTTTTTTTTAACAAAAAAGAATTCTCCCACGACTGGCGAATATGAGGGTCTGGTATGTCGCTTCTCCAGACTCTCGGCAATGAAATCCTTTATGGCTCGTCTCTCAGGACCAGTTATGTTATACAGCCTGGATTTGGGTAGTTTAGCTCCAGGAATGATGTTAATTGGACAGTTGTATGCACGATGAGGAGGCAAATCCTGACAACCCTTTTCTGTGAACACATCCTCATACTCTGATAGATATGCAGGCAATGTCACAGCAGAGACTGCAGCAAAAGATGTATTCAAGCAATTCTCAGCACAGAAATCACTCCACTCCACAATGTGTCTGGACTGCCAATTCACCATGGGATTATGTTTAACCAACCATGGCAGGCCCAGAACAATGGGAGCTGGGAGACCCTCTGGAACTTAGCAAGAAATTGTCTTCTGATGTTGGGGTTCTACCTTCAAGTTAATATTATGCACAATTTGCATTAGACTTCCCTGAGTAAGTGGAGCTAAGTCGATGGCATACATATGAATGGGTTTAGACAACAAACTGCAGGTAAACCCATGAGTCTTTACAAAATGAGCATCCACCACACTGACCTCTGCTCCACTATCCACAAAAACAGAAATTTTATTCGATTTACCTCTCTAGCGCCACTTTGGCTCTCAGGAGAAAATGGGAATTACATGTGAAAGATACACACACCTCCTGCTCATTTACCTCCACACCACCCATGGTAATCCAAGCCCCAGGTATTCCACTCTGTTTAGGAACAGAGAGACAGGCTATAATAAAATGGTCCCTTTAACCACAGAAAAAACAGACCCTTTTTTTTTGCCTTGCTAAATGCCAGAGGAAACTTTGGAGGCGGTCACTCCTCCTAGTTGCATAGGTTCATTGACGCTAAGGAGAAATGACTCACCCTCTGATTGCCCACCTGGCAATAGGGTACTACCTCAAGAAAAGTTCTCAGGAGTAAAAGTTTACCCTTTCTATCCTGAAGGTGTTTATCCATGTGGCACCCCAAGGGTTAATGTGCCACAAAAACAGCAACACGGGTTTACTCCCCACACAACACTACACTAGAAAGTGGGAGGAGCTTAGGTGGCACCTGCAAGAGTGGGAGGAGCTAATGTTGTTTACCTCAGAGCAGGAGTGACAGTTAGTCAGTTTTAGTCTGGAGTTGGAGGAGAGTCGAGTTGGAGTGGAGGTCCTGAAAGGTCTGAGGGAAGGAGTCAGGGAAACAGAGGAACACACCCGGGACAAGGAGTTACCCTGAACTCACCCCGGAGAGGCGCTTAGGACGGACACCGGATCCGATGCTGTGCCTGAGACAGACAGGACAGTGAATACCGGGATAGTGAAAGTCCACCATCTTCACTGTACCATAGCAAAGCAACACGGAGGGGTCAGTGACACAGAGGACTCAAGTTGCCTAGCAGATTGGTACCCGTGAGGGGAGACAGGGCCAGCAGTTCAGCTAAAAGCGGCAGCAGGGCCACACACAAAGCGCAGAAGTAGGAAGCCAAGGACCCGGTCAGGGTGGGAGCAACCCGGCCCCGGTACAGACTCCGTGGACAATACTCTGCTTTACCATCTGCACAGTAAAGACTTGGAAAATGACAACAAACGTGAGTGTGTGTGATCCTAGTGCTGAAACCCTACTTTCCCTAATAAACTGCTATTGCCTCCACTCTCATCATCTCTACTACTACCCCTACTTTCCTGTAACATCTATAACAACCATCACAGATTTTAATTACCACTGCCCCAGAGAACCAGGCTCTACCTGCGGGGAGCCGTTCCATCTACAGCTGCCAAACATCATCACCGGAGGTTCTGCAGCAGCGGTGGTCATCCTGACCACAACCCGTGGGTGGCGTCACGACAAACCTAATCCCTTGTAAATACACCCCATTTACTTGTGTGAACCCAGGACCAGGACCGCCGTGACATCCCCCAGCAGCACCCCGGTCTGGCACAGAGTACCCCGTCCCAGTGGGCTCTACATCCATACCTATAGCTAAAGACATAGCAACCTCCAGAGATTCCGAGGTCTCATAAACCACCAAAACATCCTTCAACCTTTCTGAGAGTCCCTGGCAAAAATGACTTTTGAGGTCTGGATCTTTACACTTAGTGTCCATAGCCCACCTACGAAACTTAGAACAGTAAGTATCTGCTGACCGATTCCACTGTTGGAGGTGACACAATGTGGATTCGGCCAAAGAGACACCATCAGGATCATCATAGATGAGTCGAAGAGCATCAAAAAACCCATCTACAGACCGGAGACAAGCAGAGTAATGTGGCAACGAGAAAGCCCAGGATTGGGGATCCCCTGCAACAGTGACATAATAATTCCCACACACTGCTGCTCATTTCCAGAGGAAAAGGGCGAAAGCCTAAAGTATAGTTTACAGGCTTCTTTAAATACAGCAAATTTGTCTCTACCTCTTGCAAACCTGTCTGGGTGGGCAATCTTAGGTTCAGGTCTGACCTGACAACCCACTGGTTTCCTGCACCACAACATTCTGCAGCGGCTGACCCTGCAAAGACGACCGGATGTCTGCAAATTCCACAGTCAGAGTCTGGAGCTGTTTGGCCAAAGCAGAGACAGGATCTATTAATAGTAAAGGAAGAAAGAAAAAATATCAGTTTCACCCTTTTCATTTAATTAAGGTGCGGCTGCTTATATACCGTATATACTCGTGTATAAGCCGACCCGTTTATAAGCCGACCCCCTACTTTTGCCCCCAAAACATGGGAAAACCTATTGCCTCGTGTATAAGCCGAGGGTGGACCCAGCACAGGTATACAGCCCCCAGCAGTGTGGTATACAGCAGCCTCCCCAGTGGTATATACAGGCCCCAGCAGTGTTACAGCAGCCTCCCCAGTGGTATATACAGCAGCAGCCACAGTGGTATATACAGCAGCAGCCCCAGTGGTATATACAGCAGCAGCCCCAGTGGTATATACAGCAGCAGCCCCAGTGGTGTATACAGCAGCAGCCCAGTGGTGTATACAGCAGCAGCCCCAGTGGTATATGCAGCAGCAGCTCCAGTGGTATACAGGCGCCCCCCCCATGGGCATACAGGGCCCCCCCTTGCTGCCGCAAACCTGTAAAGTAATAGATCATTATACTTATCCCTGTCGCCGTCGCCGCCGCCATCGCGCTCCTCTGGCTTCATCCGGCTTCTTCCGGCTTCCTCCTCCGGCGCACAGACAATGACATCATTGCCTGCGCCCACCGGAGGAGGAAGCTGGAAGAAGCCGGATGAAGCCGGAGGAGCGCGATGGTGGCGGCGGTGACGGCGACAGGGATAAGTAGGAAGGATCAGTTGATCCGAAACAGTGCCATCGTCTGCACCTCCAACACCCCCTCCCAAGCACCCTGTATCACAATGATTAAAGTCGTCCATTGAGGAACAACTATCACCGGGTGAGTGCCACTTTCTTCAATGTGATTTTACCTTTCAGTCTGTTACAAGATTGTGCACCCCTGGTTCTGCTGCAGTTGACACTGCTGATACCGCTACTTTGGATCTTGAGTGATCGGTGCCCCGCTATTCTGACGCCTCTTAAACAAACACATTGCACTTTTGCATTGTGCTTTTTGCATTGGAGCCTATGAGTGCATTATCGCATGCGTTTTTCAAAATTTTCACATGAAAATAGCGCATGCATTTAGCAAATGCATGATGCAAGTCTGACTCTAGCCTTAAGGCCCGGTCAGACGTAACGACCGCAGTAGCGATCCCGATAACGACATGGCTCCCGGGATCGCTGATGAGTCATTATCGGTATCGCTACTTGGTATTCAAACACGCCGATCTATACAACGATATGTCCACCCTAGCGATTTCTTCAACGATATTGTTCAGTCGTTGTATTTCCTTCTCACATGCGTGCACGCCTACGTATCTCATTATGTGTTGCCAACGATATCGTCGGTAAGGTGTCAAACACAGCGATACAGCGTTCCCAGCGGGAGCGCAACGACCAAAAAATGAACCAGGAGGCTGTGTAACGATTGCCGATCTCGCAGCAGGGGACCAGATCGTTACACCCTGTCGCACGTAGCGATGTCGTTGCTGAGATCGCTATTGCGTCACAAAAGTAACGATCTCGTTAGCGATCTCGGTATGTGAGACATACCCTTTAGGCTGCGTTCACACATGGCGTATTTGACACGTCTTCCTGCATTTACGTAGTGCTTTTGAGCACTAGCGTAAATGCAGTGAAACGCACCGTTGGAAATGCATTCCAGCAAAAGCTATGGCTTTTGCCGAAATACGTTCACACGCCGCATATTCTGGCGTCTTTTTACCACCATGCTTTCACTGCAAAGCGCGTCCGCAAACAGAATAGCAATGTCAATGTTTTGTGCCTTTTTCGGTGCACTTTCCCCATAGGCGCCGGAGAAAAAGCGCAGTGTGTGAATGCAGTTGTGCTTTTTTGCGCGAAAAAGGGCCACTGCAGCAATACACAGCAAATACGTCATATGTAAACTCTGCCTTACTGTTTGAAAGACACTAATACAAATGAATACTGGAACACTGTCCCTCCTTCCCCCGCACAAAGAGAAGTCTCTGGCTTTCATATAGAGGCTTCTCCCTGCAGTCACCCGATGGAAGCCGCATCTGACTCCGCAGCATAAAATGAACATGCGGAGGAGGGGCGGACTCCTGGCAACCCGCACCGCAGCTCCAAAGATGCTGCAAGCGGGTAAAGCATAGCGGATAAAGCATAGCTATGCTTATACTGTACTACACAGCGTTTTGGATGCAGTGGCAAGACGCTGCGTCCAAAACGCTGCGTACACTGATCGTGTGCACGCACCCTTATTAATCTTGACCCTGGTAAAGAACAGTATATTTGATTATTGATACCATACATGTCCTATATCTACAGTCTACTAAATATGGAGCGTAGCCTTGAATAAAATAGGTATTGTTTCCTCACTATATACATTGTTCTCTTAGAAATGTATGAGATAAATAACATTTAATTCAGTAATTGGTAACTATTAACTCTGGTTGAAGTTTTGCTTGCAGTGACAGCATGGTTGTATTTTAGATCATTTTCCTCATACTGCGCTTTCAAAGGCAAAGATTTTTCCTGCCAAAATCGTAATTAGCAAATGGCTGTTCTTGTTTATCCTGAGCTCATTTAATCAACTGCAGGTGTCAGCTGCAGTAATTTATTTCAAATCTTGTCTTAGAGGAGGTTAGAGGAATGAAATAAAACAAAAGGAAAATTTCAGTACATGATTCTATTCTCAGTATACATATCTTTTCCCCAAAATGATTTTATGCCATTATTTTATGTTGTACTAACCTTCAAATCATATTATTAGAACAGTCATTCTAGTATTCCCAATGAAACAGAGACAGCAGACAGATAGGGGCATACCAGGTGAGCAAACATCCCAACGGGACACTGCTGCTGACTGTGATGCCAACAGTAGACAAATACACAAATCACATAGAAGTTAATAAAAGGATATAGGTCTTCCTACTATATCTTATTATAATACAGCATTGATTCAGAGTGATCTATAAAAAAATTCCAATTATTGATGCAATGCATGGACGTTGTGGTCAAAAATTTTGAGTGTGATACAAATTTTGGCTTCCAAAAAGGTTTTTTCCTTCAGTGTTTTCATATATTTTTACCAGATGTTTCAACAGTTACTGAAGGGCAAACATTTTGCAAAATAAAGGACAACACTGTAATTGGCTGGGGTCACACATGCCAATCAGTTTTTCCACTGGCTTCAATAACAGATCGGTTATTTTAAGGCTGTTTTTGAGCCTCCTGTGCAGTTATGCGTTTTTTGGACTTTGCCATTTTTTCCCAAAAACGGATCCGTTAACAGATGATGCCTATATGTGCCATTTGTTAACGGATCCGTTTCCCATAGAGCCCCATGTTAAAAAAACATCTGTTTTTAACTGCACCCAAAAATGTTGCTTGCTGGTTTTTTTAGGTCCTGTAAAAAATTCATAGCAGAGCAGTCACACTTGAGTCCTGGATCCGTTAACAGCATCAGTTTTTGGACTTAGAATCCTAAAATTGAAAAACTGATGCAAATAACGGATCCAGGGCTTACGTGTGACCCTAGGCAATATTGAGTCTTTGCCGGGGATGAGAAAACGGTAAAGTTCGGAGTTCATATTAGTCACTGGGCGTCCAGAGCTTGGCCTTGTACACCGATTATATAAAAGGTCTACGTCCATTTTAGTGTTCGGATGCTGTTAGTTAATAAAGTTTGTTGAAAACTCCAGAGGTCACTTCCAATCAGTGGTATGTACAGAATGTCTCATGTTTGTGGCTTCAGCTGATCGACAGTTACCTCTGGAGGCTCGTTCTGAGAAAGTTCTCAGAAAAAATCTCTATAGGATTGAATTGCACCTGAGATGTTTCTCAGAATGTTGAAGCACCGGCACCTTAACCGGTGGTTTCATGGCAACATGGAACCAATGTTTTGTGTTATGTGATTACAAAGGGTTAACACTGTGTTTCTAAGTCTTATTTCTACAGGTATCTGGCATTTCTGTTGTTACCATAGCTACTGGAGTAGCCAATGAGATGGTGGAGCTTTATGAGGAAGCTTAGTAACAGCTCTTGATTGGTGGAGGCTTTGGGCAGGAATAGCCCTTATATAAACAAATTTCTGACAGAAAACTAGCATTATTTGCTGTGGCAAGCCAAGAAGATGCCCGCCCGCCCTCCCTGTTTTATTTGTCTCTCTTTCTCTCGTTTATTCTTTTTTCTTTTTTTTTTCTCTTTCTTGTCATGCAACTTTATATCAGAACTAGGTGAAACCAACTTATTAATTTAAAAGAACTTTTTTATTATGATCAAAAAGTTAAAATTGAAGAACCTACAAATAGACAAACATAGTACACATTTACAAAAATGGGAACCAGAAAGGTGTTGATGTACATACATGCAAATGAAATTGCTAAGAAAGAAAGGTCAAATTCTTTTCCCATAAAGATTAGAGGTCTACTTTGTTAGAGAAAACACCTCAAAATATATTCTATATAAGTATTCTGGTATCATAAACAGATGTCTGTCGCCAGAGAAATAATCATATATGGGAGAAAAAATATATACAATACAGAGTAAGTCTGATGTAAATAATCAAACAATATTCTGATACACCAAGGATTGATGACCTTCCTTTAGTTTCCTGGATTCCCAAACATAAACAATGAAACACCCAACGCTTGACGCGTTTCGCCTTTTCAAGTGTTAGAAGGCTCATCAGAAGTCTTTTTGGGGTATATATGTATTATTTGGTCTAAAAACAAAGAAATTGGCAGAGTATTAGTTTACAAAAAATAGAACAGATGGCAATGTACAAAGTAATCTCATTTAGTAAGAGATATCAAAATATCTCCCCCCAGCCACACACATATTAAAGGTACAAAGAACAGCATCATCAATGATCGAGTTGGTCAAGTGTAAATGCTCTTTATAATAGAATTTTATATAGATAAAGACGTACCTCATGATTCTACTGACCAAGAAAAATGGTGTTACAGTAGGCTAATGGGACCATGTAGCAGAAGTTAGTCAATGTAAATGGAATAATCATAGACTTCTTCTACAGGATCAGAGGGAATACATATTAGTTATGAGGAGAAAAGTGCATATAGACCTACTAATGTTCAAAGTATAGAGTTTAATCTTACCCAGGGTATGAGAAAGATAACATACAAAAATAGTCATCCACAAGAATGGGCATCTACGGAACCTTATTTGTGAAGCTATATGGGGATAAAGAAGTTAGGGGTAGTGTCTAATATGTTAAAAGAAGAGGTAAAAGATAATAAGGTAGTGGTTAAGGATAAGAAAGGGGTTTCCTCTCTCCTCCTCCCTTTCTTTTTTCTCACCTTTCATTAGGATGTCCTATTAGACAAATATCACCATAATATCCAATTCTTATTTAGAAAAGGAAGAGTGATCAAAAATGGATCCTAATCTTAGGAAGGTCCTAACATAGAGAAAATAATAATGAAACCATGTTATTATGTCAAAAATAGACCTATCTAAAGCATAGTTTCATGCACATATGGCTGAAGATTAAGCAGTTGCCAAATAGTCACACTAAGCAAGATCATGCACAAGAGACCAAAATATTGATGAAATGTGCAGAAAAGTTAAAGATCCTGATTATATTAGGACCCTTATCTAGATCACTCAATATCGATTAAAAATACAAATATGTGTGTGGCTGGGGGGAGATATTTTGATATCTCTTACTAAATGAGATTACTTTGTACATTGCCATCTGTTCTATTTTTTGTAAACTAATACTCTGCCAATTTCTTTGTTTTTAGACCAAATAATACATATATACCCCAAAAAGACTTCTGATGAGCCTTCTAACACTTGAAAAGGCGAAACGCGTCAAGCGTTGGGTGTTTCATTGTTTATGTTTGGGAATCCAGGAAACTAAAGGAAGGTCATCAATCCTTGGTGTATCAGAATATTGTTTGATTATTTACATCAGACTTACTCTGTATTGTATATATTTTTTCTCCCATATATGATTATTTCTCTGGCGACAGACATCTGTTTATGATACCAGAATACTTATATAGAATATATTTTGAGGTGTTTTCTCTAACAAAGTAGACCTCTAATCTTTATGGGAAAAGAATTTGACCTTTCTTTCTTAGCAATTTCATTTGCATGTATGTACATCAACACCTTTCTGGTTCCCATTTTTGTAAATGTGTACTATGTTTGTCTATTTGTAGGTTCTTCAATTTTAACTTTTTGATCATAATAAAAAGGTTCATTTAAATTAATAAGTTGGTTTCACCTAGTTCTGATATACATTATATAATTGTTACCTCCTAATATATATAAAAAAGCTTTTTAGTTCTTAAAATTGTCATGCAACTTTATCAGAGTGGGCACAATTGCTCTTTTCCATGAGTGGATTTTGGTTAAATGGTTATAAAGGATTATTTATATTTTTAATTATTTATGGAAATTGAGTTATTTATTAAAATTGGAGTTATTTTTTGGTGTAATTCTTCATATATTAAGTAACCCTTAATAAAGTTTCATGGCCACTTTTATTCCACACACGACTGAGTGTCTCATTTATCTTATGGGGTTTAATTGTATTTTAAGCATAGGGGTGGGTCCTATGTTGCCATGAGGATGGGGAGATCACTCCCACTCAACCATATGTACAGAATTTTCCATGTTTGTTCCTGTCACTGACCAGTAGTGACCTCGGGATCCTCATTTTAAAGGTCCCGTTACACGTAGTGATATCGCTGCATGTGACACGTAGCAGTGAGCGACCCCCCACTTTGAGATCGCTGATCGTTAAGGAATGGCCTGGACCATTTTTTCATCATTGGTATCCAGCTGGGCATGCTGCATCGGTGTATGTGACAGGGGAAACGACCAACGATCTCCATGCTACGCCCGTGACAGTGACATATCACCAGCGACCACTTAGCGTCATCCCAGCGATCCCTGCCAGTTCATATCGTTGTCGGGATCGCTGGAATGTCACTAGGTGTAATGGAGCCTTAAGAAAGCTCTCAGTACAAAGCTTCATAGGAATTCATGGGCATCGAGGGACATTAATCTTTGAAGTTTAATTATTGAGTTTCAGATAATGTTTGAAACAATAAAGTGGTGAACAGGATTGGGTGGGCGAGTGTTTATTCAAATAAACTTTTTTACCCATGTCTGTTTTTTACTATTATATTTACCATGTTAATAAAGGGGACGTCTGACAGATGCCTTTTTATTACTAGAAGCAGGGCTTGACTACCTCAATTGGCAACGAAGCAGGGCAATCGTAAAGAGCCAGGTGAAGCACCAGAATTGGTGCATCTAATGAATGTGCCCCTTTTGAGCTGGTATATTTAGGCTGAGAAGGGTCAAAAAACCATGTCCCTTCCCACCCTGATAACACCAGCCCTCAACTGTATGCTTTTCCTTGGCTTGTTATCAAAAATATGCCAGAGCCCCATGTGATGTTTGAAATAATTTATTTAAATAATTAAAAAAATACTACATGGGATTCCATGTCCTTTTGATAATCAGCCAGGTAAAGCAGACAGCTAAGGGTTGCAATTAGTTCTATCAACTAGCCACAAAAGATGTCAATGCTCATGACAATTGCTGTGTCTCGCGGAGCGCAGCAGCTGTTGTACAAAAACTATGGAGCCTTGTTCTGAGGATCTATAACCTTTGATCTAGTAATCGAGAAATGCCATGGGAATTTCTAAGAAATTGGTGAACAAAGGACAGTTTCCAGTTTTTATTTCTCTCTTTTTATATGTTAGGTTTTAATTATTGGACTATGGCAGAATCCCTGGAGTACATAAAAAATCATGGACAATGGTGTATCTGAATGGCTTTTTATAATGTTAAATAAATTGATAAACCAGGGAGAGCTATAATTATAATAGATTTACAATGACAATCAAAGATATAACAATGTTTTGAACTTTGACTTTCAGGCTCCATATCTCAACATCCACTACAGCTTGGCTATCTTGTATATAAACTTGACTTGCAAATATTTAGCATGTGATTAGTTATGCAGATTATTGTTATGTTACTGCGTTTTCACTCTTTTGCTCCTAAAAATCAATTTTTTATTATTTTGTTAGTATTTAGTAAATTTCCTTTGGCTTTCAACACTGCCTGAATCCTTTTGAGCATGCTCTCGATCAGATTCAAGCATGTCTTGACCAAAATCTGATTCCGTAAGTCTTCTACTTGGTCCAAATGCATGTGCATACTGATCGACCTACCTGGGTATGTTTACAGCTTTTTCATCAACTCTATCCCAAAGTGTTCAATTGGGTTGAGGTCTGGGAACTGTGGGGGGCCAACTTAGCACCTCTACTTGAGTGTTATTGAAACATTTCTTAACCAATTTCGATGTAAGCTTCGGGTCATTGTCTTACTGGAACACTATGTCATCCTTTTCTTATCCATAATGGTACCTTTACACGCCGCTACAGGATGGTGGAAACAACCGGGTGCTTCACGTGCACGAGCATGCACAAATGGTTGAAAACGGTAACCGCACCACCTTTACACGCCGCAACATGGTGCGCTACGGTAGGTTACATCTATCTCTGGATACACCGCCGGGTACCACAAGTTACCTTCTGTAGCTCACCTTACCTCATTTAGACGCCGCTATAACAAGGTAATATGGGCGGAACAAAGGCAGCAGGGACAACACATAGGCGTGCCAGAATTGTGGATTACAAGAATTCCGTACGCTGATAGGACAAAGCAATAGCATCATGATTGGCCAGCCAGCACAGGAGGCTGACTAATACATGAAGCTCGAGCAATTGTGTAGTGTGACTAGTCAGCTCCTTAAATATGCCGCCCTATGCAGCGACAACCAATCGTAACGCAGGAGCTTCCTCCAATGATCGCTGAAGGGGGGCGGTTTCCCAGAGCCTGTGTCACGGGAGTTATCTAGGTGACGAATAAACCTTACCCTACCGTATTTACACGCCAATACAGGCCGTAACAATCACCTTGAAATCAACCTGTTTTTGAGCTCTGCACTGAAACAGGTGCCTCAAGTGATGGGTGGAAACAACCGTCTTTACACGCCGCAACTGCGGGTTGATTTGGCGGTGCAAGATACATTTCTCTCATCTACCCGGTTGTTTCCACCATCCTGTAGCGGCGTGTAAAGGTACCATAATAGTTAAAAGTATGAAGTAAGTTGTCTTGCAGGATACATACATATAGCTCAGCATTAGTCCCAGTTAAGTGTCTAATGCATTGGCCGGTGAAACAATCTCATATTATCAGGCTTCTTACACTGAACTTGAGAGTTCCTTCAATTTCTCAATCTGTTATCTCCCTCTACCTTTGTTTCTTCCAGACCCATTTGCACCCATCAGAGTCTAGTATATTGCCTTTTGTCTCATTGCTCCAAATCACCTGTTTTCAACTTCCTACTGTCCACTTTTAGAACTTTGTTGCAAACTCGAGCCCAGGGCTGGCTTTTTGTGGGCCCTGGGCAAAGAGTCTCCATGGGCCCCTTTAACACTCCTCTCTCTGCTGCTTTAATTCTGCACCATAAGCTGCATCCCAGGTTTAGACAGAGGAAAATAAGAAAACATTTCTTCCTGTTAATTAAAGCTTGTCTGGCGGTATAAGAGGGAGGGGCCATTAGCGCTAATTTTAATGTACCGTATTAGGGTAGAATACTGAGGAAATAAATGTACTGTATAGTTAATGTGTATCTGCAAATTATATATGACACATACAGCTCAGCTATATGCCTGTAGACATAGATGACACTGATACATGCTCATATAGCCACACACAGCTCTGCTACATGCACATTACACACACAGCTTGGATACATGCCTAATACATGCACACTACACACACAGCTCTGCTACATGCCCAATACATGCACACTACACACACAGTTCTGCTACATGGCCAATACATGCACACTACACACAGCTCTGCTACATAGCCCAATACATGCACACTACACACATGGCTCTGCTTCATGCCCAATACATGCACACTACACACACAACTCTGCTACATGTCCAATACATGCACACTACGCACACAGCTCTGCTACATGCTCAATACATGCACACTACGCACACAGCTCTTTTACATAGCCCAATACATGCATACTACACACACAGCTATGCTACATCAATATACAGATAAACGCACACAGCTCTGCTACATGCCCAATACATGGACACTCTACACACACGCAGCTCTGCTACATGCTCAATACATGCACACTACACACAGAGCTCTACTACATGCCCAGTATATACACACTACACACACAGCTCTGCTACATGAACATACAGACACACACACAGCTCTGCTTATATGCAAATATAGACATACACAGCTCCACTACATACCCAATACATGCACATACAGACACACACAGCACAGCTACACGGACACTACATGTATATACAAAGATACACATACACAACTCTGCTATATGGACAATACAGGTATATACATACACACACTATACATTATCACGTTAGTGCAGAGCAGGAGAGGGGCAACTGGGATCTGCACAGACGCTGCAAAACTTGAGTAGCAGCTGTATCTTCAAGGGCCTTGATTTCAGTCATGTGAGAAAGTGAGAAAATGCGCAATAGGGTCTTAACTCCAGATAAAGAGGTGAATGAATGTGTGAGTAAAACTGCTCACCTGGTCTGGTTGTGTCAGCCACAACCAGTATGATAGCCAGAAATCGATGTAGTCGCCTTAAAAAAGACATCTGCTGCAAGGACCACACCTCCACGGATAACCGCGGTGAAGAACCTGTAGATCTGTAGGACAAAGTGCTGTTGTGTCCGCGCTGCCATCAAAAGAATCACCAGAGACAAGATAGAATCTGGGCTGAATTGTGTCTTTATTCTTCCGACACCTTTCGGAACCTTCACCTGGCTCCTTCCTCAGGTCCCTGATGGCAGTGCGGACACAACGGCACTTTGTCCTACAGATCTATTGATTTCAGTCATATCACCAGTCACATGACTGTAATTGGAAGGTCCTGCAGCCTCCATGTAGCTCCCATTACAGATCACCTAGATCAGTGCAGAGCAGGAGAGAAGAGGGGGGGGAACAGCAGCTGTCTGTAAGCGGTCTCTTCACTGCTTACGCTCACAGACGGTGAGTGAGCCCTCACATCTTCAGGGCCCTGGCACCTGCCCTGGTACACCGGGTGTTGGCGCCCGGCCTGCTCGAGATGATACTTCTTATGATAATATTGTATTGAGGCTAATATGCATTATTATTTTTATGGATTATGATAATATTAAGGCTTTTCACCTATTTTTGGGCCACTATTCCAGATTTATGAAACATGTATCACACGGTGCTTACAAGAAACTAAAAAGAGGAGGAAGCGCTCATAAGGTTTTATCCAAGAGTCACACTAAAAATGCAATAGGTTCAGCTCACCTTGTGTGGTTCTGAGAGCCACGACATATTTGAAGGTACACAATGGCTGCTGCAGACACCTGTGTGGTAAAACTGGGATTAAAAGGAGAACCGGGTCTTCAGATCTGAGCTGTCAAGGGAATACATAGGTCCAAATGGATTTCCAGAACTTTATTAAGGCCAATGCATTTTGTAGCCGTCAACCAGGACACCCAGTGTAATGATAGGAGCCAATAAGGCTGAACACTGGACTAGCTGCTCCTCAATTCAAAACCAGTGACCTTTCACTTTGGAATCAACCTAACAAACACTTAGCTATTAGAGAATGTGAGAACAGGTTGCAATTTGTAGTATGCAAGAAGAAATTTTTATTTTAAACACCAGGAGTAAAACAGTCACAATGCAGCAACATGACAAGAATCTGCAAAACTAATCATATGCTAAATAGCTGCAAGTTAAATTCATGTATGAGATAGCCAAGATGATTGTTTATAAAATTAAAGCAGTCTCATGCTCAAAGATGTAGTGGATGGTGAGATATAGAGCCTTAATTTTAAAAGTTCAAAACAATGTTGCCCTTTTGCTTGTCACTTTATTTTAGTGAGTGCTTGCTTGTGAAAGAAAAAGGGGGAAGGGGAACAAGAGGCGCAATAGTGCCTTATCACTTAGACACTTATAGTACGGTGGTATAAAGGAACCACTCACCTATTTCAGTTGTGCAACCCACAACTGGTATACAGACATATAGTGTTTTATCCGGATGGCTGCTGCTGGACTCCCACCGACCACTTGCACGTGGAATCACACAGTAAAAAATGGGAAAGGAAACGGTGTTCACCAGTCCGCGCTGCCAGGATCCACTTATTCCAGGGAAGAAACTCACGATCAGATGTGATATGATCAAATCCTTTATTGCATCCAACGCGTTTCAACGCCTTTCCTGGCGTCTTCCTCAGGGATCCCTGCAACATTAGAGAAACAACGTCAGAATCAGATTAGTCATGGGTCCAGCAAGGAATTTTGCAGAGGAGGGTAATTTGGTGGTGTTATTAGCAGCTGCAGGTGTAGGCCCAAAATAAAAAGAAACCTGGACGTAGAAGTATTCCAAGGCTGCTGTTGGACAACTGCCCTATTGCTGCATCTATCCCCCAATGAGCCTTGTGCAGAAGGTAACTCCTCATCATAAATATCAGGTGAAAGGTCGATAGTGGCATTTAAACTATCTAGCTCACACGGTTAATTAGGATGTGGAGCAGGCTTTTGACTGCAGCCTGGCATACTATTTGCCGAACATTCTTCATCCTGTAAAGATGTGGGCAATATCTTCCCCATTCTTAACCACCACCAGAACCCCAGGTACCACCAACACCTGCACAATATGGGTACTGCACTTACACTACTCAGAGCGAATTGTCTGCTGTTGCCACTGAGTCTCAGTCAAACCATGTTCCACAAAGACAGCCCCCTTCGTACAATCAATCTTAGCATAAAGGAGCATGTAAGGACACTTGTGATGCATACACTGTGTTTCTGGAGGCTCAGCCTACATCCACCTCTGTTTCCCCTCTGCACTCCACCTCAGCCTTGTTCTACCACCTCAGGCATTACCAAACCATAATGATCCTCCCCCAATCCTTCTCCTCAAACCCGTTCCCCATCCACTTACAATGATTAATAATTTTTTATGGCTTAGAGCAACCATCTTTTTTTGTATTTTGTCCTACTTAGTTTGACTCATGTTATAAAAAAAAAAACCCATATTATTACAAAATTGGACAGACCATCAGCAGATTTGGCTTTCAGTACCATATTTATGCTGATGACACACAACTATACGCTTCAGCCCCTGACCTTACCCATGCGGTATTAAAGAACACCAATGACTGTCTAGCTGCAGTTTCCAATATCATGTCCACTCTCTATTTGAAACTAAACCTTTCCAAAACTGAACTTCTTCTGCTCCCCCCAACCACTAACCTCCCTAAATCGGACATCTCTCTCTCAGTTTACGGCACCACGATAACGCCTAGGCAGCAGGCTCGTTGTCTGGGTGTTATGTTTGACACCGATCTCTCCTTCTCCTACCACACACAATGTCTCGTCCGCTCCTGTCGCTTACACCTGCAGAATATCTCTAGAGTCCACCCCTTTGATACATTTGCCATCATATTTTTTGTAAGTTATTACTAGGATGTGGGTGTTGTGCAAACTAGCAACAAAAATACTTAAAGGGAACCTGTCACCAGAAAAATGCAGTGCAATTTGCAAGCACCATGTTATAGAGCAGGGGGAACTGAGTAGATTGATATATAGTTTTGTGAGAAAAGATTCAGTATAACCTGTGATTTCCCCATTTAACCCTCTGCTCTTTCTGGGATTTTGGGTCCAGTGGGCGATCCTATCAGTTAGTGATAGCTGTTTCTATATGCACACTTATGCAAGGATAACTGTCCGTCACTGATAGAATCGGCCTCTGGGCCAAAATCCCAGAAAAAGCAGTGGTTTAAATGGTGAAGTCACAGGTTATACTGAATCTTTTCTCACAAAACTATATATATTAATCTATTTTGAGAATAGATGCATTTACTCAATTTCCTCTGCTCTATAACAAACTGCCTGCAGATTGCACTGCATTTTCATGGTGATGGGTTCTCTTTAACATACATTTAGTTGTGGAATAAGCCTCTTTTTGCAAAAGGTGATAACATAAAGAACTTCTGAGTTAAGTAACATAGGAGTCTTGCCCGGGAGTGGCTCCCAGGTGAAACTAAATAGTGTGTAAAAAGGTCTCATACTTTTATCTGCGAAGCCTGATGCTGTGTAGGGGCAACCTGCAGGCTATCGTATATCATGGTAAAGTTGTATAGGATTATACAATGGTTTTCTGAACCCCATTCAAATCAATGGGAGGCAAAATCAAGGACCCAGAAAACACCTTCACAGGGGCACAAAAGCTGTCAAACATGATCAGATTAGGGACAAACACCAGTAAAAGTGCCATACATTGCCCAGAGTAAAAATTGTCATCATTGTGCATTATGGATGCATGGGACAAGGCCTGGCTCAGTATTTCAAACTTCATCATTGATCATGAACAGGGAGATGAGTGACAGCTGTTGGCATGGTGCTCATAGTACCTTTCTAAATTCACAAAAAAGCAAAGAAGACCGACCCCCCCAAGATGAGTCTCCACATTACATCAATTGACTGAGAATTAAAATTGTATAATGGTGCAGACTGCATGTATAGCACAGAGTCTGGAACAGGGCCTGGCCTAGCATTTGAAGGTTAAACATTGATCAGTATAATTGAAACGTGTAGGCCTACTGGGCAGGGAACCCTAATACCTAATGCAACTGCTCCTGTAAATTTTATACTCCGTCACTCTCAGATGGTAGAAATATCAGTTTCATGGAGTACTTCCAGAAGAATTAGTCAGCTAGGTCAGTCACATGTATAAGCCTATTAGGCAGTGGGCCCTCATAATTAATGCAACCGTGCCATTCATTTTGTGCTCTGCCAACCTAAGGTGCCACAAATATCAGTTTCATGGAGTACTACTGGAAGAATTAGTCAGCTGGGTCAGTCACATGTATAGGCCTTTTGGCCTGGGGGCCTTCATTAATAATGCAACCGCTTCAGTAAATTTTATGCTCTGTCATCCTCAAATGGCCAAAATAATAGTTTCATACTTCCGGAAGAATTAGTCAGCTGGGTCTGTCACATGTATAGCCATGTTGCTCAGAGAGCCCTGCCAAAAACGCCAAATTTGACCATCAGGAAGAAGCCCCCAGGCGACACGCATCAGGGTGACCCCTGCATCCACACAGGACTGGCAATTATACCTCCAATTGAGGTGCCACATTGCAGGACACTTGTCCAGCCTTAGTGTCCGGTGTAGATGAGAACCCATCTTTAAGTCACAGTGTGTAGTTGATATACAGCCTCTGTCTTTATATGGGCTGACAGCCCCTTACATCTGTGCACAGGATAATCTTATAGTAACCTGTATGAGTGTGCGCTATTGGATTCTGGGATGCCCTATAGACTTATATTACCTACACTGGTTAGATACCATAGTATCTGGTTAAGCTGTTTTTTGAGGGGCTCCTTATAGTTAAATATTCTTTCTACACCATAGTCTTCTATTGAGAGTGTTTCTTGGTCTTAATTTTTGACACTTTGAGCTAACTTTTACAGGGTGGCTGTTTTCACATTATACTCTTTGATATACACATACTTTTTATAATTTGTTTTTTCACTTCTGTTCAGATTTGATGTGTACAGCAGAGATAGTGTTATTTTGAGCACTGTATTATGTTATTGCATAATATGGGGTGTTGGCTCTGTCCTACCCCTGATCTAGGTAAACACAGCACACACTTTTTCATTTATTTTTTCTTTCACCAATCACCTGCACATTGGCAGAAGTGTTTGCTTATGTAAATCCACTAGAGTGTTATCATTATTGATGTAAAAACATTTTTTTTATATAATTACACACCCTCCAGCACATTGTCAGTATAATTTTATAATTATTGGTTACACTTGTATAGTTGTTTCACCAGTCTATCTTTATATTTTATTTTGGTAATATATTACACTCATTAATATACAGGACCAGCTTTGACATTGAAATCTAGACACCACTCTCTAATCTATGACTTATGTAGAGTAAGGACTAACCTGGAAAACCACCTTTCTTCCCCCCCACTGTATTTAATAACCAGCTTTTAAACCTCCAAGGATCCCTTTGACACACTATTGCACCTTTATGATAAGCTGTATCTACTATTTTTATTCCAAGTATATATAGACTAGCTGTGAGCCAGATTCTAAAGAATCGGGAGTCTAGAATCTGTATATAATTTTTTAAGAGTTTTAAATATTAGACTTAAACACCAAATATATGACTAAGTAGGCAATGTAGGCAGAACTGTGAGGGTAGCAATATAGTGGAGGTGTAGAAAGAGTTAATGTCCGACTAACAGGACTATAACAGAGTAGGAACTTATAATGATATCAAAAATGTTATTGAAGGAGTTAATGTCCCACAGGCACAACCACAACAGACTCAGCGCTGTAAATTATATCCAAAATGGTGTTCAAGGGGTTAATGTACCAGTGGTAGTAGTTATAAACATTACCAAATATGCAGTTAATGCTGAACTGGTATATAATGAGTTAATTTCGCAGTGTCATTACAACTATACACTGTGTAATAGAAATAACAACAATAATGGAATATAAGGGGTTAATGTTCCTACTGGCAGTAGTAATAGAGACTACAAAGTATGGAGTTAAGGCAGAAATGGTATATAAGGGGTTAACTTCGCAGTGGCAGTACAACTACACACTGTGTTATAGAAATTACAGATAAAACCGAATGTAAGGGGTTAATGTTGCTACTGTCATGAGTACAATGAGAGAAGCGCCTCACTGGCCATTGAGATACATGGAGGATTTTGAGTTTGACTTTGAGTAAATTTAAAACTCAAAGTCCTTCATGTATCTCAATGGGAAGTGAGGCGCTATTCTCATTGGTCGCTGTGTACTGGCGCCGACCAATGAGAATAGCGCCTCACTTACAGCGGTAAATTTGAAACTCAAAGTCCTCCATGTATCTCAATGGAAAGTGAGGCGCTATTCTCATTGGTCGCTGTGTGCTGGCGCCGACCAATGAGTTTCACGCCTCACTTACAGCAGTAAATTTGAAACTCAAAGTCCTCCATGTATCTCAATGGGAAGTGAGGCGCTATTCTCATTGGTCGCTGTGTGCTGGCGCCGACCAATGAGAATAGTGCCTCACTTCCTATCGAGATACATGGAGGACTTTGAGTTTCAAATTTACCGCGGTAAAGAGTAAGAGTGCCAAAAAATGTCCCTTGTGTGTGTGAAACGTTTTTGGACTTAGTCACTTTTTCACCAAATGACCAAAAGAAAAACAAAAAATTTTTTTTGTGTTTTTGCTTTGACCGGGAGGGGGGGTGGGTGCTGTTGTAATTTTTTTTTGTATATTTTCTTGTTGACCAAGGGGGGGGGGGGTGCTGTTGGAAAAGCAAAATTAATTTTTGGTGACCACTTTGCTGAAAAACGCATGTGCACTCAAATGCGAGTGAGGCTTTGCGAGTCTGTGGCGCCTATTCTGCAAGGACTCAAGGACTCGCAACGCCATTGCGAGTGAGGCTTTGCGAGTCAGTGGCGCCTATTCTGCAAGGGCTCGCAACGGTTGCTTGTGAGTTAGGCTTTGCGAGTTAGGCTTTGCGAGTCAGTCGCGTGCGCGTCGCGCGCCCGCGGACACGACGACAGAAACAGTGCCGAAACTTACGGAAGTGCGTTAGGGGAATTATATATTAGATTTTATAAGATTATCTTGCTTCTCTTCCCCTCTGTTGGTGGATTGGTATCATTTGGATGCATAAAATCGTGATGTATTTTATCCTCAATATTGTATTATGACTGAATGAATTGTTATATATTTTTTAATTATGTACCAATTAAGTATTTGATTCTATACCACAATTTGGGCTATAAACTCGTTTTTTTTATAGGTTTTTGTTGTCTTCAATTTGCCTAGTTACCACTAGTGGTCTAGACTTTGGTTCAGTCTCATGTATAAGCTTATGAGGCAGTGGGCCCTCCTAATTAATGCAACCGCTCCATTAATTTTGTGCTCTGCCAACCTCAGGTGGCACAAATATCAGTTTCATGGAGTACTAATCGAAGAATTAGTCAACTGGGTCAGTCACATGTATAGGCCTCTTGGACTGGGGGCCTTCATTATTAATGCAACTGCTCCAGTAAATTTTATGCTCTGTCACCCTCAAGTGGCCAAAATAATAGTTTCATACTACCGGAAGAATTAGTCAGCTGGGTATGTCGCATCTATAGGCATGTTGCTCAGAGAGCCCTGCCAAATTTGACCCTCGGGAAGAAACCCCCAGGGGAAATGCATCAGGGTGACCACCGATGTTCGGGTTCAGAGAACTCGCCCGAACATTTTTTAAAGTTCGACTTCGGGGCCGAAAGTGGCTCGAACTTGAGTCCAAACCCCAAATTCAGACTATAAAGTTATAGGATGGAGGCTGCAAAAGAAAGAAGATAGTAATTAAACAGCATTATACTTTCCAGCATTCACCCACTTGTAATTCTGTCGCCACTCATTAACTTCCCGGATATTCACCACAGAGGGACCCAACAGCCAATCACAGACACTGTCACAGAGAATTGGCGCACCAAAACCACGATGCAGTTTTTGCCATGGATTTCATGCTCTTTTGGTGCACTTTTGGCACAAAACTGCATACATTGTGTTCAATGTGTTCATCTGCATCTCCTGGCCAAAAAAGGACCAAAACCGTGACATGGGTTTTGCTGCAGATTTCATGATTTTTTTGGTGCTTTGTTTCAATGTGTTCATCTGAATCTCCTGGCCCAAAAAAGCACCAAATCCACAAAGCAGTTGAGCCCTTTTTATAAAATTATGCCTTGAAATAATTAAAAAAAAAATAATGTGGGGCTTCGCCATATTTTTGCATGCCAGCCAGGTGCAGCCGGCAGGTAAGGGCTGCCCCCTACCCCTAGATGTCTATTTTTACCTGTCTGGAAACCAAAAATATAGGGTTCATGAATTTCATGAAATAATTAAAGTAAATTACATGGACCTTTGCCATATTTATGGGTTCAAGACAGGGACAACTAGGCAGCTGGGGGCTTGAATCTTCAGTACAGGGTGGCTCAAGCTTTCTGCCCCCCCTCATCCCGCTGTGAATTGTAGCCCGCATCTGCCCCAGAAGATGGCACATGCATAAAAGCGTCATTTTCTGCCTCTGTACCCCTACTTTTCCAGTGGCCCTGGTAGCGTTGGCACACTGGGTAATATAGGGGTTAATTCCAGCTTTGTATTGGCATCTGGCACTAAGCACAAAATTCATAGTGTCAGGCCAATATTAGACCCACCCCCTATGAATTTCTAGTAAGCAGTAAAAAGTCACAACACCAAAAAAAACATTTAGAAATTAAACACAAGACAACCCTGTTTCACATTTTTAATTAACAAAAAAAAACCTCCCTCCGACATGATCCAAAGGGAACATCTTCACCTCTGCTGCATACCTCTGTGAGCAGATGTCCATTCTCTGCGAGATTGTCTGTGATTGAAAGTTGGGCCTCTCTGGAGAGAATATCTAGGTAGTCAATGAGCAGCACCGCGGGCCAGTGAAACGCAGTAAGCATAATGCTGTTCAATAACAATTTTCTTTATTTTTACTGCTCCCCTGCCCCCGAACTCAAACCCCAAACCCAAACTGTAACTTAGACTTATCAGGAAAGTCTGTGTTCGGGATCTGTGCCGAACACTAGGTGTTCAGTAGTACGGACATCGAATTTTACAGTTTGGGTTCGCCCATTACTACTCTGTACCGATGCTATTCAATTAGCGGGGTCAGAATGGAGGAAGTGAGCACACAGCATCCGCGCCTTGTGCAACAGCTCACCCAGGCCTGGAGAGGGGCATAAAAATTTCTGGACAACCAAGATAAGGAAGTGAGCCATGCAAGGCACATGTGTAAACTTGCCCCACTGTAAGGCTACCACCAGGTTTGAATTGTTATTGCATACAGTCTTCTATGGTTCTTAGTTTATCGAATACAGTAATTGCTGTAACTCAGCCTGTCCACAATGCTTTTGCTGTGTGACTCACAATACCAAAACATTTTAATTTAAAAAACTCTGAACTGTTGCAACATTAAGTGAGAGGTCAAGGGCAAAGCTAGAGCTCCTAAAGGATGTGGATGAGGCAGAAGCAGTGGATGAAGAAGTACATGCAGAAGTTTGTTCCAAAAAACTTGGGGATTTAAAGACTTGTTGAGTAGCCCCTTTCAGCCTGTCCAGAGTCAACCAGTGACCAATGAGTGAGATGTAACACCCTGGCCATGTTTGCCTGTCCAGGTGTCAGTGGTGATATGCACCCTGTCACAAACAGAGTTTCTCAAGGAACGGGTGATGTTGTCTGTGACATGCTGGTGTAATGCAGGCACAGCTTTCTTTGAGTTTTTTTTACAAACTTTGCAAATAACATGATTTGTGTCAACTTTTGTGGTATCAAAAAAGTTCCCTTGCTGTCTCTGACAACTACAAACCCGCAACTACTGCTGTCGAGAGCCAGTGTTGTGGCTAAGGATTCAGTACTTGTTGTGCTTGAAGACCTCAGTCTCTTTGTGGGAAGACACAACTGAACTTCCTCATCTTTCTCCTCCTCCACCTCCTCTGCTGTGCTACTCAGTTGCATAACTCTATGAAAATTCCAAGTCGGATCTCAAACCTCCTCATCATCATCATCCTCTCTGTTGTCTCACTCATTGCCATGAGAGTCACCCTCCCCTCTTCTTGCCCTGAATAAACAGTACAGTGCGGATGCTGCTCAGGTATCTGAGCTTTATCACCATCATCACCGCCACACCTGGGGTTAACATCTGGGGACAAACGTCTGGATTCTGCTGGGACCATACTTCGTCCGTCTCCGGATCGAACTTCAAAAGATTTTTGGCATTGGTGCAGATGCTTTCCTGCTCTGGAGTATGTGAATCTTTGGAACAGACCTCTGTTGCCCATGAAATAGAATGTGTAAACATTTCTGCCGAATCGCCCATCTGTGTTTCCCCAGAATCAGTTGTGCAGTTGGAGAAATGTGACACATAGGTAATTGCAGCACCACCACTGAAGACTGTGCTTTTTGTGATGCTAAGGTGGAGGAACAATAGGGCAGGCCACTTGACGCAAACTGTGTCATGAACTGCAGCAAAAGCTCTATCTGGGCCTCATCCACAACTCGTATGGCTCTGCTGCAGGCAAACAAAGAGACTGGAGTATACAGTTCAGAAACAGAAGTGGTCATTTCGCTTGGGATACGACAATCCAATGTTGGGTTAGCACAGCTTTCAGTAACATTAGCAGAAGCACCAAACCCACTTACACCTTGAACTTCAAGCTTACTCCTCTTTCTAACAAACTTTTCCCACTCCCCTTTCCACCACAATCTCCATTTTTCCACTCAAGTTTTATGCACACAGATTAGAAAGCAATTGTTTGAGGCCAAACATAGCCTTTTAAGTACAAAATGAAGAATTTTACATTAATTGGTTAAAGGTCAAACACAGCCTCTTTAGAGAAAACTGCCTTTTTATGGGAAACTGAAAGATTTTGCACTCATTGCTTTGAGGTAAAAATGTCTTTTAATACAAACTGAAGGATTTGACAATCAGTAATTTGATGCAAAAAATGCCTTTGTAGGGGAAACTGAAGGATTTGGCAATTACTTGTTTCAGGCAAAAAAAATGCCTTTTGAGTACAAACTGAAGGGTTTGACAGTCACTGGTTAGAGGCCAAACACAACCTTTTTAGTGGAAATACTAAGATTTGGCAATTGCTTGCTGTATGCAAAAAAAATGCGGCTTTGGTAACACATTCAGATTTAGTAATCACACTTGTTCTCAGCAACAAATGCCTATGGACCCTCTCAACCTCCAATTCTATCTATGTAAAACAAGGGTACAGGAGCGCAATGTGTGAAACCTGGTGGTCTAAGGGGTTAATGGATTGCACGCCAATTGGCCACTCACCCGGGGGTTGTGCGTTGTGCACAACACCGGTGTATGCCTGGAAGCAGAGGAGCCCCCGCTCATAAGCTGCACGAAAAGCCTGTCCTGTACTCCTGCCTCAGTCCATGTGAATCCAGGAGGTCACGTGATCCAAGTCAGATGTGACATCACCACAGGTCCTTTAGCTGTTCTTGTTGTTAAGGTGCTTCAGAGGTCCTCAAGGAGGAGGAATTAAACAACATCCTGGCCCAAAGCAGCTCCACCAGTGATTCCACAAAGGGATTATAACATAAGACAAAGGGAAAATGGAAACTGGAGTTTATGAGCGCTAAGGCACAAAGCAAAGGGAACGTATTAGCAGACTTTCAAACCTTTTATTATTAGATCCTTGTATGGGCCACAACGCGTTTCAATAGCACACAGAATCTCTTCATCAGGTGATACAAGGAATTGAGCTCAGGAAGTGACATTTATAGGTTCCAGACTACAACAATTGGATAGCTCATTAATGACAACCTGGCAAATCAATAACCCTACATAAACCTAAAAAGGTCACTTGTATACCAATCTTCCGATGAAAAAGGTGAATTACTATATGAAGCAGAACGACAATTAAAATTGTTGGAACACATATAATATAACCTGCTGATTATAAACTATACAGTCGTGTGTGCTATACGCTCGTGTCTGCTTTAAGGAAAAATATGCCTTTTGAGTACAAACTAAAGGGTTTGACAGTCACTGGTTAGAGGCCAAACACAACCTTTTTAGTGGAAATACTAAGATTTGGCAATTACTTGCTGTATGCAAAAAACGCGGCTTTGGTAACACAATCAGATTTAGTAATCACACTTGTTCTCAGCAAAAAATGCCTATGGACCCTCTCACCCTCCAATTCTATGTAAACAGTGATTGAGTAACTAGCTATCTTTTAGTATATCATGGATGGAGCAGTATGGAACAGCAGCTGTACTGTCCCTAACCAGTAACTCTCTGGAAATGGTGGTGACAGCAAATAGCTGCAATTTATATCCAGAGGGACATGTGACTTAGCCAGTTAAAAAAGCCAGCCAATGTGTCTTCAACTTCTGGATGTTTTATGTGCCCTGTTGGCTGCTGGCCCAGAAAATCCACTCAGAAAATACTGAGGGGAAAAAATGGAGTCCATCAGTTCTCTGACCTTTCCCTACACCCTCTCCTCATCAAACACATCCCACTTGCAATCCTACACTATCAGAAGGTAGAAGAAAAGCATCACCTAAATGCAGTATCCTTTTTTATATGATCAGTTAACAACCAAAGCCGCCTTCACCAATTTTTTAGTAAATCGATCAACAAACTTGTGTCCATTTTCCCTTGTTACCGTTGTTCAAAATGCAATATTTGAGGCTAAAATAACATATTTTGTTGGAAAAAGTAAAATGTTCATTTTTTCCTTCCACATTGCTTTAGTTCCAATGAAGCAACTGAAGGGTTAATAATCATTTTAATTGTGGTTTTTAGTAGCTTGAGGAGTGCAGTGTTTGGAATGGTGTCGCTTTGGGTGTTTTCTGCTATAGAGCCATCTCAAAGTTGCTTCAAATGTAATGTAGTCCCTAAAAAAAGTGGTTTTGTAAATTTTGTTGGAATACTGAGAAATTGCTGACGAACTTTGAACCCTCCTAACCTCCTAAGAAAAATTTTATTTCCAAAATTGTGCTGATGTAAAGTAGACATTTGTGAAATGCTATTTAGTAACTACCGGTATATATATATATATATATATATATATATATATATATATATATATATATATATATAATTACAAAATGCATTAGACTTAACTTTTCAAATTTATTCAGTCTCTGATTTCTATTATGTTGCCTTCAGATCTCTTTTGATATTGTTGCAAATTGGAATATTTTCTCATGCTTCATGAAATTGTCTTATATATGCTTTAAAAAGTTTGATTCTGCTGATAATTAGATTTTTTTTACTAATTGTTAACATTTTATTTATTTGTTAAGTACAATTGGGGCTTGGAACAATTTGGATACGTCAGAATGTAATTGCATTTGCATGTGGTTCTTCACAATTTTAATAATATTCATTTTAATTTTTAATATACATTTTCTTTGCAGCTGCATTCATCTGAGTAGAACTCATTACAACTTAGCTTGCTATAGATTAAAATAAAATTCTAATGATTATTAAGCCAATATAATTATAGAAATCCTCAGAGAACTAGAAAGAGAGAACGCTACTGCCTGAACTGAAATTATCTTTTATAAACTGTCTTTATAGTACAATCGAGAAAATTATATTACACAACAGAATATTCTAAACATTAATTCAGACAGTTTATTTTTCTTCGATTGAAAAAAAAGTTTTTATACTTTTAAGACATACAGGAAATACTGCTAATTGATGTCTACAAAGATTCAAAGTCAACAATAATATTGTGCAATTTGTTTAGAAGTAGTGATGAGCGAGCAATGCTTGCCAGTGCTTGGTACTCGCCCGAGCATCTTAGTACTCGAGATCCTTGGCGACCACTGGGCAGTGGGGAGATGCTCAGGCTCATACTCGGTTCCCCCTCCCTGCATCTTGGCACTCTTTACAACCATGTTGGTTTTGGCATTACAGTGATTGGCTGGACGCACAGTATCATCAGGTCTATATAAAACCTGATGGCGCTGTGCTTGTCATTCTTCTTCACACTCAGCTAGTGTAGGGAGAGGTGCTGCTGAGTTAGGGACAGATTTTTTAGCTTTTTAGGTAGTGTAGGTACCTAGGGTACACAATCCATTTAAACAAACAGTCCTTCTGAGTACTAATCTAGCTGTATACAGACAGGCAGGGTATATAGCAGACTGTATTGTAGCACAAGAGGCTGTATTCAAGTCACATCTGGGGCTGGTGTAGCAGGCTTCTAATATCCATCTAAACAGTCCTTCTGAGGACTAATCAAGCTGTATACAGGCAGGCAGGGTATATAGAAGACTCCAGTGTAGCACAAGAGGCTGTATTCCAGTCACATCTGGGGCACATATTATCCATCTGTAAAAAAACAGCTACTTAAAACTCTGGTTTGTCAGTCATATGGATCACATAGAACTGCGCTCTTAATTCAAGAAATTTCTATTGAGCGTGGAAGATATTGTCCAATTAAAATGTGCAAGGCTGGTAGCAAGGGACGAGGAAGTGGATGTGATGGTGATGGTGCATGCAGAGGCCGAGGCCGTGGGCAAGCTACAATTGTGCCACAACAAACATCCACAACTTCTTGCCCGACCTTACTGTCCCAATTCCTAGGAGACCACAGCACACCACTATTAAACTCAGAGCAGTGTCAAAAGGTTGTTGGTTGGATAGCGGATAATGCTTCCAGTCAGTTTGTCACTACCACAACCACCCTGTCTTCCACACAGTCAAGTATTAGTAGCTGTGAGTCCGGATCGCATATTCATCACACTGATCCTCCTTCCTCCCACCATGCAGAGTGCCCGGACAAAACTGATCTCACACTTGGACTCTCTGAAGAGCTGTTCAGTTTTTCCATTTACAGATTCGGGCCTCTCGCCTGCTCCACTTGAGTGGGGGAAAGTGGAGATCGGCGCATGTAGCGATTCCCAAATATTTATGCAGCCATGGTCGCATGAAGGCTACGGTGGTAAAGTGTCACAAGAGGTGGACGATGATGGGACACAATTGCCAGAAAGTCAGGAGGAGGACCACGGTACAGAAGTGGAAGATGACATGGTGGACGATATATCAACTTACCCAACCTGGCAAGAGGACATGCAAAGCGAGGACAGCTGCACACAGGGGGAGTGAGGTTTTGCATCCCAACAGGCAGGAAGAAGCAGTGTGGTGGCCGCAGACAGAAGGTGGGCAACCATTCCCCGTAACACCAACACGACGTAAGTTGCCAGTACAACTGTTAGGTCTTCCCGAACCTGGCTGTTTTTTAAAGGCTCTGCTAATAATTCCAAAACGGCCATTGCACCACCTGCCATGCCAGCATCAGCAGTGGTAGCAAATCTACCAGCTTGACCACCACCAGCATGATCAGGAGAAAGGCAGCAAAGCACCCGACTTTGTAGGCCGAACTCCAGGGTCCAAGAGCAGTGTCTGCGGGTGATACCACTGCTTTTTCCACTGCTGTGCATGCAAGCCAATCCCCTGTCCATAGAGCATGCAAAGATGCCTCCTGTCCTGCACCTGTCATTGCACAATCAGAAATACCACCATCAGCAACCACGTCCACGTCCTTGTCCCAGCATAGCGTTCAGTTGTCCATTCCCCAGTCCTTGAAACACAAACGCAAAAACACAGCCAATGCCCCACAGGCTACACTACTCAATTTGCACATTTCGCGACTGGTTGCACTCAAAATGTTGCCTTTTAGGCTAGTGGAGACGTAAGCATTCTGCAACCTTAATCGGCCAAGCGATAACAGGCTGTTCTGAAGCTAAAGCTAATATGCGTAGGTGACAAACCACACAATGCTGAAGAGTTGTGAAAGAAAAATCTGAAAGAGAAGGCAGATTTGTGGCTCACACCGCTGAACATACAGCCAGGCATGGTCATGTGTGACAATGGCTGGAACATGATGGCGACTCTGAGGCGAGGCAAGCGCACACATGCCCTTTGCCTTGCCCATATGCTCAACCTCGTGGTTCAGCGGTGTCTTAAATCCTACCCGAAGCTGTCAGATCTGCTCGTCAAAGTACACAGCCTGTGTGCCCATTTTAGAAAGTCACCTACTGCTTCGGCTACCCTTGCCTGGTTTCAGCAGCTTTTGCAGCTTCTGGCCCACAAATTGATGTGTGATGTCTCCACGCATTGGAATTTGACACTGCAGATGTTGGCCAGGATTTGTGAGCAGAAGATGGCAGTTGTTGACTACCTGCATCAACAAGGCCATCGGTATTCGGTTCAGACTCCACGCATAAGACCTCAGGAGTGGACATGGATGTCCGACAAATTTACCACCTTCCAAAACTTTGAGCACCTATCATTAGTGTCACCATCCCGCTTATCTGTCTTCTGAAACGCTCTCTGCTCAAAATCAAAGAAGATGCATTGCAGGCAGAGCACAATGAGATGGATCAAGGAACCATACAGGGTGATTACACAGAGACCTGCCTTATCTCATCCCAATGTGGATTGGGGGACAATGAGGAGGAGGAAGAAGCACGGAAGGTAGTTTCATGCGCTATAGACGGTACAACCTGCACAACTGTCATATCGTCTGTTCAGCATGGATGGCCAGAGGACAGGGAGGAGAATTAGGAGGAGAGCATGGTCAGTCGTCCTCTTGGTGAGAACACGTCAGTCTTGCCTGTTACCAGTCTGGCGTGCATGGCTGAGTTTATGTTACACTGCCTGTCCCATGACCCTTGTGTTCTCAAACTTTTGGGTGACACTCATTACTGGTTGGTGACACTTTTAGACCCATGCTACCAGGAGAACTTCATAACTCCTGTTCCCAAGGTGGAGAGGTCTACAAAAATGGGCAGTACCAGAGGCCCTTGTTACGGAATTATTAAAAACATTCAATCTGAAAATGTTGGTGGCAGGGGTCACAGACAGTGGAAACCAAGGAGTACAGGCGAGAGACACACAACTCAATCCAGCAGAGCAGGGAACACTGTCAATGTTTTGGATAGTTTTCTCACCCCCTCCCATGGCATAAGTCCTGAGGCATGGGGTACTCTTACAAGGAGTGCAAGTTTGGGAAGATGATGAAGGAGTACCTTGCCGACCGTACAAAGTTCTCCATGATTCCTCTGTGCCTTGTAATTATTGGGTATCCAAGCTGGACACGTGGCATGACTTTCTCTCTATGCCTTGGAAATTATGGCCTGCCCTGCCGCTAACATTTTGTCAGAGAGGGTTTTGAGTGCTGCAGGGGAATTATTAATGATAAGCACACCCGCTTGTCAGCTGAAAATGCTGACAGACTGACTCTTATCAAAATGAACAAGGGCTTGATTGGGCCAGACTTCTCAACACCACCAAATGATAGCAGCATAAGGCAGCACTATGGGAGACATACTTCCTTCCTAATAATGGGAACATTATTTAATGAGGCCCTCCTCCATGTCTCTTCAAAGGGGCATCGAAGTGCTCCATTTTGGCACCCTGCATAGGGCAACACTATAAGAGACCCACTTCCTAATAATAGGAACATTATTGTGACAAGAGGCCCTGCACTCTTATCAACATCTTGCAAAAGGGGCTTGATCTGGAGCCAGATGCCTTCCTACACCTTAAAAAGAAGCAGCAAATGGCATTGCATGGTAGCCACCCCCTAATAAAAAAATTATAACCACTACACACAGGTCTCGTCAAGGAGGATCAAGTGACCTCTTACACATTTTTTCCCTGCAAGGGAAAAATAAGCAGACATTTAAGGTATTCGGTTTATTTAAAGAGGCCCTCCTCCACGTCTCTTCAAAGGGGCATCAGAATGCCTCCTAATTTAAAAAAAAAATCATTCATGTAATAAAAAAAAATGATACACTAACACGGTCTCAGAAGTGAGTATGAGCTCTTAACATTTTCCCCAGGAAAATCCATTTGGTTTCGTTTGGCCATTTTATTGTGAGTCCGTAAAGTGCGTAATACTCAGACAACATTGTTCAAGCAGTGACCTGGGAGTCAGAAATGCTTACAGGGATCTTCCCCATGCTGTTGCCATGTCATTTGAGCACTGTTCTTATACATTTGTAACATTTTTAGGGTTTATGCAGAATGCCGGGGTGACTTCGGAAAAATGCTTGGGTTTCCTATAGGTTAACAATAGCTCGGTGCTCAGATCGAGCACCCGAGCATCTTGATATGCTTGACCCGAGCATCGAGCACCCGTGCATATTACTGCTCGCTCAGCACTATTTAGAAGTATTTATGAAGTTGTAAACTCAAGTCATTAGTAGAGATATCTATAGTAAGAAATAGAATCTTTCCAAATTCTAATTTGCTACTTTCACCTAGTTTTAAAGCAAAAAAAATCAATTTGAATCTAAACATTGGGATTCCTCTAAGGCCACATCCACACGTTAATTATTTGGTACTTTTTTTACCTCAGTATTTCAAAGCCAAAACCCGAAGTGGATAGAAAATGTAGAAGTTGTGATGTATTTCTATTCTACTTCTCCTCTGATTCTTCCACTTATGGTTTTGGCTTAGAAATGCTGAGGTTAAAAACTCATCAAATACTCAATGTGTGTACTTGGCCTATTTGTCTTGAAAATATTTGAATAAATCGCAAAGGTTTTCTAAGACTGTATTGAACCTATATTAAAGTTTAATTCAAATATAGCCTAAATAATGTCTAAGTGACCTCAAACTATCTGGTGTGAGAATATGGCTCACTTGGCTGCTTGCTGAGGTAAAAACATGAAACATTTATATTTAAATGATAGCCTAGCTTTTATTCCAACTTCATAAACCGCTCCGCAGAACAAACACAAATACCCTTTTCGAGGTATAAAGTAACAAACAGAAAAATTAAATAAACAGTTTATAAATTTATAGGGTACTGTGGGGTCTGCCCACTTAGGATTGGAACCACTCCTTTAACAGGAGCAGCACGGCAGGTCTGCATACCTCCACACACACACTGAGACTACAGGTCTCCATTTTACACCAAGTACCACACCTGAGAGTGGAGATATGTGAGCAGTCATTCGCATGTATCTCTCTGACTGCTGAAAAACACGGCCCTGTCATGTCCAACTAAATCTCTCAGCATTTAACATGCTGGAGCCTGTTTTTGGGTTAACATCACTGAGGCTGTCAACCTCAATGCTACATATCTCCATTCTTGGACTCTCCTAGTGACCTTGAAACACTGGATAAGGAAAAAGGAAGGCAAGAAGTGGTAAAAACAGCCTATGCAACCCTTTTCCAGTTGATTACGACACTGCAGGGGGAGGAATGGAGACAGGGAGGACACCAGCAGCAGTAATGAAACATTCAGTAGGCTGAACAAGAGAAGGCTGGAGGCGGGGAGGACACCATACAACAACTCATTCAGAATCCTGCGCATGCGCTATGCACAACGGGATAGTGCATAGCACATGCGCGGGATTCTGAATGAGTCACATGATGTCATCTATATAGAAAGTGTTTTTTTACATACAGGGCTTGCACAGATGATTAATTAGAACACCGAAAACATGGCGGCGACGGTGATATAGATACAGTAGCAGCATGGGGAGCCTCTGATAGATAAGTAACACGTTTTTTATTGGCATAATTAAAGGAAATGGATGTGTATATACAAACAGGCTATGATTCCTATTTTATTTAACACTGTATGATGCACATTTGCACTTTATGAGCACAATTGTTCACTTTGTATACAAATATTGATTATTATATAGGTATTTTATGATATGCACTGTTTTAGTTGAATTATTGAAAGCCCCTTGTATGGGTGCTATTTATATGTGAGCACTATTGGTTGTATGACACTGCTTAAGGAAGGCTGCATGCCGAAATGTCTCAGTCCTAGGACCAAATAAACCCACATAACTTGAACTGGAGGAAGTGCTGCCTTTCATTTTATCATCTATTTACTATTTCCAGAGATTGTGGTTGGAGGGCTCTGCACCCGACTATAAGAAGTTGTGCTGTTTCGTTTTCCTATTTTTTCTAGATAGATAGATAGATATAGATTATAGATTTTATTTTATACTCTCTATCCTTTATCTTTAGTATAAGATGGGATCTTTTAAATATTACAAATTTGTAATATCCATTAATATCCATTATATTCTTAGAAAAGTAATCCCTCATCTTCCTCCCACTGGAGTTGACACACATTTCTCTCAATTTATTTCCAACAATTTGTAATAATAGACCCAAATGACTGCAGATAAGGGTGAATCATCACTGCGGTTCCTGGAAAGTTTATTGTAACAATATAATAAAATGTTGGAAGGTTAGCTTCCTCAAAAGCCTACGTCTGACTATAGGGATTTATAATAATTTTAATGCAAACATATTACTAAGGAAATTCTCTTATATGCAAAGAAGAGATAGCTAAGGATAAACCTTGTCTCTTAAGATAACTGTGCTAATCTTGGAATCTCAAACACCTTAATTGTGCCCTGCCCTGCGAATGGTCATTTCATAACCATGTCAAAATCAAGGGAATTTTTAATTGAATAATTTATTACATGTAGAATCTCCTCTGAGAACAATATTCACAATATTAATCTGTAATGGAGCTCAGAGGATTAAAACTACAATTCAGCATTTATCAACTACCAACCTTTATTGTGTGCTAAAAATTAATGGAGTGCATGTATAATTATGTAATAAGCCAATCCCCAGTCTTTCATGGAAGCTCAGATACAGAGCTTACATCAATGCAAGGGAATAATGGCTGTGATAGACATATAGGATCTGCCTCTAACAAAACTGGGTGGAGCTGAGCTCTGTCTATTGCTGTTAACCACTCAAACTTTGCTGGGCCGGTCGTGTCACAGTCCCTCCAAGAGACAATATTACAAAGTGTACCCCTTATACCCACCTCTGACCCCCTCCTGGGTCTTTATACACCCAGGAAAAAAGAAAAGGCCCTTTAGCTCATCCATAGTATGTAATTTTCCAATTTATTTCATTGTGGTGCAAAGATTACATCCACATAGAGCAAGGTTTAAGAGACGCATTTCGGCTGACTGAAGACAGCCAATGTCAATTAATAAAGTGCAATGTGAATAGACTTTACAGTGTTGGCCAAAAGTATTGACAACCCTGCAATTCTGTCAGATAATACTCAGTTTCTTCCTGAAAATGATTGCAATCACAAATTCTTTGGTATTATTATCTTCATTTAATTTGTCTTCAATGAAAAAAAAGAATTGTCCTAATGCCAAATTGGATCTAATTCCACACCAAACATAAAAAAGAGGGTGGACAAAAGTATTGCCACTGTTAGAAAAATCATGTGATGCTTCTCTAATTTGAGTAATTAACAGCACCTGTAACTTACCTGTGGCACCTAACAGGTGTTGGCAATAACTAAATCACACTTGCAGCCAGTTGACATGGATTCAAGTTGACTCAACCTCTGTCCTGTGTCCTTGTGTGTACCACATTGAGCATGGAGAAAAGAAAGAAGACCAAAGAACCGTCTGAGGACTTGAGAAACCAAATTGTGAGGAAGCATGAGCAATCTCAAGGCTACAAGTCCATCTCCAAAGACCTGAATGTTCCTGTGTCTACCGTGCGCAGTGTCATCAAGAAGTTTAAAGCCCATGGCACTGTGGCTAATCTCCCTAGATGTGGACGGAAAAGAAAAATTGACAAGAGATTTCAATGCAAGATTGTGCGGATGGTGGATAAAGAACCTCAACTAACATTTAAACAAGTTCAAGCTGCCCTGCAGTCCGAGTGTACAACAATGTCAACCTGTACTATCCGTCGGCGTCTGAATGAAAAGGGACTGTATGGTAGGAGACCCAGGAAGAACCCACTTCTTACCCCAAGACATAAAAAAGCCAGGCTGGAGTTTGCCAAAACTTACCTGAGAAAGCCTAAAACGTTTTGGAAGAATGTTCTCTCTTTTTGGGCAAAGGCATCAACATAGAGTTTACAGGAGAAAAAAAGAGGGATTCAAAGAAAAGAACACGGTTCCTACAGTCAAACATGGCGGAGGCTCCCTGATGTTTTGGATTTGCTTTGCTGCCTCTGGCACTGGACTGCTTGACCGTGTGCATGACATTATGAAGTCTGAAGACTTCCAACAAATTATGCAGCATAATGTAGGGCCCAGTGTGAGAAAGCTGGGTCTCCCTCAGAGGTCATGGGTCTTCCAGCAGGACAATGACCCAAAACACACTTCAAAAAGCACTAGAAAATGGTTTGAGAGAAAGCACTGGAGACTTCTAAGGTGGCTAGCAATGAGTCCAGACCTGAATCCCATAGAACATCTGTGGAGAGATCTAAAAAATGGCAGTTTGGAGAAGGCACCCTTCAAATATCAGGGACCTGGAGCAGTTTGCCAAAGAGGAATGGTCTAAAATTCCAGCAGAGCATTGTAAGAAACTCATTGATGGTTACCGGAAGCAGTTGATCACAGTTATTTTGGCTAAAGGTTATACAACCAAGTATTAGGCTGAGGGTGCCAATACTTTTTTCTGAGCCATTTTTGGAGTTTTGTTTGAAAAGATCAATGTTTTGCTTTTTGCTTCATTCGCTTTTGTGTTTTTTCATTGAAGACAAAGTAAATGAAGATAATAATACCAAAGAATTTGTGATTGCAATCATTTTCAGGACGAAACTGAGTATTATGTGACAGAATTGCAGGGGTGTCAATACTTTTGGCCATGTTTGTATGTATATATATATATAGTAGAAAAAATTCCTTGCAGCACACAGCTATCACCAATGTTGCATAATGCTATAAGCCATGTGGTTGAGAAAAAAGTTTAAAAACTTACGTTTTTCTGAAAAAACTCAAAATCTTATCTTTTAATTCTGAAGTTCTTAGTACAAACATTGGCCAAGGTCTGTTTGCTCGTCGACTGCGACAAAGTGACTTCAGGCACGACGAGTCCTACGCTGACACCCAAGTCCTCCTTTTCCGCTCCCCCACCTCTCAGTGGGCAGACTCCATCTATACCCTCCATCACCTGTCTACGATGAGGGTGCAATTTGCAGCAGAGTATCTGCAACTCCATGTCACATATAACGAAAAAAACTGCACAGCACTCACAGACCAGTGTGAACTGGTGCAAGCAGGGACACAGAGATATATATATAGTAGAAAAAATTCCTTGCAGCACACAGCTATCACCAATGTTGCATAATGCTATAAGCCATGTGGTTGAGAAAAAAGTTTAAAAACTTACGTTTTTCTGAAAAAACTCAAAATCTTATCTTTTAATTCTGAAGTTCTTAGTACAAACATTGGCCAAGGTCTGTTTGCTCGTCGACTGCGACAAAGTGACTTCAGGCACGACGAGTCCTACGCTGACACCCAAGTCCTCCTTTTCCGCTCCCCCACCTCTCAGTGGGCAGACTCCATCTATACCCTCCATCACCTGTCTACGATGAGGGTGCAATTTGCAGCAGAGTATCTGCAACTCCATGTCACATATAACGAAAAAAAAATGGCAGTTTGGAGAAGGCACCCTTCAAATATCAGGGACCTGGAGCAGTTTGCCAAAGAGGAATGGTCTAAAATTCCAGCAGAGCATTGTAAGAAACTCATTGATGGTTACCGGAAGCAGTTGATCACAGTTATTTTGGCTAAAGGTTATACAACCAAGTATTAGGCTGAGGGTGCCAATACTTTTTTCTGAGCCATTTTTGGAGTTTTGTTTGAAAAGATCAATGTTTTGCTTTTTGCTTCATTCGCTTTTGTGTTTTTTCATTGAAGACAAAGTAAATGAAGATAATAATACCAAAGAATTTGTGATTGCAATCATTTTCAGGACGAAACTGAGTATTATGTGACAGAATTGCAGGGGTGTCAATACTTTTGGCCATGTTTGTATGTATATATATATATATATACATATATATCTACTATATAATTGCCGTAGCACGTTTTGTGTCGGACCCCGGCACGTCGTGGCTATGTCACACTGTGACGTCACCACGCCGTGCGAGGCATTGCCCGCGTAGCGGGCATTGCGACCCCTCGCCGCTGTCATCCCGCTCCGGAGCCTGTGCCCCTGTGCTCCTGTGCCCCCGCTCCGGAGCAGCTGCTGTCAGCACATGCTGACACAGTGCTCCGGAGCCTGTGTCCCTGTGCCCCTGTGCCCCCGCTCCGGAGCAGCTGCTGTCAGCACATGCTGACACAGTGCTCCGGAGCCTGTGCCACTGTGCTCCTGTGCCCCGTCATACTAAAGTTAAATCAAGTGTTTAAAAATAAAAAATCTTTATTCTCACCTTCCAGCGCTCCCTCGGCATCTCCAGCTGCAGCTGCTCGCTCGGTAACAGGACCTGTGATGATGTCAGAACCCGATCAGCTGATCGGGTCACATGACCGGTTACCGCGGTAACCGATGACGCTTTTGACGTCATCACAGGTCCTGCACACCCGATCGGCTGCAGCTGGAGACGCCGAGGGAGCGCTGGAAGGTGAGAATAAACATTTGTTATGTTGGGGGGACATGAGGGGGGACAGAAGGTGGGGGACAGGAGGTGGGGGACATGAGGGGCACATGAGAGGGCACATGAGAGGGCACATGAGAGGGCACATGAGGAGCGGACAGGAGGGGGGGGGACATGAGAGGGCACAGGAGGGGGGCACATGAGGAGCGGACAGGAGGGGGGGGACATGAGAGGGCACATGAGAGGGCACAGGAGGGGGGCACATGAGAGGGCACAGGAGGGGGGCACATGAGAGGGCACAGGAGGGGGGCACATGAGAGGGCACAGCAGGGGACAGTAGGGAGAGAGTAGGGGGACAGTAGGGCAAAACAGGGGGCCGCAGAGAGGCAGCAAGATGACAGGAGGGAGGAGAGGAGGAGGAGCTACGTGACAGCCCAAACTGATCCTGCAAAAAGTAGGATTCGGATGCCTATTTGGCATCCGATTGCAGAGATCAGTTTGGATCCGATGCTGTCCGATTTATTTCGGACAGCATCGGATTTAAAGAAATCGTAATGTGAAAGTAGCCTTACCACCAGAACGCACCCGCCTCCGTCTTCCGCCCACTCTCTTCTATGTCGCCGCCACGTACAGATTGAAACCAAGATGGCGGCCGGGAAGTATCACGAGAGTTCCCGGCCGCCATCTTGGTTTCGCCCTGTTCACAGTGGCGACATGCAAGATGGCGATGGAAGTAAGTATTTCCCCGCCACTCTGCCCCCCCGGCCTCCACTGACCACTCTGCCCCCCGGCCTCTGCTGACCACTCTGCCCCTCCCCCCTGCCTCTGCTGACCACTCTGTCCCCCTTGATCTCCACTGACCACTTTGCACCCCTGGCCGCCGCTGACCAATCTGCCCCCCCTTCCCTCCACTGACCACTCTGCCCCCCCTTCCCTCCACTGACCACTCTGCCCCCCCCCCTCCGCTGATCACCCTGCCCCCCGACCTTCGCTGACCACTCTGCCCTCCCCTTGGCCTACGCTGACCACTCTGCCCCCCCCCGTTCTCTGCTGACCACTCTGCCTTCCGTCCTCCGCTGATAAACTCTGCCCTCCGTCCTCCGCTGACCACTCTGCCCTCTGTCCTCCGCTGACCACTGAGCCACTGTACAGTGCTGACCACTGAGCCACCGTGCAGTGCTGACCACTGAGCCACCGTACAGTGCTGACCACTGAGCCACCGTACAGTGCTGACCACTGAGCCACCGTACAGTGCTGACCACTGAGCCACCGTACAGTGCTGACCACTGAGCCACCGTACAGTGCTGACCACTGAGCCACCGTACAGTGCTGACCACTGAGCCACCGTACAGTGCTGACCACTGAGCCACCGTACAGTGCTGACCACTGAGCCACCATACAGTGCTGACCACTGAGCCACCATATACAGTGCTAACCACTGAGCCACCATATACAGTGCTAACCACTGAGCCACCATATACAGTGCTAACCACTGAGCCACTGTACAGTGCTGACCACTGAGCCACCGTACAGTGCTGACCACTGAGCCACCGTAGAGTGCTGACCACTGAGCCACCGTACAGTGCTGACCACTGAGCCACCGTACAGTGCTGACCACTGAGCCACTGTACAGTGCTAACCACTGAGCCACCATATACCGTGCTAACCACTGAGCCACCATATACCGTGCTAACCACTGAGCCACTGTACAGTGCTAACCACTGAGCCACCATACAGTGCTAACTACTGAGCCACTATAAATGTAATTTATAATTGCCTTAGCGTACTTCCGGCCTTTTCGGGTCAACTTCCGCTGTCGTGGACGTGGCTGCCGCAAGGCAGCCACGCCACACACGAAGCAGTGGCCGCAAAGCGGCCATTGCGAGCCGTAGCAATGCGCGAGCAATGGCCGCGAGACCATTGCGAGCCGTTGCCGGATACCTCTATCATACTTACCACCAGATCACACCCGCCTCCCTCTTCCTGCATGTTCCTCTGTCCTCCATCTTCCGCCCGCTATCTTCTATGTCGCCGCCCCGTACATATTGAAACCAAGATGGCGGCCGGGAAGTATCACGAGAGTTCCCGGCCTCCATCTTGGTTTCGCCCTGTTCACAGTGGCGACATGCAAGATGGCGATGGAAGTAAGTATTTCGCCGCCACTCTGCCCCCCCCTGGCCTCCACTGACCACTCTGCCCCCCCCCCCCCGCCTCTGCTCACCACTCTGTCCCCCTTGATCTCCGCTGACCACTCTGCCCCCTGGCCGCCACTGACCACTCTGCCCCACCCTTCCCTCCACTGACCACTCTGCCCCCCCACCCTCCGCTGACCACTCTGCCCTCTGCTGACCACTCTGCCCCCCCAGCCTCCGCTGATCACTCTGCCCCCCCCGTTCTCTGCTGACCACTCTGCCTTCCGTCCTCCGCTGATAAACTCTGCCCTCCGTCCTCTGCTCACCACTCTGCCCTCCGTCCTCCGCTGACCACTCTGCCCTCCGTCCTCCGCTGACCACTGAGCCACCGAACAGTGCTGACCACTGAGCCACCGTGCAGTGCTGACCACTGAGCCACCGTACAGTGCTGACCACTGAGCCACCGTACAGTGTTGACCACTGAGCCACCGGACAGTGCTAACCACAGAGCCACCGTACAGTGCTGACCACTGAACCACCGTACAGTGCTGACCACTCAGCCACCGTATAGTGCTGACCACTGAGCCACCGTAGAGTGCTGACCACTGAGCCACCATATACAGTGCTAACCACTGAGCCACCATACACACTGCTAACCACTGAGCCACTGTACAGTGCTGACCACTGAGCCACCGTGCAGTGCTGACCACTGAGCCACCGTACAGTGCTGACCACTGAGCCACCGTACAGTGTTGACCACTCACCCACCGTACAGTGCTGACCACAGAGCCACCGTACAGTGCTGACCACTGAACCACCGTACAGTGCTGACCACTGAGCCACCGTATAGTGCTGACCACTGAGCCACCGTAGAGTGCTAACTACTGAGCCACCGTACAGTGCTAAACTTAAACACTGAGCCATCGTACAGTGCTAAACACTGAGCCACCGTACAGTGCTAACCACTGAGCCACCGTATACAGTGCTAACCACTGAGCCACCGTACAGTGCTAACCACTGAGCCACCATAAAGTGCTAACCACTGACTCACCGTATACAGTCTTAAACACTCAGCCGCCATACAGTGCTAATCACTCAGCCACCTTATACAGTGCTAACCACTGAACCACCATACTGTGCTAACCACTAAGCCACCGTACAATGCTAACCACTGAGCCACCATACTGTCCTAACTACTGAGCCACCGTGCAGTGCTAAACATTGAGCCACCATACAGTGCTAACCACTGAGCCACCGTACAGTGCTAACCACTGAGCCACCATATACAGTGCTAACCACTGAGCCACTGTACAGTGCTAACCACTGAGCCAGCATACAGTGCTAA